>OW569418.2:3653168-4853168 GCA_937662695.2 Halyzia sedecimguttata | reverse complement strand
GGTAAGGAATTCTCATCACGAAGGAGTACAGGTCTACCGGTCAGGTCTTGGACATCTTTCTTGAATTGCCATTTGTTTCGTTGGTGGAGATTATGTAGATAATCATTTCTCTATCTGGTCCAAAAACTTTGAACGAGTTTCTGCAAGTGCTGAAATCGATTCAAGTGATGGACATGAGTATCATCGACGCTGAGTTGAGGAGCGGCATTCAGTGGTTCTCCGATGATGAAGTGTCCTGGAGTGATCGCATCAAGGTCGTTTGGATCAGAGGACAAGGGAACGAGAGGACGCGAGTTTAGAGTAGCTTCTATCTGAGTTAGTACGGTCATGAACTCTTCAAAGGTATAATGGTCGGTGGATAAGACGCGTTTGAGGTGATATTTCAATGACTTCACGGCGGCCTCCCATAGCCCTCCAAAGTGGGCTGAACGAGCCGGTATAAAGTGCCATCGCATTTGATTGTTATTAAAATAATTTTGTATTGGCTTGCTAGATAAAATACCGTAAATCTCCTTGAATTGATTTCGGGCTCCAATGAAGTTGGATCCATTGTCCGAATATAGATTCGAACACATTCCTCGCCTGGATACAAACCTTTTGAATGCTGCCATGAACGCTTCAGTGGTTAGTTCACTGACCAGTTCAATATGAACCGCCTTTGTAGATAGACACACGAATATGCATACATAGCATTTAAGGATTTTTCTGTTTCTGTACTTCCCGTCGTTTAAGAAAAATGGTCCAGCATAGTCCAGACCAGAATTGGAAAAAACACGAGAAGGAGTTACCCGTGGAGCAGGAAGATTGCCCATTTGATTAGATGGTATCGGTGGGTTGGCTCTGAAGCAACGCACGCATTGGCGGAGTACATTTCGTACTGCTTCGCGACCGTTTAATGGCCAGAACCCTCTCCTGATAAACGAAAGTGTTGCTTGGCAGCCAGAATGAAAATTCATCTCATGAATATTACGCACTAACAAGGCAGTGAAAGGGTGTTTTTTAGGAATTAGGATGGGGTGTCTGGTATCAAGGCTAATGCTTGCATGCTCTAATCTTCCTCCCACTCGGATAATGCCCTTGACATCAAGAAAAGGGTTCAAGGATTTCAGGCAACTAGTGAACTTGACGGGTTTGTTAGATGTTAAACTCTTCAGATCCTCAGTGAAGCATCGAGCTTGGATAACCTTAAGAAGGAAAATCTCCGTATTAAGATACTCAGAAGGAGATATTTTTAACGAACATCTTTCGGTATTTCCTTTGAGTTTTGTACCTTCAACGAATCTCAAACAATACGCTATAACTCGTATCAACTTGGGATAATTTGAAAACCCCTTGAAAATACAATCATCATCTGACCTTAGGATAAGCGTATGATTTTGATTGAATTCATCAAGTGTTGAAGCTGTTCGTGAGTAATTGGAGATGTGACACTCCTTTGGCCAATTTTCTGGAGACTTAGATAGAAACTGTGGTCCATGCCACCACAAATGGGCACTTTCAAGGTCAGTTGGATTGATCCCTCTGGAAATAATATCCGCAGGATTATCCTTTGAAGGTGTGTGATTCCAATTGTTGGTGTCAGAGATGTCTTGGATTTCAGAGATTCTATTACTCACGAATGTTTTCCAAGTACGTGGTTCAGCACTTAACCATGCTAGGACAATGGTTGAATCAGTCCAGTAGTAAACTGCCTCCAAGTTGAGGTTCAAGGACTGGATGACTTTTCTGACTAGCTTTGCTAAAAGCAAGGCACCTGATAATTCCAGTCTAGGAAGAGAGATAACCTTGAGAGGGGCAACGCGTGACTTCGCACATAAGAGACTGGTCCGTATATCGCCATCATGATTTTGCGATCTCAGGTATATGCATGCGCCATACGCCTGAATAGAGGCATCACAAAATCCATGCATCTGTAAACTGACAGGATTTCTTTGGATGACATGCCTAGGGATTTTCAAAACTTTAGCACTTTGGAGTTGTTGGCAAAAATTAATCCAGGCCTTGTAAAGGTTTGTCGGAATAGGGTCATCCCAATTGAGGTTGGCTAACCACAGCTGCTGGAGTATAATTTTTGCCTGCACGATTACAGGACCTAGGAGACCTAAGGGGTCAAATATCTGGGAGATCGTTGGTGACTTGGTGACTGGATTTGGACAATTAATGGATATTTGCGAGTCATAAATAAAACAGTCCAATGTAGAATCCCACGAAATTCCTAACGTTTTTGTACTTTGAGATTCATTGAGGAGGTGTTTGATAGCATGGTTATCCGTACCACAAAGATCTGCAAGGACAGTGGGTTCGTTTGAACTGAACTTTCGTAATTGAAACCCTGCGCCACTTAGCATGTCCACTAGATTTTTTCTTATTTGAATTAGAGTTTCTGAAGTTTCTGCGCCCGTGATGAGATCATCAACATAAAAATCATTAGAGATTATATTAGATTCGATAGGAAATGAGTCTTGATTTTCTAGGGCGATCTGCTTTAGACAACGGGTGGAAAGAAAACTAGCAGAAGCTGTTCCATATGTGACCGTGTTTAGTTGAAAATGTGAAAGCTCTTGATTGGGATGTTCTCGCCACACTATCCGTTGGAGACTACGTTGTTCAGGATGAATATTAACCTGGCGATACATAATAGAAATGTCACCAATCAAGACAAAATTGTGTTGTCTGAATCGCAATATTATAGTAAACAAATCATTTTGGATCGTTGGTCCAACCTTGAGAACATCGTTTAACGATAGACCTGTAGTAGTCCTCGTAGAAGTATCAAAGACTACTCTAAGTTCCGTTGTTGTGCTGTCATGTTTTTCAACTGAATGATGTGGTAGATAATAGGTAGGATATTGGTATTGGCTTTGATGATTTGGATCGATTTTAGTCATATGGCCTAGAGCTTGATATTGGGTAATGAATTCAGAATACTGGGCTTTGAGTTCAGGGTTCAAAGAATATGCCTGCACCAAGGAGCATATCAATGTCAGAAGGTATATAGAAGTTTGGGTCGGCAAGCGAGATATTGCCTGGAATTTGGAGTTTGGTTAAAGGTATTCTTTGTTGAGGGGTTATACCAGTAATTTTATCTATGATGAGATATGGCAAATTAAATGAGTAATTGTTGCACAAAGATTGGGATTGGATAACGGCTCGTTTGGAGATATTTATGAGGTTCTGACTCAAACCAGAAATCGGTATATTTATTGAGGAAGATTTTAATTTCAGTTTGTCAAATAGTTTTTTGGTAATAAAGTTCGACTGCGAGCCGCTGTCCAACAAAGCTCTGCATTTAATTGGTTTACCGTTTCTGTCGAAAACATGAAATACCGCTGTAGAGAGGAGTGTGTAGGTTTGACAACTGACTTGAGACGCCACTGCATGAGTATGAAAATTCTCAGAAAGAGTATGTGAGTGCAAACTAGACGATTGTTGATGAGAATGGGACTCTTGTTGATTGTTGCAGGTGACTTGACTCTGAGTTTTGCACACATCATTTGAGTTGGAATGCAGCAAACTATGATGTTTTCTTTGGCATGACCGACAAGAATATTTTTACTTACAGGCATGATTTGAATGTCCAGGTCTTAGACAGTTAGAGCATAGCCTAAGACGCTTAATTTCAGCAAATCTTTTTTCTATTGGAATGTCCAGAAACGATTTGCATGAGTAAATAAAATGGGATTGATCACATAATGGGCATAGATTATTACTAGTGGATAAATGAGAGTAAGAACGATTATCAATGGCTTTCCTATTGTATTGATTATTTTGGGTGGATGTATTGTTTTTTGTGTCTAATGATTCCAAAAGAGAGCAACGTTGTGTGAGAAATGATATGTAATCTTCTATTTTTGGGGTGTTATTGTTTTTAATGAAGATTTCCCATTCTTTTCTTGTTGACGAATCTAATTTGGAGTTAAGGAGGAATATAAGGATAGTATGCCATTCATTAACATTCTCGCCTAAGCCTTTCAAACCGGTGTGAAGAGAGCAGATAAAGATAGCGGATGAAATCTCCGGAAACACCCGAACGGCGCAACCAGTGGCGCACCGATCGATTCAGTCATAATCATATAGAACCAATATATTCTGGCATGAATTGAAGTAAATCGAAGTTCTGCGTTAATATATATACACAACAACTTGAACTGATGGTTTCTTCGAGAGATGAACTTAATTTGGAACTTATTTTGTGAGTCCGATCAAGCTCTTGTTGAATATTGATAGATTTATCAATGCTGGGGAATGAATGTTATTTTGGCATGGGAAGATTTTGGCAAGATAATGGTAATGCAGATTCGGTTCTTTACTGAAAAAAGTATCCGCATTGGATGAGACCCTGGGGTTGAAATTTCAACACTTAACACAAAAAACCCGGGTTTTCATCCGTTTTTCCTAGAAGGAAGAGTTTTTTCATCAACAGATTTTGAGAACATTTTGACAACGACGATATCGATACTCAGTAAAAAAATGGTCCACTTCGGATGGGGCCCTGGGGTTGAAATTTCAACCCTTAACACAAAATCTCGGTTTTTCCGGTTTTTTTCATACAAGGAAAAGTTTTTTCATCTACAGATTTTGAGAACATCTTGACTACGACGATACCGATATTCAGTAAAAAAATTGTCCACTTCGTATGGGGCTCTGGGGTTGAAATTTCAACCCTTATCTCAAAAATCTCGATTTTTCGTCGTTTTTTCCCAGAAGGAGAAGTTTTTTCATCAACAGATTTTGAGAACATCTTGACTACGACGATACCGATATTAGGTAAAAAAAATGGTCCACTTCGGATGGGGCGGTTGAAATTTCAACCCTTAACGCAAAAATCTCGGTTTTTCGTCGTTTTTTCCCAGAAGGAAAAGTTTTTTCATCAACAGATTTTGAGCACATCTTACATATGACGGAGTCGATATTCAGTAAAAAAATGGACCACTTCGGATGGGGCCCTGGGGTTGAAATTTCAACACTTAACACAAAATCACGGATGTTCCTGGTTTTTTCATAGAAGGAAAAGTTTTTTCATCAACAGATTTTGAGAACATCTTGACTACGATGATACCGATATTCAGTAAAAAAATTGTCCACTTCGGATGGGGCTCTGGGGTTGAAATTTCAACCCTTAACAGAAAATCTCGGTGTTTCCTGTTTTTTTCATAGAAGGAAAAGTTTTTTTAACAACAGATTTTGAGAACATCTTGACTAGGACGATACCGATATTAGGTAATAAAATGGTCCACTTCGGATGGGGCTCTGGGGTTGAAATTTCAACCCTTAAGACAAAATCTCGGTTTTTCCTGTTTTTTTCATAGAAGGAAAAGTTTTTTCATCAATAGATTTTGAGCACATCTTAACTATGACGGAGTCGATATTATGTAAAAAAATGGTCCACTTCGGATGGGGCCCTGGGGTTGAAATTTCAACCCTTATCACAAAATCTCGGATTTTCCTGGTTTTTTCATAGAAGGAAAAGTTTTTTCATAAACAAATTTTGAGAACATCTTGATTACGACGATACCGATATTCAGTAAAAAAATGGTCCACTTAGGATGGGGCCCTGGGGTTGAAATTTCAACCCTTATCTCAAAAATCTCGACTTTTCGTCGTTTTTTCCCAGAAGGAGAAGTTTTTTCATCAACAAATTTTGAAAACATCTTGATTACGACGATACCGATATTCAGTAAAAAAATGGTCCACTTCGGATGGGGCCCTGGGGTTGAAATTTCAACCCTTAACGCAAAAATCTCGGTTTTTCGTCGTTTTTTCCCTGAAGGAAAAGTTTTTTCATCAACAGATTTTGAGCACATCTTAACTATGACGGAGTCGATATTCAGTAAAAAAATGGTCCACTTCGGATGGGGCCCTTGGGTTGTAATCTCAACCCTTAACACAAAATCACGGATTTTCCTGGTTTTTTCATAGAAGGGAAAGTTTTTTCATCAACAGATTTTGAGAACATCTTGACTACGACGATACCGATATTCAGTAAAAAAATTGTCCACTTCGGATGGGGCTCTGGGGTTGAAATTTCAACCCTTAACACAAAATCTCGGATTTTCCTGGTTTTTTCATAGAAGGAAAAGTTTTTTCATCAACAGATTTTGAGAACATCTTGACTAGGACGATACCGATATTAGGTAATAAAATGGTCCACTTTGGATGGGGCTCAGGGGTTGAAATTTCAACCCTTAACAGAAAATCTCGGTTTTTCCTGTTTTTTTCATAGAAGGAAAAGTTTCTTCATCAACAGATTTTGAGAACATCTTGACTAGGACGATACCGATATAAGGTAATAAAATGGTCCACTTCGGATGGGACTCTGGGGTTGAAATTTCAACCCTTAACAGAAAATCTCGGTTTTTCCTGTTTTTTTCATAGAAGGAAAAGTTTTTTCATCAACAAATTTTGATAACATCTTGACTACGACGATACCGTTTTTCAGTTAAAAAATTGTCCACTTCGGATGGGGCTCTGGGGTTGAAATTTCAACCCTTAAGACAAAATCTCGGTTTTTCCTGTTTTTTTCATAGAAGGAAAAGTTTTACATCAACAGATTTTGAGCACATCTTAACTATGACGGAGTCGATATTAAGTAAAAAAATGGTCCACTTCGGATGGGGCCCTGGGGTTGAAATTTCAACCCTTATCACAAAATCTCGGATTTTCCTGTTTTTTTCATAGAAGGAAAAGTTTTTTCATCAACAGATTTTGAGCACATCTTAACTATGACGATATCGATATTCAGTAAAAAAATGGTCCACTTCAGATGGGGCTCTGGGGTTGAAATTTCAACCCTTATCAGAAAATCTCGGTTTTTCCTGTTTTTTTCATAGAAGGAAAAGTTATTTCATCAACAGATTTTGAGAACATCTTGACTAGGACGATACCGATATTAGGTAATAAAATGGTCCACTTCGGATGGGGCTCTGGGGTTGAAATTTCAACCCTTAACGCAAAAATCTCGGTTTTTCGTCGTTTTTTCCCAGAAGGAAAAGTTTTTTCATCAACAGATTTTGAGCACATCTTAACTATGACGGAGTCGATATTCAGTAAAAAAATGGTCCACTTCGGATGGGGCCCTGGGGTTGAAATTTCAACCCCTAACACAAAATCTCGGATTTTCCTGGTTTTTTCATAGAAGGAAAAGTTTTTTCATCAACAGATTTTGAGAACATCTTGACTAGGCCGATACCGATATTAGGTAATAAAATGGTCCACTTCGGATGGGGCTCAGGGGTTGAAATTTCAACCCTTAACAGAAAATCTCGGTTTTTCCTGTTTTTTTCATAGAAGGAAAAGTTTTTTCATCAACAGATTTTGAGAACATCTTGACTAGGACGATACCGATATTAGGTAATAAAATGGTCCACTTCGGATGGGGCTCTGGGGTTGAAATTCCAACCCATAACAGAAAATCTCGGTTTTTCCTGTTTTTTTCATAGAAGGAAAAGCTTTTTCATCAACAAATTTTGATAACATCTTGACTACGACGATACCGATATTCAGTTAAAAAATTGTCCACTTCGGATGGGGCTCTGGGGTTGAAATTTCAACCCTTAAGACAAAATCTCGGTTTTTCCTGTTTTTTTCATAGAAGGAAAAGTTTTTTCATCAACAGATTTTGAGCACATCTTAACTATGACGGAGTCGATATTAAGTAAAGAAATGGTCCACTTCGGATGGGGCCCTGGGGTTGAAATTTCAACCCTAATCACAAAATCTCGGATTTTCCTGGTTTTTTCATAGAAGGAAAACTTTTTTCATCAACAGATTTTGAGCACATCTTAACTATGACGATATCGATATTCAGTAAAAAAATGGTCCACTTCGGATGGGGCTCTGGGGTTGAAATTTCAACCCTTATCAGAAAATCTCGGGTTTTCCTGTTTTTTTCATAGAAGGAAAAGTTTTTTCATCAACAGATTTTGAGAACATCTTGACTAGGACGATACCGATATTAGGTAGTAAAATGGTCCACTTCGGATGGGGCTCTGGGGTTTAAATTTCAACCCTTAACGCAAAAATCTCGGTTTTTCGTCGTTTTTTCCCAGAAGGAAAAGTTTTTTCATCAACAGATTTTGAGCACATCTTAACTATGACGGAGTCGATATTCAGTAAAAAAATGTTCCACTTCGGATGGGGCCCTGGGGTTGAAATTTCAACCCCTAACACAAAATCTCGGATTTTCCTGGTTTTTTCATAGAAGGAAAAATTTTTTCATCAACAGATTTTGAGAACATCTTGACTACGACGATACCGATATTCAGTAAAAAAGTTGTCCACTTCGGATGGGGCTCTGGGGTTGAAATTTCAACCCTTAACAGAAAATCTCGGTTTTTCCTGTTTTTTTCATAGAAGGAAAAGTTTTTTCATCAACAGATTTTGAGAACATCTTGACTAGGACGATACCGATATTAGGTAATAAAATGGTCCACTTCGGATGGGGCTCTGGTGTTGAAATTTCAACCCTTAAGACAAAATCTCGGTTTTTCCAGTTTTTTTCATAGAAGGAAAAGTTTTTTCATCAATAGATTTTGAGCACATCTTAACTATGACGAAGTCGATATTATGTAAAAAAATGATCCACTTCGGATGGGGCCCTGGGGTTGAAATTTCAACCCCAGAGCCCCATCCGAAGTGGACAATTTTTTTACTGAATATCGATATCGTCATAGTTAAGAAGTGCTCAAAATCTGTTGATGAAAAAACTCGCCAAGTAAGACAATGATGCGTCAAATTGGTCCAAAGGAAGGAAAAAAAAAACAAAATTTCCCAACAACATAATCTCAATTGACGTGTCTTCGTATTACTATATTCATTGAGAATTGAGATCAACCTGTCCAAATCTGTTTCGACAGTATTGAAAAAAAAATGTCTATTCAGGTACAATATACACAAATTGCTCAAATTTATTTCACACTTTGAGTTATGGATATAAGAATTTATATATCATTACCATACAGAATGAAATATCAATCTACCTATTTCATAAAATGGATGCAAAATCTATTTATTCAACAATAATCTTTAGAAATCAACCGTTTTTAGACTTTTTTGCTAAACTATTCTTCTACGCTCTTAATAATCATAAATGTCTTTGTTTCACTAAAATCAACAAAAACAAACAAGTCTTCTAAATAATCCTACTCCCGTTCTGATTTTTCAGAAATGGAAGAAGAGCGATCGAAAAGATCTTTCTCTATTTCAGTATCGTAATGAGTACATTACGTTGTTTGATGAGGTTGATTGTTCAACCTCAGATTTCCTGAAATAATATTCCACTTCTTCCAATTATAATTTCAAATCGATTCAACATAACTATTGGCTGAAAATTAAGATTTTAACATTTAGGAATAAAATTGTAACGGAAAACGTCATTCTGTTCTCAGTTAAGTTCTCTCCACATACCTTATCAGATTTCATTTTCATACCGATTTAAATTATACTTATTTAATACTTACAAAGTTGCCCACCATCCTCATATGATCTCTCAAAATGTTTCTCTGCAACAGAACTCAATTTCAAAAGGCTTACTGTTTTTTTTTCAATATTTACTAGCACTAATTTCGAACTACATCCGTTGTGCAGTTTGAGAAATATTAATAAGAAAATATAAAATAATATTTCAAACAAAAATAACTCCGAATCAATCCGCCAAATTTTTTGAGTAATTCATTCTATTGCATAACGTATTTGACAAATTCCAACTCAATGATGATTATTACAATAAATTTCTGACATATCAAATTTTTATGTTCCTACGTTCTACCTATATAATAATAGTACAATACAATTTTACTGGTATATCGTATTGTATCTATACTAATACTAAATTCCAATTTAGTAGTCTTGGAAATATTCAAACAATGAACTAAAATACTCTATAATATGATACTTACTAAGTCTGCAAAATTAAATTTGCTATTCTATGTTTCCGATATTTTTTCTAGTAATTGAAAAATATCTTCTACTTACATCTGACATCTTGTCGAAATCGACTACGAATGATCTATCCCGCAAACGCGCGGGATTGAAATAATCAATCCCATAATAGTTATGTATGTACCAAGGACGAAAAACTGTCTATTATTGTGCTTGCAAATTGCAGGCAGGCGAGACAAGAGACAGTTTATCGCCGAGGTGCATATTACATTTTTTCGTCGACCTCTGCATACTTATACATATGAATTTCGGACAACTTAATTAATTTCACTATAGCAAATGACAGTTATTCTCACATTGATGCCTTAGTGACAATTTTTCCTTTATTCGTGATACAGAGATGTTTAATGTATTATAGAATATTTACTATGCACTTGTATATTTATTCTTAAATTCAGAATAAGGAATCATATCATACACTTATTTTTTTATTGAACCGTATCATGCCGTATCCATAGTGACCACAGTACTGACATTTACTCTTGCAGACACTTATGTTTGTATTGGGCAGTATCATACCGTAGCCACAGTGACTACAGCAGACGAGACAGTAATTTTGCGGACGAAAAAGTACTTTTTCGTCCGTAAAGTACACTTGTCTTCAATGGCTTTATGGCCGCAAAGTACGTGAAATGTCCCTTCTCATAGAAGTCGACGAATTCTTTTTCTGAGGCTTTTGCACTTTCTGTATCGAATACGGAATTATAATATTGAATCCCGCAAATCCCGCACGGAAAATCCCGCAATGTGGATCCCGCAGAATTTCAGAGGTATCCCGCATTTCCGGGATCCAGAATTTGCGGGATTGGACTCCCTAGTAGGGAATCCAATCCCGCACCAAAACCTCTATCCCGCAAACGCGCGGGATTGAAATAATCAATCCTGCGGATCCGCAAGATTGCGGGATTGTTATAAATATATATATATTCGTTGTACGCAACCTAATAGCAATGCTTATAAAAAGGTCTTATGCAATTAAAAACATACTATAGTAGTAGCATAATAGTTATGTATGTACCATGGACGAAAAACTATCTATTATTGTCGTGCCTGCAAATTGCAAGCAGGTGAGACATGAGACATTTTTTCGCCGAGGTGCATATTACATTTTTTCGTTGAGCTCTAAATACTTTTATTAATTTCGGACCACTTAAATAATTTCACTATAACAAATGAGAGTTATTCTCACATACACGCATGTTTTTGTATTGTATTTGGCATTACAATATAAGTTGGTCTCAGCATAGGATATGCAGTATTATTTATTACTCGATTCTTTTTCACCCTGTGGTCTGGCTGCCTAAAATGTGATAACAAAATTTAAATGCACCAGTAGCATTGAGTTACTGCGTCAATTGCCTTATTTTTTCTTGTTTTAGAAGCTATTTCTAGTTTATGAAGTATTTCCATGATAGAATTTTTCGTGAATTTATTTCAAACATTTCCATTGGAATAGGATCGCTCCTATTTCTAGTAATTCTCATTCTCCTGGTCTGGCTCTCATTTTCAGAAGAGTCTCCAACAGAATACACTAGATAAATTAAGCATATTACTCTTTAAAATAAATAAGCTGTATGAAAACAGGAACCACTTTTTTTTGTACTCAGTTGCATTTGATTAGGTACAATTACTATTGTTAATTTATTATTATTTATTGCTGATAATAATCTTTGGAAATAATTGAATATCTTTACTCTTTATTTGGAGTTATAACTCAGTTCATACCCAATAAATTGGAAGAATTTTAAAAAAGATCACAAGAAAAATCAACTATATTAAAAAAAATATTTCTGAAGACAACAAATTTTATAATTACAATGAAGAAGAACAAAAGAAAGAATAATTATGAAAATATTTAAGAAAGCAGAAAACTACGTGAAATTATCAAAAACAACAACTACAAATACATTTACACATTTTCACTCTCTATTCTAAGTAAATCTAATTGCATTTTTTTAATTTCTATGTCCATTTCGTTCGATTTCCGTTTATGTTTCATGTCCAATATTATGGAACGCTTTTCTAACTGTGCTTTTATTTTAATTCATTCGCCTTCATTTCTTCATTTTTAATTTTTTTGATAATGTAAAGTTTTTTTCAATTCCTTAACACTCATTTTATGTAAAGCTTTTTTTTTAATTCATCTTTTCGGCCGTTGGGTGGATTCAGGTTCGGGATCGCTTGGGTCTGGTTGGGTTTCAGGCTGTTGTGTTTCAGGCTCGTGTAGGAAGTATGTGATATCGGGAATTGGCAGGTCATTTAATATCACATTCTCAATATCGTCTTGTTTATTGAAAAGAAAATGGATTGAGTAAGTTATGAAATACAAATATTCACCCTGATTTTGCAGTTGAAGTTCTATAAAAAAAGGAAGTATAGAAAGAACCAATCTCTTGTACTTTTGTTGACTGGAAAATAATGGTAGATGTCCAATACCTAAATGTAGAACCCAATGCTATATATTTTCACATAATCCAGATCCCGGAAATATGGTAACATTTCACAAGTGACCTCTAGTATAAAATATAGCAGATCAACCAAAATAACAAATAATCATTTTTAGAACTTCATGATACATTTTTGTATTTTGAAAATTTGTTAAGAATGAAGAAGTTTCTCTCTAGCTAAATTTTATTTAATAATAATAAATAATACATTTCGAAACATGTATTTGATGAAAATCTTTCCAGGAATGCAATAGTGTAAACATTTTGGGCAATGCCATGACATATGCATAACTGAATTTTTTCATTTGATAAATTTTTCCAAGAAAAAATCAAAGTGTATATTTATTTTGAAAAATCAGTAAGCTGGTATCAGTTACCAGATTTCCATTTCTGCAATTTCAGACCATTCCCAGAAATTCAACTGGAATAACAAGAATTGCATGTCTTTAATTATGTGCAAAAATAGGTGAGTATCTAGTTTGCAATTAAATACTTGCAGAATGGAATAACTAATACCTATTACTTATGGATATGGCAGTATAAATAATAAATAAAAGAGTAAAATCAAAGTTTTATAATAATTATAACATTATTGGAACAGATTACTCCAATGCGACCTAACATAATGCTCAACACTGACTGGAGTAAGTTTACGATTATATATCTGGGGCCTTTGACAACACAACACATGTGTCTGTTCAAGAAGCATTTACAGGGCGAGGAATGAATGAAACCATTATAAAATGGATGTATGAGCTGTTGTCGACGAGGATAGCAGAGGCACATGTGGCCAATAAGACCACTTCAGTCAAACCCACTCGTGAAACAACTCAAGGGGGAGTAACGTATCCCCTTCTTTGGAGCCCAGTAGTGGACGTGCTCCTCCACAGATCAACAGAGCTTGTTTTCGGGTGTATAGGCTATGCCGATGACATAGTCCTAATGGTAACCTGGAGAGCATGATTGTGAGACCCATACTCACGTATGGGGCAGTAGTCTGGTATACAAAAAAAAAGCAAGAATAGTATGGGGAAACCCTCGACAAAGTACAAAGGCTTGCCTGTGTGTGTATCACTGGAGCTATGGGAGGTATTTTCTGGAGATTTCTCCTCGGAATGTATCATTCCAAAAATTCCTCTGGGACTTTGACACTGTCAAATCCAAGAAATATATTAAGCTTAGTAAGAACACGCTGCACCTCCTCACTGGATTTATCACAGGGCACTGCAGACTGAGGAAGCATATGATGAGATTAGGGCTAGCAGATACTGACGAGTGCAGATTCTGTTTGGAGGAGGATAAAACTCCTGATCACCTGATAACGGAATGCCTTGCCATCTCAAACCAACGCAAGGAATGCTTTAGCAAGAAATCTGCAGGAGCGAAGACGTAGCCTCCTTAAATCCGTCCCAGATACTGGAGTTCATCAGAACTCTGGAACTGGAAGGCGAGCTATAGATGGTGATAACATCGACAGCTCTAATGGGGGGGGGGGCACAATATACCTTAAGGTTGCGGTGCAACGTTACCCCCTACAACAATTCATGTTTATGTAATCTATATTTGAACAATTTGGGAAATATTGAAAGATATCTCCTCGATTTGAGGTTAAAACCACAGAACGAGGCAGAAAACATAGGGGAAGGTGGTCTGAGATGGCATAGATTTTAACAAGAACGTTTAACAAAAAACTCACAACGAAAGAGAGATAAAAAGGCATTCCATATTAAAAAGTCATTTATTCTTATCAAAATAATCAGTCTCAAACTTGAACACAAATTATTATTTCCATACAATAATCAAAAATAGAAAAGGATAAAAAATCCATCTCACCCTACCCCAGTGGGTGAGACGGTTCACCGCTTATGGGTAAGATGGCACACATATGATAATTGTTATGATCTTACAAACAAACTTCACAAATGACTGATTTTGCAGTCTTCGGTAATCCGATGCATTCCGCATGACACCATTGACGGCAAACTTGGCATTGAAGCCAACATTCTCTAGCTCGAGAACGACTCCAAAGCCCTAGACAATAAAAACAAGTGGTGTCTTCGTCGTCCGATGCAACTGGCTCTTCGTCTTCACTAGAAGACGGCAAAGCGATTATTTTTCACTTGTCGAGCAGATTTTCTCAAATTTGCAGCTGCTTTTTCAGTAACAATCTCTTTAAGATGTGCTATATCAGGTGACGCATTTATGATTCCAAATTTTCCTTTTTTACGTAGAGTGTTCCTTTTAATCTGCACAGATTTAGGCAATGGGCTAATATCTGCTATTGTAGGACTTGGATTGGTTCCATTAACAGATTCAGAGAGTCCTAACCCTGAAGACCCTGGTTCGGAAAAGTCAGGCAAAGACAGCGAGTTTTCAGTATCTGATCGCTCAGCTTGTTTGTCGAAATTGGAAGTTGTAGGTTCTACTCGTCCTATAATTTGGTCCTTTTGAGGGATATTTTTTGCATCTAAAGTCTGTGTTCTCTCACTGTAGTCCAACTGGACAGGACCAGCAGAATCTGCAGATTCATTGTCCGTCACATCGGCAGGCGCATACATCCACTCAGGGAAAATATTCTCATTCAAAGGATAGATGCCACTAGCAGCAAATCCACTCTGACCATTCTTGACTGTGGCTGCCTGAAGATATGCTAGCTTGAATAGCTCTGCGACTTGGAAATGAGTAACAACTCTTCCAGGGTTGTTCCTTAACCAAATATGGAGCTCTTTATTATAGAAAGTATTAAGAGGTCCAAAGAAACTGACATTTGTGGGTGCAGTGTGGTGGAAAGCAAAATACGATCACGTTGTTTTCTTTAGCAAAATTTAACACCTCCAAACTTGTGTGGCTTGAATGACCATCTAAAAGTAGTAATGCCTTAGTTTCTTTTGATGGCTTTGCATATTTAACAAAATGTTGCATCCATTTAAGGAAGACTTCTCCATTCATCCACCCTTTATCTTGGGCAAACCCAACAGCACCTATTGGACCACGGTCTGTTAATTTTGCCTTCATGTTTTTACGGGGGAAAGCTGGAGGTATAAAAGAGGAGAGAGCTGGAGGTATAAAACTGCCCAAAGCGTTAACGCAACAAACCGTTGTATAGTGCTGACCTCTTTCAGCATTTGTTAATACACTGTAACGTTCTTTGCTTTTGAGGTAACAGGTTTTATTAAAACTATGTTGTCACGCTGAATGTTCATTTATTACTGTCCTCATATACTACAGAACCTAACATC
Organism: Halyzia sedecimguttata; assembly: GCA_937662695.2. Lineage (NCBI taxonomy): Eukaryota > Metazoa > Arthropoda > Insecta > Coleoptera > Coccinellidae > Halyzia > Halyzia sedecimguttata. The sequence continues at coordinate 4,837,543 of OW569418.2, read as the reverse complement.
TGCTAAGATAATGTGTGAGCAGTGTTACCAATACATTACACTCTTCCTCCCTTACAATAACAGAACTTAATTCTAGCCCTTACCTAATATTTACATATACCTAATGATTAAACATATTTATAATTTACATTTTTATTTACATTTCTCTGGCTTCGTCTTAGCTCTAATTCCTCACAACTACCACTAACAATTTTTTCTGGAGATTTTCTATCTAATTCTACTTCTCTATTTAATTCATTCAATAATGGACATGTCGTTTCCACATTGATATTTTGATCGTTATTTGTTAAGGAAAAATTAAAATCTATTATTTGATTCATGTGCCTTCTCCACGTTTTATCTAATGTGGGGATGAACACGAAATAACTTCGAGGACCTAATTTTTCTTTAATTATACCTTTAATCCATGCCTTTTTATTTGTATTCCTATAATCCTTTACAGCTACAGTCTCATTTATATTAAATTCTCTTTTTCTTCCTCCCTTATAGTTTTCAATCTGTTTTTTCTGTTCATTGCTAACTTTAAATTTAACCTGTTTACTTAATCTACCATTTTTAATACCCTTAACATTATTTTTATGCATTAAATCTATCATTGTCCTAGGCTTATAACATAACATTAATTCAGCAGGTGATACCCCGGTAGTGCAATGGGGTGTCACTCTATATGACAATAAAAAATTATTGAGATACACATTTAGTTGCTCTAGTGTAATTTTTTCCGCTACCTTCAATAAAGATTGTTTTATTGTTTTTACAGTGTTTTCAGCCTGACCATTGGAAGCTGGGTGGAAAGGTGCAATTTCCTTCACCTCAATACCATTTTTACTCAAAAATGTCTGAAATTCTTCTGATTTGAAATACGTAGCATTGTCAGATACCAGCTTCAAAGGCAAACCAAATTTGGCAAAAATTTCCCTTAACATATTTATAGTGTTAGAAGACTTTGTATTAGAGGTTACTACTGCTTCTGGCCATTTACTATATGCATCAATTAAAATGAAAATGTATTTTCCGAAAATTGGACCTAAATAATCAATATGAACTCTTTCCCAAGGGTGTTTAGGGTAGGTCCACACTTGAAGTGCGGCTTTAGGAGGAGAATTTACCGTATTTAAACAATATTTACAACTTTTAATGAGCAATTCTATGTCCTCATTAATATGGGGCCACCATACATAAGATCGTGCTAGGCTTTTAGTTTTGACCATACCCATATGTGTCGAGTGCAAGCTTTTCAAAACTATATTTCTTAGTGATTTAGGTATTACGATTTTGTGTCCCAGCATCAAACAGTTTTCTACTACTGAGTAATTATTTTTAAAAGGTAAGTATGCCTTTAAATTTGATTCTACATTTCTTGGCCAACCCTGTCTTACATAATGAATGATCCTTTGAGTAACGCAATCAATCTCTGATTCATTATTTATCTGTTGCCAATTTACTGGAACATCAATGTTGGTGGCAATAAAATTCAAAACCGGATTATCACAATCATCCGAAACAAATTCCTTCAGTGGCAATCTTGAAAGTATATCAGCTTGATTTTTTTCAGACTTTACGTATTCAATTTCATAATTGAAACCTGAAAGATACAACGCCCAACGTTGCAATCTATGAGCTGCTAAAACTGGCAATCCTTTTTTACTACCAAACAAAGTAAGAAGACATTTTGCATCCGTTCTTATCACGAATTTCCTTCCATAAAGGTATTGAAAGAATTTCTTTACCCCTACTATAATGGCTAATGCTTCTTTTTCCACCTGGGAATAATTTTGCTGACTTTTTGTTAATGACTGGGAAGCATATGCTATTGGTTTTTCCTCATTATTATAATATTTATGTGAGATTATCGCTCCTATACCGTAAAAAGAACTGTCAACTGATAAAATAACTGGTAATTTGGTGTCATAGTGCACTAAGATAGGTGCAGAGCCCAAAAGTAATTTAACTTTTTCAAATGATCTATCACATTCCTTGTTCCATGAAAATTTACAATTTTTCTTAAGTAAGTTGTATAAGGGTTGCAAAATAATAGAAGCATTCGGAATGAACTTATTATAAAAATTGACAAAACCTAAAAAAGACTTTAATTGTGTTACATTTTGTGGTACAGGGGCTTCCAAAATAGCTTTAACTTTATCTTTGCATGTATGCAGCCCATTTTTGTCAATGACATAGCCTAAATATGTTACTGATTTTTTGAAAAATTCGCATTTACTCATTGAAACAGACAATGAATTTTCATTTAATCTTCTTAGAACTTCTTTAACATTATTGATATGATCTGCCCTATTTCTACCGGTTATTAGAATATCGTCTAGAAAGCTAACTACTCCATCCATACCTGCAAGAATTTTCTCTAAAATGCACTGAAATATGGCTGGAGCACTTGTTATTCCATATGGTAACCTATTATATGCAAACAAACCCTTGTGAGTACTTATTGTGGTTAATGCTTTTGATCCTGAATCTAATGGGACCTGTTGATAAGCTTGTGCTAAATCAAACTTTGTAAATTCATTACCTCCTTGCAATTTGCCAAATAAATCCTCAATTCGAGGTAAAGGATACTTTTCAGTATGTAAGACAGGGTTTAAAGTTACCTTGTAGTCTCCACAAATTCTAATAGAACCATTCTTCTTTATCACAGGAACAATTGGAGTTCCCCATTCACTTTGAGATACTGGGCTCAAAATACCTTCTTCAACTAATCGATCCAACTCCTTTTCAACACCATCTCTCAAAGCAAAAGGTAAAGGACGTGGCTTGAAAAACTTGGGTATTGTGCCCTTCTGTACTGAAAGATGAATGGTGCCCGCATTGTAGCATCCTAACCCAGAAGAAAATACATTAGGAAAAATGTCTACGAGGTTTTGTTTAAGAATATGTGTATCAGCGTTATTATTAGTTGTAACACTTTGTAAATGATTAATAGTTAGTTCAAATAAATTGAAAAAATCGCGCCCTAGTAGAGGTGGACCTCCACCTTTAATCACAAAAAGATCTACTTGCTTTATTGAATTATTAAACCTCATATTCACTTCGACATATCCTATTGGTTTGATGGTTGAACCATCATAACTTATTAATGTTGTATTGGACTGTCTAATTGCTAAATGATTTAAACAATTTAACCAAAAATCATAAGAAATTACGGAAAGTGCCGCCCCAGTATCTAATTCAAAGGAATATTTTCGATTTTCTATAATTATTTGCAAAACTATCGGACTGTTTTTAACTTTACATATTTTTTTCAAATTATACATCGACTCAAACACTTCCCCCAAATCTGACAAATCATAAGTTTCATTCACGTTTTCTTGAATATAATTAGTCCGCTTATTTCTACACATATTTGCCAAGTGCCCTTTTATATTACACAAATTACAAGAATAATATTTGTAATAGCACTTATCTTTTAAGTGGTTAGATTTTCCACACGTCGAGCAGTGAACATTTCCAACATTTCCAGAACGTCTGCTCCTATCAGTCAAATCTGTCAATTTTGTCTTTGAGCCTGAGAACGACGCACAACTCCGTGACGGTCCAGGCGCATCCCTTCCTCTTCTGGATACTTGACATTGCGCGTTGAAATCCGGCGACTCGTTGCCATGGAAACTTCTCTCTCGGTTGCCGCTGAATCTTTTTGAATTTCGTTTACCATGTTTACCCAGATGTTGATAAAAAACTTCTTGTTTCACAGGAACAGTTTTTATCACTGGTTTTTCTACATGGCTACTTGCAATTTCGATAACTCGTTCAAATCTTGTGGTGACCTTCTCCTCGAAAATTTTCTCCATAATTTTTGGATCCTCTAAACCCATTATGAACTTATCGCGGAGTACTATATTTAATTCTTCACCAAATTCACATTTTACTGCTAGCGATCTTACTCTTGCGGCCCATTGCTGAACGCTCTCTTCTTTATGCTTCACCGCCGAGTAGAATTTGTACCTTTGAGAAAATGCACTTATCGTCGACTTGAAATGCGTGTTGAAAATGGCCACTAATTGATCATAGGACTTATTTTCTGGCAAGGTCGGCAGGCAAAGGTTGTATACCAATCTATATGCTTCTTCGTCACATGCATTTAGTAATAATGCTCTTCTCACCTCCATAGTGGTTATTTTATTTGCGATGAAATACTGTTCAAGTCGGGCCAGGAAAATTGTCCAATCTGAATCTTGAAGATTGAACTCCCTCAACTTGCCAATCGTCGTCTTATTGTCGGTATCCATAATTAATATTTTCACTGCCCGCAGAATCGACTTCGTTCTTAATCCTCGTCGCCACGTGTAACGTTCTTTGCTTTTCAGGTAACAGGTTTTATTAAAACTATGTTGTCACGCTGAATGTTCATTTATTACTGTCCTCATATACTACAGAACCTAACATCTGCTAAGATAATGTGTGAGCAGTGTTACCAATACATTACATACACCAACTTGTTTTCTACCCTTAGTAGCCAGTATTTTTGGATTATGTGATGGTACAGTGCTATAACCGGATTCGTCGACATTCCAAATTTTTTGGGGTTCAAAATTATGTTCTTTCATCATGTCAGTCAATAACTTAAAAAAAGTTTGTACTTGAACTTTAATGAAGCCTCGTGCTCTGGCTGCCGATGTAGCTTCGGGAATCCGGAGGGATATAGATGGGTTCCTTAACCTGAAGCCCCTTAACCAATCCACTCCTGCAAATTGATTTTCTGACGAAAATCGATGAGGAATATTTTTAGCAACAGCTATTTGGTAAGCCAGTCGTCTTAAATCAGTTGTAGTCATTCCAAAAAACCGTACCTCTAACTCTTTTGAATGTGTGATTATTTGATTTTCCAGTTCTTTGGAAAAAGTAGTTTTGTGGCCACCTAAATAACCTTTGGTCGATTTTCCTGTTTGGGCTCGACGTCTGAGTGTAGTAGCTGGAACTTTATACATGGCAGCTGCTTTCTGCCATCCCATAGTTTTGCTATTAACAGCTGCAATAGCATCACTCATGTTTTTTTCGTCCCAAGATTTTCTATTAGACTTTCTTATATAAGGTGCCATTCTAAAAAGAAAAAAAAAACATGTATTAGTGTTTCAAAGTAGGTATTGTTATTACATAAACCAAAAATTTTGAAGTGAAGCTATTTCGTTGAAGTAAATAACTATCAAAACTTATTAGTTGTCTGTTGGGTGAGATGGCATACACCTATGCCATCTCATACATTAGACACACAACGAATAAAAGTTTATGTACATTAATGAACGTAGAAGCTACAAAAATGAAATTAATACACCGTATCCTGATATAATTTACCTTTGAAAATGCATCCTCACTTACCTTGTATACCAAACACGATGCTTGTGACACTGGTTAAAAATACTTAAAAAAAGATTTTTACGGAGCCCAATTTCACACATATTCGTAGTGCCGCTTTCAATTGTTTTGGCGCACTGAACATGAACTCGTTGCTACTTGGTCGTGGCGGGGCATCTATTAGTGTGTGTGTTGTCGTCAATCATCGGCCAATCACGGAGAAATACCGACTGTGCCATCTCAAACACTATGCCATCTCAGACCACTTTCCCCTATCTAAATATTTACTACTTTATGGTTAAAACCGAAACTAAACCATGTTTGTGTGGACGCTCCGGTTGATCTGTATTCCCTACACACGAATCCAAACCTGTACGGTGTGCTCTACGGTTTCTATTCGGTACCGAATCTGAATTCTGAACCGAAGCATCGTTTCACACTACTTGTCGCCAGCGAACGAATGGAATCCGAAAACGATCCAAACCGAATGGAACCGTACGCATGTGAAACAAGCCTTACTGTCGGGAACTCGAGAGAATTACTTTGGAGGTAGCTCGCGGTAGCGAGTAAGGTTACGGGACTAATTTTGGATGAAGTCCGAAGCTAGGGACAAGTTAGAAAAGCTCGTGGTAGAGTTAGGTGTAAAGTTAAGATAATTGTCGTAACTAGAGTTTTGTTAGAATCTCGTTAAATTCGGTCGAACCTTTTCGTAGTAGATAACGCCGAGGTTTTGTAGCGAGCGTTAAGTAAGGTAAATTCAAGGATTAGCAGTCTCCATAACGTAGATGAAACTTTTATGAAGAAATCAACCCCTTTTTCCATGGTATTCCCCGAAAATTACTATAATATCTCGACCAGATGACTGTTTTGATGAGTTGGTTTTATTTTGAGTAATTGAAATATTATTATATTTCAGGTGTGTATTCCGAATTATGGGAATATAGTCATATTTGATGTGTTTCCTGTTAACATAATTTGAGTCTTGTATAATTGAAGAGTTTGCTTTTGGTTAGATGGAATATTGTTATATTCGCGTAGATCGTTTCGGCCCCTGCGAGCAATGAACGACTTGTGTTGTTAAAGTTTCAAAGAGTGACAGCGGTGTACCGAAGTTTCTTAAATATAGATTTTAAGTTTCTCTATTAATCTTGGGTTTTACTGAGTTTTCCTCTCCGTTCCCGACCACCTAAGAAAAATTTGAACACAAGACTCCCTCTTCGTGTTCTTTTGGAAATGCCTTAGACACAAGTGCCATTGTGTTAATACATCTTAACCTCTATGGTTTTATTACATATTTATTTAATGCTTTTAGATGCGAAAAGGAATATATGTGGAGATTATGTGACTCTAAGTCATTTTATTTATTTGAATGACTTCCTTTTTTTCTTTCCGTTACCATAGATATTATCTATTCAAACACACACACACACTCTAATATATATGTTTTCCATGTTTATTCCTAACTTCGATTCTTTCCACTACATCAAACTTCTGCGTATATTCTACGTATATTCAGTTCAAACAAAATGTTTGCAGTTACTTGAAAGACATGATTAATTACTTTCCATGATAACAAAATTCACATTATTCCCATTTCAAAACATATGCAACATTTATGGCCTGTTTCATCACAAGCTGATAAAATCCCGGATATGAATCCAGCGGATAAAATATCTTCTGGATAAATATGTCGGATAATTATCTTCTGTTTCACCACGCGACTCCCGAATAAAATATCTACTAGATAGCTATCTGGCAATTTAATGGAAGGTGTGTTTATCAACGTCGCATTTATGCTTGCTACTGGTTAAACAAACGTAAGGCGGGGCTTTGTAACTTGTGTATGTATGTCTCTGTGATGATTGTTGCATAGAATCAGAACGTTTTGTAAATAATTTAGGAGGTTAGGTTTAACATTGTTAGGTTGTTGTTTTTATGTCGTCTTCTATAAAAGATAGAAAACCTGGACTTGAACTCTCTTCCTCGTCGTATTCAGCAAAATGATCAACTCGAGTTCTAATTTCACGACGTTTTCGTTGACGTCAGAAACGTGCAAGGAAATCGTCAAACTCGTCCTCTAAAAATTCTAAAAGATCCATGTTCACACAAATAAGCTGCTGCTGCTCCAAAAACAGTTCAAGAAATAATGACATCTTCGACTGTCAAAATACACTCGATAACGGCCGCTTCATGTAGGTGTTAAATTATCCAGGAGTCTATCCGACACGTGTGAAAGACAATTTTCAAGGTTATCTGTTGGATAAGTTATGAATAGCTCATCCGGGACTTTATCATCAAATGAAACAGGCCCAAATGATGATAATTTTATATCATTACAATATAACTTAAATTTATTTCATACATAGGAATTACTGTTTTCCCATATCATAATGTACGAGTATATTCTCACGTAGAATCGCAAGTCTGCAGAATATTCATGCCGATTAGATACTTTTCATTCATTTCAAAGGAAGTTGATGTTTACAAACAGTTGTATCCCATAAAAATATTGTTATATATTATGTGAAATAAAGGAGCATATGAATTTTTTCCAATGAGATAGAAAGCGTATTGATAGAAGACAGGCTCTATAATGGCTAGTTTTCATTGAAATATTCATTTCAAGAACATTTCCTAGAATTTGATACGCTGTCTTAGCGTACAGTTTAATTCTTCAAATTCATAAGAAAATATCTGAATTCCACCATGAATACGAGATTTTTTTCAAAACGAATGACTGAGTTACATTTCTTAATTCAATATATTAATTTATAGATATTATATAATATATATACGACTCGCGGTGTTTATGACGTATGCTTGAGATACTTTGAACTTGACAGTTCTATATACAAATATTTTCGACAAGGGTTACACAATGTCTTCGGTAAATACTGCATTTATGTGTTTCACTGAATATTATCAATCGATAATTTCACATCTGAACATAGCAGATAAAATCACCAATATTATTTCAACCCAATACTAATAATATATGGGTATGGTACTCGACGAACCTAAGTAAATTTGTCCACACTTTACAATGAATCATTGTGATAAATGTCGCAATGATATTGATTAGTAGTGTGACAATGCAATCTTAGGGTGCCATTGGCTGAGATAGTAATATGTTGCAAGTTAAGCATACCATAATACCACGAGAGTATATGTTACGAATCAAAATGTCTTATTTGATATCATGGCTTTTCTGCATTTCTCTTAGCTGTGGTGCAGTTCTGACAGAAACAAATGATTGATTTTTGTACTTCAAGGAATACGTTTTTGAGATGAATACACACAAGTTTTCAAACTAAACTTCAACTCAATTATTTGGTCTCAATGGTCAGACGGTTAACGATATAACATATAAGAATATTCAATATTGATAAAAGTTTTAGAAAACACTTCTCTATTAATTGCCTCTCTTCTGCCGTACTCTTAAATTCGCTGAAAACGTAAATATACCTTATACATAGATTTCCGGTGATTCAAAGCTTGTGATTCGGCTCACGGTTATATGCCCCTAAAAATAATCATAATATTGAATAGCACCAGTGTATAACTCACGATGGCTTGTAATTTTTTATTTCTTATACACATTTCAATTTCAATATATATTTATTAAGATATGGTATGAATTATGAGAATATAGGCATTAATGATATGGGACAAACAGATTCATATGAATGACATTTATAGATTCACAAAGTTTAAAATGATGCTTGTGTATAATTTCTTATCATTTCAATCTAATGAACGTTGAACTTATATAAATAACTTCAGTCCAATTTCAATTCAACTTTATCATGCACACTTTAACTGCACTAGTTGAATAGATATTGTATTTTATAATCACAATTATTTTTAATCATTATATTCGAATCTCCAAACTTCTATAAAAATTATCTGGCATATAATGTATTCCGATCCCTTCAAATATTGTTGAAGTACATAATTATGACCTTTTTGGACATATACCTGACCTCCCTTCTACTGTGTATTCCGATGGCAAAAGCAATCTGGAAATAATAAGACTAGTTTAAAAAAATGGAATTTATTATTTTTTCAACACAATGTAAACATCAAAATATTTCCATTCCATTATGAGAAAAATACCTCTATAATTTCTATGTGTAGGTGTTTTTATATTCAACACGAAATCCTTCTTGTCATACCTGTTGACTTTTAGGGGTTTCTTTACTACTTTTTAACCTAACCTTTTTTTTTACATTCGCTCCTTTTTTGGGTTCAACCGGTTATGTACCCAGTCACATCGTAGAATTTTTGCATTATCATTTATACCTCATTCATACCGGACAAACACACCTCCACCACATCCATGCCCTGAGGGGATTCGAACCCGCGACCTCCGGCACCACAGCAGGTCTTTCTCCCCACTGCACCATCTGGGCACCTGGGCACCTAACCTTAACTTGTTCTCTAATGTCTTTTCATTTTCGCCAAAGTTGGCGTCCCTTTCATTCTGTCAAATGCATAAACGATTTACCGTCATAGAGTATATAAGTTAACCTGAAATTTTTCTCTCAATACCTTCTCCAAATTTTAGGTTATTCTACATGAAATGTAAACGAAATATTTGTGGTGGTTACACAATGATTCTAGGTAATAAAGACTCGAACGACTTTATTGAAGTGTTTAAAAAATGTAATGCTTGTGGCTTTTACTTGATGCAAATCCATATTAACTCAATGAAAAATAATATACGATTTACACTTATTTATTCAATATTGTGACGCGTTTCGTCGACACAGCGACTTCATCAGACTACATCATACTAAATTCTTAACAAGTTATTATCTCCCTATACCTAGATGACATGGACACAGAATCATTTAAAACTAATTACATGAGAAACTTATTTAAAACAAATTACATAATAGACTTATTTAAAACTAATTACAGGAGATTTCACTGCTGGTTTCTTTGTACACATTAACAATAATTCATTCCTAATGCTTTTATAAATTGGTTCTCTATTTGAATAGATTGAGTAACGGTGAAAAATTTAGATCTAATTGTTCATTAACTAAATTACCCGTATGTTTTTCCCTATTTATTTCGACTATTTCCCAGTAATTAAGATGCGCACCTTTATTCAAATTGTGTGAAATTTTGAAATCCGGGTTAAACTTATGTCCTTCTGCTAATAAATGATTCGAATAATTTGAATTAATTTTGTTGTTTTTGTAGCTGTGATGATGTTCCTTTATTCTTATGCCAAAATTTCTACCAGTTTTTCCTATATATGATTTGTCACAACTCCCGCAATTTAATTGATAAACACCGGATTTATCTTCTTTATTCCTTTTCGATTTATTGTTCTTTATGAGTTTGGCAAGGTTATTATTTGTCCGGAATGAGATATTCACCTGTTGGTTTTGAAGAAACCTTTTAAGTTGTTGACTCGGTGTACCAAAATATGTCCATTCGAACATAAAGTCGCGGCATTTCATAGTATGTTACACCGGCTAATTAATATACCTTTATCCGAAGAAAATTATGGTACAGAATTAGAAATTATCGAACAAATAGCGGTGAACAATGGATACAACACAGAGTTAATCAGAAAAATGTTTACGAAAAAACAATTTAGAAAAACAAATAGTTTAGTATTTCCAGAAATTAAGGATAAAAAAAAAGCACTGACGTGAAGTCAGTACTCTTTGGCGCGTGTGTTCACGGTGGCTAATTTGAATTGAATGATGAGTACTTCAAGCTCAGTGGATAGAGCGAGCCGAAGATCTACCCAAAGGATAGTGGACACCATTCACTGTCGGTTCAAAAATTAACAGTGCTGTATCTAAGCTGCCATCAGGACAGAGTAACAAAGTTGGAAAAGAACACAACTGACTCTCCTTAGTCGCACAAGCTCCTAGAAGATTTGGGAGGGTCAGTATAATCCTAATCATGTTTATAGCACGCGCGCCAAAGCAGATTGACTTTTTACACTTTTTCTTTCATTGTTAAGTCACTCTGCTTTTGCACGCGTGCTATAAACATGATTAGGATTATACTGACCCTCCCTAATCATCTAGGAGCTTGTGCGACTAAGGAGAGTCAGTTGTGTTCTTTTCCAACTTTGTTACTCTGTCCTGATGGCAGCTTAGATACAGCACTGTTAATTTTTGAACCGACAGTGAATGGTGTCCACTATCCTTTGGGTAGATCTTCGGCTCGCTCTATCCACTGAGCTTGAAGTACTCATCATTCAATTCAAATTAGCCACCGTGAACACGCGCGCCAAAGAGTACTGACTTCACGTCAGTGCTTTTTTTTTTTTCAAGTTCTTTCATCAAATATGGCTATCGATACAGTCTGGCTATTAGTTTCACCCAAAGGCGTAGCCAGGGGTGGGGGGGCGGTTGGTGGTTCAACCCCCCCCTCTCCCCCCGAGATGTTATTTGTCTCTTAAAAAAAAATGTTTTTGCTGCAGAAAGTGACCCTTACACCCCCCGAAAATAATTCCTAATTCAAAACCACCCCCCCCTCCTCCCAAATTAAGTCCTGGCTACGCCCTTGGTTTCACCGGTGATCAAAAAAAAAAAAATGTAGTGGGACCCCCGTTGATAACACAAAAGCTTACGCCTAGATCTACCTCAAGGAGATCCCTCGGAAGCTCCTAGATTCTATTTAAGCTCTACTGTTACTCTTAATGTATCGTTATGGCAGCTTAGGCAAGACTAAATCTACTGTTCGCTCTATCCATTGAACTTGAAGCATCCACCATTTAAAGCAAATTGATCAACGTAAACAAGCCCACCAAAGAGTACTGCCTCCACGTCAATTTTTTTATATTTTTTCAAGTTTTCTAACCATACTGTTCTTTACGATCGTCTCCTCTACTCCTATTAGTTTTAACCTGATTCGAAATGAACTAAAGCAAAAAATGCTGTCATGAGATCCCCATCAGGATCGAAGTTGTTTACGTGTATTCTTTAAATCCAAATATTATTTAATATAGATTTTTGAAATATAGTTTTTTATTTTTTCCTTACATAATGACATCGTCAGTGCTTTTTTATATTTTCACATATTGACCCATTTCAGTCTAAATATGTAGCTGAAAGTTTCATTTATTTCATGGGAAATTCCAGCTCAATTGTACTATATTAATACTTGAATTAGTTAGATTGTTTAATTGTATGAAATTTGTTATCTCACTAATATGTAGCACTTGAATAATAGGCCCGAAGATGGAGACAAATTACTCGGAAGGTCTCTCTCCTTACGCCTCTCTATCCTTACGCCAGCTTAGACACAGTACTGTAAATTTATGACCTGACAGTGAATGGTGTCCACTACCCTTAGTAGATCTCCGGCTCGCTACATCCACTGAGCTTAAAACACCCATGATTCAATTCCAATTAGCTAACGTGAACACGCGCGCCAAAGAGTACTGACTTCACGTCAGTGCTTTTTTATATTTTTTCAATATAACAATTAATACCGTTCATTACTAAAATCTGGTCTACGCCTATTAGTTCTACCCTCATTCGAAATGAAATAATGCAACATTGCGGTCATAATACCCCTATCAGGATGGGAGCTGCTTACGCCTATTCTTCAAATCCAAATATAAACTGATATAGATCTTCCAAATATTGTTTTTCTTGAATTCTTTATAAAATGACATCATCAGAGTTTTTTCATATTTTTACATATTTACCCATTTCAGTGAAACCATATAGCTAAAAGTTTTATTAATTTCCTGTGAAATTCCAGTACAATTGGGAGGCCTGAAAGTAAAACGGTTCAAGTGCATTAAAAAAAATGATCTAAGTGCAGAATATTACTTCTGAAGGATAGAATTTCTGATATAATAATGTTCTATTAGCCTCTATTAAACACTTTGTCATAAATCTATAATATTAACACAGTTTTCTGAACTAATTTCTGGAATATTGATATTCCGATTAACTTTGAAGCCATTTATCTGAGAATTTCAAAAAAATTCACTTAAACCCTTTCACTTCCAAGCCCCACAATTCTACTATATTATCACTTGAAGTAGTAAGATTATTCAATTATATGAAAGTTGTTATCATAATATTACACTTAAAGGAAAATGGAGACAAATCACTCAGAAGGTTATTGAAATAAAAAAAAAATTCATAAAAATTTTTTCATTATCCTACTCCTGTGCCTCTTCGTCCCATAGTACGCCTGGCATTCCCGTAACAGTTCCTCTTCCGAGGAACTGTGCGCTACAGTACCAGCCGTACTTCTAGGATGAGGAGCTGCTACCTCAGGTGCCGGCACCACCTCCGGCACTGACGGCACAACCGGCACTTCCACTATTTCCTGTGGTGCCTCTACTGCCTCTGGAGGGGCCTGAGGGGCCGGGTTGTTAGGACCCCTCCAACCTCTTCCCCTTCCTCTTCCTCCTCCCCCTCTTATCCATCCTCCTCTTCCTCTAACTCTTCCTCCGCCTCCTCCTATTCTCCATCCTCCTCTTCCTCTTCCTCCGCCTCTTCCTACTCCTCCACCTCCTCTTCCTCCTCCTCCTCTTCCTCCTCCACCTCTTCCTCCTCCTCCTGCTCCTCCCCCTCCTCTCCCCCCTCTACCATCTCTATTTCTATCTCTGAACTAAAATTTAAGAAATATTTATCAACAAAATTAACCTGTTATCAGAATGAATAATAATTTATATTTATTTTCTTCATACAAGATAAAAAGTCAAAACTTAAGAACAACTTGAGAAATAGGGGCATACAGAAATCAAAAATAGCAGAACATGTATGTACAATCCAAGGAGATCACATGATGAATTGAAGTAAAACAGAGATTCTGATGACAGAACCTGATTATATCAAAAGGAAAGTCAACTTATATTTTGTTGAACAGAGAATGCAAAAAATTGCTCAATTGGTATTGACCATATTTGGCTGAATTTATTAAAAAAGGAGTTGGAACTTTGAAATTTCTATGCAAAGTAAAACTAAGATATTATGATTTTCAAATACTGCCAATGTAATAATTCTCGAATTTCAGAATAACTATCAACAAAATAATTCTCAAGATCTTCGTTAAGTTTCTGACGAAGAAGTCTGATATAGACTCCGAAACGTTACAATATACTTGTCTCTTCGTTGATGTTGTTTCGTTATTATTTGTTAGGCAACATTGTTCGACTGATTGCTTCTGACAAATATCTTGTGTTTCTTACGCAGAAGCAAATCACAAAATAATTAATTTTTATTGGGCGTATGTTCTAGGGGAACATCGTCCTATCATTTCGTCCAAATGTCTGTAATTTTCGAATTTCGAGCTGAAAATTGGCTAATAGACTAATTCGGACTCCCTGATCACGAATCCGGTGTCAGATCTTAGGGTGCCGTCCGGCCGGCCGGCAGGCCGGCCGGTTGTCCGGCCGTGTGCACGATAACAGGAGCACCGAAGGTCCTATCGACTTCAAACTTTCAGGGTAGGTTTCTGATCAAAATGCGACGGTTAAGTTCGTTAACGGGCAAAATCGGCCGGACGGTTTAGGAGTTATAGACATTTAAAATTTTGAGGTTATTTCCCTGATATTTCAGGAACTAAAGAAGATGTTGAATCGAAACTTTGTAGTCAGTTCGAGGATATAAACGCGCAACTTTTGGCAAAATTCTGTTACGATCGAAATGTTGGTAATTTTTAAAAAAATATTTCTTTTAATTTTTTCGAAAAAAAAATTTTTTTTTCGTGAACTATTCATCAGATTGCAACAAAAACTTGTACTAACGTCAATTGTAGTATTTTGCAACATTGTGCAAAATTTTGGCTCTATAAGATTTCAATTTCTGGAGATATAAGACAAAATGTGTCAAATTTCCTGGGTCTCTCTCAGTATTTTCATCGATTATTCTATGAACTCTTTGAATTCCACCGAAAACAAATTCAAAGACATAAACATAAAGAATCAAGTCATAGTTTAGACGTCGAAAGAAGGACGATGTTGATCGACTTGAAAAGGTACCTATTTCAAGAAATGCAATAATGAAATGCTTAATTTTTTTTATGGTCACAGAAAATCGTCACAAAAATCTATTTACCTCATTTGACGGCTGTTTGTCAAATCAATTAATTCCAATGATTGATGTCAGATTTCCTACATACCAAGTTCAAACACATTTTATTATATGGAAAACACTTATTATGATCACGTTCTACAGGAATTGATACTAAATAGAAGCTAGATGAAGATTATTGTAATGGAAAATTTGTGTTCCAGAATAATATTAAGGTATTCAACATGATACTGCTTTTTTTCTTTACTGGTCAGTACGGGCCACAAGGAACATGCGCCCAAAAGCTCCTGTCCACAGGGCTTGAACCCATTTTTATTTTATAGATATTTTTCAGAGTTTGGGAGAGAAAACCCAGAAAGAAACCTTTCAATAATGAGTACACCTCCCACAGTATCCTTTAATGATTACTTATATCATTATCATACAGAAAGAAATATAAATCTTTTTTTGCGCGTATGTTCTGGGGAACATCGCATTATCATTTTGCCCAAATGTCTGTTACTATCGAATTTTTTGACGAAAATGGTCTCAAACGATTTGGTTCGACTCCCCAATGAAGAATTCTAGGTCAAATTTGATTTTGTCCGGCCGGCCGTTGCCACGATAACTTGAGAACGGAAAGAGCTAACGACTTGAAATTTTCAGGGTAGGTGGCATATCCCAATACGACGGACAAGTTCCTTAATGGGCATAATCGGCCCAATGGTTTCCGAGTAATAATTTTGTTTTCAACCAATATAAATATGATCAAATTAAAACTTGACGAGTAGTTGTAGAATATGATCCTAAGCACGTTGTGAAATTTTGTGCGAATCGTACGGCTAGAAAATTATTAAAAAAAAAATTATTGAAAAAAATTTTCGTTGTCACGATAACTTGACAACGGAAAGAGATAGCGGCTTGAAATTTTCAGGTTAGGATGTGCATCAGAACACGACATTTGAGTTTGTTTATAAGCATAATCGGCCAAACGGTTTTAGAATTACAGCCATCTGAGATTTGGTTGTTTTTTTCTCTTCATTAACTCGAAAAATACTGAACCGATTGAATTGAAACATGGTTATTAGTTGTAGAATGCCAACTCAAAAATTCTTGCAAAATTTCGTGAGGATTATGTTTGTAGAAAATTTTTAAGAAATCATTGAAAATTAAAAAAAAATTCTATATATCATTAATTATTCGTCTGAAATTGCTGCAATTTTGCAAGAGCCTTTAGAACCCAACTCTACTGCCAAGTTTCCTGGCAGAACGAGCATGCAGAAATATCATTAATATTTACCACATAAAATTCGACAATTGTTTATCGCACAGAACCTTCAGATATATTATTCAACCTCAGATATCCCCAAAAAATAATTCACTTATTCGAATTTCAATTTCATGATTTCAATAGAAAGCTTCATTCTGTTCTCAGTTAAGTTCTCTTTACATAGGTACCTGTTCATTTTTCATTCTTATACCGAATCGAAATGAATTACACTTATTTAATACTTACGTAGTCTCTCAACACCCTCATCATATCTCTCAATAGGTCTCTCTGCAACAGAACTCAATTTCAAAACGCTTACTGCTTTTTTCAGTTATTCCGTCATACGTCTGAGCACCAAATTCAAACTACATCCGTTGGGCAGTTTAAGAAATATTAGTAGAAAATTATAAAATTAAATTTCAAACAAGAATATCTCCGAATCAATCTGCCCACAATGATGAATATTACAATAAATTTCTGGGATATTGAATTTTTATGCTCCTACGTTACACCTATATTAATACAATTTTAAAAGTACCTATATCGTAATATACATATAAATATCAAATTCCAATTTAGTAATGTTGGAATTATTTTAACAATGAACTAAAAGATCTATAATATGATGATGTATATTTCCGACATTTGTTCTAGTAATTGAAAAATATTTTCTACTTACATCTGACATTTTGTATGTTCAACTCTCAACTGTAACTGAGGAGGTCCCAAGCAGAACCCCACAAGTCCGCCAGAACTGAATTTTGGGTATTGACGAAAAACTGTTTTCTGGTGTTCTGCAAATGGAATTTGAATTTTTTTTTATTTATTATCTTATATCGGTCATTACGAGCTATGTGGCAGTAGTGATTCAAATCATATGGCTATAATAGCTTTGTAATACCTTGTTAAAGTTTGGACAAGTGGTATTTTGATCGATTTTTACCAAGTTGTGGGGTTTTGTTCGGTCCACAGTCTGGACTAGTGGGATTTTGCATAGTTCAATTGAAAAAAAGCAAGCGATTAATGCGAGAAATAATTGAAAACATTGTGAGAAAAAAATTGTGTATTCATAATTATTTCAAATAGTTAGTAAAAAGTTCAACATAAAAAAAAATTTTCAAATTCAAAAGATTCATTAATTAAAACAACAGAAATATGAGTAACTTGTAAGTCTCATTGTAATCTCTCCTGGTAACTAGTTATTAATACTGATGGGCTAATTATTCAGATGTGGATTTCACTATCGTTCTCCAAGCAGTCGCACTCGATCTCATGATTACATTCGTCGTCTTCTGAAGATGTCGGAAACGCTTCATTGCTTACAATGTTACGATACCAGGATAGACTGTCATCATTTATCCAATCAGTGCCAAATAGAATAATGAGTAGCTCATTCACGTCTTTCTTTTTTTCATTGCTGATGGGGTGTACCAAAGGTATCACTGGCAACGGTGTAGATAATATTTTTTCCCAATTCCAACCCCTTCTAAGCAATACTTGGCTTTGAGCCAGGTTGCCTTCAAATCTGAAAAACTCGTTTGCTTTCACATTAACCGTCACTTTCCCATTTCGGAATACCTTTCGCTCTAAGAAAATTCTCTTTTTGTCACTGATTTTGTTTTGATTACGCAAACTGCCGCATAGACTCTTCACATCAAGCAAAGACCAGTCTCTGCCCAACTGTTTCACTTCTCCAACTTTTTGAAACTCTTCAATGTATTCTTGTTTGTAAATGATTGTTGGTTTTCGGCGCAAGAGTTTTTCTATTCGTCCAAAACACCGATCGGGAGGCAAAAAACTGTGTCCTCTAACAGGGAACGTGATGGAAATTTTTTTTAGGTCACCTCTGTGCTGTACCAAAAAGTACATTAGTGCATGAAGTACATGATTGTTCTTGTTCTGTCCACCACATCCATCACAGAAGAGCCGAAGATGTTGTTTTCCAGAAAAATCATAGCTTTGTAGATGGGAAAGCAGAGCTGATGCTACTTCCGTTGAACCACGCCCAGCCTGATCTTCAGTCCAGATAAAAAACACTGGTTTACTGGTCGTCACATCAGTAATGCAGACATTGTAAAAGCTGAGTTGTCTTTTATAAAATGCTTGTTGAATTGGTGTTCGTGGAAGCGGTTGAACTTGCTGCATGTCAAAGCATAGTGTTACTTCATCTTCATGAGTTTCACGGATTAGGTCATAAAAAGCTTTGGCTCTAATTCTATGTATCCGTTTTTCAGTAAAAAGAGCTGCTTTTTCATTGACCCCAGCTGTTTTTATCTTGTTATCGATCATAGCACAATACCCACAGACATCAGAGGCAGGTGACTTGAATCCAATATTGAATTCTCTAGAAAATATTTTTCGAAACATTTGTTTTGACACTTTGAGCTCGGGGGCACTCACACTATTGTTGTATATGTCACAAAGCATGCGGACTGAGAGGTCACTCTGTAAGTAAATTCTTTTAGACTTTTTTCGGTTGTAGTGACTCTCTACCCCTCGCAAATTTCCTATGAACTCCCTAACGCTATTTTTTTTGGCAAGTGACTTGTGACTTACTCGATCCCCCCCTCTTTTTTCAACGATATCTACCCCATCCTTCAATTTTTTTAGAATGGACCTGACTCTATCTGGTTTGAACTTAGTGAGATGTAAAAAAAATTTTTTACATATTATCTTTTGGTATTGACCTGCACAAGTAGGGAATAAGTATTTCACAGAGATGCTGTGAGGTTTTTTGGGCATACAACCATTGGGTTGACGTGAACGTTGGCGTTTTACAGCTGAAAGTTGGATTAATCTGCATACCATTTGGTCTTGAAGTACCTTATTACAAGAAGCATAAAGTTTCTTACGAAAATCCAAGGCATTCACGGGGCGAATACTGCTGCACTGAAAAGTCTTGTTGTTATGATTGCATGGTACAAACGAGCTGGATCCAGATGGAATCGAGTGTCTTGCTTTCTTGGCAATCTCCCGAGAAGAAACCTTTTTACTCCTTTTTCGAGATCCTTCATTCGCCACTCTAACCAAAACAGTCCCATTATCTTCCACGTTCATTGTAACGTTCGAATAATATTCCATTAAAACAATATTCTATTGCACCAAAGAACTCATTGCATTATTATTATTGCACAAATACAGGCTCACGACAAACTAAATTGGCTGACATTTTAACCATATGTTATGGGAAGAGTACTGTGATTCACAGTAAATCCCGACTTCCTATTGGCTGAATGGACTTGTGAGGTTCTGCTCAGTCATCTTGTCGGGACATGTGTGGTTTTGCTTGAACCAGCGATTTTCTCCACTGTTATACAATGCGATTTGTGGGCTTTTGAGAGATTCGCGTAATCTGACTTGTTGAGTTTGATCCTATAGAACCAGAATCCACTGCTAACTCAATTTTTTTTTTTTGCGACTTGTGGGGTTCTGCTTGAGACCTCCTCAACTGTAGTATAGAATTACAAACAACATGAATCTAGATACAAACCAGTTTGCAACATATGTCGTATATACATATGTTTTAAAAGGACCTGCACTCTACACGCATCAATACACAAGGCATTTTCTTTATACAGGGTCTTTATAAATGATTATAACATCGCAGTTAGCTTTTGAAATATTTTTATTTTGCTGCTTCTTATATGTAGTGTTCAAATTCACGATTACATCCACATAATTTATTTTCTACCATATACATTCTTCACCCCTAATCGATTATATCTGTAGGAATCTTGGGAATAGGTGTCACCTATTCCCAAAATTCCTACAGATATAATTTATTTTCTGACAATTTATACAATAGTATGTGAAGCATGTATCTATGGGAAATGATAACCACCCTACATTATAGTCCTGTAGCGCTCTTCGAAGATCTGAAGTTCTGAATAATCATCGCTTAGAATGGCCAGATCTAGTTTTCAAACAAACCCTCCTGACCTTACGAGCAAAGAAATTTTCCTTTCTGAATTAAAATATTGAAACATGAGTGAATATCCTTGAAAACTAGCGGAGACGAATCAAAATATCCTCAAACTATAATTCTAAATCAAATTTACTAGCTCTGCTTCAAGACTCCAAATTTGGATTTGGACCACATTTCGACCGAAAATATGTCAAAGAACCATATATTCTATGCATCTATAACTGTAAGATCATTACACGAAGAAATTTGTGAAATCATATTTCATAGTATAATGAAGACATATGTGAAGGAAAACGAGCTTTATTAAACTCAATATTTGTTGATTATGTTAACATATTCGAAGTTTTGAATCATACTATCTTGCAAAAATAGAAAAATAATTCTGCTTAGGTTGAAAACAATTTTAATTCAGAATTAACGGATCATTCGTTTGAACCAAAGTTCTCTCAACACACATTTCTTAAAACTCTGAATAAAATGCAGCTTTTGGCAATGTTAACTCTCAATTTATCAACATAGTCTCTCAAAAAAATAATTTTGTTCATTAAATTATAACTAGAGCTCAGATGAAATATCTGGAAAAAATCCAAATATATTCTAATAAAACTCTGACGATGGATGACATAAATGTTATTTTGAAAGAAAAAATTGCATTTTCAATAAGTATAGTATAATTTCAAACTGAACAACACAAGAGTTACCAAATTCTCAGAATAAAATGTAAGTAGTAAACTCATAAAATACAATCTACCGTATTCACAAAGTATTGTCAAATGTTTAAATCTCTGTCAAGTCCTAACTGAGGTCCTCAGTTAAGGATAAATTTGAATCGCAGCCTCAGTTAACGTATTTAACGGTGGTGAAACAGGCCTGGTTCACCACCTTTGGCCTGTTTCACCACCTTTATCCTTTATTATCACTTATTATCCCCAATTTATCCTTAACTGAGGACCTCAGTTAGTCCTTAACGGAGATTGAACGCTTTGTGAATTCTGCAGATTAAGTTTCATCTGCCTAACTTTAATACTTAAGCTTTCACTAAAACCTGAAATACGTCGATTTTGGTACCATCTGACAATTCAATAAAAACTTCGATCATCAACAAAGATTCAAAAAACCAACGGAACTCAATGGTCAACAATATAGGAAATTAGAATGAAATATATTCAACTATACAAAGAGTATAGTTTTACCAGTTTGTTCAAATAAAAGATACATACATTGACAAAAATTCAAAAAAATGGGCAAAATTTGAAAATCCGCTTGGGACAAAAAAAAAACACAAATCGGCTTAAAATCCACAAATTGGAAATACTGATTATATGTTGAGGTCAGTGATGCCAGATGTCGAATATAAATTAAAATTATTAAATTATATTCGGTTTCAAAAACTGCAATAAAAAAATTACCTGATGAAGAATAATTAGATGAACAAATTTCTGTAAGCCTAGGTCAAACAGAGTTGTATCTGCACCATGAAGTAAAACTTGACCATCATATAAAGATAGCACCAGCAGTAATTGCTACATCATATGAAAAGCATTAGTTATTAATTAGCGCCTTTGCTAATTTTAGATTACTAAAGGTGAATCTTATTTTTTTTCTTCCCTTGCCAATTAAATTCTGCAGCAATATTATTGAATTCAAATTTCTTTTCACCAAATCATAAGAACTACGACCTCCCAACTTGAATAATTCATTTATCTAAGAAAAATATAATATTATAAAACCCAATAGAGAATAATATTCTTCTTAGATCAACTTACAGTTGATCATTCCCCTTGTACAATAAATATTCCTCTATATTATTCAGTTGCTCGTCATTATTCATTGGAAGGAAATGGAACTACGGACATAATCTCATCCTTTTTCTCCTCCTCAATAGGTTTGATCCTCCTAAATTTTGGCAGCTCCAAACTTCCCAAAGAATGATTAATTATGCCCAGTTATTAAGTTTAATGAAATAATTTTTTTACATAACTTCCTTTGGTCAAACATAACCCCGAAAACTTCAATTTGTATTAAAAAATATATATATGCCTGTCTGAAGAAAATTAAATGAAAGAAGCTATATATTCCGAAAAATAGCAAAACCAAATCAAATCAATGCATACAGCAGTTTATAGACATCTTACTACTCAGCTACTCAAATAAAATAAAAATTGTTCGCTTCTCTGTTTTCCATCCTTACAGGATGAGCTACATCTGGTGAAACCAGGAGCGATAAGGCAACTCACTAACAGCAGAAAAGCTAGCTGTAGATGCTGATTTACCTTCCCTTACGTATATTATGTTTTCCACATTATCGATATGAATCCTTTCAGGCATGATCAGACCATCAATTAAATATAAATGATACTGAAGATTTTGAGTTTCTGTTATTATCAAGTTGTTATCAAGTCAGTATCTTCAAGAAATATGGATGAATTCTTCGGTTTTAATAGGAATACACACGTCAACACTCTTATTCGGATATACATCAAATCTTATTTTTTATACTTTACCTATATATTATTTTTCAAAGCCCACTTATCGAAAGACTGATTTCTGTATCGTAATGAGATTAATCATAATATACCAATATTCTCTTTATAGTAGAAATTTTTCAATCAATAGAATAGACTTATTTTTTACTAATAATATATTCAATGAACTCATTATAAATTCGATTTGATTCCCTCCCTGAATAATAACAGTCATCATGAGCGAATAGAAAAGTAAACTTTGTCCATGATGATTAGTTCATTCCTAAATATTGTCAAATAAATCGAATGCATCACGACGTGACATTTTACGTTGATAACATTTCATATGGATTGTTACCCTATGGTGATATGCTACTATAGAAGGGTTTTTCATTGATGATTAATGAATGCCATTATACATAAGGAAACACACAAATAATGGACACTATATAGCAGTTGTGGATTTCTACGCTATAATTACAATTAAGTAGGTAATTCAAAAAGTACGTAGAACTACTGGTATTTCTGAAATCGATTACTGCTTAGTAAGATGTCTAAAACAATTATGTGTGCTAAGGTTCTTAGATAAACTTTTCAAAGCAATTGTATGTGTACACTGTTCGTAGCTCACAAATGAAAATTCTCCCAATTTGAACAATTTAGAGTCTGTTTCATTGCAACACCACCATACCATCGCATCGTTTTCATACGTAGATCAACGTGGAATAATTGCATAATATATTTTGTTATAAATACACAGTCTGCAAAATTAACACCTAGGTCTATCTTGTTGATAAATGTTGACAGATATGATTACCTTATTACCAAAGACGGAATTCTAACCACAAAAAATAGTGTTATCTAAAGAATCTGAAACCAGAATCGGAAAAAGGTGAATATCTTGCATAGATCAACTATATTGACACTTTTCCATTACATTCATATTTTCTTATTAGTTGTAACTATATGAAAACTTCAATTTGAATTAAAAAAAAATATATATGCCTGTCTGAAGAAAATTAAATGAAAGAAGCTATATATTCCGAAAAATAGCAAAACCAAATCAAATCAATGCATACAGCAGTTTATAGACATCTTACTACTCAGCTACTCAAATAAAATAAAAATTGTTCGCTTTTCTGTTTTCCATCCTTACAGGATGAGCTACATCTGGTGAAACCAGGAGCGATGAGGCAACTCACTAACAGCAGAAAAGCTAGCTGTAGATGCTGATTTACCTTCCCTTACGTATATTATGTTTTCCACATTATCGATATGAATCCTTTCAGGATTCAAGTGGAAACTATTATGTTATAATTGTTTGGATGAATATTATTTATATTTTTTGTGATAGTACTCATCAAATTGAGTCATTAATAAAAAATCGATTTAAATCACAGATATTCACTGGGATTATCATCATCAGGTCATAGTAATAGGCTTTTATTTATTCGCAGTAGGGACGGTTCTAGAGCTGTCTAAAGTAATCATACAATTATTTATTGAAAATGGAACTGAGCAAAGTATTACACATGCTACGTTTGTCCTAGTCCTTAGAACCAATTTGAAACCATCCTGACTGTGAACCAAATCAAGCCTTACATCTACCTCATCTTGATTTCTCAATTTCAATTTATATTTAAAATTCACATTCATTTCCAACAATGATGAACAGCAATAATACTGAATGTATCGACTTAGTAATGAACTGGAAAAAACTACTTCTTCCACATTTGTTAAAAAAAAACGATTGAAAATTATAGGTTAATGTATGGGTCTACGATTAGAATAATTTGTATTATTTGTATATATCTCAAATGCGGATCCAGAACTGTAAATTGAGAATGGGTGGGAGGATATTTAAGGGAGGTAAATCAGCATCTATAGCCAACTTTTCCACTGTTAATGAGGAGTTCCGAATGCCTTCGTCAGGAGGTAATCTCCTCTTGACCTCCCACCTCAGATCTCAATTTATAAAAATATAATTTCATCATTTTTCATTTCTTCAGTATACTCATATATTTTGATAAGACTCTAATTCGTACACCTCTCCAAAAGAATGATATAAACGTCATTCAAAGAAGAATCAAAAGCATCCAATGTTTTAATATAATCATCAATACATTCTATCCATTGGTCTTTCTGCCTTATTATGGAAATATAATGGCCACTTGTTATTCGTTCTCCTAGATGCTTTATGGCACATTTGATCTTGAATTGGTAACCATCAATGTGTATTATACTTGGATCTAGTACTTTAACTTTAGTTTTCAATTTTTTCTCCGGAGTAATCTGTCTCCAGAGAACCAATAAAACATATCGGTTCACGCTTTGCAATTTTTTACGCCTCTCTAAAGTTTGTTCACATATATTGCATCGATCTACTTGATATTCAATAAGATCGTTAAATGATATTTCATCTACCTCTGGAAGTTTTAAATCGAAAAATTTTTCAGATCTTCCAGAAATCGATCCATTATTACAATTATGGCAGATATCATTTTCCTCCACTATGATTTCTATAAGGGAAATAAATTCTCGATCCAACATTGGGATAAGTAAAAGCATAAATTCGTGCACATCTTGTTGTTGCTCAGATCCGAACATTTTAGAAACAGTCGTTCTTATCTGTTTGGTAAAATTTATCGTCTTATCCATAACCAAATGAATGCACTCATTGATATAAGAGTTTCTTTTGTCTACCGATTTTCTAAATTCTACTATGGAAAGTAAACACTGTATCGCAGCATTCGAGTAACATGAAACTCCGTCTGGATTTCTCAGACCTTCGTGAATATATTCTTCTTCGCGATTGATATTCTGAGAAATATCGGAAGATACTATATATTCAATATCTACATTCATACTTTCGTCACAATCATCCTTAATAGATTCTTCATAATAATGCCCAATTATTGACTTTATCGTATCTCTGCCATTATTAGGCATCATATCTAAACCTGATCTCGAGCTTGGATTCGCTATTTCATCACTATTCAGATCCTTTAGTGATGTGGTTCCTATGTTCTCATTGTCCGTCAACAGTACACACAGTGGCTTGTGATAACTGAACGTTGAACCATACAAAATTATTCTGACGTTAGACAAATTAGAGAAACACCAATCTATGTTGGTTCCTCCATAAGTTGTTTGTATATCAGTCGGAGTTTTACATTGTAAATTCAAAGCGTTGAACAAGGCGACGTGTCTATTATTTTTGTTCAAATCAATATTTTTCAAATCAACGTTCATGTCACCAATGAAGATTTTCCGTGGACATGAATCTGATAGTGCTTCGAAAATTACTCGTTTAGTAACATTAAATGAAGCACAGGGTGAATTATAAAAGACGAAATATGATGTGTTTTCAAAATCGAATCGAATCAACTCTATATGTCCTTTTTTTCTCTTTGCTCGAATTTGGCTATATTGTTAATTTTGTTACTTACTTTTTTCGATGCAGCAATGAATACACCACCTGCAGATCAACATTGCTTGCAATCTATTCTAGAAATTTCCTGCATATCAGGAGGTAGTTCATAAACATCGGTGGAAAGTGTCCAAGTCTCAACCAGTAAGAGTAACTCGGCTGTAGAAAATACTGAATCACAAAGTAGATCGTATATATGTTTATTTAAACTTTGAACATTATGATACATGATCCTATGTCCTGTTAGGGATTGTAAGCTTTCAAACCTCGTATATAACTTGGCAGTTGTTTCTAATCTTTGAATTTCTTGGAAAACTGTACGATCATCATCGAATTTCTTATGTTCTTTTTTTTTTGGCGGTACGAATTTTCCATGAATCAATAAGCCCTCTGCTCTTGTAGCTCGACTACAAGCTACGTATAATGCGGCTCTGGAATGACCTCTTGATCCAATCGTGACAACAACATTTTCATAAGTGCTGCCTTGACTTTTATGAATAGTCATTCCTTCCGCTACCACCAATGGAAATTGTCGTCGTTGCAACTGCAAACTAGAGTTTTTATTGGTCGAAATTATTTTCTTTATCGTGTCAATTGGTGTCAAGTTTGACATCAATTTCCGAATTACAATTTATTCTTTCTGCTCATTGCGAACTTCACGACCTATGCGACTCTCGTCAAATTCAATCCATACTCGCATTGGTATTTTTATTCCAGTTTTGGGATTTGTACCAAAATCAATTAATCTCAAAATACCTGTGGCTCCATTGACTAAACCATCACTAGTATTCACATTGTTAGTCATCATATAACGAGCACCAACTTTTAGTGTTAATTGCAAACACAAACCATAAGTATCCGATGTTTTTTTCTCTATTACAGAATTTTTCAATTGCGTTTTCGCTGACTCAGTACCATTTCCATAAACTTTATCGAATGCTTTCGATATATAACATTCTGAATTAATATTTTGAAGTCTAAATTCGTTGAATGCGTTAACTTCATTATTACTGAAAAACAGATATACTCTTCTGTCCGTATGCGGTGGTAAAACAGATATCACTCTACTTTGAAAAAGTGCCACGTCTTGTGGTGTCATTGTCGTCGATGCCATATTGTTCAAAGCATGCGCAAACGGTAAATAATTTTTTTGGCGCATTATTTCAGTCAACTGAAACATTTTGAACATATCCCATAAATGGGTGCCTTGAAATGCCGCATATGGATCCTTTATAGTTCTTCTCATTTCTTTGAATATTAGGCTGTCTCCTACCTGAGAAAGCTGCCTTAAATCTCCTACCAGTAACAAAGACACACCACCAAAATTTTCTTTATTTCCAAAAATTTGTTGCAAACGAGAATTTATTTGTGATAACATTTTTGCTCCAACCATCGATATTTCGTCGATAATCAACAATTTAAGATCTGAATATTTCAGGCTCAAACAATGTAATGATTCCCTACCAAGCAAACCCATATCGTAGCCCGCTTGATTAACAGGTAAACTAAGGGCTTGATGAAGTGTAACACCATAAACATTGAATGCAGCTTTTCCGGTTGGAGCACAAATCAGAACTTTGATTTTCGAAGGATCACATCCTGCAAACTGATTGAAATATTTGGTGAGCGTTTGATAAATAACTTGAATCAAGCGGGATTTGCCCACGCCTGCACCTCCACTAACAAAATCGTAAAAAGGTGAAGAAAAATGGTCACTAAAATGTGACTTTATGTGCATGAGATATTGTCGTTGTTTATCGTTTAAAGATCGACATAAATCATTATATTCATCTGTAGGTAGTTCATTGGGCAGAAGAAAACTTTGAGCTAATTGATCGTTACAACGCCCTGGTATTCTGTCTCCTCCTTGTTCCATAATGTCGAAATCTGGTTGATCTAAAGCATAAGCAGCAAATTCATCGTCAATTTTATGCCCGAGATCATCATTTTCCTCTTCGAGGAAATCAATTTCATTTTCAGCCAGCTTCAACAAGTTCTCGATAAAATTATCATCCGAAAAACAATTGAATAATTTTTTCTCATTCTCAATTCGTTCTCGGTTAGTTCTATAGATTTCTTGGCAATTCACGTTGATCAATTCACTCTCTTCATCTCGCCATGGTAAAAAGAGCATGATTTGTTCCCGAAAATAATTCTCTGAATCTTTATGAACATCATATCTTCTATATCGCAAAACGCATGACTTTCTTCGAATTCGGTAACTCTTACGATTGCACCTAAGGATTTCGGCACCTGTTTGGTTCTCATCAACACTATGTTCATTGTCATCATCTCTACCAGATTTTGTTCGACGATGAGTTTCCACAATTACGTTAGCTGCAAAAGGAGCCAAGCAGTAGCTTTCAAGTTCTAACGGGCGTTTTACATATTTATCAAAAACATTCGTAACAAAAATGTCATTCGAATCTGGTTCCAATTTTCGTAATTCTTTACTGTTTTCAACATTTTCACCCGTTCTTCTGGTAACGATGTATTTATATAAATATGAGTTCTGCTACTTTTCGAAAGGGACATTCCCAGTACATGATAAGCAGCTTCTTGAGCAGATATTTCAGAAGCATTCACGAACTTATTACCTATAGTTCGGAATTTCTCCTTCAACGTCAAGTTACCTGAACTAAGTTCTTTTGCCGTATCATTCATGAGTTTAGACATGCCTCGATTGGATTTGTTAATATAATTTATTATATATTGAACCAAGCTATAAGGATCCAGAATATATTGCATATCCATATTTGCTCTGTGCATCAACAATATCTTAACATTGAAAGCATTAACCATACAATCAGATGGTTTCCGTTTGAGAAATATAGCATCACGTTTTAGTCCAGCCCGAATAGCCATGATATAATCATCATATGAGATGTTCATTTCAGTTAAAAATTGATCGAATGTCAAGTAATTGTTACTTCGAGTATTTTCGGCTAATAGATCAGATATTTTTTGTCGTATATCTGAAAATTTTTTAATTTCGTCTTTTGTTAAATTTTGCAAGGGATACAATATATTAGTTTGATTCATTGGAGGATAAGGAATATTGAATCTACATTTTTTTATTCCGTCGTTTATCTATATGACATGTCGCTGTATGGTGATGAGTTTGAAGATAAATCAAATCGGAAACTAATTCGTTGTTACCATCACATATAATGAATTCATCAATAAATTTGATAACTCTTTGAAGATTCTCATGTTCTTCATCTATTTGTGGTGCATTTTCTAACCATAAAAGGCCGTGAATATGTGGCGATCCTCGTTGTTGGAATTCAACACGTTGATAAAAATCTGAAACATTGTAATTTTCGAAAGGTCCTAATTTTGTATTCCATGTTTTAAATAGACAACGTGTTCTATAATCAAAATACCGGGCACATGTTATAGGATCTGTTCTCACTAGACGAGCTTTTTCTGAATAATTCGCATTCAATGCTTCGTCTTCGGTGACTACTTTGCCATCGATTATTTTGTATAGCATTTTCAGAAGCTCGCCCCATTTGGATTCGGCGGCCGATAAGGTAAAAAAGAATGTTGGAATACCAAGTTGTCTAATCATAGCCAACAACTTCTTCTTTTCCTTTTCCCAGTACGCAGGAGAACTTCGAACTCCTTGCAATATTCGAAATCCATCATCATGGAACACTAAATCTTTCATGAAATTACAATCGAGCACCTGAGCTGCGCAATAGTAACCGGTACCTTGCTTTCTTTTTCGCAAGCACGTTGCAATAGCATTGGAAATTTTAGTAATTTCTTGTTTTTTGTAGGCAAACAAAAGATGACTTACAACGGCTGCCCTTCTGTCGAAACGTCTAATTTCTGAATTCACTATTTTATTGTACGTTAAATTTACACTGAGATTTCTAGCATAACCACAATAAATCGTTGGAAATGCCATTTCTTCGGCTCTACTATCTAAAAGAAGTCCAATTGGTCTTTGACCTTCTGCTGGTGCTAAAGCCAAATCTTCTACTTCATTTTCATCCTGAATGAGAGTTTCCTGACCGCCTGGATTCAATGGTTCATGTTCGACGTTTTCGTCCAAATCCTCTAAACAGTTGTACTGATGCTCTTCAACTCGACCTGAAGTTTGCGTCACATTATCGTCTAGAAGAGGAGACGTTAGATCGTTCCTGTCAACAACAAACTCCTCTGTTTCGGGCAAACATTCATTACTTTCCCGCAACGTTATCCCTTCGCTAACATATAGCGGTGTAGTCACCAGATACCGACATGCTTGTTTCACCTTATTCGGTCGAATGGTTTCAATCATATAATGATGTTTATACGAAAGTTTACGTTTCAGCTTCACTTGAATTGTAAGTGTATTTTCAAATGTACGTGGTAGTACAGAAACAGTAGAATCGATCGACACTGGCACATTAACAACATTACCTTTCAAACTACATTGACGTTCGTAACCTAAACTCCTGATTTGCATAAAAGGTAGTCGAATGGCACACAATCTTTCCTCTAACACCGTCAAATCCTTCAGAACTTCAGGAATTTCTTGAAAGTCAAGACCATTACCTAAACAAAGTTGAGGAATTTGTTTGTTTTTTACATATCGATAACAAGTACCACAAAAGGTGCTCAAATCTTCAAATACATTATATTTACGCAAGTAATAAGCTTTTCTCATAAAATCATCGAATATATCATTAGCTTGCAGAATTTGTGGATTGATATTTCTGACAGAACTGGAAAACCATAAACCTCCACAACATACGCATACCTCTGTCGGTCCTAACTTAACTTCGGCATTATATTTTTCCAGGATGTGATCCCAGTTAGACACATTTGAATTAGATAAAATACCAATTTGACTTCGTCTTGCTATACAACGTGTCTCCCTATCCTGAATCCTTTCATACTCACGAAACTCAGGATTTGTCCGCAATTGGCTGATATATTGTTTATTTTTAATCTGCTTTTGTTTACCTTTTTCAATTTTGGCCTTCTTAATAGTATAATCCATAAGATTTTCATTTTCTCGAAGATACTCATCTGCACGTTTCCTTTTGAGAATTTGACTTCTCACAAGATTTTCTTGGATCTCAAAATCGATATCGTTTCCACGTTGAGTCTTAAGCCTATCTTTTCTCTCAACGTTTTGTTTATTTCTAAAATCGATGTCACTTTCACGTTGAGCTTTACATCTTGCTTTTCGTTCAACATTCTCTTTATTTTTTTGCAACGATATCACTTTCACGTTGAACTTTGTGTCTTTGTTTACTATCAACGTTCTCTTTATTTTTAAAATCGATGTCACTTTCACGTTGAGCTTTGGGTCTCCCCCTACGTTCAACGTTCTCTTCATTTTTGAAATCGATATCACTTTCATGTTGAGCTTTGTGTCTGTCTTTACGCAAAACGTTCTCTTTATTTTTGAAATCGATGTCACTTTCACGTTGAGCTTTGTGTCTCCCCTTACGTTCAACGTTCTCTTCATTTTTTAAATCGATATCACTTTCACGTTGAGCTTTGTGTCTGTCTTTACGCAAAACGTTCTCTTCATTTTTGAAATCGATGTCACTTTCACGTTGAGCTTTGTGTCTCCCCTTACGTTCAACGTTCTCTTTATTTTTTAAATCAATATCACTTTCACGTTGAGCTTTGTGTCTGTCTTTACGCAAAACGTTCTCTTTATTTTTGAAATCGATATCACTTTCACGTTGAGCTTTGTGTCTATCTTTCCGACCAACGTTCTCTTTATTTTTGAAATCAATATCACTTTCGCGTTGAACTTTGTGTCTTTCTTTACGTTCGACATTTTCTTTATTCCTGAATTCGATATCACTTTCACGTTGAGCTTTGCGTCTGGCTTTTCGCTCAACGTTCTCCTCATTTTTTACGATATCACTTTCACGTTGAGCTTTGTGTCTCTGTTGACGCTCAACATTTTCCTTATTTTTTAAATCTAAATCACTTTCACGTTGGGTTTTGTGTTTCGCTTTTCGCTCAACGTTTTCAAGATCTCGAAATTTCTCATCTAGACGCTTTCGTTCAACAATGTCCTTGATTTGATTCAAACGTTGACTTGCCGACTTCTTCTTCAATCTAGGCATTTTGATCTGAAATTTGCACCATTGTCAAGATGAGTCTTACATCCTGAAATGTTTCAATCGAAACAAAATAATTGAATAAAACAGAAAAATCGAATTGTTTCTTTAATCCCATGTTGTGCTAGGCAGTGGAAAAAATAATTTCGTTATATTTAACATCTTTCACATTTGATTATTTTATGACACTCAAATGAAACTAATATAAAATAAAGAGAAGCGGTCCGGGGACCCCCTCCGGGAACAAAGTACCTAAAGCTTTTTCTTCAAATCCCAATGTGATTCAATAATTCAATATAGATAATCCAATTATATACATTAATGAATTCATCCAAAGGGGTCAGTTGAATCCGAATACATACAGAGTGACCCAGGGGTGCGTAAATGGTACATAACTTTGTTTATATCTGAGTTATCAACTTGATCCTCATCACATCCTGAAAATATTTTTATCTATATACAGAAAGTCCACAATGAAAAACACGCATAAGTTCTGTTTTAAATGGCAAATTCTAATTTTTGTTACATTTTTGGATTTGCCAACTCCACCTCAAACTCCAACTCCAACCCCAACTCCCACTCCAACCCCAACTCCAACTCCAACTCCAACCCCAACTCTAACTCCAACCCCAACTTCAATCCCCACGCCAACTCCACAACCAATGCTAACGTCAACTCCTTTTCCAACGGCTATTACAACACCGACTCCAACTCCAATCCCAACTCCAACTCCAACTTCGACTTCGACTCCGACTCCGACTCCGACTCCGACTACCACTACAACTCCAACCCCAACCCTAGCTGCAACCCCCACGCCAACTGCACAAATACGCCAACCTCAATGCCTATTCCAACTACAACTCCAACCCCCACGCCGGCTCCACAACCATCACCAACCTCAACGCCTATTCCATCGCCAACTCCAACTCCAACACTAACTACAACTCCAACTTCAACTCCAACCCCAACTCCAACTTCAACTCTAACCCCAACTCCAACTCCAATACCAACTCCAATTCCAACTCCAACTCCAACTTTAACTCCAACTCCAATTCGAACTCCAACTCCAACCCCAACTCAAACCCCAACTCCACAAAATACGACAACCTCAATGCCTATTCCAACGCCAACTCCAATTCCAACTCCAACTCCAACTTCAACTCCAACCCCAACCCCAACTCCAACTCACTCAAACTCCCATTCGAACTCCAACTCCAATTCAAACTCCAACTCCAATTCGAACTCTAACTCCAACCCCAACTCCAGCTCCTGCTCCACCTCCAACTCCAACACCAACTCCAGCCCCAACTCCAACTCCAAATCCAACCCCCACGCCAACTCCACAACCAACGCCAACCTCAACGCCTATTCCAACGCCAACTCCAACTTCAACTCCAACCCCAACTCCAACGCCAACTCCACAACCAACGCCAACCTCACCGCCTATTCCAACTCCAACTCCAACTCCGACTCCGACTCCAACTCCAATTCCAGCTCCAACTCCAACCCCAACTCCACAAAAAACGACAACCTCAATGCCTATTCCAACGCCAACTCCAACTCCAATTCCAACTCCAACCCCAACCCCAACGCCAACTCCAACTCACTCAAACTCCAATTCGAACTCCAACTCCAATTCAAACTCCAACTCCAATTCAAACTCCAACTCCAACCCCAACTCCAGCTCCTGCTCCACCTCCAACACCAACTCCAACTCCAGCCCTAACTCCAACTCCAACCCCCACGCCAACTCCACAACCAACGCCAACCTCAACGCCTATTCCAACGCCAACTCCAACTTCAACTCCAACCCCAACCCCAACTCCAACGCCAACCTCAACGCCTATTCCAACGCCAACTCCAACTCCAACTTCAACTTCAACTTCAACTTCAACTCCAACTCCAAATCCAAAAATGAAACGAGAATGGGGTGTTGCCATTTAAAAAGAACTGTATTCCATTTTCGGACATCCTTTATATAAATAAAACTATTTTCAGGTTGTGCTGACTGGCCGGCCTATCGTTTGAAAAAAAACATCTAGTTGCTAACTCCGTGCACCCCAAGGTCATCCTGTATATATATTGTCAAATTCTGTGGATTACCGTTGCTTGGTAACGAAAATTAATAAGTTCCGAAACCTACCGCAAGGACACGAGTTTGATTCCCACCAAATTTTCATTGAAATTTTAGCGAACAACTTTATTTTGATAAATTTTTATTACCACCTGGAATTTTTCAGCAATCCAATCCCAAAATTTTTGCCTTCACATAGCCAAACCAGTTGAAATAAATAAGTTAAAAAACCAACAAAAAACTGAATGGCTATAAAAAACCCGCAGATTTTGTTTGATTCTGTTTTCATATTCTCGTGTAGATTGAAAAATAGTATAACCGCGGAATTTCAATTTCAGATGAAAATTATTTTTACTGTAGACATGTAAAAAAAAATTCATGTTCGAATTTAGAAAAATTTTTTCACGAAAATTATTAAAATATCCAGTGAATTCATAAGGTGACATTAAAATTGACAACCACGAAAAAAAATCACGAACTTTGCAGGTTTTCCGCCATAAACGATGAAGATGAAGAGATAGGTCACGAACTAATTGGATTTGTCTTAATGTTTCTAGTGGAAAAAAAACACAATGTTATTGGCACTTTTGTTGGAGCTCATTGTCATTCTAGACAAAACATGATCTATTTACAAATCACCCAAGATACAAGCACACAAAAAAATAAGAGGAATATCTTTATTGAATTATGACTCCCCCCTCTCGGAAGTATTTCATCAATAAAATAAATACTCGCAAAACAACAAAAGATATGCGGGGTTTCAGAGGAAAAATGTGGCAAATGGAATCAATAAACTGAGCTGAGGTAATCTTGGAGGATTCATATTGGGAGATTTTGATCATCTAAGATTCAAGGTTTTGGACATACCGGGTGATAATCGGATATTGCGTGGAATTTCAAGTTCAATAAATCTTGAACAAATCAACTGACAGATTTCAAAGTAAGCAGTTATATCATCGGAAAGTTTCGTTTACCATTTATGAAATTCAAAAAAGGTTATCGACAGGAGCGGGATAATTTTAGACATATTAGTACACCCTGTACGTGGACTCTAAAAATTTCTTTTACCTTCAAATTTCTTTCACCTTCAATGTATTTCAATAATAAAAATTGGCATATAGAGATTAACTGATCCAAATCTGTTTTGAAACTATTGAAATGTCAGAAAAATTTAACACCAATGAAAATTATTTTTCAACAATTTCATTTATTCATAATCAAATGATGTCATTTGTCAAAATGACGATAATTATCAACAATTTACAAACATGAATAAAATGAACATAAAATTGGTACACAAACTGTACTTTGTCTGGACAGTTATAAGGTATAAAAATCAGTATATTATTTCCATTAAAGATAGAATATAAATCTAGCTAATCGAAAAATTGGACTCAATATCTATGTATTCAACAATGACATTCATCAATCACCCTGTATGAAAGTGACAAGAAATATTTTTGAATGAATTTTTTGAAATAATTAATAAGAAACTATGAAATCTGTCAGTGAATTGTTTGAAGATTTATTGAACTTTGAAATTTCACTGAATATCTGATAATCACACTTAGATGATCTCAGTTTATAGTTCACAATTTTCGAATCCCTTCCGGGACACCCTTGACATCAAATAGTACCATTCAAAGTTTTCTGTTTTCTTCAAATCTTTCAATATAAGTAGGTATGGATGAATCACTTATTTTCACATCAGTTTAGAAATCTACTAAGTAAACTGCGAATTAAAAAAAAAAAATTAAATACCAATGAATATTATATAGACTGCATCGGAAATTAAGTGAACAAGTAAACTTGAAAAAAAATTAATCAAATATCAATGAATATTATATAGACTGCATCGGAAATTAAGTGAACAAGTAAACTTGAAAAAATATCTCTTCCAGATTCATCTATGAAACAAGAAAAAATTCTGGATTGAATTATAACTCTCCCCGAAATTATGGGACTCATTGCATATCTAAGTCAATAATTCTATGATACAGGTGGTATTTTCTCAAATAAATAACTACATCAAGCCTAAATATTGAGGTACTTACCAAAATCGGTATTCACAATAGAACCAAAAAAACACACCAAAATCACTAACGATTCAGTATAATTATATTATTTTTCTCGAATCAAAATATCCACATCTACATCAATTGACATAGACAAGATAATTGCCAAGAAGTAAAAACTAGACAAGATAAACGAACAGCAGTAGCGTACAAATTTCACATTATCTATCTCTTTCGCTCGTGATTTCAGCAATCTCCTCGTTTGTTAGTCACGCCTTCGTATTCAATGCTATTTGGGATTTGATGGAAAAATACTGAGTTTAGCGTCAAGAAATTTGTAAACGACGAGGAATAACTCACTGTTAATTGTGGTATATTGGTGTACAATGTACATTTCATTAATGAAATGTACACCTATTGTATATCTAACAGTAAGTTATTCCTCGTTTTTACAAATTTTTTGACACTAAACTCACTATGTATGAATTGAAAATAACAAGATCTCTCAAAAGTCAGTAAAAATATATAGGGTATCCCATTTAAATTAAAGAAGTAGATGGCATTTCTGGTTGAGTATATTATTAACAAAAAAATGTGCATCAGATGCATTTTGTTCCATTGCACATACCTGCAAATTTTGATAAATATCGTTCCTTCCGTTCAAAAGATATTTACTTGGTTCCATACTTTATCCCAACCCAATTTATTTCCGTCAATTTTATTTCCGTCAATTTTAATTTAACACTTAGAGAACAAAAGACGTACTAAACAGTACTCGTTTATTTATTACTATGCATACAAACAACATCAATTAGTTTATCTAAATTGTTTTTTGCTCTAATGAAAGGTAGGTGACGCATCCAAATACGACGGAAAAGTTCGTTAATGGGCATAATCGGCCCAATTGTTTCCGAGTAATAATTTTGTTTTTAACCAATTCATATGAATCCGATCGAATTGAAACTTGGTGAATAGTTGTAAAATATGATCCTAAGCCTCTTTGTGGAATTTGGTGAGAATCGTATCGATATTAAAAAATATTTTTCATCTATCGATAACCTGAGAACGGAAAGAGAAAGCGATTTGAAATTTTTTTGTTAGGTTGTACATCAGAATGCGACGTTTGAGTTCGTTTATAAGCACAATCGGCCAAACCGTTTTGGAGTTATACCCATCTGAAATTTGGTTGTTATTTCCTCAATAACTCGAAAGATAAGGAACCGATCTAATTCAAACGTAGTTGTTTGATGTAGAATGCCAACGCGAAAGTTCTTGCAAAATGTTGAGAGAATCGTATCACTAGAAGATTTTTAAAAAATCATTGAAAATTATTGAAAATAATTCTATAAATCAAAAACTAATCACTCGATTTCGTTGAAATGCGAGAGTCTTCAGAACCTAACACGACTACCAAGTTCTAAGTTTGAACACGATCGGATATATATTGTTGGAAATTCGAGCAGCAGTGTAAGTTCAGTAGATGTTCCGCAAATTTGTTGACACTAAACTCAGTATGTATGAATTCAAAATAACAAGCTCTGTCAAAATCAGGTCTGCTCATGCGCATAACGAAAAATACCTGTCAAATCAATTTCTAAAATTAGCCTCAGGGCCACGGTACAGACACTTGAACTCGGAAACAACGCTACATCCCCCAAACTGTCTTATCCTTACACTGAATTGCCATAAATATTCTTTTAAAACCTCACAATATCAACTCAGCTCTCTCAATATAACCCATCCAACCCAAAAACAGTCACTTCTCTTCTGCGCATGCGCAATTTACTCGCGGCTAAAAGTCCTCTCAAAATCACACACCTTACAAAAAACTCCGATTCTCCAACAATAGTGGTTCGGGAGATATCACATCTTCAATCCACGCATGCGCAGACCCTTACCAGGGGATTCTATGGAGGAATAGCATCCGCCACCCCAAAACCCCAAACCTCTTTGACGAAAACACCACCAGTTAAATCACTGATGGTCTGCTCATGCGCATAACGGAAAATGCCTGTAAGTGGTAACATCAATTTCAAAATTAGCCCCAGGGCCACAGTACGGACACTTTAACTCGGAAACAACGCTACATCCCCCAAACTGACTTGTCCTTGCACTGAATTGCTATGAATATTCTTTTAAAACCTCACAATATCGACTCAGCTCTCCCAACATAACCCATCCAACCCAAACACAGTCACTTCTCTTCTGCGCATGCGCAATCTACTCGCGGCTAAAAGTCCTTTTAAAATAACACACCCTGCAAAAAACTCCGATTGTCCAACACTAGTGGTTCGGAAGATATCGCATCTTTAATCTACGCATGCGCAGACCCTCATCAGGGATCTGGATTCTATGCAGGAATAGCATCCGCCACCGCAAAACCCCAATCCTCTCTGACGAAATATACAGCAGTTAAATGACTTCTTATCTGCGCATGCGCAAACGAAAAATGCCCGGAAAGGGCAGCATGAACCTAAAAAAAATAGGTTTCGGCATTTTAAGCAAAGTATTCCGCAAAATAGTAGTAATTTTTTAATTTTTTTCATGTCACGTGATCTTCACGAAATTTTGCAAAAGTGTTTGCATTGGTCCTTTGCATCTAACTACTGAGTTTCAATTCAATCAGATCAGTATTTTTTGAGTTATCCTGAAAACAAAATTTCAAAATTTTTTAAATTTTTTTTTGTCACTTTAGGGCCGTCCGATCAAAACATAACGCAGGCATATAAAGGTCATGATTCTACAATTTGATGCCAAATTTCAGAAAGATCGAGTGATCGGTTCCGGAAATATTCATAAAAAACGTTTTGACTAAAAACGGCCTTAACTCCGAAACCGCTCGGTGGATTTCGCCCGTTAACGAACTTGTCCGAGATATTCACGCTACAAAACTACCCTGCAAATTTCAACGTTCCGTTCTAAGAGGTCGTTCTAAGTTCCGTTCCGTTCGAGAGTTATCGTGCTAACGGCCGGACCGGACGGACAGAATTGAATTTGACCTCGAATTCTTCATCAGGAAGTTGAACCTAATCGTTTGAGACCATTTTCGAAAAAAAATTCGAAAAATACAGACATTGTGACGAAATGATAGCACGCTGTTCCTTGCGGAACACGCGCGCAAAAACTGTGTGTCTAGGATTAGTTCGATTACGATCCAGCTGATTAGTTGCGGCCCTGGCCACGGAACCTGTATGGTTTTTATCAGATATAAACATTGTAATCTCCGCATCTTTAGAACTTCTGGTTGTTCTGCTCTGACTATCATAGTTTTTATTTATGTTGGGTAAAGATATTCCGCTGGCTGATTGCAAGTCAGATAAATTCTCCGGTCCAGATGTGCAACTGTTATCAGCAGTGTTTTGATTATGATTTTTTAAACTATCCAAGGTTTTTGCCGCGAAGCAATTCGGCCTCTGACCTTGTTGAGATGGTATTTCATTTTTAAGATTATGGTGTCCAAAGCCTTTGAAAAGTGGCCGGTCTTGTATGAAGCCCAAACGGCATGCTGTGATGGGCCGGCTCTTCTTTTCCAACGGTATTCGCCAGTATCCCTGTTTCAAGTCAATGGTGGAGATGTATTTTGCTTGACGTAACGAGAATTCCGGAAATGTACGGTTACGGGTACGCATCTTTAAGGCACACCTCGTTGACTGCTAGGAAGTCTATGTAGAAACGGTACTTTCCATAATTTTCCCAACCAGTACAACGGTTACACTCCACGGAGACTTAGCAGGTTCAATTACTTTCTCTGCCAGCATTTGGTCTACCTCCTGATTGAAAATCTTCTGCAGTTTAGGTCTAGTCACGGTAATCGCCACCATTCACTGTTGGGTCAAAAATTAACAGTGCTGTACCTAAGGTTGCGTTCGGACACAGTAACAAAGCCTACACAGAACACAACTGATTCTCTTTACTCGCTCAAGCTCTCGAGAACTTATGAGGGGTCTCCTTGGGGAAGACCTTGGAGAATCAGTATAATAATAATAAAATTCATAAATTTCATTAACTCCTTGATTAAAATATAACTCTACTTGAATAGGTAAT
Source organism: Halyzia sedecimguttata (assembly GCA_937662695.2). NCBI lineage: Eukaryota > Metazoa > Arthropoda > Insecta > Coleoptera > Coccinellidae > Halyzia > Halyzia sedecimguttata. The sequence goes on along the minus strand of OW569418.2, from coordinate 4,796,926 downwards.
TGAATCAAGTTATTATGCACTGATTATGGTAAAATATAGGTATCTTAAAAGCTATTTTGAATGTTTCGCACGATTTCTTGAAAAATCAATTTTTCGATTAAAGTCGAAAATGGTCCTGAGCTGTTTGCTGGAATCCACTATGGGCGAAGTTAAAGCGCCTAACTTGAACAATATAATTGTTATTAAAAGTTACCTATTGTTGTGAATGTTGACCCAAATGTTTGGTCGGTCCAATTTCGAATTAAAAAAGCTAGACAGTTTAAAATATAACTAAACATTTTATTAATTCGCAATACAAAGGTACATTCATTCAAATTCATTTCATTCAAGAATACAAATCTAATAGCATCAATCAAGTCGAAAAACAATATACAATAAAACTAGAACTCATATTCAACTTAAAGTGGACCAGAGATTTTGGTATTAACAATTTATTTCTACACAATATACATTGAGGTACATTCATTCAAATTAATATTATTTAAGAATAAAAATCTAATAGCAAAAATCAAATCGAAATACAATATGCAATAAAACTTGAAATCATATTCAACTAAAACTGGATCAGACCTTTCAGTATTAACAATTTATCTCTAAACAATTTATATATATATATTCAACTGAAATGGTTCCACATAGGTATTTCTAATTATTTATTGATTCGAATAGTTCATTCCTTCAAAAAAACAAATCCAACAATAACAATTACAAATTGGAAATACCGTAAATGAAACTGGGAATAAAAATATTGGCCTATCTGTATATCGGTCTATTTTTAAAATATCAACAAAATCTCTCCCAATCTCAAAATAAGCTACGTAAATTATGTTAATAATTCATGTGCAAAAGTCCAGCACCTGAACAATCCAAATTGGATAAAGGGAAGACTAGGCACTTTGTTACAATGTCTTTAATGGAGGCAGAAAATTGTAGTATCTTTCACAAACTTCTGACATTGGTTTTTTTGTGGTTCTTATCATCTTCAGGATTTTCATTTCTTTCAACGGAATCAAGGATTGAATGATATACCGAATGTGTATTATAAATTGGTTCAATTACTGAGTCATATACATCTTCAAACTTTGAACAAAAATGTTTGATATAATTTATTGCAGCATCTCCTAATGTTCTGGAGAACGATGTATACAATAGAACATACAATTCTCATAGCTCAGACAAAATGAAGGAAATGCTTGTATTTATCTTGTAGGATATCATTCATGACAAATACGCCCGCATATAGAATAAAAAATCTAAATTATGTGGCTTTCCAACGGTCCAATTCAAGAAAAGATCTTGGCTGTCTACCAAACTCTTTTGGAACCCACGAAGCAATTTCAAGCATTCGAGTTGAACCTGCTCTTTGGAATGTTGTAGACACCCTAAATTTTGATTCTGATTTGATCCATAAGTTCAATAACCGACGCATAACACCCAAACAGGCCATGTGCAAATAATCAAGAGGAAAACCAAATACTAAATCTAAATGTTGTATTTCCCTTAATGGTATCTGTCCTACATGATGACCCTCATGAACCTGATCCACAAAAGTTTGGTGTGTTCTTTTTTCTTCGTGGTCATTCATTCTGTTTATGAAACGACCATTTATCCTTTCTCCTTTTACATTACACCTCTCACAAGCATAATAACCATTATGGCGTTTCACTTTTTTCAAGAAAGCTCTAGCAGGGGCATCACTAATTATATACTAAAATAAAAAAGTGTAGGTAATATTTTTGAAGTTTAAACCTGTATTTGAGAGGATTTGAATTTCATTTATGAAGTCCGCTAGAAAACTTTCTAAAGATTTCGGTTTACTATATCCCATTGAAATAGCAGCCACAAAAGGAATAGTTTTTGCCCTTTTATGTGTACAGCTGCCAGAATAGGCCAAAAATCTATGTTCTTACTCTTGAATATCTGCAGACCATGTTCTTTTGCAATTACAGTTTTGCATAACAGTGCTCCCTTCTTCCTATTCAATTTTATTTGCTTTGCAATTTCTGAATCTGGACACACAACTTTCAATAATTTCACTAAATGATCTAATAATAGAAATGCCAGATTATGTTCTGCAAGGAATATAACTAATAGAACTTCTGCTGATTTGACTTGGTCCTTAATCCTCAGTTCCTTTGAGGATGCTAGGACATCCTCCCGTTTCATGTTTGTAGGTTTTGCTGTGCCTTTCCACATGAGAAATTCCTCTAGCTATAACGAGATTGCACGCTCTGAATAGAATTTCATTCTTATTGTTTGTAACAAGCCAAGATCCAAATTTTTTGGCCCATTTGTGTCTGTAGTTTTGCACATATTTTTTCTTTTGGCTGTCTCGAAAGCTCAAATTCGAACTGTATTGGACACTCTCTTAATCGAATTTTCCATGGCTCTAAGCTCACGCAACTTTAGTTCGATAAAAGCTCTGGGAGCTTTGGTGTGAAAGCTCACCTGGGTGTTTGTTGGTGGCTATCCTATCCTATATAAACGACTAAAGGTGCCCACACAGTCTCGCGCCAGCGGGGTATATCTGTTCGTAGCTCCTGTTCTCCTCATACTCGATATCGCTGAACGCAGATTTTTAGTTGCCAAAAGGGCACAATGCGTCGAAGCGCGTGCGTGGGAATGGGAAGTACTCCAGCCCGTTCCAGGTATATCCCTCTTATTACAGCTGTAAAAAGTAGGATCACTGGAAGACAGCGTTGCACCAGGATCTTAAAGGCAGCGTAGTGAAGGGGGGGGGGGGGTCAGGAAATACTCTGCGACCCGTATGTCAGTTGAAAGACCCGCCACTGGTTTCCGAGACTTTCAATTTTCGCTGCATTATTTACGTGAATTTGGACGACATGAGGAAATCGATCGTGGAGCGCGTTTTTAGGAGATGGACCCGGGTTTTTGTGGGCATTCATATGCGATGGACTGACTTGATGTTCTTGAATTCTTACGGGCGATTTCAACGTTGTTTTCATAGGAAATATGGAATTTTATAAACATTTTCATTATTTTGAGGCAGAAAATGTAGACCAATTTTTTTCATATTTACCTCCAAATGTTCACTGAACTTTACACTATCCGATGGTAACAAGTACAGGGCCGGCACGCCCCCAGAATACGTTTAAATACTGTCAGACATCTGAGCTCGGCTCACACGTCCGTCTCCGTCGCCGGTCGAGAGAGTCTGCCATTTAGATGCGCAACCTACCCTGAAAATTGCAAGTCCGTTTCTCCTTTCGTTCGGGAGTTATCGAGGCAACGTTCACCCATCCAGCTACTGAACTCACACAACGCTGCTCAGATCTCCAACAATATAGATCCGATTGTGTTCAAACTTGGAACTTGAGAGTAGATATAGGTTCTGAAGGCTCTCGCAATGTCAGCCATGTTGAATGAATAGTTTCTGATATATAGAATTTTTTTCGATGATTTTCAAAGCTTTTTAAAAAAATTTCTAGTAATAGTATCCTCACAAAATTTTGCAAGAATTTTCGCGTTGGCATTCTTCAACTAATAACCATAATTAAATTGGATCTGTTTTGTATTTTCCGAGTTATTGAGGAAATAACAACCAAATTTCAGATAGGTATAACTCCGACACCGTTTGGCTGATTATGCTTATAAATAAACTCAAATGTCGCATTCAGATGCACAACCAAGGGGAATCATGTCCCATCCTTCGAATCCCAAACATATCTTGATATTCCCTCCTATATCCTAACCAATGTGAGGAAGGCAACGGTAAACCACCTGACACAATCCTTTACCAAGAACATTGCTAGAAGATGAAATGTCAAGCGTAACGTATGCCTCGGATGATAGTATGTTACGCAACCCGGCTGACAACCGGCGCCGTATTGCGTCCGGGGCAGACGGTGAGAAATGGGAGACTGGACATGCAAATGTGGGTTCCCGGGCATTGCATGGAATATCTGCGACTGGACAATATAACTTTCATTCCCTAAAACATCGTATCGCCACCTGGAATGTTCGGGGATTGAAGAGGACTGGAAAGCTGGCTATTATAAATAACGAGCTGATACGCTGCAAAATATATATCTGCGGGTTAACTGAAACTCATTTATCTGGCCATGGACACTACACAACGGCAGACTTTACAGTATATTTTTCTGGCAACGAAAACAAGAGCTCGGAAGGTGTAGCAATCCTAATATCCAACAAGTTAAATCAAGCAGTAATAGGATACCAACCCATTAATGAAAGATTGATGAGTATCAAACTAAACACAAAGCCGTGCATTGTCAATATCTTTACAATTTACGCACCAACAACTGCTGCACCTGATGAAGAAGTGGATCAACTCTATCAGACCCTAGAAACACATATCGGAACAATACCTAACAAGGAGGTTTGTATAATAATTGTGGACTTCAACTCCAAAGTTGGATCTACCACAAATGACCATCACATTAGAGCAGTAGTAGGAAAATACGGTCTAGGTGAACGAAACGAGAGGGGAGAACGTCTGATACAGTTCTGTATCGAAAATAATTTCACTATATGTAACACGGTACCGAAACAACATAAACGTAGACTTTTTACCTGGCGTTCACCAGATGGTAAGCACAAAAATCAGATTGATTACATTCTTATTAGTACAAGATGGCGATCCTCAATAGCAAATGCAAAGACCTTACCTTCAGCCGATTGTGGAAGCGACCACCAACTTCTAACATCCGAATTTCAGACAAAATTCAAATCCTGCATCAGACCTGAAGTCGGAAAGGTATTATGCCGAAATCTACCCCCAGATGATAACATAGGCGATGTCTTCAAGCAAGAACTACAATTCGGAACATCAGAAGGTCAAAATTTAACATCTGAAAACATCTGGATCAAAATGAAAACTGCTTTAGTCGAAACTGTTCGAAAAACGAAACCTCCAACCACAGTATGGAAAAAACAGCCATGGATATCTGATGAGACATTGAATCTTTGCACGAACAGAAGAAACATCAAAAAAGAAGGCCTCGATGACCCCAGTAACCGAGAGAAATACAAAACACTCAACAGACTTATACAAAAAGGTTGTCGAACAGATAAGGCTCTATATTATGAGAATATCTGTCGTGAAATAGAGAATCACGCTAACACAAATCAAACAAAAGATCTCTTCAACAAAATTAAAACAATCACTCGTAATTTTAAACCGAAATCATACTCAATAAGAGACCAGAATGGCAGGCTGCAAACGGACCTTAATGAAGTACTCGAAGTTTGGAGAGACTACTGTGAAAATCTCTATAAGGATGTAGCAACGGTTAATTCTGTTGCAAGCGACCAATTAGAACCCGATATTCTGTTAAGCGAAGTCAGAGACGCTGTCGACAGACTAAAAAATGACAAAGCAGTAGGGGTTGATAGAGTCCCCGCTGAGATATGGAAACACTTAAGAGCAGAGTGTCTACCCGCCTTGCATTTACTCTGTCAGACTATATGGAGAACTGCGGAATGGCCAACGGACTGGACAACATCCATTATAATCCCCATGCATAAAAAAGGCGTCACCACCAACTGCGACAATTACCGATTGATTGCGCTCATTTCACATGCAAGCAAGATCATGCTCAACATAATTCGATCGAGACTCCATCATCTCACATTACATCAAATTGCTCCAGAACAAGCAGGATTCGTTAAAAACAGGGGAACAAGAGAACAAATCCTTAACGTTCGAATAATTATTGAGAAGGCTAGAGAACACTACATTCCCCTGTATCTCTGCTTTGTAGACTTCTCAAAAGCGTTTGATAACGTAAAATTTGGAGACAATGTGGGGTGTACTACAGGACATGGGTGTTCCCAAACACCTGGTAACACTTATCCAGGAACTGTATAAGAACAGCAGTGCTAGGGTAAAAATAGAGAACTTTCTATCTGATAAGTCCAGCATCGAGAAAGGTGTTAGGCAGGGATGTGTGCTTTCCCCCCTTCTGTTTAACTTATACTCAGAACATCTTATGAGATTAGTTTTGGATGACTGGGAGGGGGGTTTCAAGGTTGGTGGCAAACAAGTCTCAAATTTAAGATTCGCTGACGATACTCTCTTGGTTGCTGGTAGCGAGGAAGAACTAACCACACTGTTGGAAAGACTTCAGAGTGTAAGCCACGATTATGGACTGGAACTCAATCGTAGTAAAACCAAAATCATGATTATTGATAGAGAACATGAAAATGAACCACAGCCACCAGAAATCTCGAATTGCGAAGTTGTCGACAGGATAATGTATTTAGGTTCACTAATTAAAAACGATGGAGACTGTGAGACAGAGATTAGACGCCGAATTCAGCTAGGAAGGACAGCTATGGGCCAGCTTACTAAAATTTGGAAAGACCGAAATATATCCATTGCTACAAAAAAAATCCCTAGTAAAATCTCTGGTATTCTCGGTGTTTTGGTATGCATCGGAGACATGGGTTATCAAAATTGCAGACAGAAGGCGTATTGACGCGTTTGAAATGTGGTGCAGGCGAAGACTACTACGAGTGCCATGGACAGCAAGGCGCACAAATGCGTCAATATTAGATGAAATCAACCCCGAACATCGCTTGTCAAGCATGACGTCTGCCCGTGCCTTGAAGTTCTTCGGCCATATAATGCGGCATGACAATGTTGAACGGCTCATTGTCCAGGGAATGCCTGAAGGAAAAAGACGTCGAGGTCGCTCCCCAACCAGATGGATTGATGCCGTTCACAAATTGACAGGGTCTAGGATAGAAAGAGCAACTAGGGAATCCCAAAATCGACAAAGATGGCGACAAACGATCAATCGCATTGTAACGAACCTGGACGGGACATAACTCCATAGCAATCACTACACATCGCTTGCGATGTTGGACTGAGAAGAGATTCGAAAATTACAGACATTTGGGCAAATTGATAAGCACTCAGTTCCGAGGAACTAGAGCGCCAAAAATGGGTTTAAATGGGAATTTACTTAAATATCTGACACAACCTAATCCATTAACATTAAATAAATAAAACTTCATATAATTCTTGAAATTGTGTTACAGTTATCGATGTTGCTACAGCAATATCGATGTACCTATGTTGGCCGTGAAACGAACAGCAGTAGCGTACAAATTTCACATTATCTATCTCTTTCGCTCGTGATTTCAGCGATCTCCTCGTAGTTAGTCACGCCTTCGTATTCAATGCTATTTGGGATTTGATGGAAAAATACTGAGTTTAGTGTCAAGAAATTTGTAAAGACGAGGAATAACTCACTGTTAATTGTGGTATATTGGTGTACATTTCATTAATGAAATGTACACCTATTGTACAACTAACAGTGAGTTATTCCTCGTTTTTACAAATTTTTTGACACTTAACTCAGTATGTATGAATTCAAAATAACAAGATCTCTCAAAAGTCAGTAAAAATATATAGGGTATCCCATTTAAATTACAGAAGTTGATGGCATTTCTGGTAAAACCGGAAGTATATTATTAACCTAAAAATGTACATCAGATGCATTTTGTTCCATTGCACTTACCGGCAAATTTTGATAAATATCGTTCCTTTTTTTCAAAAGATATTTACTTGGTTCCATACTTTATCCCAACCCAATTTATTTCCGTCAATTTTAATTTAACACTTAGAGAACAAAAGACGTACTAAACAGTACTCGTTCATTTATTACTTTGCATACAAACAACATCAATTAGTTTATCTAAATAGTTTTTTGCTCTAATGAAAGGTAGGTGACGCATCCGAATACGACGGAAGGGTTCGTTAATGGGCATAATCGGCCCAATTGTTTCCGAGTAATAATTTTGTTTTTAACCAATATGAATCCGATCGAATTGAAACTTGGTGAATAGTTGTAGAATATGAACCTTAGCCTCTTTGTGGAATTTGGTGAGAATCGTATCCCTAGAAAATTAAAAAAAAATTATTAGAAAATATTTTTCATCTATCAATAACCTGAGAACGGAAAGAGGAAGCGATATGAAATTTTTTTATTAGGTTGTACGTCAGAATGTGACGTTTGAGTTTGTTTATAAGCATAATCGGCCAAACCGTTTTGGAGTTATACCCATCTGAAATTTGGTTGTTATTTCCTCAATAACTCGAAAAATAAGGAACCGATCTAATTAAAATGTGGTTGTTAGATGTAGAATGCCAACGCGAAAGTTCTTGCCAAATGTTGAGAGAATCGTATCACTAGAAGAGTTTTAAAAAGAAAATTAAAAAAAATTATTAAAAAATATTTTTCATCTATCGATAACCTGAGAACGGAAAGTGAAAGCGATTTGAAATTTTTTTGTTAGGTTGTACATCAGAATGTGAAGTTCGAGTTTGTTTATAAGCAGAATCGGCCAAACCGTTTTGGAGTTATACCCATCTGTAATTTGCTTGTTATTTCCTCAATAACTCGAAAAATAAGGAACCGATCTAATTCAAACGTGGTTGTTCGATGTAGAATGCCAACGCGAAAGTTCTTGCAAAATGTTGAGAGAATCGTATCACTAGAAGATTTTTAAAAAATCATTGAAAATTATTGAAAATAATTCTATAAATCAAGAACTAATCATCCGATTTCACTGAAATTTTGCGAGAGCCTTCAGAACCTAACACGACTACCAAGTTCTAAGTTTGAACACGATCGGATATATATTGTTGGAAATTCGAGCAGCCTTGTGTGAGTTCAGTAGATGTTCCGCATATTGTTTGACACTAAACTCAGTATGCATGAATTCAAAATAACAAGCTCTGTCAAAATCAGGTCTGCTCATGCGCATAACGAAAAATACCTGTAACATCAATTTCTAAAATTAGCCCTAGGGCCACGGTATGGAAACTTAAACTCGGAAACAACGCTGCATCTCCGAAACTGTCTTGTCCTTACACTGAATTGCCATGAATATTCTTTCAAAACCTCACAATATCAACTCAGCACTCTCAATATAACCCATCCAACCCAAAAACAGTCACTTCTATTCTGCGCATGCGCAATTTACTCGCGGCTGAAAGTCCTCTCAAAATCACACACCTTACAAAAAACTCCGATTCTCCAACACTAGTGGTTCGGGAGACATCACATCTTTAATCTACGCATGCGCAGACCCTCATCAGCGATCTGGATTCTATGGAGGAATAGCATCCGCCACCCCAAAACCCCAATCCTCTCTAACGAAAACTACAGCAATTAAATGACTTCTCATCTGCGCATGCGCACAACGAAAAATGCCCGGAAAGGGCAGCATGAACCTCAAAAAAATAGGTTTCGGCATTTTAAGCAAAGTATTCCGCAAAATAGTAGTAATTTTTTAATTTTTTTCATGTCACGTGATCTTCACGAAATTTTGCAAAAGTGTTTGCATTGGTCTTTTGCATCTAACTACTGAGTTTCAATTTAATCAGATCAGTATTTTTCGAGTTATCCTGAAAACAAAATTTTAAAATTTTTTAATTTTTTTTTTGCCACTTTAGGGCCGTCTGATCAAAACAAAACTTCGCAGGCATATAAAGGTCATGATTCTACAATTTGATGCCAAATTTCAGAAAGATCGATTCCGGAAATATTCATAAAAAACGTTTTGACTAAAAACGGTCTTAACTCCGAAACCGCTCGGTAGATTTCGCCCGTTAACGAACTTGTCCGAGATATTTACGCTACAAAACTACCCTGCAAATTTCAACGCTCTAAGTCCTTCCGTTCGAGAGTTATCGTGCTAACGGCCGGCCGGACCGGACGGACAGAATTGAATTTGACCTCGAATTCTTCATCAGGAAGTCGAACCTAATCGTTTGAGACCATTTTCGAAAAAAAATTCGAAAAATACAGACATTGTGACGAAATGATAGCACGCTGTTCCTTGCGGAACACGCGCGCAAAAATCGACATGTACTTACTTCTCCATGTTAGAATTATTTCAAATTTTATTTCAGTTCCATTTCAGTTCGATACGGTGGAGTGGAGACCACGGAATACAAATATTTGCCATATGCTGCTTTTAAATCATCACAGAAATCAGTGAAACCACAGACACATATGAAAAGAAATAAAACGTCATATATGTCGGAATTTTACATTCGCTGCATGTGAACTATCATTCGAAACTAACCTATTAAAAAATTAATTTTCTCTTTTTTGGGCTCGGAACTAGCCATGTACCCAGTCAACGTGGTTTTTATATGAATTATTTTCACATTCATACCGGACAATCACAACCAACATCCATGCCCTGAGCGGGATTCGAACCCGCTACTCCGGCACCCTAACTAGTTCTTCAACCGCTAGACCACCGGGCCGGCGAATGCAGAAATTGACATTAGATCACAGACAAAATATAAAATGAAACTAACCTATATTTTGTCTGTGATCTAATGTCAATTTCTGCATTCACGATAAATGGAGAATTTCTGGAGTAAAATTGTTATCAAAGATTAATTGTAATGAAATAGACATTTTTTCAAATTGCAGTAATGACGTAATGCCGAGTAGTAAATTGTAATGATTTCATTACAATTTTAATTACCGGGACAACCCTGCTTCTGATGGGTTAGAGCACGATCGGGAGCACCAAACCCGCGCATGCATACTTGCAATTCATCTATAACCTGCTTAAACTGTTCCTGTCACAACAAACAGACTAACCTAACTTCGCTACTTTTGAATTTTGATTCATCCGCAGATATTTGTTTTGTTAGTTCAGTGTGTCGATTTAGGTGTATTTGAAATGGATTCACAAGCGTGGGTTAATCCAATCCTGAGTAATTCCGATGTGGAATCATTTACTAAGAATAATACTATTTTCAGCAATTGCACACTCAAATCTGACAAACTGGTACCACGTGACCGAATTTGACGCTTGAGGCTCTTGATGTAATCGTGGATCGCTAGTTAATTGATTGAGTAAAACACTTTATTACTATTGATTTATTAATTACTTCCACGAGTCAATACTGCTCTTCGACTTCTCAACTTTACTTCTGTACTTCACACTGAATCTCAAATGTCATCAAAAGAGAATACAGGAATGCCATCTATACTCGAGGTACATTAAATATATACAGAATTGACAGAAACCTCCTATACTCCCCCGCAATTCTGTATAACGAAATCTTTCATTCCAAACAAGTACAAAATTTGAAAAACTTAAATCTATACATTCACAAATATCAAGCAGTACAACAAGGTTTATTCTTTTATTGCAACAATATTTAAACAACTTATGAAATACTGAAACTTTTGGTTTGGTAAAGCTTTAGTTAAAATATCTGCCTGTTGACTTTCTGTTGGTACATATTTTAATATAATTTTCTATTGCATAACACATTCACGCACAAAATGGTGTCTTACATCTATGTGTTTTGTACGTTTTGTTTCCATTGTTGAAGCCATCTTAATACATGATTGGTTGTCCTCATATACAGTAATTGGAAATAAATTTGTATTCAACAACTCAGACAATAGTTGTCCTCGAACAAGACACTCAGTAATACATGCTGACAAAGATAAGTATTCTGACTCTGCACTTGATAGTGTAACAACATTTTGTATTCTGGTTTTTCATTCTATCACATTATTATTTATTTTAATCGAAAATCCTGTAATACTTTTTCTATCCAAACTATTGTTTGCGAAATCTGAGTCTGCATAAGCAAAAATATTAATTTCTGAGCTTTTACTTTCAGTAAACATTAATCCAAAATTCTGTGTTTTATTAAGATACCTCAATGTATTTTTCAGATATTTCCAATGATTAAGTGTGTAACAATTTTGGTACTGACTAAAATAACTTATACAAAAACTCAAATCTGGTCTAGTACCAACCATTACGTACATTAATGAACCAATCAACTCTTTATACGGTAAATTTTTGTCCCAAATACTTAATTTCTCATCAGTTTCAATTTGAATCTTTGATTGCATTGGAAAATCAAGCGGTTTACACTCAGTCATGTTAAACTTTTTCAAAATTTTCCTTATTAAGTCAGTTCGCTTAATATAAAGAACATTCTTAAATTTTGTTATCTCCAAACCTAAGAAATGTATAACATCACCTTGAAAATCTTTCATTTTAAAACTTTTAGGCAAATAATCCTTAATAAAAAGTATATCTTCCTTACTTTTTGAAAACATAATTATATCATCTACATGTATTAAGAGATATGTGGTCTCCGTGAAATATAAACATGGATCTTTCTTAGAACCTTTAAAACCAAAATTAAGTAATTTTTCATTGAAAATTGAATTCCAACATCTTGGTGATTGGCGTAGACCATAGAGAGCTTTCTCTAATTGACAAACTAAATTCTGATCTTCAACATTAAGTCCTTCAGGAGGATACATAAAAACAACATCTTTCAAGGTTCCATTAAGGAAAGCAGATTTTACATCCATTTGACATACCTCCAAGTCCAATTCGACATATAATGTTAAAAGTATTCTGATGCTTGCCATCCTAGCTACTGGAGCATAAACATCATCATTCATAACACTTTGCTTGAATCCTCTAGCCACCAGTCTAGCTTTTTTCTTCACCTGTCTTCCTACCATCCTCTCACTGAACACCCACTTGGAATCGATTATTTCAGCGTCTCTTGGTGGTACTACCAACTTCCAGGTCTTATTCTCTTCTAGAACACTCAACTTTCGAATTTTTTGACGGAAATGGTCTCAAACGATTAAGTTCGACTCCCCAATGAAGAATTCGAGGTCAAATTTGATTCTGTCCGTCCGGCCGTCCGTCCGGCCGTTGCCACGATAACTTGAGAACGAAAAGAGCTAGCGATTTGAAATTTTCAGGGTAGATGGCGCATCCCAATACGACGGACAAGTTCGTTAATGGGCATAATCGGCCCAGTGGTTTCCGAGTAATAATTTTGTTTTCAACCAATATAAATCCGATCGAATTGAAACTTGGTAGTTGTAGAATATGAACCTAAGCACGTTTGTGAAATTTTGTGCGAATCGTATGGCTAGAAAATTTTAAAAAAATTATGAAAAAATGTTTTTGTTGTCACGATAACTTGAGAACGGAATGAGATAGCGGCTTGAAATTTTCAGGTTAGGATGTGCATCAGAACGCGAAATTTCAGTTTGTTTATGAGCACAATCGACCAAACGGTTTTAGAGTTATAGCCATCTGAAATTTTCTGAAATTTGGTGGTTTTTTGTTCCTGATTAACTCGAAAAATACTGAACCGATTGAATTCAAACATGGTTATTAGTTGTAGAATGCCAACGCGAAAATGTTTGCAAAATTTGGTGAGGATAGCATTTGCAGAAAATTTTTAATAAATGATTGAAAATAAAAAAAAATAATTCTATATATCAGTAACTATTCGTTTGAAATTGCTGAAATTTTGCAAGAGCCTTCATAACCTAACTCTACTGCCAACTTTCAAGTTTTAATACGATCGGTTAAATATTGTTGGAGATTCGAGCATTCTTGTGTGAGTTCAGTAGATGGGGGACCGTTGCCTCGATAACTTTCGAACGAAAGGAGATAGGGACTTGCAATTTTCAGGGTAGGTTGCGTATCCGAAAGGGAGAGTTGAGTTCGTTTTTGGTCATAATCGGTCTAACGGTTTCCGAGTTATACCCACCTGGAATATTATTTCCTTAATAACTCCATACTACCATAGATGGTGTTAGATCTTCTATATTTTATAGTACTTCAGGGGTTCCTCAGGGTTCGCACCTAGGACCTCTGTTCTTCATCATATACTTAAATGATATAGGGACATGTTTTAGGGATTGCAGTTTTTTGCTTTACGCTGACGATCTGAAGTTTTTCAGAGCAATTAATGGCGTGGAAGACTGCGCTTTGCTTCAGGGGGACATAAATAGATTATTTGATTATTGTTCGGTGAATAATCTTTTCCTGAACTATGAAAAATGTCACAAAATCACTTTCAGTAGAAACTTGAATATTATAGAGAATCCGTACACTGTGGGAAATTATCCTCTTATGAAGGTGGAAAGCATTTTGGACTTGGGGGTAACATTCGACAAAAAACTTCTTTTCGACCGGCATGTTGAAAACCTTGTGAGAGATGTCAATAGGTTGCTCGGATATGTTCTTCGACACTGTAGAATTTTCAACAATAATAAAACCTTTTTGATGATGTACCATTCCTTTATTTATAGTCGATTGAATTTTGCATCAGTAGTTTGGAATCCCCAATACAGATATTATATAGATAGAATCGAGAGGATACAAAATAAATTTCTGAGATTTCTTGCCTTCAGAAATAATATAATTTATAGCAATCATGAATACTCTCATATCCGGAAAAGATTTGGCATAATGGAGCTGCAGAATCGTCGACAAATGACCGATATTGTTTTTTTGTATAAAATTGTTAATGGCATTCTCTGTGTGCCTACACTTCTACAGTCAATTCCGTTTAGGGTACCTGATATTCGTTTGCGTAATAGAGATACATTTTATGCTCCTTTGCGGAGGACAAGTAGTGCACAGAATGCTCCTATTTTCAGAATGGTCACTCTGTTTAATAGCCTTGGTGGTGGCTTGGATGTCTTCGATATATCTCTCCGCGCTCTCAAGCATGATCTCAGGAATATTCTCTCATAAAAGAAAAAAAAAAAAAAATAAAAAGAAAAAAATTGTTTTCCGTTCACCCATATTTTACTGTAAAATTGGTTTATAATATGTTTTGTATTGGAACTGTATCGTACTCAAATCATTTAAATATTTCAGACGATGTAATTATCTGTTATTTGGAATAGGAGAATACTTATTTTGGGCTATGCCTGTCTGTATTCCATGTAGAACATTAAACATTAAACATTAAACTCAAAAAATAAATATTCGATCGCATTGGTGCTTGGTAACTAGTAGTAGAAAATCAACATAAAGACGTGTTTAAAATTTTGTGAGAACCATACTCCTAGAAAATTTGAAAAAAATGACAAAAAAAAAATTTAAGAACCGTACCCCTAGAAAATTTAAAAAAAAATCACGAAAAAAAAATAGGTTCAAGCACTGACGTGAAGTCAGAAGCTTTTGCGCGTATGTTCTATTGTCCATTCTTCTGTATTGGACACCCTTAATCGAATTTACCATGGAATTATGTTGTCCATTCTCTTGTATTGGCCACTTAATTCGAATTTACCATGGTAAATTCGAATTAAGAGTGTCCAATACAGGAGAATGGACAACATAATTTACCAAGGTAAATTCGATTAAGGGTGTCCAATACAGAAGAATGGACAATAGAACATACGCGCAAAAGCTTCTCACTGCACGTCAGTGCTTGAACCCATTTTATTAAATATGCACTAGTTCGTACAGCTTATCCCCACATTTCCTTTTCCAATTCGGCATCAAAAATCAGACATCTCGCCTTTTCCATTATGGTTCTAGTGAACCTCTCGGCTACCCCATTCTGTTCTGCGTTGTGTGGCACTGTATAGTGCTATTTAATTTCCTTTGTGACACAAAACTCTTTGAATTCTTTAGAAACATAAGTTAAAATATATTTCAGACATTTCTCTTCGATAATATATCTCTTATACATTTGCTGCAAATTGTTAATACAAATAAGAAATCCCAGAAACCCTGTTTTTCTTCCACTTCTGGTAATAGGAACTTTATTTAGTGTGAGTCCAAGAATATATTTTCTTCATGTTATCCATATAATTCATGAACACTTCTGCTGTGCTTGCCATCAACGGTTTCTTATAGAAATATTCGAAGTAATAGAAGTATTTCTTGAGTTCAATATATCGAACAGGTTGTTGAAATTTAAAATAAATTCAGAAGTGACTTTTGAGCCTTGGAAGTCAAGACACATCTCTCAGGAAATTTAATGCATCGCTGACACTTTTGCTTAGTGTCTGAGTTGCTAATCTTACCTTCATTTTCTCTCTCATCCACTGTAAGTGCCTTTGTCTTAATTTTGTAGCAGCATGCAGACCTTCAATATTCTGTATATCAACCAAATTCGATACATAGCTCCAATTCAACTCCTCATTATTTTATTGCGTAATCCATTTTGAGACGCAAAGCAATTTCTCACCAATTCAATCATATGGCAGGCATCAAGATTGATATACGTCTTGCTCTGCAATTGGGTGCTTGAATTTCGTTTTTAATTTGGATGGATCATGAAAATCTGCTCCCAACTTTTCAGCCATTGAAAAATTTGCAGAAGCACCATCAAAAGTCAATGAAATTATATTAATGCTACTTTCATAAATAAAACAAAGACTTTTCTTCACTAATTCAGCTTTTTCTGAAGCTACTAATCCATTCCCCAAAAAATATCCCACAGGTACCTTCCAGGAGCCATTCAGACACACAACCATCAACACTAATGCTTCACGAGCTTCAGGAAGAATGTCAGAATCCAAGTTGGTACCAATATCAAAGTATCCTGTGAATTTAGTACCTGTCCACTCAACTTGACGCCTGATAGACATTTCATCCAAGACAAGATTACATAATAAAGGATAAGCGACTTCTTTTTGTCTTAGAGTCAAGGCAGTCAATGCTTCTTTTGTGAACCCTGGACTTCCGTCCACAGATCTGTACCACTTTGAGATCGTTTCTAAATGGGGAAGGCTGTTGTTGAAGGTTTTTCTTACAAAATTGTAGCCTCTTAGTGAATAAAAGGCCAAAGTCAATGCAAATGCTCTCAACGTCGGGTTATATTTCTGCTTACTCGGGCTTTCAACATTCTCTCAAATAAACTACTTGCAGCTTCAGGTTCAATAGATGCCTGAAAAAAAAATTGTTTTGGTATGATCATGACTTTATATACACGTTTTTGAATAATAAACAAAAAAAACAAATAAAGATGGTTCAGAACCTTCCGAGACAAGAGGTTTTTCTTTTAAATAACCTATCAATATTTTCATTAATTTGATTTTTTGTTCATTCTACGAACAGACTGCTGTAGATTACGTATCTTCCTCTTCTAGTTCTGTACTCCTGTTCTAATGACATTCATAGTTTTTCTCCTTTTCTCAGGTGTAGAAATCACTAGTATGTATATCACCTATATAAGCCCTCTTTCTGTAAAGAATCAGTAAAATTTGTCCTCAAATAACAAATTGATGCAAATTTTTATTTGCACGACCATATTTTATTGAATTGGAAGAATTGAAATAAAATATTCATCTTATTCTTGTGGTTTTAGAAGAAGATGGTGCCTCAGTAAAAGTGGAAGATGATGAATCCAATTTCTCCACTGTTTTTTCAGATGTTCCAACGTTACTTTCCATTTCCTTCTCTCTGTAAAACAGATCAAACCAGATATAATTAATCGTCAATGTGGTAATAATTACATAAGTTTTACCTGCCACTTGTTGGAGAACAGGAAGTGATAAGTGATTCAATTCTCTGATCGATTTCTGCATCAATTGCCAAATCTTGATCTCTGCAAATATATTACTTTTAATATTCATTCTAACACAATGAAAGTTAGGTAACTGAATAAATTACCTTTTGTCAAATGGAGAAACTTCATAGACAGAGGAGCTTGAACTATGGAGACAAATGTTAGCAATTCATTAAAAACAATTTTCTGCGACTTAAATATGTGTCGATCATTGTAAAACCGGTTTAACTCCATACCTTTTCAATACATATTTGTCTGCCTTATGATCACATTTAGTCATATCTCCTATTAAAGCGACAGCAAATACTGTAACTATTGCAGTCGCTTCGCTATTTTAACGAGAGATATGACTAAATGTGATATCATAAGGCAGAAAAATATGTATTTGAAAGGTATAAAGTTCCGCCACTTTTACAATGATCGACCCACATGTTGACTGAATATCTATCTCTGGAAATTCCCACAAACTTACTTTGAAGACGTAATTTTGAATAGTTGATTTGCTAGAACGGGATTTGTTTTTGTTGGAGAACAGGTACTGATGAGCGATTCAATTCTCTGATCAATTTCTGCATCAATTGGCAAATCTGGATCTCTACAAATATATTACTTTCAATATTCAGTTATAATATCACAAGAGCATAGACAATATTCGATTATTTACCGATTCACGTGACGTTTTCGCGAAACATCACGAGAGCGTAGCTCGAGTGATGTTTCGCGAAATACGTCTAGTGAAGAGGTGAATAATCGAAACATATTGTCTTTGCTCGAGTTGGTATTCGTTACGATTATATAAAGAGTAATATTTTAATTCTTTTATTGATTAATATTAATATTGAAAGTACAATTATTATAATACATATTTGATGTATTGTTATTTTCGGAATTTGTAGTGTTGGTACTATTGCTGACACTGGATGTGGAAGGATTAGGTATGTTTCTCATTTTCTCAATTATTTGTCTATGGTGTTCTGCAGTGAGTTTCAAATACGGTTTCAGAGATTCCGATGACGAGTGGCCTGTTATTTTGGTAATTTCTTGCAAGTTTGCCCCTGAGTGTGACAAGATACTCACAGCAGAGGAGCGATTCGAATGATTCGTAATTTTCCTTTTTTTCGTATCTAGTCCGATACTTTCAGCTGCTGTACGTGTCCATTTACTCAACTGATTTAAACCTACAGGGCAATTTTTATACCATTTTCCTGTTTTCTGCCAATCAATATTAGGTGTTAAAAAAAGACGATTGGTTGTGATATTTGGAGTCCTTTTGCTCAATAATTTATCCAAGAGACGTACTGGACACTGATTCGTGGACTCTTTATTCGTTACCAACCATTTAGAATTTGTGGTACGTTGTTCACCACCTTGTGCTGTTTTTGAAAATACTGGATTGTATTCGATTCGTCCCGTATTTTGACCGTAATTGTCGAACTCCTTTTTGAAATAGTCAGTTAAGCAAAAGGCTGCTTCATTACCACGCCATGCCAATTCCACAGCACAAATTTGATAAAATTGGTGTATTTTCATCGAAACTTGAAATAATTTTGAGTATTTCATTCTTATTAAGAGCGGTTGAGCTCTCTTTTTTCCTGTCGGGGATTGCTTGTAATTTTTTCCTCTTGGCTGTACGGGCCTTTCTCGCATTTTCGAAAATTGTATCTTTAAATGGATTTATTTCTCTGTTGAAGTCTTCATGAAACTTTTTCTGTAAGAGTTTAGCAGAAATATTCCAAATGGTTTTAACTGTACTTTCTTTATATTCTTTTCCATCTGCACGTTTCATATTGAATGCCCAATCTTTCAAAATATTCGCTACTTCATCATTTGAAATATCAGCACGAAGTTTGTAATTTCGATGTTCACAAAACACCGTGAACTGTTTCCAAACATAATTATGTGTCTTCGTGGTATTTTCTGGTGTTAAATTAACAATTTCTTGGTCAATTTCACCACTTGAACTCAAACCAAAACGATGCATCTTCAAAAATGCACTGACATTTCATTGACATTTATCGTCACTATGGAAATTATTCCAATATGGCTGGAGGCGAATCACCAAAACGATTATATACCGTCGTCAAGCGGTATATTCAGTTATCTATACGACGTTACTAAGGGAAATTCAGGAATTCTATTGGTTCATTATAATATGAGTTATATAATCATTCTAACACATTGAAAGATAAGTAACTGAATAAATGACCTTTTGCCAAATGGAGTACCTTCATTCACAGAGGAGCTTGAACTGTGGAAATCAAATTTTATTAATTCATTAAAAACCATTTTCTGCGATTTGAATATGTTGATTGGAAATTTCTATCTCTGGAAATTCCCACAAACTTACTTTGAAGACGCAAGTACCAATAGTTGATTCGCAAGAATGGGGTTAGCATCACTTCGAAGAAACTTTTTTCCTTCACTTCGGATTACAAAATCTTACAACGTCGGTAAAATTCATGCCATCCTTCCTTGTCCGATTCGAGCATTAGAAAAACACGTCAACATGTGGAAAAATATTGCATGCTACAGATACCCGCGATTGCTCTCGGCATACACGTTTTTCTACATAGGATGGAATTTGAATAATTCGAATTATATTTCATCATTGCGCTGAATGGAAAATTAATAAAATAAATTCTCAGGACTCTGATTGGCTCTTTGTTGATTGAATCGAAATAAATTCGATTAGTTCGACTGTTGATAATTATTTGCTCTGAATGGGAATATGAATAATGCAAATTTTAGGAAATTTGATAGTAACGAAAAATCACTTCGTTACACACTAAACATTGTTCTATGTAAATACTCAAGGTAATAATGATGCTTGATTCAGCTAAATCTATTTCGATATTTATTTATTTGATCATACATAATTAATGATATTTTACAGTATTTATGTGAATTTAATGTAATGCAAGTTTAGAAATAATGAACTCGAAATTATGATGTCTAGGTAAAATCTGTTTTTTCTTTTTGCCAATGACATCTGCCTGAGTAAAAAGTTGAGTTTTAACACCTTCTCTCTGCCTTTGAACAATGCAATTCAGGATTTTTCTGATCAACAATGCCCTTGTCATACATATGTCTAAATATTTTCTGCTTATCTCTACCTGGTAGATTTTCTGCTTTTCACTACTGATGTCACCATTCTCGGCAGAAGTTGATTTTGTAGTCACCATATCACAGATTACATCACACTTCAAATTTTTCACTGCACGAATCATATTTTTCATGGTGATTGTCCTTCTCAAATTCTCACTTTTTAGCCTCGGGTTTTTCAGTTTGCCCAATCCTGTTTTGATGAGATTTAAATAAATAAATAAATAAATAAATAATTCCTTTATTCCAAATCATCTCCACAGAGATTTAGTTGAGCCATTCCAATATTTAAGGGCTGGGTTTCGAAAATTTCGGATGATTTGAATTATAAATCAACTCCGCGTTGAATATAGTTCGAGGTACGGTTAGAAGTATTTCAAGTATCGGATGAAACTCTGAACATTTATATGCAGGGACGGGCCTAAGCCAAATTTTGTTTGGAGGCAGGGGGAGAAGCATCAAACATTTACCAACTGTGCATTGAAGGATTAGTTAACAGGAGGTGAAAGGGGGGGGGGGCTTTGGCTGGCAGTGCTTGAAAACTGCTTTGAAAGTGTTGTACTCTGTTCAACATTGGGTGGGGGTGTCCTGGTTCTTTGAATGTAATTAAATTAATTCATTCCTATCACCTCTCTTAATATATTGCATATTAGAAAAGATTGATTAAGGAAGAAATATTCAGATCCTATTGTTCGTTAATTAAACTACCCGTATATTTTTCTCTATTTATTTCCACCATTTAAACACAAATTAGTTGCGCACCTTCATTCGAATTGTACAGAATATCGAAATCCGGCTCAAACATATATCCTTATAATTATAAATGGATAGAATAATTAGAATTATTGTATCAATTAATTAATCAATATCTCAAGATTCAGAATATTTATATATGACCATTATATTATATGTACGTTGAAAGGCAGTATAGTGGTAGTGTAATTTGTAATCCAAATATTTGCATTAGTTGAAATATTGTCAAATTCTTACATTCTAGAATAGATTAATTGGAATAGTTTATCTGTCTTTTTATTGGACCAGCGCATATGCTATCAGTATATTTTCCGGGATTACATTGATGTACTTTATATGCTTCTATTTCTTGATATTTGGTAGTTGTCTATGACTGAACGATTGTGGTATAGGAAATACTGAGAATATCTCTATAATAATTATTCACCCACTAAACATGATACATAACAATAATGTTATGTTATATTTTTCAGAGATAACTTTTGTAATATTAGCAGACTAACATTGCATTAATGTTGTCATGAAGTTTCCAAACCAACGTTTTCATCCAAATGTTTATGTCACATCGAAATAACATAATCAGCAATATTCATTAGATAATTTTTGTGATATTGGCAAACTAACATTGCATTAATGTTGTTATCAAGTAACCAAACCAACGTTTTCATTCACATGTTAATGCCACATCCAAATAACATAATCAATAATATTCTTTAGATGATATATAAAATGTTGATTTCATGTTTCCTAGATGTTGTCTATGGATGTGTCTTCTACATATTGGTTATGTTATCTGTCAAAGGTTTTTGTTTAACTACCTCAAAACATTACTCAGAAGTGTACAGTACACTTGGAATTAATATTATCTTGAAACGTTTCGTAAATGTATTTTTCAGATAATAACCATGTCATTAATTTAATATTTCAACATAACCATACAACAACAACAACATATCATAAATGTCGAAATGTGAAGCAAGGAGCAGAGATCATCCCTGAGATCAAAAAGTAAACTTGTTTAGTGTACTGTGATTCATAGTTCCATTACTTCAATTATTCTTGTTCGTTAATCGTCGTTGTTCCATTATATTATTGAGTTTTTCTCCTCTGCTGGAAGTATGAATGAAAGTAAAATTGCAATGTATAAGCGTGGACAAAATAACGTGAGAAAGGAGATATAAGCAGGTGAGTGTTATTTTCTTTGTTCTTATATATCCATACTTTTGAGAGATTCTGCTTCACTATAAAGTCGACCCAACAGGCATCAAATATTTCTTTCATGTCTGAAAGTATATATATTTATTATACAAATTCCAAATATAATGAGATATAACCCTATTTAATGTGCTCAATTTTGTATCACTGCTGTTTAAAATTTTTATTTTAATCAAAAAATGATTAATATCTAATTATAAAGTATTCGACTGAAATTTTTTTCATTCTTAAGTCATACACATTATTAATACATGATGATTTTTTAGGAAAAGAAGCTCAAGATGAATAATAATTCTCCCCGCTACCACAAAAGGTTGATTAATAAAGAGATCAATCATGATGAACATACTGAAAATACTAGGTGTATCATCATTACCTCCTACAGAACCAACATCATTATTTGCTCTAAATAATCCATAAACATTGTATAATATGGAGCCTACCATCGATCAACAAGAGATAAGTAATTCTAAGAAAATTACGGCAATACTTTCAGATGATTCCCTCAAGTTGGGTTTTTTCAACTCATCTAAGAACATGTGTTGTGTACGTAGTAGTGTTATTCGTAATTCGAATAAATAGCGGTGCAATTTGCTTTAATTATTTATTACTAAATTCTATAAATGTGTAAGCCATTAACATGTGCATTTCATATCGTAAATCGGAATGCGATTGTGAAGAAGGAAATCTCCCAGACCACATATTACTTGCGCACTAATTACATATGCGCGTAAGAAAATCCGGGAAATTTAAACAGTTAAAATAACAAGATATAACATTCCTCCCTCTGTAGGAGTTAAGTACAATTTTCAATTCCTAATCGTGAAGGTGCTTTACGCAATCGTGTAGATCTCCTTAGGGTACAAGCGTCATCTGGAATTTCTGGGTTTGGTGTTACAATATCTGGTTTATTTTCTTTTATTTGGACATCATTTCCGTCCAAAGTATTTTGCTTTTCAGCAACATAATCATTTTCGTTATTTTTCGCTGAAGGCAATATCATAGAAGGCTCAATAATTGAGTTAGATGGTGTGTTGCTAATTTTCAAAGGTGTGTTTTCACCTATGGAACACATTTGGTCGACATGGCGCTTCCAAACTCGGGAATTATCCAATTCTATCAAATAAATTAAGTTTCCCAACTTCTTTTTCACAGTACCGAATTGCCATTTATCGAAATTTAGGTATTCCCTGACCATGACTCTTTCCCCCTCTTTGAAAATACTAAAATTAGTATTTTTAGAAATATTTTGTTCGTATTTTTCAGAAGGCAAAATTAAATCAAGTCTTGTTCGAATATCCCTACTGAAAATAAGATAAGAAGGACTCACTCCGGTAATAGTATGAGGCATTTTTCGGTAATTTATAAGAAACTTAGACAAATTCAATTCGATGTCTCTCTCATTTTGTCCTAGAGTTTTTAAAACACTCTTGAAAGACTGAACATATCGTTCAGCTAATCCATTTGTAGCAGGATGATATGGAGGTGAGAACTTATGAAAAATTCCATTCTCTCTCAAAAAACTCTTGAATTCAAAAGACGTAAAAGTGGGTCCATTATCGCTAACTATGACAGCTGGTAAACCAAAAGTACTGAAAATTCTTCGCAGTAGAGGTATTGTAGTATGAACTGTCATATTTTTGACAACATGTATTTCCGGCCAACGGGTATATGAATCAACTAAAATGAAAAAGTAACGATTCATGAAAGGTCCGGCAAAGTCAATATGCACTCTTTCAAATGGTTTACTTGTCTTTTCCCATGGATGAAATGGAAATTTAGCGGGATTATTTTTAAATTTATTACATTCAGAACAGTTTTTAATTTCATTTTCAATATCGACTGAGATTCCAGGCCACCAACAGTAACTTCTAGCCAATTGTTTAGTTTTAATTATGCCAGAATGTGTTGAGTGAAGCTCATTCAAAATTTTTGGACGTGAAGATTGTGGTATAACAACTGTTTGTCCACGGAGAAAACAGCCTTGCTGCGAGGAAAGCTCAGATTGTTCGACATTGAAACTTTTTGGATACTAGTTTACCTAGAAGTAAAGCTTTCATTAATTTGGAAAAACTACGCTCTTTCGAAGACTTAATTCGTAGTTCTTCGAAAGTGACAGGTAAATTTTGTATTTGATATATTTCCAATGCATCAGATTCATCGTGCATATTAATTTGCTTCGAGTTTGTAGGTAATCTGGACATAGCGTCCGCATTCGAGTGTTCTTTTGTATTTTTGTATTTAATATCGTAATGGAATGTTTGCAAAAATAATGCATAATGTTGCATTCTTGTTGTAGATAAAGTTGGAAGATGTTTTGATGGTGAAAAAATTTTAACAAGAGGCTTATGATCTGTATACAGAGTGAAACGTCTACCATAAGGTAATAAAAGAATTTCTTGACACCAAAAATAATGCTATAAGCTTCTTTATCAATTTGTGAGTATTTTTGTTGAACCGTCGATAAAACTTGTGAACTGAATTGGATAGGTTTCTCAGTACCATCTGGATAAATATGTGAAAGTTTTGCGCCAATCGCATAGGGACTGGCATCAGTAGCCAAAATTAACTGTAACTGAGGATCGAAATGGGCCAATACTCGATCGGAAGTAATTTCTTTCTTGACTATATCAAATGCTCTTTGGCATTTAATGTCCCATTTGAAATCCACACCTTCTTTTAATAAATTGTATAAAGGGTATAATTTTGAACATAGATTTTCTAAAAATCTTCCGTAATAATTGATTAACCCTGTAAAAGCCCTGACTTCAGTTTTATTAGTAGGTATTTTTTATTTTGGATCCTTTTTCTTTTTCTTTTTCGCTTTATGTATGCCCGACTTATCTATAACATAGCCGCAATATTCTATTTTATCTTTCATGAATTCGCATTTCTCGTAATTAATTCTTATATTATAATCTGAAAGTCTGCCTAAAACCTTTTCCAGTCTCTCGAAATGTGTATTATCATCAGGGGCTGTTATCTTGATGTCATCTAAAAATACTGAGACACCGGGTACATCTTTCAGCAAATTTTCTATCAGGCGTTGCCAAATAGCAGGCGCACTAGCAACCCCATACATTAATCGAGTACATTGAAAAAGTCCTTTAGGTGTACTTTATGTTAACAAATTTTGATCATCCGGATGTACTTCTAATTGTAAATAAGCCTGTTTGGTTTGGTTTTAACGTTATTTTGAAATCGCCACAGATGCGAATTTTTCCATTAGCTTTTACGACCGGTACAATGGGTGTAGCCCACTCAGAACGCATGACTTTTACTAAAATTCCTTCTTTTTCTAAATTCAACAATTCTTCTTCCACTTTGGATTGTAAAGCGAATGGATTTTTTCTAGCTTTGATGAAAACAGGTGTAGAATTATTTGCGCGCGTGTTCCGCAAGGAATAGCGTCATTTCGTCACAATGTCTGTATTTTTCGAATTTTTTTTCGAAAATGGTCTCAAACGATTGGGTTCGACTCCCTGATGAAGAATTCGAGGTCAAATTCAATTCTCTCCGTCGGGTCCGGCCGGCCGTTAGCACGATAACTCTCGAACGGAACGACGACGGCGTTGAAATTTGCAGGGTTGTTTAGTAGCGTAAATATCTCGGACAAGTTCGTTAACGGGCGAAATCCAACGAGCGGTTTCGGAGTTAAGGCCGTTTTTAGTCAAAACGTTTTTTATGAATATTTCCAGCATTGATCATTCGATCTTTCTGAAATTTGGCATCAAATTGTAGAATCATGACCTTTATATGCCTGCGAAGTTTTGTAATGACCGGACGGCCCTAAAGTGGCAAAAAAAATTTCAAAAATTTTAAAATTTTGTTTTCACGATAACTCGAAAAATACTTATCTGATTAAATTGAAACTCAGTAGTTAGATGCACAAGACCAATGCAAACACTTTTGCAAAACTTCGTGAAATCACGTGACATGAAAAAAATCAAAAAAGTACTACTATTTTGCGGAATACTTTGCTTAAAATGCCGAAACCTATTTTTTTGAGGTTCATGCTGTCCTTTCCGGGCACTTTTCGTTGTGCGCATGCGCAGATGAGAAGTCATTTAACTGCTGTAGTTTTCGTCAGAGAGGATTGGGGTTTTGGGGAGGAGCGGCTAGTTCACAACTTGCATTCCGCTTGCTATTGGTTGAAGTCAGCTGATAAATATAATATATTTTTAGGTTATGGTTTTTGTTTACTACCAGAGTTCACCTTACCTAAGGTTCTTGTAGTCGTTTCCTTTTTTTTTTAATAATAATGTGGATATGGTGGTGAGTGAAATTATTTATTAACAAAATCAAGTCCCAAATTTCAAGTTTTATTACATACTCAAGTATTAACTGAATTATTCATTTTTTCCAAATATCTTTATGGAACTAAGACATTTGCCTGAAAATAATGGTAAATTTTATTAGATTTTTAAAAATAAGTTTGTCTTTTGTAAAATCATAGCTATTTTTCTCTAAGTAAATGAATAATTTAAACAGTTACAGTATTTGAATAGTTCACTCATTGACCGAGTCAATTCAAACGTTCTAAGGCCGGTATTACCCTAATTCTTAATAATTCATTTTATTTAACATTGGGTTTTTAAGGAATTTTTAAGGAATCGAGGAATTGGGTAACACTGGCCTAAATAAAAGTTTATTATATAGATAAAGTCTACTTTCCAGGAACCTATTTGTAGATCGCCAACTAGTACATTTTGAATGAACTCAACGAGAAAGGTTCACATCCTTTTTCTTTTTCTTTTTCGCTTTATGTATGCCCGACTTATCTATAACATAGCCGCAATATTCTATTTTATCTTTCATGAATTGGCATTTCTCGTAATTAATTCTTATATTATAATCTGAAAGTCTGCCTAAAACCTTTTCCAGTCTCTCGAAATGTGTATTATCATCAGGGGCTGTTATCTTGATGTCATTTAAAAATACTGAGACACCGGGTACATCTTTCAGCAAATTTTCTATCAGGCGTTGCCAAATAGCAGGCGCACTAGCAACCCCATACATTAATCGAGTACATTGAAAAAGTCCTTTAGGTGTACTTTATGTTAACAAATTTTGATCATCCGGATGTACTTCTAATTGTAAATAAGCCTGTTTGGTTTGGTTTTAACGTTATTTTGAAATCGCCACAGATGCGAATTTTTCCATTAGCTTTTACGACCGGTACAATGGGTGTAGCCCACTCAGAACGCATGACTTTTACTAAAATTCCTTCTTTTTCTAAATTCAACAATTCTTCTTCCACTTTGGATTGTAAAGCGAATGGATTTTTTCTAGCTTTGATGAAAACAGGTGTAGAATTATTTGCGCGCGTGTTCCGCAAGGAATAGCGTCATTTCGTCACAATGTCTGTATTTTTCGAATTTTTTTTCGAAAATGGTCTCAAACGATTGGGTTCGACTCCCTGATGAAGAATTCGAGGTCAAATTCAATTCTCTCCGTCGGGTCCGGCCGGCCGTTAGCACGATAACTCTCGAACGGAACGACGACGGCGTTGAAATTTGCAGGGTTGTTTAGTAGCGTAAATATCTCGGACAAGTTCGTTAACGGGCGAAATCCAACGAGCGGTTTCGGAGTTAAGGCCGTTTTTAGTCAAAACGTTTTTTATGAATATTTCCAGCATTGATCATTCGATCTTTCTGAAATTTGGCATCAAATTGTAGAATCATGACCTTTATATGCCTGCGAAGTTTTGTAATGACCGGACGGCCCTAAAGTGGCAAAAAAAATTTCAAAAATTTTAAAATTTTGTTTTCACGATAACTCGAAAAATACTTATCTGATTAAATTGAAACTCAGTAGTTAGATGCACAAGACCAATGCAAACACTTTTGCAAAACTTCGTGAAATCACGTGACATGAAAAAAATCAAAAAAGTACTACTATTTTGCGGAATACTTTGCTTAAAATGCCGAAACCTATTTTTTTGAGGTTCATGCTGTCCTTTCCGGGCACTTTTCGTTGTGCGCATGCGCAGATGAGAAGTCATTTAACTGCTGTAGTTTTCGTCAGAGAGGATTGGGGTTTTGGGGAGGAGCGGCTAGTTCACAACTTGCATTCCGCTTGCTATTGGTTGAAGTCAGCTGATAAATATAATATATTTTTAGGTTATGGTTTTTGTTTACTACCAGAGTTCACCTTACCTAAGGTTCTTGTAGTCGTTTCCTTTTTTTTTTAATAATAATGTGGATATGGTGGTGAGTGAAATTATTTATTAACAAAATCAAGTCCCAAATTTCAAGTTTTATTACATACTCAAGTATTAACTGAATTATTCATTTTTTCCAACTATCTTTATGGAACTAAGACATTTGCCTGAAAATGATGGTAAATTTTATTAGATTTTTAAAAATAAGTTTGTCTTTTGTAAAATCATAGCTATTTTTCTCTAAGTAAATGAATAATTTAAACAGTTACAGTATTTGAATAGTTCACTCATTGACCGAGTCAATTCAAACGTTCTAAGGCCGGTATTACCCTAATTCTTAATAATTCATTTTATTTAACATTGGGTTTTTAAGGAATTTTTAAGGAATCGAGGAATTGGGTAACACTGGCCTAAATAAAAGTTTATTATATAGATAAAGTCTACTTTCCAGGAACCTATTTGTAGATCGCCAACTAGTACATTTTGAATGAACTCAACGAGAAAGGTTCACATCCTTTTTCTTTTTCTTTTTCGCTTTATGTATGCCCGACTTATCTATAACATAGCCGCAATATTCTATTTTATCTTTCATGAATTCGCATTTCTCGTAATTAATTCTTATATTATAATCTGAAAGTCTGCCTAAAACCTTTTCCAGTCTCTCGAAATGTGTATTATCATCAGGGGCTGTTATCTTGATGTCATCTAAAAATACTGAGACACCGGGTACATCTTTCAGCAAATTTTCTATCAGGCGTTGCCAAATAGCAGGCGCACTAGCAACCCCATACATTAATCGAGTACATTGAAAAAGTCCTTTAGGTGTACTTTATGTTAACAAATTTTGATCATCCGGATGTACTTCTAATTGTAAATAAGCCTGTTTGGTTTGGTTTTAACGTTATTTTGAAATCGCCACAGATGCGAATTTTTCCATTAGCTTTTACGACCGGTACAATGGGTGTAGTCCACTCAGAACGCATGACTTTTACTAAAATTCCTTCTTTTTCTAAATTCAACAATTCTTCTTCCACTTTGGATTGTAAAGCGAATGGATTTTTTCTAGCTTTGATGAAAACAGGTGTAGAATTATTTGCGCGCGTGTTCCGCAAGGAATAGCGTCATTTCGTCACAATGTCTGTATTTTTCGAATTTTTTTTCGAAAATGGTCTCAAACGATTGGGTTCGACTCCCTGATGAAGAATTCGAGGTCAAATTCAATTCTCTCCGTCGGGTCCGGCCGGCCGTTAGCACGATAACTCTCGAACGGAACGACGACGGCGTTGAAATTTGCAGGGTTGTTTAGTAGCGTAAATATCTCGGACAAATTCGTTAACGGGCGAAATCCAACGAGCGGTTTCGGAGTTAAGGCCGTTTTTAGTCAAAACGTTTTTTATGAATATTTCCAGCATTGATCATTCGATCTTTCTGAAATTTGGCATCAAATTGTAGAATCATGACCTTTATATGCCTGCGAAGTTTTGTAATGACCGGACGGCCCTAAAGTGGCAAAAAAAATTTCAAAAATTTTAAAATTTTGTTTTCACGATAACTCGTAAAATACTTATCTGATTAAATTGAAACTCAGTAGTTAGATGCACAAGACCAATGCAAACACTTTTGCAAAACTTCGTGAAATCACGTGACATGAAAAAAATCAAAAAAGTACTACTATTTTGCGGAATACTTTGCTTAAAATGCCGAAACCTATTTTTTTGAGGTTCATGCTGTCCTTTCCGGGCACTTTTCGTTGTGCGCATGCGCAGATGAGAAGTCATTTAACTGCTGTAGTTTTCGTCAGAGAGGATTGGGGTTTTGGGGAGGAGCGGCTAGTTCACAACTTGCATTCCGCTTGCTATTGGTTGAAGTCAGCTGATAAATATAATATATTTTTAGGTTATGGTTTTTGTTTACTACCAGAGTTCACCTTACCTAAGGTTCTTGTAGTCGTTTCCTTTTTTTTTTAAATAATAATGTGGATATGGTGGTGAGTGAAATTATTTATTAACAAAATCAAGTCCCAAATTTCAAGTTTTATTACATACTCAAGTATTAACTGAATTATTTATTTTTTCCAAATATCTTTATGGAACTAAGACATTTGCCTGAAAATAATGGTAAATTTTATTAGATTTTTAAAAATAAGTTTGTCTTTTGTAAAATCTTAGCTATTTTTCTCTAAGTAAATGAATAATCTAAACAGTTACAGTATTTGAATAGTTCACTCATTGACCGAGTCAATTCAAACGTTCTAAGGCCGGTATTACCCTAATTCTTAATAATTCATTTTATTTAACATTGGGTTTTTAAGGAATTTTTAAGGAATCGAGGAATTGGGTAACACTGGCCTAAATAAAAGTTTATTATATAGATAAAGTCTACTTTCCAGGAACCTATTTGTAGATCGCCAACTAGTACATTTTGAATGAACTCAACGAGAAAGGTTCACATAATAGTATTTGAATATAATGTTGAGAAGTCAAAAGACTTACCCATAATATTGCCAATAATTTAATTATAAATTAGGCTAGATAATTTATGTATTTATCCAGATTAAAGATACCTCAAAAAATACACATTTTTATATTTTTAAGTGTTTTATTTATTCAACAATAATTTTATCTACCTTTACAACAATAATTGATTAGGTAATTATTGATTTTAAAAATATTTATGATCTTCACTGGGTGAGTGTGAAACATATAAGCCTGAAAAACTACTATTCAAGTTGCTACTTATATCCATTACTTCTGTATCATTAGGTTTTTTGATATAGATATTCTTGAATTTTGTTTTTTTTTTGTGTTGAATAGAAATTTTTTTGCTTAGAGATTTTTTTATTTGCTGGCTCAGTTTGACGGTTAATGGGAGTAAATGACTCAGTTGGAATATCAGAAGGCAAGTCTAATAATTTATTTATAATATCCAAGTGGTTCTCGATTTGAAACATTTTGGTTTCATCAAATCCATTTTTATTCATATCAAACTTGGTCGTTGTCAGAGCTATTTTTCTTGAAATTCTTTCTCTTAAGACATCCAATTTATTTTGGGTGCACCTAACTAACTCAACATTTTCTTTCCTCTCTTTGTTTACTGTGTTTTGTTTTAGACCCTAATATTTCATTTCAATATAATGAATATGCTTACAAATTGAGCTAGTAGTAATAAAGTCGTTACATGTACACGAATATGTATGGTAGCAGATGTTACATATACTACAGATTAAATCACAACAAGACTCATTTTTGTTCTTCTTTACACAATAAAGCTGTTTTGACTCGGAGCTAACAATCCATTCTGCCTCTTTGTTCATTTCAGTAATGAAATCACTACTTTCTGCTGTCATATGTCTCAAGACAATTTTCTTTGTGTGTACTGTATGTTTTCCTTTGATCTTCTTAATGTTCCTTTCAATATATTTATCTCTTACAAATTTTAATAATACATATATACTTTTATCTAACCTCCTCACTTTTTTCCCATCCAAGTAACAATATTCAAGGACTTTGTGCATTGATTCCAGTCTCATATTCGTGTTAATGCCACAGCCTGTTCTAAAGCAATAGGCCCATTTTTTATAATTTTCTTTATAATTGTTGCGGTAACTCTGAATTTGGAGAGAGTAATGGACTGTTTTTATATGAAACTGAATTAGGTGATCAAAATAAGAAAGGAAAAAAAACAAGATGCACTAGAAAACTCACCGGGAGGCCTAGTTCCACACACCTGAGAGCTCTCGTGTCGGTGGGAGTCTTCCTGCAGCGGAATCTTCTTTCTTCTATTATCAGAAGTCTTTTTCTTCGTCAAAATAAGACGAGATGAAAATCGACGTTTTCGAAATAACTCAAAATTAATAAGCGAAAGTAGCGTTTTTTTGCGTGTTCACAATATTCCGCTAACTAGAAGTCACACTCACAATGTGTTCACTTGACATCTTGAATATGCCTTGTAACTGGCGATCTTCGGAGTAGTCTAGTGCACATGACATGAGAACTTGAAAATTACTTAAAATTAAAATATATCTAACGTTACGGCAACATTTCCTGCCCCCCAAAAATGCCAAAGCATTTTTCATAAATTTTGTTACAAAACACAAAAAAAAACTATGAAATTGTGCAACCATAATGCAGAAGAATATTTATATATTTTAACTCCTATTTATACATAATTTTATAACCAATATAGCGGGAGAGAGAAAAAAAAAATAATATGTAGGTTAAGAGAGCTAGGGTTCATCGCACACTGGCAAGGGACACAATTTAACCAAGGGGCGAGTAAGGACCCCGTCACGTGTTTTAACTTGAGCAACCCGGGAAATACCGTCACTACCCTGAAATAGAACCGTTATACGACCAAGACGCCATTGATTAGGGGGTGCGTTATCCGCCTTAATTAGAACTAGCTGCCCTATGACTGCAGAAGTAGAGTTATCGCACCATTTGACCCGCTGTTGCAATGTATGAAGGTACTCGTTCCTCCATCGGAACCAAAAATGTTGATGAAGGTTTTGTAAAAGCTGCCAGCGCGATAACCGATTCAGTGGTTGATCAGTCATATCTGGTATAGGTATCGCCGTTAGCGGTTCCAGCGTCAAGAAATGACCGGGAGTAAGACAATTCAAATCGTCGGGATCTGAACTTAGGGCGCATAAAGGCCTTGAATTCAAGACGGATTCAATCAAAGTAAGCAGCGTATAGAATTCCTCATACGTAAGAATCTGCTCACCGATCACTCTGAAAAAATGTGTTTTAACCGATTTCACCGCAGCCTCGAATAAACCTCCGAAATGGCTCCCGGACGGTGGGTTGAAATGGAATTTTATAACTTCTTTCTCAGCAGCAGTTTTCATCAAAGTTATCAATTCGCGATTGGCTCCAACAAAATTAGTGCCATTATCACAATATAAATCTGTACAACGTCCTCTTCGAGCGATAAATCTCTGAAGAGCGGCTAAAAAGGATTCAGAGGACAGATCGTTCGCCAATTCCAAATGAATGGCTTTCGTTGAATGACAAACAAAAAGGCAAATGTAAGCTTTCGAAGTCTTCTGTCCTCGATATTTTCTCATTGGCGCAATAGTAAATGGGCCAGCGTAGTCACACCCGCAATGTAAAAATGCTTTTATGGTTGAAAATCTTGATTTCGGTAGATTTCCCATGCGGGGTTGATAAGCTACCGGCTTCATTTTGAAACATTTAACACACTTCGATAACACCGAATTTATCGCACGTCTTGGTGACAATATCCAAAACTGCTGAAGAAGTAAGAAATGCAATTGACGCGGCCCAACATGAAAATACTTTTTATGATAGTATTCAACAAGATGTCTCGTCAATAAACTGTTTCTGGGTACAAGAATAGGGTGTTTGGCACGATAATTTATATCCGCGTATTTCAAGCGACCACCTACTCGTAGGAGGTCATCGATATCCTTGAAAACATTGAGTTTTCTCAAGGGTCTCGAAAACTTCTTTCCAGAAATTTCATCGCCGAAACATACATTTTGTGTATATTTGGATAAACTTATCAATGCAGAGTGAAGCTCTTTCGTAGTTAAAGAGCCATATCGTTTCTCTCGCGGATTGCATGTATTATGAACGAATCGTAAAACATACGCACAAATACGCAGCACAGTCGAAAAATTAGAATTTGCTTTCAAAAGATATTCACAGAAATGTTCAACTTGAGGGGCAACCAACAATGAAACATTTCTTTCTTCGCTCGTAACATCATCTGAAATGAAAACTTCAGAAGATTTTCCAGGCATCGAAGGAACATGTACTTCGGAGTTTCTTAAAAATTTTGGACCCTTCAACCAAAATTCATTATCGACGATTTCTGATGGAAAAAGACCGCGGCTTCCGAGATCAGCAGGATTGTTTTCCGAACTAACGTAATTCCACTGCACCGATGGAATTATTTCTTGTATATATGCAACCCTATTAGCTACAAAATTTTTCCACCGATAAGAAGGTGACCGAAGCCATGCTAAAACTACTTGCGAATCACTCCACGCAAAAACATTTGAAAAGATTAATTTATGAGACAAAAGGTGAAGTACAAAATTACTTAGCTTGGCCAATAAAACCGCACCACACAACTCCAGACGCGGTATACAAATTTTCTTCAGAGGTGCTATTTTACTTTTGGACATAACGAAGCTCGTGGATATATTTCCATCGCTATTTATTGTCTTAAGATACAAAACCGCGCAATAACCCTTTTCTGAACTGTCACAAAATCCGTGAAGTTCCAGGCCCACGAAATCTGAAGAAAACAGGTGTCTCTCGATTTGAAATTTAGAAAGACATTCTATCTGGGACCTAAAACGCTTCCAAACGCGCAAAATTTCATCTGGGGGTTCGTCATCCCATGTGAGACCGATCATCCAAAACCGTTGAATAAGATATTTCACTAGAAAAGTTACCGGCGCTAAAAACCCTAAAGGATCGTAAATCCGAGCTAATTGAGATAGAAGTTGTCGCTTGGTACAAGTTTTGTCAGTTTGAGGGACAACAGAAAATGAGAATTTGTCTTCATGTGGATTCCACAATAAACCTAAAATTTTGAACGACGCGAAATTATCGTCAGAGTTAAAATCAAGTGGATCTAGACTACGCATAGAGGCTGGAAGAGCCTCCAACAATCCAGGATTGTTACTTGACCACTTTCTTAAGAGGAAACCCCCCTTTGCAAACAAATTAATTAACTGATTCTGAAGAATCTTGGCTTCCTCAAGTGAAGAGGCACCAGTGACAACGTCGTCAATATACATATCATCCGCTAATACCTTTGCCGCCAACGGATATTCATTTCCTTCGTCCTGCGCCAACTGTTTTAAACAACGCAACGCCAAAAATGGAGCAGACGAAACTCCGTATGTGACCGTTTTCAAGCGATAAGTTCTCAGAGGGTCGTCAGGAGAAAATCTCCAAAAAATTCTTTGATAATCTAGCTGATCGGAATTGACCAAAATCATTCTATACATTTGTTTTATATCGGAACATAACACGTAAGAATGTAAACGAAACTTCAAAAGAATTGAAACTATATCAGCTTGCAATTTTGGACCGGTAAGAAGACTGTCATTTAGAGAAAATCCCGAGGGAGCCTTTGCGCTCGCGTTGAATACTACTCGCAATTTCGTGTGAACACTAGAAGGCTTCAAAACACAATGATGTATGAGATAATACGGGTTTTCGCTCATAGAATTCTCAGGTACAACTTCCATGTGGCCACTGTCTAAATATTCGCGCATAAAAGCAGAGTACTCTTCATAAAGACTAGGATTTCCCATGAGTCGGCGTTCTAATGAAAAGAATCTTTTAGACGCGATTTCTTCCATACCGCTAAAGCTGGGTATGTCATTTGCGAAAGGTAAAGAAACTATATATTTGCCAGAAAAGTCGCGTTTATGCGTGTTGACGAATATTTTCTCACATAAATCGTCAGCTGGAGCATTGATATTCACCGATGGTACAGATTCAACCTCCCAAAAACCTTTTAAAATTTGCGGAAGCGAGTCGTCAATTGCTTGACAATCTATGTCACAAAAAAAAGATTTCACATTTCTCGATGAAATGTCGGCTCCCCCTCCGATCAGGATGAACCCAAATATAGTATTGAAAGCGTTTATACCATTTGAACCAGAAATGTGGCCGTTAAGAAGAATTTTAGCGAACATATCGGCTCCAAACAAAATATCAATATTTCCCGGAACATGAAAAGTGGGATCGGCTAACTTTAAATTTCTGAACTCATCATTTACGACACATGGTACAGGCGTAGTGGGCAATTTTTCTGTTATCTGGTTGATGACAGAAGCGCTAGTATACAATAGTGGAGATTCCCGACCTACTGGTCGTATCGTGATAGCAACTAGACCTTTACTAGTGCAAGATTTAGAAGAGTTCAAGCCCGTTACTTCGAGATAAATGTTCTCAGATCTCAAACCCAGTCGCGAAGTTGCATGCTTAGTTATGAAGGATGTCATGCTGCCAGAATCTATTAAACATCTTAGTTTGTGAAAAGTACCGTTTGAATCAGCAACTTCCACTAAAGCCGTGGCCAAAACAACATATGATGTTCGATCAGAATTTAGAACACCAGCACCCGAAAAATTAACAACTGATTTTGTTTCAGGATTACAGATAGCACTAGTGGTAACAGGTGCTACATTATTTTCAGATCTGACTTCTTCCTTCAATTTAAAATGCAATAACGTATGATGCATCAATGAACAATGCCGGCAAGTGGATTTGGACTTACAAGAACGAATATCATGCAAACTCGATAAACAATTGAAACATAAATGAAGTTTTTTAGTGAGAGTGTAGCGTTCAAAAGGTTTCATATTGAGAAACGAAGGACACTTGAAGATAGAGTGGCTGGCTTGACAAATAACGCATTCAGAATGGGAATTCCTCGATGATCCGGCTGCGTTTTCAACGAAAAAATTTTTCATTTTATTTGTCTTGAAGGGTTTTTTATCGACATTGCTAGACTGAACATCGCTAACTGATGGCTTCATATCCCAAATCATCTCGGAAGCTATACATTCGCGTTCTAAAAATGAAGTGAGATCGCTATACTTAGGAACATCTGATGAACCGTAAGCATGTTCGAATCGAGAAACTATTTCGTCGTCTAAACGATCATACAACATCATCAATAATATAAAGTCCCATTCCTTCGTTGGAAAATTCAAGTTCTTCAAGGCACGTAAATTTTCCTGAAAAGTATCCAATAAATTCCTCAAAGCATTCGGAACCCGAGACTTAACCTTTCCGGTACCCTCAATGCGACGCCAATGACATTTTGCAAGCCAGCGCTTATTGTGATAACGTTGAAGTAAGGCATCATAAGCGGATTGATAATTTCTACCACTAAATTCATAATGTTGAACTAACTTGAGCGGTTGTCCTTCAAGGGCTGAAACTAAGTAATTAAATTTTTCATCATTGCTCAATGAATCATTGCTATGCACCAGTGAATTAAACAATCCAATGAATGTTGAAAATTGGGTTACATCGCCAGAGAATCGCTTCAATTCCAATTTCGGTAGTTTAATATTCGTAATAGTTTTCGGTTTGAGATTCAAATTCCCAACACTTTTCGAATTGTCAGCCGTCAAAACATCATAAATAGATTTGATTTCATAAAAACAAGCGAAGAATTGTTCTCGAATGGCTTCCTCCCCATTCAAATCAACATTTTCCTCCTGAAGCAAAGTATCGACAACTGTTTTGTGCTCTAAAAGAAATTCATTTCGTATTCTGTCAAGGTCGGAAAACCTAGCCTTGAACAAATTCAAAAGATTGTCATCCAATCTTGTCTTTTCTGCGAAATTTAAAAGTGCCTCAATCTCACCGATTGCCGTAGCACGATATGCCCTAGCTCGTTTAATTTTCGACATGGTTTCAGAATTGGTTTCCTTCTCGAATGGAATCCGAAACAATCAAATGCTGAAGATCGTCCGTTACAGAGCGCGCTTCCAATACTCCTACAATGTATTGAAACGTTGAACGTATGTTCAAAATAATTATCGGAGCGGACAAAAAACTGTCGAAGATAAGGAATATTATGTTTCTGAAATACTGGCTGAAACGAAACAATGAAAGAATTTCGCTTCTCAAATATTCTTCTGCACAAATCCGCAAAACTTCAAAAGCAAAGTAAAGAAATTTCAAACAGAGAAATTTGATCCAAAAATCCGGCGTTACCGAATGACCAAAAAATGTTGCGGTAACTCTGAATTTGGAGAGAGTAATGGACTGTTTTTATATGAAACTGAATTAGGTGATCAAAATAAGAAAGGAAAAAAAACAAGATGCACTAGAAAACTCACCGGGAGGCCTAGTTCCACACACCTGAGAGCTCTCGTGTCGGTGGGAGTCTTCCTGCAGCGGAATCTTCTTTCTTCTATTATCAGAAGTCTTTTTCTTCGTCAAAATAAGACGAGATGAAAATCGACGTTTTCGAAATAACTCAAAATTAATAAGCGAAAGTAGCGTTTTTTTGCGTGTTCACAATATTCCACAAATATTTCAACTAACTAGAAGTCACACTCACAATGTGTTCACTTGACATCTTGAATATGCCTTGTAACTGGCGATCTTCGGAGTAGTCTAGTGCACATGACATGAGAACTTGAAAATTACTTAAAATTAAAATATATCTAACGTTACGGCAACAATAATGTTTGCGAAAATATATGCCAAAATCCTTTGTATCAACATCTGAAAGTAGATGATTCATAGTTGTTTCTAAAAAAATGATGAACTCTTCAGAACTCGTATTTTGTTGAAGAAACTTTATAGTTTTATAAACTTCTTTCCTCTTACCCTGATCTTTGATCTTCAATAAGTTTTGTTGCCAAGCCCGGTCAACGTGCCATGAGCAAAATAGTTGGTGTATAACTGGACCCATTATTGAACACCAGGCACTGTAAAATGTAACAACGATAACAGTCATAAATGTTTTTGTAACAATAATGCCCACAGCTAATTTAATTACACTAAAAAATACTTCATAAATGTGAGTGTCTTTTCTGTTACTAAACATAAAAGCTATAGGAAGTCCTTCACCAAATTCATCTACCACTAATATAGTTGTTAACTCGAAGTCATAATTTTTTAATCCATGAGTTCCATCTACTGCTATGATGTTATTTCCAAATTTTTCTAACATATTCTTTTGGAA
Source organism: Halyzia sedecimguttata (assembly GCA_937662695.2). Taxonomy (NCBI): domain Eukaryota; kingdom Metazoa; phylum Arthropoda; class Insecta; order Coleoptera; family Coccinellidae; genus Halyzia; species Halyzia sedecimguttata. The sequence goes on along the minus strand of OW569418.2, from coordinate 4,757,657 downwards.
GCTGGTCATTATAACTAAACAAAAATCAGACACCCTTAAACTATATACACCATCTTCTACGCCCTGTTTTTTATAGAACAACACCGGATTACATTCATCATGCTCACTTTGCTTTATCCAAAGGTCAACAGATACAGCATCATTTTCATCCTTAACCCCTTCGGAGATGTTAATATGATAAGATATCTTAATATTAGAAATGTCTTTTCTTGTGAGGATATCTTCACGATTCAATTGATCAGGTCCGCTTATATTAGAAGGCAGCATATCTCTGTAGGAATCCAAAATCCTGAAAAAATAGGCAGTCAATAAAACCAACGAATTAATTTGAATAAAAACAGGTTTTATCAATGACTAAAGGTGACTTTGGGAAGACATATAAGGTGTGTTCTCACAAAGGTCCCTGATAGTTTGCAAACTGTCACAAACAATCGACCAGTTAAAATTGTCCACATATCTTCGGACGGCAACATTGAAAAAGTGTATGGGCGATGCTTTCTGACATTTAGGAAACTGTCAGGGGCCCTATAATCTTTCATTAAGGGCCAAATTTATAGTCGTTCCTTGGGCTTTGAGGAGGCCTCAAAATTTCAGAATGGGCATGATAGATAGTATGTATACTTCTGATTGATGTCACATGCTAAGGTCTTACTTGGTCAAGGAAGCCTCGAGGAACGATTATAATTACGGCCCTAAGTACTGAGATCAATAACTTTCTATATCATAAAAAGGAATTTGCTGTAAATATTGAAACATGAAAATACCTTGATGCTGGGACGCCCAAAATAAGCTTGGATGCTACTGCCGACTTATCAGCTTCTGGTAGCCTTATATGTTGCAATTCTGGTGCATGGCCATGATGAGATCTCACCCAAAAAACTGTGAGTTTATTATTATATTCTGTAACTTTGATACAACTGGTACAGTTTCTATTCAATTTACATGAACCCTGGCTTTTTGAAAGTCTTTTATTCTTTACAAATCTATCTTTATTTTTCCTGAAAATATACATTACATAGCAAAAGTATAAACATTTATCTACCAGTAGGTAAGACTATTTAAATACTCACCAGATCTGTTGCATGTATAAAAAGTAAGTTTTTTGTTTTTATATGTTGCTGTTCTAGAAACAACATAATATGATTTGTCTTTCTTCTCTGTAGCAGCTTTCCAGTCAAGAAAATCTAAAAAAATTGAATTTATATTGATAGAAACAGAGATAGAAGGAAATATATAGTGTGTCCAACTGAGGTCTGCTAGATAGGTTGTTATTATAAGGTAAGTAACTATTTATGCTTTTAATAAAATAATAAATTGAGCTCACATTTGACCTGCTTTGCTGACCTTAGTGTCCTGGATTATTAATAATAAAATTATTATATTAATATATAGGTAGGTGTAATACTGAGAGAATGAGATATCTTCTATACAATATTTAATATAATATAATTATCTACCCACATCATAACTTCTCTGCCAGAAAATTCCAAGGTTTCATATTCTATCTTGAGACCATGGTGTTCGCTTAAATGCCTTGTCAGTCCGTTATTATGCTGAAACGAATTGTTACATTCATTTTCAAGACATTTAAAATTCCATTTCGAAACGTCATAGGTTACGGAGTTTAATTTTTGGCGATGGACATTTTTGCTATGTTTGTTTATATTGAATTGTGTGGAAAATGTTTTCTCACACACAAAACACATCACTCCCATTTCTATTTCTAAATAACACTGTGGAAATTACCCAAAAAAAATATTGACAGTTCTGGATAAGCCGAATATCATATAACTAATCACTTTTCAAATTCAAACATAAAAATTGGTTCAAGCACTGACGTGAAGTCAGAAGCTTTTGCGCGTATGTTCTATTGTCCATTCTTCTGTATTGGACACCCTTAATCGAATTTACCATGGTAAATTATGTTGTCCATTCTCCTGTATTGGACACTTAATTCGAATTTACCATGGTAAATTCGAATTTACAATGGTAAATTCGAATTAAGAGTGTCCAATACAAGAGAATGGACAACATAATTTACCATGGTAAATTCGATTAAGGGTGTCCAATACAGAAGAATGGACAATAGAACATACGCGCAAAAGCTTCTGACTTCACGTCAGTGCTTGAACCAATTTTTTTTTTCGTGATTTTTTTGAAATTTTCTAGGGGTACGGTTCTTAAAAATTTTTTTTTCGTCATTTTTTTCAAAATTTCTAGGGGTACGGTTCTTACAAAATTTCAAACACGTCTTTATGTTGATTTTCTACTACTAGTTACCAAGCTTCAATTCGATCGAATATTTATTTTTCGAGTTATCAAGGAAATAATATTCTAGGTGGGTATAACTCGGAAACCGTTAGACCGATTATGCCCAAAATCGAACTCAACTCTCCCTTTCGTATACGCAACCTACCCTGAAAATTGCAAGTCCCTATCTCCTTCCGTTCGAAAGTTATCGAGGTAACGGTCACCCATCTACTGAACTCGCACAAGAATGCTCGAATCTCCTACAATATTTAACCGATCTTATTAAAACTTCTAACTTGGCAGTAGAGTTAGGTTATGAAGGCTCTTGCAAAATTTCATCAATTTCAAACGAATAGTTACTGATATACAGGGTGTTTCATCATAAACTGGACAAACGAATACAGCGTGTAGATGACATCGGGAGAATCATTTTTGCCTTATGACATATACCCCGTTTTCGAAGCATAAGCGAGATACAGGGTGTTCAAGGTAATTTTTGAGCAATATTCTATCGAGTGTGGTCAGTTATGTGTAACATTTGAAATAATGGTTTTTGGTCACATCTCAGTATTTTTTTATGCTCAATTTTGAAATGATATAAGATTCTGAAAATAGTATTTAAAAATGGCGGGAAACCTGCAAAGTTCGAAATTTTCTTACGCGGTTGCCAATTTGAGTTTCACTCTATGAATTATCTCAAGTTTTTAAGAAATTCCGTGAAAAAAATTTTTCAAAATTCGAACACAACTTTTTTTTTACATGTCTACAGCAAAAATAAAATTTCATCCGAAATTGATGAACATTTCCACGCTTATACTATTCTTCAAGCTTAACGAAAATATGAAAACAGAACCGAAAAATATCGATGGGTTTGTTTTTTATAGCCATTCAAAGTTTCCACTCGGATATCTAACTTATTCGTTTTTCGAAAACTGGTTTGGCTATGAGGGCAAAAAGTTTGAAATTGAACTGCCGAAGCATTCCAGATGGAAATTAAAATTTCTCAAAAAAAAATTTTTTTGTTCATATTTCAATAAAACTCTGGCTGGAATCGAACTAGTGACCTTGCGATAGGAATTACTCTTAGCTCTAGATAGAAATTGAAATTATTCGGAACATATTAATTATCGTTACCTAGCAACAGTAATTCACAGAATTTGACAGTATGTTCGAATTCAACTGAATAATATTTCGTTAGTTTCTTATAAAACATTTCAATTCGAGCAGAAATTAAATAATCAATGTTGGAAATAATTATTTGGTTCAGCGAATCAAGAAAATCAAGAAAGTGAGAGAATATTGTCTTATAGCAAAATTTTCTTGAATATTTAATTTTATATTTCACTAACGCAAGAATATAACACAATAGTAGACAAATTTAACAATTAATTGAACAACTCTGACGAAATTATAGATTATAATTAAGTTCCAAAAATATTCCCATTCATTTGAACACACAGTCTCGCTCTTTTCACCACACTGTTCACCGCTGAACCTATCATTCCTTGATTATTACGAATTTCCTGGGCAGCTGATTCAATTCGTTGAATCAATTCTTCTTTCCATTCTACTGGAGCTCGCTTGTCGTAGACCAGACTTTTCATATGACCCCAGAAATAAAAATCCAGTGGAGTTAGATCTGGAGAACGTGGAGGCCATGCAACAGGTCCAAACCGACCAATCCATCGCCGTGGGTATTGGGAGTCTAGAAACTCGCGTACACTCCTGACTGTGTGCGCAGGACAACCATCGTGTTGGTACCAAATACCTCTAAATTGATTCAAAGGAATATTTTCCATGAGATCTGGTAGAGTCTCTCGTAAAAATTGATAGTAACCATTTCCAGTCAATGTTTCAGGGAGAATGAAAGGTGCGATGATGAATCTGTCCTTCATTCCCGCCCAAACATTGACTGAAAACCTTTTTTGACTATTCAGCGAAACCGAAGAATGTGGATTATTGATTTGCCATACCACATTATTTATTCTGTTAAAAAATCCATCTCTATGAAAGGTCGCTCATCGCTGAATAAAATGAGACGTGGAAAATCTCTATTCGCACGCGTTCTTCTTAAAATGAATTCACAGAATTCTTTCCTTTTACTGCAATCACCTTCTTCTAATTTTTGACATCTTTGAAAATGATATGGGTGGTAGTGATTCCTCTTTAGAACTCTCCATACAGTCGATTTACTTTGGTTCACACTGGGGTGATTAGATATCATTTTAGTTGATATTTTAGGATTACTCTCAACCAAATCCAGGACACGTTCATCGTGACTTCGTATTGTTTCTTTTTTCTTTCGGTTAAGAGTGCCATCTTCACGTAATTTACGTACTGTTGCCATAAATGTTTTAAAGTTTGGTACTGATCGGCTTGGAAATCTGCGGGCGTATATTTCTCTCGCTTTCCTTCCTGAGGAATTCGCTTCATAATAAGCCTGAACCATATCATTTTTCTCCAAGATTGAATATTTCATTTCTGCTCAAATTAAAATGGTTTTCAAGAAACTTGCGAAATAATATTCAGTGAATTCGAATAATCTATCAAATGCTTTGAATTACCGTTGCTAGGTAACGATAATTAATATGTTCCGAATAATTTCAATTTCTATCAAGAGCTAAGAGTAATTCCTATCGCAAGGTCACTAGTTCGATCCCGGCCAGAGTTTTATTGAAATATGAGCAAAAAAAATTTTTTTTGAGAAATTTTTATTTCCATCTGGAATGCTTCGGCAGTTCAATTTCAAACTTTTTGCCTCATAGCCAAACCAGTTTTCAAAAAACGAATAAGTTAGATATACGAGTGGAAACTTTGAATGGCTATAAAAAACAAACCCATCGATATTTTTCGGTTCTGTTTTCATATTTTCGTTAAGGTTTAAGAATAGTATAAGCGTGGAAAAGTTCATCAATTTCGGATGAAATTTTATTTTTGCTGTAGACATGTAAAAAAAAAGTTGTGTTCGAATTTTTAAAAATTTTTTTCACAGAATTTCTTAAAAATTTGAGATAATTCATAGAGTGAAAGTCAAATTGGCAACCGCGTAAAAAAATTTCGAACTTTGCAGGTTTTCCGCCATTTTTAAATACTTTTTTCAGAATCTTATATCATTTCAGAATTGAGCATAAAAAAATACTGAGATGTGACCAAAAACCATTATTTCAAATGTTACACATTACTGACCACACTGGATAGAATATTTGTCAAAAATTACCTTGAACACCCTGTATCTCGCTTATGCTTCGAAAACGGGGTATATGTCATAAGGCAAAAACGATTCTCCCGATGTCATCTACACGCTATATTCGTTTGTCCACTTTATGATGAAACACCCTGTATAGAATTTTTTTTTTTTTTTAATGATTTATTAAAAATTTTCTACAAATGCTATCCTCACCAAATTTTGCAAACATTTTCGCGTTGGCATTCTACAACTAATAACCATGTTTGAATTCCATCGGTTCAGTATTTTTCGAGTTAATGAGGAACAAAAAACCACCAAATTTCAGAAAATTTTAGATGGCTATAACTCTAAAACCGTTTGGCTGATTATCCTCATAAACAAACTGAAATGTCGCGTTCTGGTGCACATCTTAACCTACAAATTTCAAGCCGCTGTCTCATTCCGTTCTCAAGTTATCGTGACAACAAAAATATTTTTTAATAATTTTTTTTAAGTTTCTAGCCATACGATTCGCACAAAATTTCACAAACGTCTCTGGTTCATATTCTACAACTACTCACCAAGTTTCAATTCGATCGGATTTATATTGGTTGAAAACAAAATTATTACTCGGAAACCGCTGAGCCGATTATGCCCATTAACGAACTTGTCCGTCGTATTGGGATGCGCCACCTACCCTGAAAATTTCAAGTCGCTAGCTCTTTTCGTTCTCAAGTTATCGTGGCAACGGCCGGCCGGACGGACAGAATCAAATTTGACCTCGAATTCTTCATTGGTGAGTCGAACTTAATCGTTTGAGACCATTTTCGTCAAAAAATTCGAAAGTTACAGACATTTGGGCAAAACTATAACGCGATGTTCCCCAGAACATACGCGCAAAAAGTTTAAAAACAGGCAACCTAACCTCAAAATGTCAGCCCACTGTTTCGACCAATAGCAAACGGAATGCAAGTTGTGAATTATCCGCTCCTTTTTGGGGTAGCGGATGCTATTCCTCCATAGAATCCAGATCCCTGACTAGTGTCTGCGCATGCGTAGATTCGGTATATCTCCCGAACCACTAGTGTTGGAGAATCGGAGTTTTTTGTAAGGTGTGTTATTTTGAGAGGACTTTTAGCCGCGAGTAGATTGCGCATGCGCAGAAGAAAAGTGACTGTTTTTGAATTGGATGGGTTATGTTGGCAGTGCTGAGTCGATATTGTGAGGTTTTAAAAGAATATTCATAGCATTTCAGTTCAAGGACAAGTCAGTTTGGGGGACGTAGCGTTGTTTCCGAGTTAAAGTGTTCGTACCGTGGACCTGGGGCTAATTTTGAAATTGATGTTAGCCCTCACTGGCATTTTTCGTTATGCGCATGAGCAGACCATCAGTGATTTAACTGGTGGTGTTTTCGTCAGAGAGGATAGGGGTTTTGGGGTGGCGGATGCTATTCCTCCATAGAATCCCCTGTTGAGGGTCTGCGCATGCGTGGATTAAAGATGTGATATCTCCTGAACCACTAGTGTTGGAGAATCGGAGTTTTTTGTAAGGTGTGTGATTTTGAGAGGACTTTTAGCCGCAAGTAGATTGCGCATGCGCAGGAGAGAAGTGACTGTTCTTGGGTTGTTTGGGTTATGTTGGGAGTGCTGAGCCGATATTGCTTGGTTTCAAAAGAATATTCATGGCAATTCAGTGCAAGGACAAGTCAGTTTGGGGGATGTAGCGTTGTTACCGAGTTGAAGTGTCCGTACCGTGGCCCTGGGGCTAATTTTGAAATTGATGCCTTACGGGCATTTTTCGTTATGCGCATGAGCAGACCATCAGTGATTTAACTGCTGGTGTTTTCGTCATAGAGGATTGGGGTTTTGGGGTGGCGGATGTTATTCCTCCATAGAATCCCCTGGTAAGGGTCCGCGCATGCGTGGATTAAAGATGCGATATCTCCTGAACCACTGGTGTTGGATAATCGGAGTTTTTTGTAAGGTGTGTGATTTTGGGAGGACTTTCAGCCGCAAGTAGATTGCGCATGCGCAGAAGAGAAGTGACTGTTTTTGGGTTGTATGGGTTATGTCGGGAGCGCTGAGCCAATATTGTGAGGTTTTAAAAGAATATTCACGGCAATTCAGTTCACGGACAATTCAGTTTGGGGGATGTAGCGTTCTTTCCGAATTGAAGTGTTCGTACCGTGGCCCTGGGGCTTATTTTGAAATCGATGTTACCCCTTACGGGCATTTTTCGTTATGCGCATGAGCAGACCATCAGTGATTTAACTGGTGGTGTTTTCGTCAGAGAGGATTGGGATTTTGGGGTGGCGGATGCTATTCCTCCATAGAATCCACTGGTGAGGGTCTGCGCATGCGTGGATTGAATATGCAATATCTCCTGAACCACTAGTGTTGGAGAATCGGAGTTTTTTGTAAGGTGTGTGATTTTGGGAGGACTTGCAGCCGCAAGTAAATTGCGCATGCGCAGAAGAGAAGTGACTGATTTTGGGTTGTATGGGTTATGTTGGGAGTGCTGAGCCGATATAGTGAGGTTTTGAAAGAATATTCATGGCAATTCAGTGCAAGGACAAGTCAGTTTGGGGGATGTAGCGTTGTTTCTGAGTTGAAGTGTCCGTACCGTGGCCCTGGGGCTAATTTCGAAATTATGTTACCCCTTACGGGCATTTTTCGTGTTGGAGAATCGGAGTGTTGGAGAATCGGAGTTTTTGTGAGGTGTGTAATTTTGGGAGGACTTGCAGCCACGAGTATATTGCGCATGCGCAGACGAGAAGTGAATGGTTTTGGGTTGTTTGGGTTATGTTAGGAGTAATGGGCCGATATTGTGAGGTTTTAAAAGAATATTCATGTCAATTCAGTGCACGGACACAAGTCAGTTTGGGGGAAATAGCTTTGTTCCCGAGTTGAAATGTCTGTTTGGGAGCCCTGAGGCAAATTTATAGATAACTATATTCGGTAGATCTATATTAAAACATTTTGGGATAGAAAAACGTTAATAGAAAGTCTATATAAAGTTTATTCAGTAGCACAGTGATTTTTGTAATATATCGTAAGCGAATGATAAAATGAACAATACGTAAAAGCGTTATAGCTAATACAAAGACTAGACGTTCACCGGTCGATGGCTTGGGACGAACTAACTAAACAGCTGTTGACCGCGCCTTGAATTCATCATAGCGTCGTAGCGGGAGAAAGCGAAAAACATCGCGTCAAAATGAAACCATAGAAGAGGGTGGAGTGGAGACCATAGAACCACATTTGTTGTATTCCAACACCCGTCCTCAACAAATGGGGTGTCAATGAGGATGCACAATCAGTCCGCAGTCCTCAGCCATTCTCTGCAGCTTAATTCTATCCAAAGGCTTCGTCAACATGTCTGCTATATTTTTGTTTGTGGGACAGTACTGTAATTCTACTAGATTTTTCCTTTTTAAATCCTTAATAAAATGAAATTTTGTGTCTATATGCTTTGTCCTGTGGCTAAATTTATTATTTTTGATAATTTTCAGACAACTCTGATTATCTTCATAGACACGAAATTTATTATGAGAGATCTCAAAATCCCTTAGTAATCTATTTATCCACATACCTTCTTGAACTGCATCTGCTAGGGCATGGTATTCCGCCTCAGTTGATGATAGGGAAACTGAAGCTTGTTTGCGACAACCCCAGCTAATCGTAGAGTTCCATAGCTTGAAAACATACCCGCTGTTGGATTTTCTGTCTACCTTCGTACTTGCCCAATCTGCGTCCGAGTATCCTACCAAATTGTTTTCTTCAGTGTTGTGGCCGCCAAGTAAAAGTTCATAGTTTATAGTCCCTTTTAGGTATCTGCATATTCTCTTTACCTCGGTCCAGTCCATCTCTGTAGGACATTTGTTGAACTGGCTCATAATTGAGACGCTAGCTGTTATATCTGGTCTGGTGTTGACAGATAAATACAACAATGCTCCAATTAGTTGTTGGTATTTTTCATTGTTCTGCATCAACGGAGTTTCTTTCCTGTATTTTTGATATCCTGTATCAGGAGGAATGTTGGATGGTTTGGCTTCTTGCAACCCAAACCTGGTCAAAATATTCCTGATATAGTCGGATTGATTCATACATAAATATCCTGCACTATTTTTTCTGATGTTTATTCCCAAATATTTCCTTATTTTTCCAAGATCAGTTAATTCGAAATTTGTCTTCAAGTAGACAGCAACTTTGTCGACGTTTTCTTCCTTTTCTGCTGCAATCAAAAAATCGTCAACGTGTACAATCAAGTAAACTGTATCTGTCATCTTTTTGGTGAACAAACATTGATCCTCTTTACTCTGGCTGAAATTATAGTCTTTTAAAACATATCTTAACTTTTCATACCATATGTTTGCAGCTTGCTGCAAACCATATATCCCCCTCTCAAGCTTGCAAACATAATTTTTTTTTCCTGCCACTGCATATCCTTCAGGTTGTTGCATGTAGATTTCTTCCTGCAAGTTTCCATTCAGAAATGCTGATTTTACATCAAAGTATTTGATGGTTAAATTTTTCCTTCCGGCCACTGTAAGTAAAACCTTCAATGTTGTTTGTCGAACAACTGGTGCAAATACCTCATCATAGTCTGTGCCAAACTTTTGTGAGAAACCACGAGCTACAAGTCTTGCCTTGTATCGTTCGACTTCTCCTTTCGAATTCGTTTTTGTTTTATATACCCATTTACAGCTAACTATGTTTGCACCTTTTGGAGCCTCAACAATGGTCCATGTTTTGTTATGTTCCAGAAAACATAACTCTTCATCCATTGCCTTTATCCATTCTTCCTTATCAGGTCTGTTAATTGCCTGTTTCCTTGTTCTTGGGTCCTCTTTTATTTCTTCAGCTTGACTTGATACATCAAGATAACGACTTGGAGGTACACCTCGATTCTTTCTCGTTGACCTTCTGCATTCTGGTTCTTCCTGAAATTGGTCCTGCGCAGGTTCATCACTTGTATCCCTTTCTGTTGTCACTTCTTTAACAGAAGTGTCTATCTGTGGAAAATCAATTTCAACTAGATTATTTATTGTCAATTTCTTCATCAGTGTTATTATACTTATCAAGAAACACAACATCTCGACTAACTTTTATTTTTCCTGTCGCCTTATTCAAAAGTTTGTATGCTTTAGAAAGTTCTGAATATCCTAAAAAAATATATTTTTCAGCTTTAACATCTAGTTTTCAACGTAATTCCTGTGGGACATGGAAATAAACCTCGCAGCCAAACATATGAAAATAACTTACATCAGGTTTTTTTGAATGCCAAATTTCGTAAGGTGTCTTTTCCCGTGTTCTGGTGGGCAATCTATTTTGCAAAAAATTTGCTGTATTAACAGCCTCTGCCCAAAATGTTCTTTCTTAATTTGCGTCTAATAGCATGCACCTTGCCATTTCTATTAAATATCTATTTTTTCTTTCAGCCACGCCATTTTGCTGTGGTGAGTAGGGAGCTGTGTATTGAATTCTTATTCCTTCACTTTTTAGGTAATTTATGAGATCTGAATTCACATATTCCCGTCCTCGATCTGACCTGATGCGTTTTGGAACTTTTTTATGCTGTGTTTTCATTTCTTTGATGAAATCTTTAAGATACTTTCCAGCATCGCTTTTTTGTTTTAAAAAGTACAAAAACGTATATCTTGAATAATCATCAATGATTGTCATCACATACCTTTTTCCAGCAGGTGATTCTGTCTGCATAGGTCCACAAACATCTGTATGTATTAGGTCAAGTATAGCTTGAGTCTTCGTCTCGCTTTCCGTGGGAAATGGTTTTCTTGACATCTTTCCTTCCAGGCAGTGTTCGCAGATGCTTTCTAGTCCACAGTCCCGAATTTTCAATCCTGAAACAAGACCTTTTTTAATTGAATTATTTATTGCCTTGGTGTCCCTGTGGCCGAAACGCATGTGCCAGATGTGGTAGAAGTTTTCACCATGCTTCTCAGAGTCCATGGCTGCTTTAGCTCTTTCTGTAACTGTGTCCACCCTGTACATATCCTCCTGTCTATTACCTGTATATGCTTTTGCTAAAATTCTATCATCTTTCCTGATGTTGCATATATTCTCCTTAAAATCTACTTTATAGCCATTTATAGCGAGTTTCTTTACTGATAATAGACTAGATTTGAGGGATGGTGCATACAGAACATCTTAATAAAGTATTTCACTCACCTGATCATCAACAAAGCATTTAACGAGTATCGATCCTTTACCTTCCATCCTACAAATCTTATCTTCTTCTGCCAACTGTATGCATCCTTTCTGCGTTTCATCTAGGTAGTGAAACAACTCTTTCGAACCGGTCATGTGACTTGTGGCACCTGAGTCTACATACCCATCCATTAAAACACTTTACAGATCCTTACAATACTTGCTTAGAAGTAATTCTTCTGTTGCTACACTGACTCTTTCTTTTACTTTATTCTTCTGATTGTTCTTCCACTTCTTATAGGCAAAACACTCTTTTTTCTGGTGTCCTGGCTTCTTGCAGAAAAAACATGCTGTATCATTTTTGTGATGATCCTTTTCTTTAAACTGTACTGTTTTCAGAACTGCTTCACTGTTCCCTGCTGTATTTTCTTTTCTTCGACTGTATTCATCAATAACTCGGCTTTTCACAGCATCAAGTGTAAAATTTTCATTTTTCTGATCTCCTAGAGAAGTAATAAGTGAGTTATATGATTCTGGCAAACTTGTCAGAAGTAACGTTGCTTTAAACTTGTCTTTCAATTCTTCTCCTAATGCATTAAGTTTATTGAAAAGGGTAAGTACCTGTATGATGTGATCTTCAACGTTATCTCCTTCTTGCAGACGAAGATTAAACAGTTTTCTGTATAAATATATAATACCTGCATATGTTGACTTTTGATGGTATTCCCTGAGTTTGTCCCAATATTCCCTTGCAGTTTTACAATCTTGTATATGTAAAAACTGGCTGTCTTCAATGAGAAGACCTATTGATGATCTTGCTAAATCATCCTTATCTTGCCATGCCTGTTCCATATCTTCTTCATTCGTCTTAAATATGGGTTTTTCCTTACTTACAACTTCCCAGACTTTTTCCCTTATGAGAAGTAGTTCCATTTTCTTACTCCATATTCCGTAGTTATCCGTATTCAACTTCTGTATGGAAGAACGATACATTTCACCCATGTTTTCTGATACACTTAAACACGAAAAGTTCTGATACTGCTTGGTAACTTTTGTTCACTCGAAACTGTTCATTTACTCACGAAAATAGTCACACAAAAGAGAGAGCGCCCATAACTTTTTGGGATAGAAAAACGTTAATAGAAAGTCTATATAAAGTTTATTCAGTAACACAGTGATTATTGTAATATATCGAATGAGATCTACCCAAAGGATAGTGGACACCATTCACTGTCGGTTCAAAAATTAACAGTGCTGTATCTAAGCTACCATCAGGATAGAGTAACAAAGTTGGAAAAGAACACAACTGACTCTCCTTAGTCGCACAAGCTCCTAGAAGATTTGGGAGGGTCAGTATAATCCTAATCATGTTTATGGCACGCGCTCAAAAGCAGATTGACTTAACAAAGAAAGAAAAAGTGTAAAAAGTCAATCTGCTATGGCGCGCGTGCTATAAACATGATTAGGATTATACTGACCCTCCCAAATCTTCTAGGAGCTTGTGCGACTAAGGAGAGTCAGTTGTGTTCTTTTCCAACTTTGTTACTCTATCCTGTTGGTAGCTTAGATACAGCACTGTTAATTTTTGAACCGACAGTGAATGGTGTCCACTATCATTCGGGTAGATCTCATCATTCAATTCAAATTAGCCACCGCGAACTCGCGCGCCAAAGAGTACTGACTTCACGTCAGTGCTTTTTTTTTCAATTCAATACGAGCTTGAATATTAAGAATTTTACCCATTGATTTTTCCAAAACTATTGGGTATTGTTGTAAAATCTTTTCAGTTGTATTTATATCGGAAATTTGATTAATCTTTTCCTATTTCATGTTCAATTGACGTATCTTCTCACGGCCTAAAATGGGTTTTCGATCGGTATTAACAATGTATAAATTCAAAATGTGAGTTTCAGTCTCATAAATGCAACTCACCCTTGAATAGCCCACAACATCTAACACTTTCTTGCAGTAAGTGACTAGTTTTAAATCAGTTTTTCGAATTTGTAAAGTAGGAAAAAAATCTTTGAACATAGAATAACTCATTATTCTTACAGCAGTTCCACTGTCTACTTCAAAAATTAAAATTTTACCTTCAATTTTAATTTGGACTATGAATTTTTCTCTGTATTCGATATGTTCGGATGCAATAGAAAATAGTTCTTCAATTTGATTTGTACTTTCTGTAGTTTTACTTTTGAAACACACCTTTCCCAGATGACCCTTGAACTTGCATTTGGAGCAAATAGTGGTAATGTGCTTGCATTTATTTGCAAAATATGTGGGAGATCCGCACCTGTAACAATAATTTTTAGAATTCACATTTTTGGAATTATTTGATGTAGACTTTGCAAAAGCCTTTTGAGAGGAAAACCGGTCAACATTGCCTTTTTCCCACTTAACACTGTTTACACTTGCAGACGCACTTGCCACATTGCTTCTGTGTAGTTGTACCGCATCTCTTGCTGATGATTCCATATTGATAGCTACTTCTAGAGCCCTCTCTATAGTCAGGTCCTTCATTTCCAACAAACGACTCTGAATATTTTGTGTTCTCAGACCGAACACGAATTGATTTCTCAATGCTTTCTTAAGATAATCGCCAAATTTGCAAGTCGTAGCTAATCGTTGCAAAGCAGTTAAGTATTGATGAACACTTTTCCCTTCATTTTGTTTCCTTTGTAAGAATCGGAAGTTTTCTGCAATTTCTAATGGTTCAGGGTTGTAATGTTGTTTCATTTCCTCAATAAGGGCATTGTATTCCATACTAGTGGCCAGCAGTCCATATTTTGGGATTCAGATGAGCCAGCAGATCTACCTAGCCATAGATCCACATTTTTCTGGTAGATCTACATTTTTCCGGTAGATCTTCTTTTTTCCAGTAGATCTACATTTTTTAGTAGATCAATATTATCGGTAGATCAATTGGACCGGTAGTTCACTCACACGAAAATGTCGAGGTGTTGTTGAGTTCCTATAAACCGAATATAGCGCTACCTACCGGGTTTCTATTGTAACCTCGACACCCACCCACACAATAATAATAATGTTTATTAAGATTCAGATCACAAAAAGTAACTCAAAAGTAAAGTTGCATCAAAATCGGTCGAGCCATATCTGAGTTCCTATAGACCGATTGCAATGCCACCTACCGGGGTATATTGTGGACCTGACACATCCTCAGATACACACACAAAGTTTAGTTGAAATCGGTCCAGCCGTTCTTCCTATAAACCGGATACAGCGCCAGCTTCCGGTTTCCTATTGTGACTATTGTGTAAGATCCACTCAACACCGCAACACACGCACACAAAGTGTGATCAGAATCGGTCAAGCCCTTTTTATGTTGTAATTTTTCGAAAAATGCTCTGAGTAGCAGTGGTTTTCCTCTTGTAACGGTTTTACAAAGTTTATAATTGTCCGCATGATAGATATCTCGAGATATTTTACTAAAACCGCCCTGTATAGTGGTTTTTCATTTTCGATAGTTAATTTTGTTGAAATATATACATTCATTGTTGGGAAGAAAATTAACAGTGCTGTGCTAAATATGGCATAAGTTTATAGGTATAAACCAATTACTTAGCAGATCCAGTTTTTAAATCCATATAACTAACTTAATCACATCTAACCTACCCACTGGATGAATCAAGAGTTCAAATATGTTCGTGGAATGGAATATTATATATTTACTGTTGGTCACAATTGAACAGATATGGCATAGGTGGCCACCATTCACTGTTAGGTCAAAAATTAACAGTGCTGTGCCTAAGCTGGCATAAGAGCACAGTAACAAAGCCTACACAGAACACAACTGGTTCTCCTTACTCGCTCAAGCTCTTCGAGAACTTATGGGGGGTCTCCTTGGGGAAGGTCTAGGAGGATCAGTATAATAATATACAATAGATGGGAAAATAATCTTACCTAATGTAATTTATATTATCAATTCTTATCATAATTACTAAAAGGGTAGATTTTGGATTGTGTGGGATGAGTAGAAAAATGAAGAACCATCCTGTATGTAATATATTGTTTCAACTTCAACATTTTTACACTTTCCTCTTGTTCTAGGTATATTATATCAAATGGTTTCTCTTTTATTCTCCATTCTGGAAAGATGTGTTGTCTAATGCCCGCTCTGAAACAATTATAAACTGTTAAAATTCGTTTACTTACAACAAATAGGTACTGTTAATCAAAAATTATCACTGAATTTTCCAAATCGTGATGAGAAGAGTCCTATGAGAATGGAGTAAAGAGCTATCCAGTAAAAGATGAAAATCATATCAACAACCATCTTGTCAAGTGTATACATTCAATAACCGAACCAAAGTTAATAGTTTTAGAGTTACTTTACCTAAAAATAACATTATTTATTATTATTAAATACCCTTCGTTTACCACAAAGGTAAGGATAAACTGATCCCACGTGTGATAGGGATGCAACCCGCCCCTACACTGAGACCAATTGTTCTATTGTGGCACACCTATAAATCTATACTTCAACCACTCGATAAGGAATATGAGTTTAGTGGGTGAAAACTTGTCCAGTTCCCTCAGTCTCAGTTTGTGGACTATAAGTTCCTCAAATTTGGTCCTGTCCCCAGTGGGGCAGTCACACATAATGTGTTCGATAGACTCGTGGTCCTCCAGGCAGTCTGCACTCGGAGTCCTGAATCAACCGCAGCGTAATTAGCTCATTTCTGAGGTCACAGTGGTCCGTGTACACAGCTGTTAGGATTCTCAGGTATACCCTAGAGAATCTGAGCCATTATCTGGCTCTTTCAGCTGATGGGCCAGTAATTGTTGAGCGAGCATGTCTGAGTCCAGATTTCCTGGACCTTTTGGCCCAACCATCTGTTGTTCTCCCTCCCCGCTGCCTGAGAGAGATACAACAGGCCGGTTCAGGTCCAATGAGCCCCATGTAAGAAGGAGGTTACAGTCAATCTGGAATCAGTTCAGTCGGACATCCATTCATGATTGATGTCAGAGAAACGGGAAACTGATTGTATTTCAAGCAGCAAGTTTATGGAATTCGAAGAATCCAATGCATTTTCATCGAGAAGCGACCGTGTAAT
This sequence comes from Halyzia sedecimguttata, assembly GCA_937662695.2. Classification (NCBI taxonomy): domain Eukaryota; kingdom Metazoa; phylum Arthropoda; class Insecta; order Coleoptera; family Coccinellidae; genus Halyzia; species Halyzia sedecimguttata. Next base: position 4,740,996 of record OW569418.2, on the reverse strand, counting down.
GTGTTTCGTCAGTCCATTAATCTGGAATCAGTATCATCGTAATCAAGATGACAGACTGAACTGATGCCAAACTTGTGGACAATTTATCTCCTTTCACAGATGAAGCAAATGAATAGCACTAATAATAATAAGTACTTACAGTGTAACATAAACATTATGCATAAATGAAGATATTTAAAAGAGTCATGTTTCCAAGTTCACCATTCTTCATAGGCATTCCTCACATTTCATCGTTCAATAAAACAATACTGTTGCAAATAGATTTTAGTACCTGTTTCCTAAATTGATTTACCTCTATTGGAGATTGGTATCGTTCATTTAAAAGTCAGAATCCTATCCTCGATCCAGAAGAAACACTGACATTTATATTACTTGACCACAGGAAGAAAGTATACTATAGGCGAATTCAAGCGAATAACCATAACACAGTTGTTAAGACCAATCCCTTTCTCTCATGACCAATCGGTTACAATTTAAATGTACTTGAATGTGGAAATAAAGGCATTATTATTATTATATTTGGTAGGGGAACTACTGTGTTTTGGTTATTCGCTTAAATTCCACCAATGTTTAAAAAATACTTACGTATAGAAATAGATAATGTAAATTAACTGAAGTATTCGATATAGGCTGGTTGGTTACTTTCTATCGTGATATATCCTGGAAAACTTCAAAATTGTAGTACCTAATATTTATGTTCATACACTGATGGGAGACCAACTGACCTGGAAATCGTCGAAATCTTTATAAATTTAAGTAAAGTAGTAATTACCTTATAGTACTTACTTATAGAGTTATATTCCAGGTAATTTATAACAGATAATCGTTGATTTCACGAAAACCCATCCGTTCAGTCCATTTTGAGGTTATTCATTTCCACCGGCGAATACGTATCGAAATACCGTGGTAAATATCAATTTCTGTTGCAAGTATCAAATCGGAACCAGAGGTTTTTATCGATTCTTCATAAATCTCGGCACATTTCTGATCTAAAATCGATCGATTTTCGTTAAATTCTCCCAAATTGACATTCACTATTCAGACAGTTTTGACCTTGGAATGTTTCTAACATTTCTAACCCAGGGCTTCCCAAACTGTACGTCGCGACATTGTCTTAGGGGCGTCGCATGTCGATGCGACCGAGTATAGTGAACGTATTAACAGGCTAATACTTAAATTGGTATATATTTTTGGGGGCTGAGTTAAGGGGAGTCGTACAAAAATGGGAAAGCCCCAAGGGCGTTACAGTAAAAAAGTTTGGGAAGCACTGTTCTAGTCTATTCCTTTCAAAAAATTAGAGATGTGCAAGTGGGATTTTGTCCATTAATTACTTCGTAAGATAAAACAGAACGCCACCTTCAACCCAAAATCTTGGGGTCGGTCGACTTCGGCCTCGCTCGGGTCGTTTTATTTCTATAGTCCCATAAAAACGGTCGATTTTCCGCATTTTGGCGATTTTCAAACACTCGTAGAAAACGAACGGAAAAAAAATCGTAAAAAGTGTCTCGCAATTCTATCCGTCTATATTCGGTCTTTCGCCATTTCGAAGATTTCGCGACTTTTCTGGAATTTTTTTAAAATACTCGCGACTTCCCGATTTTGACGAAAATCGCCTTCGGCGATAAGTCGGTCCTTGTTCTCGCCGCGGTGATATTCGCCCTTTGCAAGGCTCGCGGCTTCGCCGCTCGCGAAAATTTCTTCGAAACCGCCTATTTTAGAAAGTTCTCAAAATCTACCTTCAATGGTTCCGAGCTTGCGCGTTTAATAATATAGCGTTGACTAGTAGCCAGCAGTCCATATTTTGGGATTCAGATGAGCCAGCAGATCTACCTAGCAATAGATCCACATTTTTCTGGTAGATCTACATTTTTACGGTAGATCTACATTTTTCCGGTAGATCTACATTTTTTTCGGTAGATCTACACTTTTCCGGTAGATCTACTTTTTTCCGTTACATCTGCATTTTTCCAGTAGATCTAAATTTTTTTGGTAGATCAATATAATCGGTAGATAAATTGAACCGGTAGGTCAATTGAACCCGTAGTTCAACGCCATCTAACGGGTCCTGTTGTGATTCTGAGAATCAATCACACACGAAAGTCCCATCGAAATATGTCAGGAGTTTTTGAGTTGTTGAAAACCGAATATAGTGCTTCCTACCGAATCGTATTGTGAACCAAAGGCCTTCCGAAACACAATCACAAAGATTCATCAAAATCGGTATAGCCATTTTTGGGTTCCTGTAAACCGATTATAGTGCCACCTACCGGGGAATATTGTGGATCTTAAACCTACTCTCAGATACACACACAAAGTTTCATCGAAATTGTTCCAGTCGTTTTTGAGTTGTTATAAACCGAATTCAGCGCCACCTAACGGGTGCACACAAAGTTTCATCGAAATGGGTAAAGACGTTTCGGAGTTTACATTTATTTAAAAACACCCTGTATAACAGCGGTTATCTTTTCGTAACGGTTTTACAATGAAGAGAATTCTCTTCACGATAATTATCTTGCAGTGATATCTCACTTAAGACCCTGTGTAGCTATGGTTTTTCATTTTCGACCGTTAATTTTCTACTTAAATGGTTGAATATTTTGTGTAATTTCAATGCAACTCATTCAAAATTATACGTTCATTTTTGGATCAAAAATAATCAATGCTGTGTATGAGGTTGCGTAAGGTACCTAGTCATATACATACATTGACGGTTGGATAAAAAATAACAATGCATTGAACGCGGTGGCGTAGGTTCATATTCAAATACATTCATTCACAATATCAAAAATATTCAATGCTGTGTCTTTGGTTAAGTAAGGTCCTTGTTCAAATACATACACTGACAGTTGGATCAAAAATAAACAATGCAATGAACGCGGTGGCGTAGGTTCCTATTCAAATACATACAAAAATCCGTCTGATGGAACCATTGATTATAGATATCGTAACTTGACGAAAAGATCCAAATCCCATTTTCGACAGTTAATTATCTGCTTAAAGTTTGAATATTTCGATTAATTTGAAAGAAGAATTTTCAAACAAACGGAAATTCAATATAGATTTCGTAATTTGACGAAAAGATCAATAGCCCATGATGAGTTTACACGGGAATAACACACTCTGAAGTTTTCATTCCGTAAAAATGAGAAAAACTATAACTTCAACGAATGCCGGCCACTCCGAGATTCGATCCGGCTGCCCCGCGATTGTGTCAGTTGTTCCTAGTACACTTCCCTCCCGGCCACTTTCGCTATAGATAAAAGTAGGAATTATGCTCTATATAAAGATTTTATAGCACTGGGATGATTTCCGTCCTTCGATTTCCAGAATATCGTCAATTCTGTCAAGCGATCGCTCAAAATTGGCGACTCGTTCATATTTCTCGCAATTTTTCTAGACGATTTCGAGATTTTCGACTAATTCCGTTCGAAATTCAAATTCGATTTGACATTTCTCGCCGCTCGTTCGGACCGGAAGAGTCGACCTTGCAGGAGCCGCGCTAAAATGCAGCACAGAAATACGTGAAACGTCTGAATGTTTTCGATTTTCGCAAAAAGTCACATTTTCTTATCGTTCTTCCGGGAAAACGAAAGAAAAGATCGAAAGCAGATATAGCCTATCCGGTAATTTCGAATTTCTTCTTCGCTTTACCGCGGACTCGTCGTTTCTAACGTCGCCGTTCGTTCGATCTCGTTTCCTTCATTTTGCACCTTTTGCCAAATTTGGCGTTTTTTCGCATTTTCGTGATTTTTTTAAAATAGACCCCCATCTTTTCGATCCAAAAACGCGAAACTCTACGAAACTTCCCTGTTTTCTCTCGCTAAACCCCCTCAAGATTCCCCCCCAATCCCCCTCCTAACGTCCAAAAAACACCACATTTACAACGACCTTCTCAAAAAGTTTCCCTTGATCTACTTCGATGGTCCAAGTCTTCACTTTAGTATAAGTATAGATAGTGGCCAGCAGTCCATATTTTGGGATTCAGATGAGCCAGCAGATCTACCTAGCCATAGATCCACATTTTTCTGGTAGATCTACATTTTTCCGGTAGATCTACATTTTTTAGTAGATCAATATTATCTGTAGATCAATTGAACCGGTAGTTCACACACGAAAGTCCCATCGAAAAATGTCGAAGCATTTTTGAGTTCCTATAAACCGAATATAGCGCCACTTACCGGTTTTCTATTGTAACCTCGACATCCACTTGAACAATAATAATAATAATGTTTATTAAGATTCAGATCACAAAAAGTAACTTTAAAGTAAAGTTTCATCAAAATCGGTCGAGCCATTTCTGAGCTAGCCATTTCTGCGATAGCAATGCCACTTAGCGGGGTATATTGTAGACCTGACATATACCCAGATACAGACACAAAGTTTAATTGAAATCGGTCCAGCCGTTCATCCTATAAACCAGATACAGTGCCAGCTTTCGATTTCATATTGTGACTCTAAGACCCACTCAAACATGCACACAACGTTTTATCTTGGGGTGCCCCCTACCGGATGCTATTGTGAACCAGAAAAACACCAAAACACAAAGTTTCATCAAATTTGGCCCAGTCGTTTTTGAGTTCCTATAGATCGATTGAAGCGCCACCTACCGGGACCAATTGGGAACCGCCGCAACACACGCACACGAAGTTTCATCAGAATCGGTCAAGCTTTTTTGATTTCTAATTTTTCGAAAAACGCTCTGTATAGCAGTGGTTTTCCTCTTGCAACGGTTTTACAAAGTTTATAATTGTCCTCTTGGTATATATCTCGAGATGACATTTTACTAAAAACACCCTGTATAGTGGTTTTTCTTCGACAGTTAATTTTGTTGAAATATTTACATTCACTGTTGGGAAGAAAATTAACAGTGCTGTGCTAAATATGGCATAAGTTCATGGTTATAAACCAATTACTTAGCTATTAAATCCATATAACTAACTTAATCACATCTAAACTACCCACTCGATGAATCAACAGTTGAAATATGTTCATGGAATGGAATATTATATATTTACTGTTGGATCAAAATTGAACAGATATGGCATAGGTGGCCACCATTCACTGTTAGGTCAATAATTAACAGTGCTGTGCATAAGCTGGCATAAGGGCACAGTAACAAAGCCTACGCAGCACACAACTGGTTCTCCTTACTCGCTCAAGCTCTTCGAGAGCTTATGAGGGGTCTCCTTGGGGAAGATCTAGGAGGATCAGTATAATAACAAACAATAGATGGGAAAATAATCTTACCTAATGTGATTTATATTATCAATTCTTATGATAATTAATAATAGAATAGATTTTGGATTGTGTGGGATGAGTAGAAAACTGAAGAACCATCCTGTATGTAATATATTGTTTCAACATGATTTTTACACTTTCATCTTGTTCTGGGTATATCATATCAAATTATTCTCCATTCTGGAAAGATGTGTTGTCCACTTCCCGCTCTGAAATAATAATTATAAACTGTTAAAATTCGTTTACTTACAACAAATAGGTACTGTTTATCAAAAATTGTCACTAAATTTTCCAAATCGTGATGAGAAGAGCACTATTACAATGGAATAAAGAGCTATACGGTAAAAGATGAAAATCATATTAATAACCATCCTGTCAACTGTAGGTATACATTAAAAACCGAACCAAACTTAATAGTTTTAAAATTTCTTTACCTAAAAATATCATTATTTATTATTATTTAATACCCTTCGTTTACAACGAAGGTAAGGATAAACTGATCCCACGTGTGGTACGTATGCAACACATTATGACGTCCAGACTCTTGAATTTCCATTAAAACAGATGACTTAGACAGAGGTTATTATTACATGAATTGTGTTGGGCAGACGAAACCTGCCCCTCCACTGAGACCAATTGAGGAGCAACTTTTCAGAACGCATTATGTCCAATTTGGTCGAAATTGAGTTTGAAGCGGATTCAGATATGTTTTCAATTGCTCTATAGCCCTATGTAAACAAAATCTTCCAAATGGCATTATTTCCCTCTGTAATTCAAATCCAAAGTACGTATGTCGCATCGCAAAGAATTATGTTTACGTTTGCATTTTTAAAACAAATACAAAATTACCAAAAACATTTGTTATCGATTTGCTCATGTTAATTAGGTTACAGGCCAACACTTACTGTGCAGACTGTTTTCTAAAATATATAAAAAATCGCAACAAACAGCATTATTTTCAATTTCAACCACATCAAAACGCATTATATACAATGAGATGAATCAAAACGCATTAAGTCCAAACGTTTTTTACATTTTCTGTGTATATCTGATCAATATTGATTTGAATGAGATTAGTTATTACCTTTAGATGTAAATCTCTATCAAACAAACTCGACATACTCAAACTATAAGCCAGGGTGGAAGAAAAAATCGTTTTTCGTTGATTCCCAATAAAATGGTTTTTGGACTTAATGCGTTTTGATAAGTTGCTCCTCAATTGTTCTATTGTGGCACACCTATAATCTATACTTCACCCACAAGCTCAAGCCTCTCGATAAGGAATATGAGTTTGGTGGGTGAAAACTTGTCCAGTTCCCTCAGTCTCAGTTTGTGGACTATTAGTTCCTCAAATCTGATCCTGTCCCCAGCGGGGCAGTCACACATGATGTGTTCGATAGACTCGTGGTCTTCCAGGCATAGTCTGCACTCAGAGTCCTCAATCAAACCCAACGTAATTAGGTTTTTTCTTAGGCCACAGTGGTCCGAGTATACGGCTGTTAGGATTCTGAGGTATTCCCTAGAGAATCTGAGCCATTGTCTGGCTCTTTCAGCTGATGGGCCAGTAATTGTTGAGCGAGCATGTCTGTGTCCAGATTCCCTAGACCTTTTGGCCCAACCATCTGTTGTTCTCCCTCTCCGCTGCCTGAGAAAGATACCACAGGCCAGTTCAGGTCCAATGAGCCCCATGGAAGAAGGAGGTTACACGGTCAATCTGGAATCAGTTCAGTCTGACATCCATTTATAATTGATGGCAGAGAAACGGGAAACTAATTGTATTTCAGGCAGCAAGTTTATTGAATTTGAAGAATCCAATGCATTTTCATTGAGAAGCGACCGTGTAATGTGTTTCCTCAGTCCATTAATTAGGAATCAGTATCATCGTAATCAAGATGACAGACTGAACTGATGCCAAACTTGTGGACAATTTATCTCCTTTCACAGATGAAGCAAATGAATAGCACTAATAATAATAAGTACTTACAGTGTAACATAAACATTATGCATAAATGAAGATATTTAAAAGAGTCATGTTTCCAAGTTCACCATTCTTCATAGGCATTCCTCACATTTCATCGTTCAATAAAACAATACTGTTGCAAATAGATTTTAGTACCTGTTTCCTAAATTGATTTACCTCTATTGGAGATTGGTATCGTTCATTTAAAAGTCAGAATCCTATCCTCGATCCAGAAGAAACACTGACATTTATATTACTTGACCACAGGAAGAAAGTATACTATAGGCGAATTCAAGCGAATAACCATAACACAGTTGTTAAGACCAATCCCTTTCTCTCATGACCAAACTTGTAGAAAATTTAACTCAGGAAGAAAGTATATTATAGGCGAATTTAAGTGAATTCCCCGAACACAGTTGATAAGACAACCATATTCTATCATAACCGATCAGTTATGTTTGGTAGGGGAACCACTGTGTTTTGGTTATTCGCTTAAATTCCACCTATGTTTAAAAAATACTTACGTATGGAAATATGTAGATAATGTAAATTAACGTAAGTATTCAATATATATCTGTATAAACCACTTCCCAGATGTATGTATAGCCTTTAATACACAGGATGATTATCACAGATCCTCGGAAATTGATAGAAAAACTGCAAAAAGAATAATTTGTTATTGTTATAAAATCCTTACTGATTGCCAGAAGCAAGAATCTTTCAAAAAACCACGATATTTACAGGTTTAAACGACCAATGGAAAAAGTCAAGTTCGAACAAAATCTTTGGAAAGTGAAAATATCCAGATATAAGCATGATTATATAACTCATGTTATAATGAACCAATAGAATTCCTGAATTTCCCTTAGTAACGTCGTATAGATAACTGAATATACCGCTTGACGACGGTATATAATCGTTTTGGTGATTCGCCTCCAGCCATATTGGAATAATTTCCATAGTGACGATAAATGTCAATGAAATGTCAGTGCATTTTTGAAGATGCATCGTTTTGGTTTGAGTTCAAGTGGTGAAATTGACCAAGAAATTGTTAATTTAACACCAGAAAATACCACGAAGACACATAATTATGTTTGGAAACAGTTCACGGTGTTTTGTGAACATCGAAATTACAAACTTCGTGCTGATATTTCAAATGATGAAGTAGCGAATATTTTGAAAGATTGGGCATTCAATATGAAACGTGCAGATGGAAAAGAATATACAGAAAGTACAGTTAAAACCATTTGGAATATTTCTGCTAAACTCTTACAGAAAAAGTTTCATGAAGACTTCAACAGAGAAATAAATCCATTTAAAGATACAATTTTCGAAAATGCGAGAAAGGCCCGTACAGCCAAGAGGAAAAAATTACAAGCAATCCCCGACAGGAAAAAAGAGAGCTCAGCCGCTCTTAATAAGAATGAAATACTCAAAATTATTTCAAGTTTCGATGAAAATACACCAGATGGTTTGCAAAAAAAATTTTATCAAATTTGTGCTGTGGAATTGGCATGGCGTGGTAATGAAGCAGCCTTTTGCTTAACTGACTATTTCAAAAAGGAGTTCGACAATTACGGTCAAAATACGGGACGAATCGAATACAATCCAGTATTTTCAAAAACAGCACAAGGTGGTGAACAACGTACCACAAATTCTAAATGGTTGGTAACGAATAAAGAGTCCACGAATCAGTGTCCAGTACGTCTCTTGGATAAATTATTGATCAAAAGGACTCCAAATATCACAACCAATCGTCTTTTTTTAACACCTAATATTGATTGGCAGAAAACAGGAAAATGCTATAAAAATTGCCCTGTAGGTTTAAATCAGTTGAGTAAATGGACACGTACAGCAGCTGAAAGTATCGGACTAGATACGAAAAAAAGGAAAATTACGAATCATTCGAATCGCTCCTCTGCTGTGATTATCTTGTCACACTCAGGGGCAAACTTGCAAGAAATTACCAAAATAACAGGCCACTCGTCATCGGAATCTCTGAAACCGTATTTGAAACTCACTGCAGAACACCATAGACAAATAATTGAGAAAATGAGAAACATACCTAATCCTTCCACATCCAGTGTCAGCAATAGTACCAACACTACAAATTCCGAAAATAACAATACATCAAATATGTATTATAATAATTGTACTTTCAATATTAATATTAATCAATAAAAGAATTAAAATATTACTCTTTATATAATCGTAACGAATACCAACTCGAGCAAAGACAATATGTTTCGATTATTCACCTCTTCACTAGACGTATTTCGCGAAACACCACTCGAGCTACGCTCTCGTGATGTTTCGCGAAAACGACACGTGAATCGGTAAATAATCGAATATTGTCTATGCTCTTGTGATATTATAACTGAATACTTACTTTCTATCGTGATATATCCAGGAAAACTCCGAAATTGTAGTACTATTTAAGTTCCTACACTGGGAGATCATCTGACCTGAAAATCGTCGAATTCTTTATAAATTTAAGTAAAGTAGTAATTACCTTATAGTACTTACTTATACAGTGATATTCCCCATAATTTATAACAGATCGTATCTTTGATTTCACGAAAACCCATCCGTTCAGTCCATTTTGAGGTTATTCTTTTCAACCGGCGAATACGTACCGATCGTGGTAAATATGAATTTCCGTGGAAAGTATCAAATCGAATCTAAGGGTTTTTATCGTTTCTGAATAATTCTCGGCACATTTCCGATCCATAATCGATCAATTTTCGTTAATTCCTCTTCAAAATTTGCGCCGCCGTTCTGAATGACATTACTGACCTTGGAATGCTTGTAGCGTTCTAGCTTATTCCTTTCAAAAAATTAGAGATGTGCGTTTGCTATTTCATCCTCTAATTTACTTCGAGCTTTTCGTGAGTTCTCGCCGCACGGGATCTTCATCCTAGATTCAGAGGATCCTTCGATTTCGGCCTCGCTCGGGTCGTTTTATTTCTATAGTCCCATACAAACGGTCTATTTTCCCCATTTTGGCGATTTTCAAACGCTCGTAGAAAATAAACGGAAAGGAATAGGAAAAAAGTGGCGCGATACGTTTATCCGTATATATTTCGTCTTTCGATTCGTACCGTCAAAAGTCGGCCCGCGTCCCGAACGAAAAAGCCTTAGGGATTCGAGCGACCCCGCTTTCGTCGATTTCCCCGATTTAGCGACTTTTCGGGAATTTTTTTTAAATACTGGCGACGTTCCTATCTCGACGAAAATCGTCTTCGGCCATACGTCCGTCCTCGCCCTTTCCGTCGCTATATTCCCCGCTTACCGGGCTCGCGGATCCGCTCGCGAAAATTCTTCCCGCGATACCACGACGAAAAAAGTTTTAAAGAGTGTAGTTCGGTGGTTCCGATCTTTTCAGATTGTAATATAGCGTCGTCGAAGATGAGCCAGCAGATCTACCTAGCCATAGATCCACATTTTTCTGGTAGATCTACATTTTTACGGGAGATCTACATTTTTCCGGTAGATCTACATTTTTCCGGTAGATCTACATTTTTTAGTAGATCAATATTATCCGTAGATCAATTGAACCGGTAGTTCACCCACACGAAAGTACCATCGAAATATGTCGAGGCGTTTTTGAGTTCCTATAAACCGAATATAGCGCCACCTATCGGGTTTCTATTGTAACCTTGACACCCACTCGCACACTAATAATAATAATGTTTATTAAGATTCAGATCATAAAAAGTAACTCAAAAGTAAAGTTGCATCAAAATCGGTCGAGCCATTTCTGAGTTCCTATAGACCGATTGCAATGTCACCTACCGGGGTATATTGTGGACCTGACACGTACTCAGATACACACACAAAGCTTAGTTGAAATCGGTCCAGCCGTTCTTCCTATAAACCGAATACAGCGCCTGCATCCGGTTTCCTATTGTGACTCTAAGATCCACTCAAACACGCACACAATGTTTTATCGAAATCAGTCGAGCGGTTTTGGAGTTCCTATGGAGATTTGATGTTTCAAAATTTCAATAATACATCGTAAGTTCTATGTATTCACAGAATGTGAACACATAACCTTTCTGCGTTCACTGTTCATAAATGTCATATTTTCTTGCTATTAGAGATTGTCAATTCGTAGTTTGAAAATATTTTCTCTTGGAAAACAAGTATCCGATTCTTGAATTTGTGAATATATACAAGACTATTTTGAAACAGAAAATAATATTGACTGATTACATATTGAATAATTTATGCATAAATATTAGGGATATTTCTGAAGATTTAGAATTGGATCATTTTAATGATTTAGTTTATGAAGGCAATTGGAAAGAAGGAACATAATGGAATCATCAAAAGAAATTACTGTTCGTTGACCACTGAGGTTAATACTACCTTTTACTAGTGAGACATGTTCCCATATATACAGTATATTCATAATGTTGCTAGCAAAAAGATACTGAAATATGGCTACATTTGTGTATCAAACATTTTTTCTTGAGTTAAGGTTCATAATATAGAAAAGAATGTGTTAGTGGTATGAACTATTAAATTTTGAATTATGAAAAGAGGATAGTATTTTATTAATATATTTCGAACTATTAAAATAATTTGTTCGCAATCCTCTACCTATTCAAATATCAGGAATAAATGGACAATCTGCTATGATTGTCTCCAGCCTTGCTCTAAACATTTCGATGATACTTTCCTTAGCTATTTCGAGTTGTGGAAACTATGCACCGAGTGTGAGTTGCAACTACCCATTCTACGAGGTTGAATCATTGCAGATTGCTCATTTAATCTTGATGAATAAATTTATTGACAATTTCTGAAGCATTGAAGCATTGTAGATTGATCTTTTTTTAAGGATAATTTCTGAAGCATTTTTTTAATTCAATTTCTTTCATGATGCCGTTCTATAATAGGAATCCATTGATATAATTCCCAACTCTGAGAAACCAATACTTACGGAGATATAATTCTTCTGTTCGAACAAGAGCGCCAAGAAGCTCCTGTCCACAGGGAACCATTTTTTCACATCCGATGAGTCATGTTGTTGGCTGCTGCTACTTTGAAATCTTGAACCGTTTGATATTTAAGAAAGCCCTGTGGGCAGGAGCTTTGGCGCGCTGTCCAAATCTATATGCACGGCTGTCACCCATCCAGGTACTGAACTCGCCCTAAGCTGCTTAGCTCCAGGAAAAAAAATATATTTCCAAGAATTCAAATCCGCAGTAAAAAAAAGCTCCCAAAAAACTGGTACACTATTTGGCTGAGAATAGTATCAAATGATTAGTTTCAACTGACATACATACTGTTGGTACGAAGATGAACGGTGCTGTGTTTGCAGTGGCATAAGGTCCCATTCAAATACATTCATCCACTATTGGTTCGAAAATGCAGTGCTGTGTGGCTTATGGTGTCTATTCAAATACATAATTTAACTGTTGGGTCAAAAACAAACAGTGCTGCGTTTATGGTAGCATAAGGACCCACTCGAGTACATGCATTACATTACACAGTCAATATTGACGTTGATTGTGACACAGAATGATGCTATGTATAATATGTGCATGAAGCTAATGAATGCATTGCATTGATTACTACATAGGAGAATTAATTCTTTCATAGTAAAATGTGAGCCTTAAAACGTACAAGAATGTTTCGAATTTTATAAAGCTTGCCTACTTCATTAAGTTTTCTTCGGAACTCCCATATTTGCTTACACTGGATAACATGGGAGCTCAGAGCTTTAATAGCAGCTTGACTATGAGAGTAGATTGCTATATCACATCTCTGATAGTTTCTTTCGAGGTTCATTTCCAAACTTCTTTCAATTGCTACTATTTATTTCTGGGTTTTCTCTCCCAACTTCTTAAAAATATCTATAAAATGAAAAATTTATTATTCTGTGATTTGTTTCTGGGTAAGGAACCCAAGATATTTGTCAGAAGCAATCAATCGAACAATGTTGCCTAACAAATAACAACGAAAACAACATCATCGAAGATACAACTACATATATTACTATACCGTAACATTTCGGAGTCTATATCAGACTCCTTCGTCAGACGCTCAACGAAAATCTTCAGAATTATTTTATTGGTAGTTATTCTGAAATTCGAGAATTGTCACATTGACAGTATTTGAAAATCATAGCTAACATAGTTTTACTTTGCATAGAAGTTTCCAAGTTCCAACTCCTTTTTCAATAATTCTAGCCAAATATGGTCAATACCAATTGACCAATTTGCAAAATTGCATTCTCTGTTCAACAAAATACACGTTGCCTCCTTGAGTTTCCTTTTAATATAATTAGGTTCTGTCATCAGAATCTTTGTATTACTACAATGCATCATGTGATCTCCTTGGATTGTACATACATGTTCTGCTATATTTGATTTCTGAATGTCTCTATTTCTCAAGTTATTCTTATGCTCTGACTTTCTTACTTCTAGTGGTCTTGATGTTTTTCCTGTGTATGATTTACCACAAATACAAGGAATATTATATACACAGTTTTTTGATTTTTGTTTTTCATTTATGGGTTTTGTTTTCGTTAATGAAGACCTAAGATCATTTTGTGTTTTGAAGACGGTTTTTATATTGAACTTAGAGAAAAATAATCAGCTTTCTTTTCTAGACGTTTCGATAATTAAGTATCCGAACCATTTCGAAACGAGTGTCTTCAGGAAGCAGACACATACAAATAGATATTTAAATTTCTTTTCAAACCATCAACTTAGTGTGAAAAGAAGTGTTATTAAAACACTTTACGATAGAGCTAACCTTATTTGTTTTACTCTTGAAATTCGAAATAAAGAAATTTATTTCATCAAAAAATTTCTTGAAGATAATAGATATCCGAGGCAATGAATGAATTTAGATAGAAGAGCAAATAATCAAGTACAACAGAATAATCAACAAGAACAGCAACCCAATCTGTTGAATGTGGTCCCTTATGTTCGTGGCCTTTCTGAAAATGGGTTCAAGCCCTGTGGACAGGAGCTTTCTGGCGCTCTTGTTCAAACAGACAAATTATATCTCCGAAAGTATTGGTTTCTCAGAGTTGGGAATTATATCAATGCATTCTTATGAGAGAACTGCATGATAAAGGAAATTAAATTCAAATAATAGCTTATTTATCAAGATTAAATGAGCAATCTGAGAATGAGAACTGCACCATGGAAGAAATCAAATTTAAATAGCTGAAATGAATTTGACTCTCTCTTAAAGAACAGGATGACATGTAAGAGTATGAAAACAGATCATATAATAAAGCTTAGATAGAATAATTATAGCATTCTGTGAAAACTTAGAAGTACGTACGATTCATTATTGAAATTTAGAAAAATCATATCTCCGAAAGTATTAGCTTTTTGGAGTTGAAAATGATATCGATGGAATTTAATGGTGAAACTGCATCTTAAAAAAAATTGATAAGCACTCAGATCCGAGGAACTAGAGCGCCAAAATGTGTAATTCCTTTACCGGGATTTGAGCCCGCCTTCTCTCGTTCCGAAACCCGGCGAGTCAGACCAACCGTCTTTCGGGCTCCTCGAACGATATTATCGATCTCCGGTATTAGAATAACACGTCGGTACTTACCTGGGATATATATTCTTAATTTTCACTTTTCGACATAAAATCGCCACATGAGGGTTTATTTGACGGTTTTTTACCCTTGTCTCTCTAAGTCGATTTTGACGTTTCTCGAACCAACTATTAGCAAGGAATTAGACAATGTCATGTCTCAGGAAAATAAGTTGACATTATGACAGTTCATACATAGAATAATTAAATAATTCTGTGAAAACGTAGAAATACGATTTTTTATTGAAATTTTGAAAAATCATATCTCCGAAAATATTAGCTTGTTAGAGTTAAAAATGATATGAATGGATTGTTATGATAAAACTGCTTATTAAAAAAAAATTAATTTGGAATTTGTTATGTTACTCCGAAACCATCTGTCCGATTTTGCCCAATAACGAATTAGAGATATTCATCTGCCAAACCTACTCTGAAAATTTCAACTCTCTAGCTCATTCCGTTCGAGAGTTATCGTGCCTACGGCCGGCCGGACCGGCCGGACAGAATGAATTTCGACCACGGATTCTTGATCAGTGAGTCGAACCAAATCGTTTAAGACCAATTTCATCGAAAAATTTGAAAATTACAGACATTTGGGCAAATTGATTTTCACTCAGTTCCGAGGAACTAGAGCGCCAAAAATTCAGAAGAATCGGTTCAATATAAAAACCGTCTTCAAAACACAATATGATCTAAGGTCTTTATTAACGAAGACAAAACCCATTAATGAAAAACAAAAATGAAAAAAATTGTATATACAATATTCCTCGTATTTGTGTTAAATCGTACACAGGAGAAACATCAAGACCACTAGAAGTAAGAAAGTCAGAGCACAAGAATAACTTGAGAAATAGAGACATTCAGAAATCAAAAATAGCAGAACATGTATGTACAATCCAAGGAGATCACATGATGGATTGGAGTAATACAAAGATTCTGATGACAGAACCTGATTATATTAAAAGGAAACTTAAGGAGTCAACTTGTATTTTGTTGAACAGAGAATGCAATTTTGCAAATTGCTCAATTGGTATTGACCATATTTGGCTGAATTTATTGAAAAAGGAGTTGGAACTTGGAAATTTCTATGCAAAGTAAAATTATGTTAGCTGTGTTAGCAAATACTGTCAATGTAACAACTCTCGAATTTCAGAATAACTACCAATAAAATACTTCTGAAGATTTTAGTTGAGTGTCTGACGAAGGAGTCTGATATATACTCTTATACGTTACGATCTAGTTCAGGGGTCACCAAATGATGGACCGCGGTCCGGATGCGGACCGCGAACCATTTTGTTGCGGACCCTTTTTCCAGAAAACATGTATTCTTAATGAAAAAAATTCAGATAACTTTTCGTTTTATTTACTAATTATTGACATTGGATTTAGATTAACTGCTAGTCAAATTCTTATGCCATCATAATGCTATCAAACGGACCGCGACAGATATACAGATTTTGTGAACGGACCTCCAATGAAACTAATTGGTGACCCCTGATCTAGTTGGTTCTTCGTTGATGTTGTTTTCGTTGTTATTGGTTAGGCAACATTGTTCGATTGATTGCTTCTGACAAATATCTTGTGTTCCTTACGATGAAGCAAATCACAAAATGATAAATTTTTTATTTCATAGATATTTTTCAGAATTTGGGAGAGAAAACCTAGAAAGAAACCATTTAATCAGGAATATACCTCCCACAGTATCCTTTAATGATTGCTACTATTTCTGCCTGATAGACGGTCGGATAGGGGCCTAATGAAATGCACCCGGTAAGAGAGGACCAGGTTTTCTGGTTTTTAATACTCTCATTACCTGTTCCGTTCCCAGATATTCTGAGAATGGATTCATGGGCCATTGTATATTGTATATTGTTGTAGGGATAACGTTGCACTGCGACGTTAAGGTCTATTGTTCCCCCCCTTCAGAGCTGTCGATGTCATTATCATCTACAGCTCGCCTTCCAGTTCCATAGTTCTGAGGTTAGGTCTTCGCTCCTGCAGATTTCTTGCCCAAAGCATTCCTTGCGTTGGTTTGAGATGGCGAGGCATTCCGTTGTCAGGTGATCAGGAGATTCATCCTCCTCCCAACAGAATCTGCACTCGTCAGTTTCTGCTAGCCCTAATCTCATCATATGCTTCCTGAGGCCGCAGTGCCCTGTGAGGAAGCCAGTGAGGAGGTGCAGCTTGTTCTTATTGAGGTCCAAGTATTACTTGGATCAGTATCAAAGTTCCGGAGGAATTTCTTGGAGTGGTGCATTCCGGGGAGAGATCTCCAGAAAGTACCTCTCTTAGTTTCTTCTTTCGTCCGGAATTCACTTTTGTAGGTGTGTCTACCAACCCCCCAATAAGGTTCCGGGCCAATAGAGGGGGTTTGTGTTCCTTTCTTGGCAAGTGTGTGGGCCTCCTCATTTCCTATGATTCCCACGTGACCAGGAACCTAGACCAAGGAGACCCTGTTGTTCTTGCCTACTTCATTGAGTTTTCTTCGGCACTCCCATATTAGCTTGGATTCGATAACATGGGAGCTCAGAGCTTTAATAGCAGCTTGACTATCAGAGTGGATTGCTATGTCACAACTCTGACAGTTTCTTTCTAGGTTCATTGCCACGCATCTTCCTATTGCAATTACTTCTGCCTGAAAGATGCTCGGATAGGAGCCTAGCGATAGTGAGCATTTGGTGCCAGCTCCTGTAGTGGTTTTTGAACCGTCTGTGTACCATTTAATGGCATTTCTTTTAAGAACTTGGGTGGTGGATTCCCATTCATGGGCCCTGTTGTCTACCACAACATGAAGTGGTGAGATTTGTGATAATCTCAAGTGCCCCGGTAGGACAGCTTTCCATAGCTCTGTCTGACACTCTTATGCAAGCCTTTATATTTTTTCGAGTGTTTTCCTCATACTAAATGAGGAATAAAGTTGTACTTCGTGTAAAATTTTTCTTATTTAAATATGCAAAGCGCTTTCGGCTATTAGGCCATCATCAGTGCGTTACCTGTAAGTGAGTAATGGCAAATTGAAATATTGAAAAAGTAAAAGGTTATGTTACTCACTCGTCAGGTATACATGGAAGTCCTTTGAGATAAAATCAACAAAACATTGTACAACAATTATATAAACAGATATCACATTCGGTATCCCATTTTAGGAATATGTTTCTATAACATTTTAAAACTTTTTTACAAAAAAGATTCCAATCCACTGAACACGTGTAGTGGAGGGAAATTATATTCTACAGACTAATGAAGTTTGAAGTTTGACAGGACTGACATTATTGAAGTGACGTAAATTTTGAAAGTGACAATTGACAGTTTCAGTGACCATAGTACACCAGTAAATTTTATGATAGTGAACACAGAACTAAGAGATTACATAAATTATTGAATTCGCATAGATTTTGATAAATGACAGTTACAGTGACCACAGTACACTAGGAATTTTCGAGAGCGAGCACAGAACTAATAAATTAGGTTGTTGACCTAGAATTATGAAGTGAATAAAAAAGAATCCAGGGTATGTGGAGCCGAGGGGACTCAGGTCCAAGACAATATGGATGCACAGCTCAACCCAAATCACCTTCCTCATACTAATCTGACTTACTTTTGTATACCAAATTACTCCCTCATACCATGGTGAATTCTATTGTCCGTTCTCCTGTATTGGACACTCTTAGTCGAATTTCACCAGTAAATTCGATTAAGTTAAGAATTAGAATTTTACTTACTGGTGCAAACTACGATCATTCAAGGGAGAGTACGAAACTTTACATTTAGAACAGGTCTTCATTTTTCTTCGATATTCTAACTTGCTTCCGATTCACAAAAAGATTAACTCATGTCCGTTATGTTATAACGACAAATGCAAAATGCAACTGAGGAAAATAGTTTGGTCGTTTAGTGACGCCATCAACAACAATGACATTCTCATAACAATCATCATGGCGTTGACATAAGCAAGCATAGGACAACCCATCACAACGTTTTGTTGAAGAGATACGAGGGGTACTTTTGCAACTATCCTTTTCTAAACTTTGTAAACGGGAAGAACGTATAACTGGTGCACTCTATTCTAATATCTCTATGTATATAGTTGAAAGCGTATGGAGTCAGAGCCGTACTCGAAATTTCGTGGAATCACATGCAACTTCCGGGATGGATAAAAGTTCTATCATGCATATTTTATATATGAGATTTTTGGTGAAATGATTTATGTTGATGAGTTCTACCTTTTGTTGTAAAAAAGATTCACCTTTGAAATGTATGTATGTAAATTATTTAAAAAAGTAAACATTTAATTCCATTTTACTTTAAGTATATAACTAGAACATTGTTAGTTAAAACTTTTTTTCATCCATTCTTGTTTTCTTGGTCTGTCTCATACCGAACAGGATGCTTTGGATCATTATCATTGTCAATAATGGTTTCATCTTCATCAATTGGATCATCATAATCAATGCATATATTGTGCAAAATACAACAAGATATTATCAATTTTATCATTTTAGGAATTGTATGCATGTCAAGTCGTATCAATTGACGAATCCTCCCTTTGAAAAGCCAAAACTATTTTCAATCAAAACTCTTGTAGCTGAAAATTTGTGTGATATATGCGCTGCTCCCTAGTGAGGTTACCAAAATCTTCATATGGGATCAGCAGCCTAGGCCTGATAAATTGTGCAACTTCTCCTAATATATGGTAACGACCACCATCACACATTTTTAGAAAGATAGTTTTAAAACTCTAGCGTCGTGGCACATCCCTGCTATGCCAGAGAATATATCAACAAATCTTGATTTAAAATAATAGATTGTCGAGTAACCGCAGATACATCATGACGATTTGTGTAAGTAGATTTAATTTTTTTAGCTGGTGTGCCAATATTAATAATGTCACATCCATGCAGCCTATGACACCAGGAAATCCAGATACCTAAACAATGGATGAGCTTTCATTTAGCTAACATAATAAATATTAAGATTACTTATCTTTTTAAATTCAGTTTCAGTGAACTGCTTTTCTACAGCAGACATTGGCATTTTGATGATCATTGGACCTAATTATATAAATAATCTCATTATCCCATCCATAACACGGAACGATGTTGTCATATTGCGAACATTTAAATTTCTATATGGCTGTGTAGAGGTAAACAACAAGCATTAACAGCTTCAGTTCGAATTGAAACCTCAGAGTTTGAGTTTTGTTAATAACTATTCCCTTACCAATATATTGGGATATATCGATAATACATTAGAACTCAAGGAAGGTGAAGCAGTTTTCAGGCAGGACACGTTTTTTTATCTGTTGCGGAGAAAGAATCCACAAATATAAAAAGCTTCTGTATGCAGACATCTAGCCTGACTTCTCCACCACATGAAATAATCATTCGTCTCCACGAAAATGTTAAAAATTGGAAGTATACTTGCAATTGTAAAGCTGGAATATCTGGTGTTTGCAAATATTGTAGCCACTCTTATATAAATAAATAGGCAAACCCTTTTTTTTTTCTTATGTAAAGTTTATAATTCAAGAAACATTGTTGAAGTTCATTGTTTTATTATATTAACATATTTAGTTAACTTACAAGAATTTTTGTTTCAATTCAGTGAAGAACTGATTACAGTTTCAATTAATTGAAAAATGGATCACTATTTCAATCCAAAAAGCCGAAGTATCTCAACGAACTGTTTACATATTTATAATTTGATTAAAAAAGAATTATTGTATTGTACATAATATATTAATATACTGATCCCCCTGGAATTTCATATATATATATATATATATATATATTATGTTGGCGAAAAACTTAGTGAACTGTATATAGGTAGCTGATTCGGAGGCTTTGAGGAAATTGAACCAAATGAATACAAGAAATACTATGCGACTTACCCTCGTTTCTCTATCTTCGAGAGTGGACCTGCGGGTTTTCCTTGAACAGCTCGACGTCTTTGCTGGCCAGAAAGATCGAAATTGCTCCGGAAAGTTCGATGACAGGTTAAAGGATCTGGGGACACTTAAACTAGTTCTTGTGCCACTTGGTTCATTAACTGTGGTTTTAAAGTCTTTAATCACGGAAGCACGCAGCATTCACATGAATCAAAATTCAAAATAAAGAAAATAATATATTATTCTAATAACTTGATTATTAATCGGTAGCGGAATTCAATGGAAAATGTAGTTATCTAGGAAGCGTAGTTCACCGAGGAAAAACTCTCAAGAATGTGTTTATTCTTAAAAATGGTGTAAAAAAAGTCGTTTTTCAAATGGCATGCTCTTTCTTAGAATTAAATATGAAACAACACATGCCATCTATCTGCGAATTTTATATGAACTAACTAAACAGTGCAGATTCCATTCAAATGGGAATTTAAGAATTACAGCTATCTAATTGGCGTAAACAATATTATTAAAATTCAAAAATACACAGTATTTTACAGCATACATATAAGTATTACACTTTATCTTCTGCCAAGATGGGAGACGGTCAATTTACAATAGCTCCTAATACAATAATTATTTGGTCAGTGAATGGTATAAGGTACCTTCCTTCCTGAAGTTGATGGTTCATGCTTAATGGGAATATCAACGATTTCGTCAACGTCCATAGCCAAGTCCAAATCAGTACGTTTCACTATTTCAGTAGACATAAGCTTGTTTAACCTAAGAAAGGAAATTGTTCATCTTATTAGCTCAATAATATTCATTAAAAATAAAATATAAAATTGGTTCAAGCACTGACGTGAAGTCAGGAGCTTTCGCGCGTATGTTCTATTGTCCATTCTTCTGCATTGGACACTCTTAATCGAATTTACCATGGTGAATTCTATTGTCCGTTCTCCTGTATTGGACACTCTCTTAATCGAATTTACCATGGTCAATTCATTAGTTCAATACTTCTTCGGGGCTTCTACAAATATAATCATGGTTACAATAAAAATTTACATTTTGAAATTTTCACTCACCAAATGTGAGGCTTATATCAAAACTTATATCACAGCTAAACACTTTCGTCATTTACAGACTTGACAACCGATAAAATTATTTACATACTAGCTGGCCCGGCAGATTTCGTACTGCCTCCGCAACGCTGACGCCAACTTCAACCTCAACGCCAACTCTAACCCCAATGCCAACTCTAACCCCAACGTCAACGCCAATTCAATCCCCAACGCCAACTCCAACATCAACCCCAACGCCGGTGCCAAGTCCAACGCCAATTCCATAACCAATGCCAACTACATAACCAACGCAAACCTCAACGACAACGCGAGGTTGGTTACGCAGCATGAATCATCGGAAGATAATGGAAGAGGTCCCGTAGGTTAGTATAGTAGTAAATAGAACGTTCGCTCAGGCAATTATTTGTTTAGAGAACCTCGGTAAGTATTTTTCTAGAGAATCTCAATTATCATGACGAGCATAAGCTTGTTTGAGGTGGCCCCAATCTTCATAATGTTCATGACGATATTTCAGCAGTGCCAACCTGCCTCTGTTTTAGTTACAAAAACGTGATAGACATAAATCATGGCCAACCGGGAGACTTTATAAAAGTGAATGGAGTATAGTTGTAGATTAGCGAAACAAAGAAGTATGTGGAATTTCGTGAGAATCGTATAACTATAATGTTTTAATATTTATGATAGAAAAGAGTTTACGACTTGTAATAATCTGGGTGGATTGCTGATGGAACAATTAAGTTCCTTGTTGGGTATTATCGATCAAACGGTTTCGGAATAATAACCATCTCACATGATGTTATAATTTTTCTTAATAACTCAAAATAAAAAACAAATAATGTTAAAACTTATAAACCAGCATCAATATAACTCCATAAATAATCTTTTTTGTAGTTATTCTTTACACATTTAAACATTTCCTTATTTAATTTTAGTTTTTCGTCGTGAAGTTTTTGTTTCCTCTCTTCTAAATCTTCTCTGCTCATTTTTTTCTTTATTGATGATGAAGGATTACAGTCATCACTCATTTCTCCATAATATTCTGTAATACGTCCAGTTTTAATCTCCATATTGCTCACAGTACATATAGGGTTCACTTTTAGATCTTTCAACAAAATTTCTTCGATTTCCTTGAAATACCAATATGAATTTGGTTCTGCAATTTCCTGTTTCCCTATTGGCTTTCGCAACACTTTCATAAGTTTTTTTTCAAATTAAGCCATTTTTTCGCATTCATCTGCGCTTACTGCTTTACTCTGTTTCAACATTACATTACTAATGATTTTTACAAAAAATGATATGTTGTGCAAAAGAGATTTTAATTTCTCCATATTCTTTGCATAAGTTGGCAGACAGTATTTCACACAAAGTGCCCATTTGTTCATTGCACTCAGACTCCGAAACGTTACGATATAATTGTTTCTTCGTTGATGTAGCTTCGTTGTTATTTGTTAGGCAACATTGTTCAATTGATTGCTTCTGACAAATATCTTGTGTTTCTTCGGCAGAAGCAAATCACAAAATAATTATTTTTTTATTTTATAGATATTTTTCAGAGTTTGGGAGAGAAAACCATTCAATGATGAATATACCTCCCACAGTATCCTTTAATGTTTACTTAAATGAACAGCCTAGAAATCAGTTACGTATTTCATTTATATATTAAAACTTGCATAATAAATTGGCGACGAGTTTTGTTTTGTGATTAGTTGTGGTGATCAATTGATCATGAAAATGCCAGAAACTGACGCAAATAACCCACGAGTTACCACGTTGATCGGATATCTACGAGAATTCCACGTGCACAAAAATGAATGGTCAATTTTCAAACCACGTCTGAATAATTTCTTCGAGGCGAATACAATCGTGGACGAAGGTATGAAGAGGTCCGTATTTTTTAATATACTGTCGGAAGATTCCTACAGGCTACTATTTAACCTGTGTCTACCAAAAAATCCAGAATCCCTCACATTCAATGAACTAATCGAAATTTTCAACAGACATTTTGGAAGCCAACTCTGTGTATTCGCAGAACGATTTAAATTCTACAATGCTGTGAAATCGCCGCAGAAAAATTCAAAGGATTGGGCAGCACGTATTCGTGGTATAGCCGTCCATTGTAATTTTTCTGACGAACTGTAATTGTCACGTATGTAACAAGAAAGGTCATATCGCATCAATGTGTCCACTTAAAAATAATAAGAGTAGAGGTAAAAATCATCAACAAAATTATCTTGCTGATAATTTCAATACTATATTCGCAATAAATGAACATTCTAATTTCAAACCAGTCACTGTTAACATTTGCATCGAAAAGAAAAAATTTTTCATTTCAATTAGATACTGGTGCTAGCATTTCCGCAATTTCAAAAATATATTATGAGAAAAATTTTTCACACTATGATTTAGAAAGTTGTGACATGATTTTACATGTATATAATGGTGAAC
Source organism: Halyzia sedecimguttata (assembly GCA_937662695.2). NCBI lineage: Eukaryota > Metazoa > Arthropoda > Insecta > Coleoptera > Coccinellidae > Halyzia > Halyzia sedecimguttata. The sequence continues at coordinate 4,716,824 of OW569418.2, read as the reverse complement.
AATTGAAGCCTTTAGGATATATTGAACCCATCATTTCTTTCAATAATTTAAAGAAAAAATTTAAACTTAACACTAATGTTACAGTTCCTTAATTATTATAAGAATAGAAGTTATCTGATATTTTAGGTATTTTGTTATATGAGCGTTAAATTTGTATAAAAGAAAATTATGTTGTGTTATGTTACGTATTTCTAACAATAAAAGTGATTAAAAACAATTTCTGTGTATGTTGATGTTTGTCACTACCGATCCCAACCACTGTCACAACCGTCCTTGGGTTGTGGCCGGTTGTAACATTTTCTCTCTTTTTTTTTAATAGATGCTCCATATAGTAGGTACAGTGCATTTGGGGGCAACATTTTGGAGTTTTTACGCAGGCAAAAATACGTAGTATGATTTAGGTTATTTATAATATTTAATATAACTAATAATAACTAATATATAAACAAAATCATTGGTGATCAAACCAAAATTGTCCCAACCGCACCCAGTCTATCCTACAGCATTAACCTCGTTCTCAGAGCCTCGAGCATTATATGAGAGTTGTGTGGGTCTTTTTTTACTTCTTGAAGTTCTAATATTCAAAGCATTATTTCTCCTTACACAGTTACTGTTTACACCTTCAAAGAAATCTTAACAGTCTTCTAGAGCAAATGTTTGATCTGCTAGGTGCACAAGCTTAAAAATCAAGTTTATTACATTTTCGTAACATTTAAACGCAAACTTCGAATTTCGGACTTTTGCACCGCCAGCCCATGAACACAATGTGAAGCAATTTCTGGTAAAAAATTTCTCCCATAGCATATGACTATGATCGATACCTTTTATCTTTGTTTCTATACCACATATAAAACTATCAGCATATTCATTAAATACTTTCATACCTACATCAATTGGCTGTAATGGCGAGATAATATTTTGGCATGTGATGCGGAAGCATTCTTTTTTTTATGACTATTTCAAAAACTACCTGAATATTGGAATATTATTTCATGATTTTATGCTGATTTTCTAGAACACTTTCCAGGGTTGTCATGACTTTGTCTAATTTGTTGCTATCGATGTTTGTTACTTCGGCTGACACAATTGTAGGATTGAAAATTCTGCTCTTCTGCCTCCAGCGCTGGCACTGCTGCAAGTGGTGATTCTAGTGTATATCTATTGTCGGTAATCTAAAAATAAATGAAAATTATCAATAATTATGTATCATTATTAACGTGCAATCTACAAAGTTTACTCGAAAAAAAATTATTTTAGCAAGTTTTTGGAATGTTTGAAGCATTTCTTATTTTTGCCTCACCATACGAGATTCAGATATGTATAAAAAATGTTTTTATACGAAAATAAATAAATTTGTATTTTTTGTAGTTTCTTCAGTTAAAAAAATAGAAATAGCATAAAATCTACCTCCTAACATTTTGTACACGGTTTTACTTTGTATAATAGATATACCGCCGTATTCACAAAGCATTCAATCTCCGTAAAGTCCTAACTGAGGTCCTCAGTTAAGGATAAATAAGAATCGCAGCCTCAGTTAACGTATGTAACGGTGCTGAAACAGACCTGTTTCACGTCAATTTTCCTCAGTTTAAGAACTGAGGTTGCGATTCTTATTTATCCTTAACTGAGGACCTCAGCTAGGAATTAACGGAGAATGAATGCTTTGTGAATACGGCGGATAATAAATAATATAGGTACCCAACATGCATGAATTTGCTAAATAATTAAAGTTAGCATCAGTATCATTAATAGTGCTGCCTTTTTTCTTCGCTAATAAAACTCTAGGTATTTTGCGTGGAGTAGGCGCCGGCATCATGACTTGGTCATCTCTGTCAATGTCATCGGCATCGACCAATTGATCCAACTCATCTTCAGCCGTTTCGAAGGAAGGTAAAAAACTCCTTTTCACTTTGCAGGGCAATGTGATCCAATTTGGTTCAGGGACCGAATCACTTTCCCGTTGCAACTTGCAGGCAAATCTTCTTGGAAAGGATAACGTCCGATTCGTTTCCCAGTTTGTGGGAACAATCGTCAAAACACTTTTCCATTATTTGCCTCGGTTTCTACTATCTTGAACATCTTTCAAATATATGAATACTGGTATAAGCAAATCCAATAATTTGAGGTTAGTTCACGCTTGCAAAGAATCTGTATAAAGAAGTTATTCGAAACACAATATAACTAAATAATTGTTTAGTGTCGTACTGCACGCATGTTAAGCGATACTTCTGTTCTATTATGTAGTTTGCCAACGCGCTATAGGATAACACGGAAATCTAACGTACAGTATACACCAACATACATTAAATTAGTAGCAATAAATAGGTAGACTATTTATTTTATTATGATACATCTTGTAGTTCAAGATGTTCTAAATGCACCTACAATGTATGTTTTGCAATTTATTCATGAAAAGTCATGTAGATAATTTAAAAATTTCATATTCACAATAATTGGGGATACATAGATGAATATATATCATGGTAAGCCTATTCATCTATTTCCCAAAAGATTGAACTACCCTACGTACGAACTGTTTGAATAAGTTGTTATTAACCTGTTCCATTTTAAGATGGTAATTATAATTTGGAAACATGCGATATTGAATTGAATTTCCATAAGTCTCAACTTTGAAATCAATACTCAGTCTATGCCTTTATGTGTGAAGATCATCTGTGATTGTTTTCCAGGTTCGGATCGATAAAAGCAGGTAAATTTCTGTAATTGCGCGCGTGTTCCGCAAGGAACAGCGTGCTATCATTTCGTCACAATGTCTGTATTTGTCGAAAATGGTCTCAAACGATTGGGTTCGACTCCTTGATGAAGAATTCGAGGTCAAATTCAATTCTGTCCGTCCGGTCCACCGGCCGGCCGTTAGCACGATAACTCTCGAACGAAAGGACTTAGAGCGTTGAAATTTGCAGGGTAGATTTGTAGCGTAAATATCTCGGACAAGTTCGTTAACGGGCGAAATCCACCATGCGGTTTCGGAGTTAAGGCCGTTTTTAGTAAATACGTTTTTTATGAATATTTCCGGAACCGATGATTCGATGTTTCTGAAATTTGGCATCAAATTGTAGAATCATGACCTTTATATGCCTGCGAAGTTTTGTACTGACCGGACGGCCCTAAAGTGGAAAAAAAAAAACAAAAATTTTAAAATTTTGTTTTCACGATAACTCGAAATATACTGATCTGATTGAATTGAAACTCAGTAGTTAGTTCACTTTTGCGAGTGAAGATCACGTGACTTAAAAAAAATCAAAAAATTACTACTATTTTGCAGAATACTTTGCTTGAAATGCCGAAACCTATTTTTTTGAGGTTCATGCTGCCCTTTCCGGGCATTTTTCGTTATGCGCATGCGCAGATGAGAAGTCATTTAACAGCTGTAGTTTTCGTCAGAGAGGATTGGTGTTTTGGGGTGGCGGATGCTATTCCTCCATAGAATTCAGATCCCTGATTCGTGGATTAAAGATGCGATATCTCCCGAACCACTAGTGTTGGAGAATCGGAGTTTTTTGTGTGATTTTGTGATTTTGAAAGGACTTTTAGCCGCGAGTAGATTGCGCATGCGCAGAAGAGAAGTGGCTGCTTTTGGTTTGGATGGGTTATGTTGGGAGTGCTGAGTCGATATTGTGAGGTTTTAAAAGAATATTCATGGCAATTCAGTGCAAGGACAAGTCAGTTTGGGGGATGTAGCGTTGTTTCCGAGTTGAAGTGTCCGTACCGTGGCCCTGGGGCTACTTTTCAAATTGATGTTACCCCTTACAGGCATTTTTCGTTATGCGCATGAGCAGACCATCAGTTATTTAACTGGTGAGAGGACTTTCAGCCGCGAATAGATTGCGCATGCGCAGAAGAGAAGTGACTGTGTTTGGTTTGTACGTGTTATGTCGGCAGTACTGAGCCAATATTGTGAGGTTTTAAAAGAATATTCATAACAATTCAGTGCAAGGACAATTCAGTTTGGGGGATCTAGCGATGTTTCCGAGTAAAAGTGTCCGTACCGTGGCCCTGGGGCTAATGTTGAAATCGATGTTACTTCTTGGGGGCAGTTTTCGTTATGCGCATGAGCAGACCATCCGTGATTCAACTAATGGTGTTTTCGTTAGAGAGGATTGTGGTTTTGGGGTGACGGACGCTATTCCTCCATAGAATCCCCTGGTGAAGGTCTGCGCATGCGTGGATTCAAGATGCGATATCTCCTGAACCACTAGTGTTGGAAAACAGGAGTTTTTTGTAAGGTGTGTGATTTTGGGCGGACTTTCAGCCGCAAGTAGATTGCGCATGCGCAGAAGAGAAGTGACTGTTTTTGGGTTGTACGGGTTATGTCGGGAGTGCTGAGCCAATATTGTGAGGTTTTGAAAGAATATAAATGGCACTTCAGTGCACGGACAAGTCAGTTTGGGGGATGTAGCGTTGTTTTCAAGTTGAAGTGTCCGTACCGTGGCCCTGGGGCTAATATTGAAATTTATGTTACCCCTTACGGGCATTTTTCGTCATGTGCATGCGCAAATGAGAAGTCATTTAACTGCTGTAGTTTTCGTCAGAGAGGATTGGGGTTTTGGGGTGGCGGATGCTATTCCTCCATAGAATCCAGACCCCTGTTGAGGGTCTGCGCATGCGTGGGTTAAAGATGCGATAACTCCTGAACCACTAGTGTTGGAGAATCGGAGTTTTTAGTGAGGTGTGTGATTTCGGGAGGACTTCCAGCCGCGAGCGAGTACACTGCGGCTGTGCAGAAGAGAAGTGACTGTTTCTGGGTTGTATGGGTTATGTTGGGAGTGCTGAGCCGATATTGTGCGGTTTTAGAAGAGTATTCATGGCAATTCAGTGCAAGGACAAGTCAGTTTGAGGGGTGTAGCGTTGTTTCCGAGTTGAAGTGTCCGTACCGTGGCCCTGGGGCTAATTTTGAAATTTATGTTACCCCATGCGGGCATTTTTCGTTTTGCGCATGAACAGACCATCAGTGATTCAACTCGTGGTGTTTTTGTCAGACAGGATTGGGGTTTTGGGGTGGCCGATGCTATTCCTCCATAGAATCCCCTGGTGAGGTCCGCGCATGCGTGGATTCAAGATGCCATATCTCCTGAACCACTAGTGTTGGAGAATTGGAGTTTTTTGTAAGGTATGTGATTTTCAGAGGACCTTCAGCCGCGAGTAGATTGCGCATGCGCAGAAGAGATGTGACTGTTTTTGGGTTGTACGGGTTATGTCTGGAATGCTGCTTTGGCATGATAAACATGATTATGATTATACTGACCCTCCCAAGTCTTTCCCAAGGAGATCCCTCAGAATCTTCTAGGAGCTTGTGCGACTAAGGAGAGTCAGTTGTGTTCTTTTTCAACTTTGTTACTCTATCCTAATGGCAGCTAAGATACAGCACTGTTAATTTTTGAACCGACAGTGAATAATGTCCACTATCCTTTGGGTAGATCTTCGGCTCGCTCTATCCACTGAGCTTGAAGTACTCATCATTCAATTCAAATTAGCCACCATGAACACGCGCCCCAAAGACTACTGACTTCACGTCAGTGCTTTTTTTTTTCATTTTTTATGACATTCAATGAGGAATATCTTGAAAACGGTTCGTTTTAGGAGAAATGGTGAGGAAAAATTTTATTTTCAAAAAGGATCGAATATTTCAAAAATGACTCAAAATAACCTTCATCTGCTTTCATTATGCTAATTTCTCATAGTTTTTGGAATTCGTGAGTCTATAACGAGGAAATCAGTAAAAGTACGGAAAAACTGTTAAATGGAGATTATGTACCATAGTAATTAAAAACTTCATGCCAAAACTCATTCAATTCTTAATAAACATGTCAAAGCTAAAAAAAAAACTATTTTTTTTTCAAATTTCAACAGCCTGTATCTTTTTTCTTGTGCCGAATCTGGAAAAATGGTAAATGAAAAAAGTGTTTTATTTGATGAGAGGTATCCATGGTTAAATTAAATGTTCAACTCAAAGACCCACCCTGTATATATAATTAATTATTATATTACTATAAGTAATATAAATATATAATTTAATTTAATAGAGTAGGCTATGCGCTATCCCTTTCCGTTCTAAAATTATCGTGAAATAAAAAATATTTTTATATAATTTAAAAAAAAATAATAGCGGTACATTCTTCACAAAATTTCACACATGTCTTTATGTGGATATTCTACAGCTAGTTAGCAAGTTACAATTCGATCGGGTCTGTATTTTTTGAGTTATCGAGAAAATAATATTTCAGATGGGTATACTCCGAAACCCTTGGCCGATTATGATCAACACGGATTTTTAACTGTCCCATTCGGATGTGCAGCCTAAACTGAAAATGGCAAGTCGTTATCAATTTCCGTTCGATAGTTATTGTGGCAACGGTCATCCATTCAGCTCAGATCTCCAACAATATACAGTGCGTGTCAAAATTATGGAACAAATTCATTTTCTCAGAAGAAAAGTATTTGGCAACAAAATCCTCTAACAGGTCAATGTTTGTTTCACTTTTACCAAATTTTTATGCATTTTTTAGGATTTTCGTTGCACCCTGTGCCATCCCCATCAAGCCTCAAAATTTTTTTGAATAGGGAAAGTGGGTCATGTGGTAGTTTTTTGGCGAGGTTTTGTATCTTCCTTACAGGCGTGCAGAAACTTTCAAGAAAAAAAATTTTCTTGAAAATTTCATCCTTCAAAAATGCATAAAAATTTGGTAAAAGTGAAACAAAAATTGACCTGTTTCAGGATTTTGTTGCCAAATATTTTTCCTTTGAAAAAAGGAATTTGTTCCATACTTTTGACGCGAACTGTATATCCGATCGTGTTTAAATTTGTAAATGGACTGTGGAGTTGGGTTTTGAAGGATCCCGCATAATTTCAGCGATATTGGAGTGATAACTTTTAAGATATGGAATTTTTATCACTGATTTCTTAAAAATTTTCCAAGTATACAATCTTCACAGAATTTGACCTCGAATTCTTCATCAGTAAGTCAAACCTAATCATTTGAGTACATTTTCGGCAAAAAATCGAAAATTATGGACATTATTGGACAAAATGGGAATAGCACGCTGTTCCCCTGAACATGCGCGCAAACAATTAGACTGAGAGTGTTTATAATGAATTAACCCAGATATGCCTCAAACTTTTTTTGCTTATATTTCAAATCACTTTTAGTTTTGATAGTTTTGGTTAATAATAAACACTTTTTTAACGAAATTTTTTATTGTTTTTTGCTTTATATTACAAAAAAATGGTGTATGTTATAACAGACATTAGAAAATAGCTAACTACTATGCGAAATCTGAAATATTTTTTTATATTATCTATACAATAGGTAGGTTATTAGCATTGTTGGCGCTCTAGTTCCTCAGAACTGATTACTTATCAATTTGCCCAAATGTCTGTGATTTTCGAATTTTTGGCTGAAAATGGTCTCAAACGATTTGGTTCGACTCACTGATCAAGAATCCGAGGTCGAAATCGATTCTGTCCGGCCGGCCGTAGGCACGATTACTCTCGAACGAAAGGAGTTGAGGATTGAAATTTGCACGGTGGGTTTGGAGCGTAAATATCTCGGACAAGTTCGTTAATGGGCGAAATCCATAAAGCGGTTTCGGAGTTATGTCCAATTTTAGTAGAGATATTTTTTATGAATATTTCGGAAACCGATCACTCGATCTATCTGAAATTTAGCATCGAATTGTAGAATCATGACCTTTATACGCATGTGAAGTTTTGTATTGACCAGGTTACCGCAAAGTGTCATAAAAAAATTTTGAAAATTAAAAAAAAAAATTTCTACAATAACTCTCGAACAGAATGAGCTAGACAGTTGAAAATTTCAGAGTAGGTTAGGGAGATGAGTTCGTTATTGGGCAAAATAGGCCAGATGGTTTCGGAGTAAAGAAAAAAAATTGTTTTAAGTAACAAATTTCAAATTCAATTTTCATCTTTGATGCAGTTTCACCATAAAAATCCATTGATATAATTTTCAACTCCAACAAGCTAATACTTTCGGAGATATGATTTTTCGAAATTTCAATAATGAATCGTACTTCTATGTTTTCACAGAATGTTATAAGTATTCTATCTAAGCTCTATTATATGATCTGTGTTCATACTCGTACATGTCATCCTGTTCTATAAGAGATAGTCAAATTCATTTCAGCTATTTTAATTTGATTTCTTCCATGGTGCAGTTCTCATTCTCAGATTGCTCATTTAATCTTGATGAATAAACTATTATTTGAGATATAATTTGTCTGCTTGAACTAGAGCGCCAGAAAGCTCCTGTCCACAGGGCTGGAACCCATTTTTATTCTCTTGAATGGTATTGGATAAAACATTCTTTCGGATGAAGTGGAACGTTGCATTTGCTACATCTGAATGCCACAAGTTTATGGCAGTACCCACATCTCGTCTGTTTTTCTTGATAAACTACCATAAGGTGATCAAATCTGTCGTATCTGGATTCCATTCGATGATATTTGCTTTTCTCAGTAGGGCCCTGTTAGGCTGTCTTCTTAAAAGTTTCAAGAAGGCCAGAAGCAATACATCTTCGGAATGTTAAGTGATCCATTTTCCCTCTGTTGAATGTGTGTAACTGCCATGCGTTATGTTCGGCCATGTCAATGCAGTGAGGGACGAGTACTACTTTTTCCTCTTATGGAGACCCGGTACAAACCAATATTTTGGTCTGCCCGATCAACCCCACCCATATTCTCATTGTATTTTTTGCGCGTATGTTCTGGGGAACATCGCGTTATCATTTTTCCCAAATGTCTGTAATTTTCGAATTTTTCGCTGAAAATGGTCTCAAACGATTGGGTTCGAATCCCTGATGAAGAATCCTAGGTCAAATTTGATTCTGTCCGGCCTCCCGGCCGTCCGGCCGTTGCCACAATAACTTGAGAACGGAAAGAGATAGTGACTTGTGCCAAGCAATTTGCACTATCTGGTGACACTAACTCACAATGGATCAGGACTCTTTTATATGCACCTTCAAATTGTCTAGCGGTAGGATTATTATTGAAACTTCCCGGAGACCTCATAGTAAAAAAAAACCGAGAAAAAAACATCTATATATGTTCTTGACTCATCTTGTAAGTTCATAGGAACTTTAAAGTTCTCGTTTTAATCAAATCATCATATAAATTTTGAATGCTAATTGAGCATACTATCAACCCAATGCAGCCTGTTTTTTACCGAGATTATTTGTTTAAATTTCTGCTTCTATCTTTGAGACTACTCCAGTATTTTATTGACCTATCTATGGTGGCTTTAATGAACTCTTCATTCTCTATCAAATAGGCTTCTTGGTGATCATTTTGTTTAAAAAAAATTCTACTATTCAAGATATGGAAAATATCATCAATTTTTCTGCAGTAATTTACAAGAGGTTGGCTCCCATTATATTGCGGAATATTTAGATCCTCATCACAGTACTCCAGAGCTTCGGCAGCACTTGCACTTGACATTTCACTTTAATCTTTTCCATTTTATAGTTAAGATGCCTATTCCTAATTTTTATCGCTGCATGAAGTCCAGACTCATTTTGTATCTTGACAAATTCTGAGAATTAATTCGGATTTATTTGTTCATTCTGTCCATTGTAAGACAATCCCCAGTCACCAAGAGTATTACGGCACAACTCAACCATATGGTAGGCAACCAAGATTATGTGTATTATATGGCTTCTATTAGTATGAAGAAAACATGGCCCTATGTCCGGCCAGTTCAAATTTGCTCCTAGAATACTGCACATAGGCATATTTGATGTTATTCCATCAAATTTCAGACTTGTAATGATTACTCCTGTGTCCTCCATTTGTACCAAGCAGCCTCTGAACAAATTTGCTTTTTGCTCTGCAGTTAAAGCATCTATCAAAAAATTCGCAATAGGAATTTTCCATGCAGCGTTTAATGCAACAAGCATGAACAGTAAGGCATTTTTGGCCCTAGGAATGCCGTCACTGTCTTGGATTCCGGTTCCAAAATTCACATATCCAACATGCCTGGAGCCTGTCCATTCAAAGTGTTCTTTAATTGACATTTCGTCCATGACTAATCCAGCTAGCAATGAATTTCCCTTGTTTTTTTTACCTCTACCTTAATTTTGACAGCTCTTATTGCCTATGCCGTATATCCTGGTGAGCCATCCACTGAACTACACCATTTTAATGAAGTACGTGGATGTGGTACAGCATGCTTCCCCAAAGTCGTTCTTATATAGTTGAAGGCAGTTGATGATTAGAAATTAATACTAAGGGCAAAACTTCTGAATTCTAGAGGAAATTTTCGTGTTCTTCCTTTCAAGTGCCTAGAAAGAAGTTGTTTTTCTGATTCAGGAACACATTCCTACAGGAATTAAAAATAAATTTAATTATTCGTACAAAAAAATTAGAGGCCCATTATCTTTGAAAATAAAATATAGTTTTCTGCACAAAAAAAGCTAGTTCATGAGCTTCCATAGCTAGAATTGCATACCCTATGGTACTCCTGAAATCACAGGAATCAAACGACAACTCAAGAGTTGAAATCCATCAAGCCGCTCAGGCTGTAGAGCAGACTATAGTAATCGACAAACATACATACAGTCGGAAAACATAACCCTAATTCAGGCAGTCACATAGAAAATTAATGTTTTCCTGGATATAATTTGGCAAATTATAAATATTCCTCTGAATATTGAAGGTAGTAGGACTTTTTTTCTTGTTTTTCAGTAGTCATTCATTTTTGACATTTGCTTCGATATTTTGCACCAGCTTTGGGCAGTGAATAGTGGCGATTACCGTGACTTGAAAATATCTTTCCTAGCTCCAGAATTAAACTAGAGACCTCCGGCCCCTGAGTCAAACGCTCTAGCAACTGAGCTGTTTGTTTGTTTGTGTTAGACCGATTCAGATCGATCAAGTACTCCGTGCTGCAGCCTAGAGAGGCTTATTGCACCTCGGTTGGTCTCCTTTTAGCTGACAGGGTCCCATTTTTGATCCTCTTTGCTCGGGTTGCTAGCCTCCATAGGGTCTCTTAGTCGATCCCCTGCAGCTCATGTTTACTTAACCGAGTCCTGCACCGCCAACATCTCATGGGTCTCATTCTCCAAGCAAATAGGATTATGCACACGTTTCCTCGCCACCTATGAGGTAGTGTATTTAACGCGTTTTTTTTAACGTGGTTTCCCCAGTAGGCCTATTCCACGGGTTAGTTTTGATCCTGTTCAATTTGAAACTATTGAAAAATAATGGATATTAGCAGAGATTGAAAAGATAAAAGCAATTTAAGTTGAAAAAAAGTTGTGAAATTTAATCGTCCGAGTCGTAACTCTCAAAATCTTCTTCTTGTTCTTCTTCTTGATTTTCTTGTTCTTGTTCTTCTTGTTCTTCTTCATCTTCATCCTGAGTGCATGTAAACTGCGTTACTGGCGATGTATCGCATGTTGCCTCGTTGGAATCAAAGGGAACCTCTACTGTTGGTGATTCAATATTAGAGCACAACCGGCCTTGACAATGTTTACATGAGAACAGAACAGTCCGACTTTTTTGCAACCACATTTAGCACTGCATCCCTTTTTGCAGTTGCAAAAAATCGAGTTCAGCAGTTTTTCCGGTGCAGGTGGAAGTAAAGTGTGCACTGGTTCTACTGAATTGTTGACCAGCTTCCAACCCCAGTCTGTAGGGTCTAGCTGATAACCAAGCCACACTTGAACTTGGTAATATACCCTAAGAAGGTGTTGATGAGCAGCAACTGAGGTTGGAGCAAGACAAGCTAATTGTACTTGTTGTTTACTTTTAGTGTTTTTAACGAATCATGCATATCTATACTTATCTAAGCAGGTAGTTTCTTCAGGAGCTCCGTACATAGAAAGAAGAAAGCGAATTCCGTTAGTAATAATTTCTTGTCGAGTAGAATTACTGTTTTTAAAAACTTCAGCACATTCAATCAAATTTTGTTTCTCAAATAGTTTGGAAACTGTTATTTTACCCCTCCTTTAAAATGCAGATGTCGTATCACAGCCAGTTATTGCGTGTAAAAATAGTAAGTACATGATTACATTATATTACATTATATTAGTAGTGTAAGTTACAATGACCGATAGAAAAATATTTTAACATATATTACACCTATAGAGAAGATGTATAAATGGCGTACTCATGCATATTATGACGATTACTACTTTTTGAATCATTATATCTCAAAAACGGTGGCTCGTAGAGAAAAAAGTATGAATGAATTTTTTGTAGATAATTTTATGATCTACAATTTTTTCTGAGGTATTTTTATGTAAAACTTACCGTTTTGCTGAAAATCGCGAAAAACTCATTTTTTTGACCTTTGACCTTGAATGAAATTTTTTCCTCACAGGGGGAAGATGGGGAAATTTTATTTTTAATGAAATTTTAAACAATCTTACTGATTTTCAGCTTGGTGGGAATTTATGTAACTTTACTATTATTATTTGGTCTAATTTGACCGGACTAGTATGTTCTGGGGAACATCGCGTTATCATTTTGCCCAAATGTCTGTACTTTCGAATTTTTTGACGAAAATGGTCTCAAACGATTTAGTTCGACTCCCCAATGAAGAATTCGAGGTCAAATTTGATTCTGTCAGGCCGGCCGCCTGGACGTTGCCACGACAACTTGAGAACGAAAAGAGCTAGCGACTTGAAATTTTCAGGGTAGGTGGCGCATCCCAATACGACGGACAAGTTCGTTAATGGGCATAATCGGCTCAATGGTTTCCGAGTAATAATTTTGTTTTCAGACAATATACGAGTAGATCCGATCGAATTGAAACTTGGTGAATAGTTGTAGAATATAAACCTAAGCACGTTTGTGAAATTTTGTGAGAATCGTGTGGCTAGTTAATTATTAAAAATTATTAAAAAATATTTTTGTTGTCACGATAACTTGGAAACAGAAAGGGATAGCGGCTTGAAGTTTTCAGATTAGAATGTGCATCAGAACGCGACATTTTAGTTTGTTTATAAGCATAATCGTTCAAACGGTTTCAGAGTTATAGCCATCTGAAATTTGGTTGTTTTTTCTCCTCATTAACTCGAAAAATACTGAAGCGATTGAATTGAAACATGGGTATTAGTTGTAGAATGCCAACGCGAAAATTCTTGCAAAATTTCGTGAGGATAGTATTTGTAGAAAATATTTAAGAGATCATTGAAAATCAAATTCTGTATATTAGTAACTATTCGTCTGAAATTGCTGAAATTTTTCAGAGCCTTTAGAACCCAACTCTACTGCCAAGTTTTAAGTTTTAACATGATCGGTTAAATATTGTTGGAGATTCGAGCAGCCTTGTGTGAGTTCACTAGATGGGTGACCGTTGCTTTGATAACTTTCGAACACAAGGAGATAGGGACTTGCAATTTTCAAGGTAGGTTGCGCATCCGAATGGGAGAGTTAAGTTCGTTTTTGTGCATAATTGGTTTAACGGTTTCCGAGTTATACCCACCTGGAATATTATTTCCTCGATAACTCAAAAAATAAAGATTTGATCGAATTGAAGCTTGGTAACTATTAGTAGAAAATCAACATAAAGAAGTGTTTAAAATTTTCCAAGAACCGTACCCCAAGAATATTTTAATAAAATTACGAAAAAAAATTTTTGTAACCCCTAGAAAATTTCAAAAAAATTACGAAAAAAAAAATTGGTTCAAGCACTGACGTGAAGTCACGAGCTTTTGCGATGGTGAGTTAAGAGTGTCCAATACAGGAGAATGGACAACATAATTTACCATGGTAAATTCGATTATTGGTGTCCAATACAGGAGAATGGACAATAGAACATACGCGCAAAAGCTCCTGACTTCACGTCAGTGCTTGAACCAATTTTTTTAATGAAAGCCAAGGTTGTCGTCAATAATAATTTGTGATAGCGTAGTAGTGCACACAGGGTTACAGGGTAAGTTGTACTGAATATTGAAGGATGTTAATATTCAGGTCATTACTGATGAATTTGATCCAATAATATGTTCTCCGAAATGTCACCATTATTCAGATATTGAATTTTAAAGATTTTTTTTTGATCCCTCCTTTTTTGGCTTTTTTATCGATATTATCTAGGATTAGAGCTCCTAGGGTCCGTTTTTTTGATGTATCTAGTTAGAGGGGATGTCAATTAATAAAAATGATCAACAAAAACTTATCCTACCACTAACAGTTTAAAAAGACTCCTTGACAAAGTTTACAATTGAATACATTTCACTGAATGTTTTTAAATTTCAAGCGCTTTTCTTAAAAAAATGTATGGAAGTTATTCTGCAGATGCTTTCAAAAACATCTTCGTCTCTTCAGCGATCCAAAAAGGTATAACGCTTGCTATTAAACAGGCAAAACATTGACCAAATTACATTTAAGGTAGTAGAAGGTACATTTTTAGTTTCAGGTAAAAGAAGCTAATAATACGTAAATAAAACAGAAAGAAACAGATCGATATTTTTATAGCTCTTGTTCGACATGCCCGCCGTCATTTCTCTCACAAATTCTCATTCGTTTCTTTAAAATACTTTTCACGATAGAAGTTTGCAAGCACCGCCTCATTTCGTCGGCTGCATCAATAATTCTCTATTTCGACATTTGCAATCGGCGTCATTTGGTCATGTGCTAGACTTCTAATATGACCCCACACATAAAAATCCATCGGCGTTAAATCGGTGCTCCTCGTCGGCCATGCTATGGGCCCGCCTCTTCCAATCCATTTTTATTTGGGTACTTCTCGTCCAACTATGCTCGAACACTTCTTCTGTGGTGCGCTGGGTAGCCATCATGTTGAAAGAACATGTCTCATCTCACTGTAATAGGCAAGTCTTCCAACAAAGAGGGTAACTCCTCCCTCAAAAAGTTTTCATGTTTCGCCATCCAAATTATCGGGCAGGACAGGAAGTATGACCCCTTCAAGTAATTTGATATGATGACCATCCACACGTTTAGACTGAATCTCCTTTGTGACACCCCTTTGTTCATTTCTTCTTTGGGTTACCTCGCGCTTTAAGAGCCAATGGGCATTATGATAATTTGTGATGCCTTCTTTATCGAATTCCGACCCATCTGTCTACACGATAGTCTTTTAAAAAATAATCGGTTCAAGCACTGATGTGAAGTCAGAAGCTTTTGCGCGTATGTTCTATTGTCCATTCTCCTGTATTGGACACTTTTAATCGAATTTACCATGGTGAATTCTATTGTCCGGACAACGGACCAATTATTTTTTAATTTTCTGTATATACGATTTTCACAAAATGTCACAAGAGTCCTCAGGTTTGTATTCTACAACTATACACCATGTTTCAATTTGATCGGATTTGTATTGGTAGATAACAAAACTATTACTCGGAAACCATGAAACTGATTATGCCCATTAACGAACTTCTCCGTCGTATTAGGATGCGCCACCTACCCTGAAAATTTCAAGTCGCTATCCCCGTTCTCGAAATATCGTGGCAACGGTCGGCCGGACATAATCAAGTTGAACCCAATCGTTAGAGACCATTTTCGGCAAAAAATTCGAAAATGACAGACATTTGGGCAAAATGATAACGAGATGTTCCCCAGGACATATGCACAAAAATGAAAAGACAGGAGGAAAACGAACAAATTAAAAATAATACATAAGCTTTCAAAAGTCCCCTCTCACAAATATACTCCTCTGTAGGCGCAAGGATCTCTTGAAGAAGGATCACTTTCGCTAGTTTTCAAAGATATTCACTCTTGTTCATAGAAATCTCTTCAATATTTAGTTGCCTCCTCCTAGGAGAATATCTTTCAAAATCAGGTCTGAACACTACAGGAACCTTATGTAGGGCTATCATCTCACATAGAGTTGTGATGAAACAAGCCCTGTGGACAGGAGCTTTCTGGCGCTCTAGTTCAAACAGACAAATTATATCTCCGAAAGTATTGGTTTCCCTGAGTTGGGAATTATATCAATGTATACATATGATAGAGCTGCATCATAAAGGAAATCGAATTAAATCTGGCCAATTTTGCCCAATAACGAACTCAACCGAGATATTCATCTCCCTAACCTACTATGAAAATTTCAACTACCTAGCTCATTCCGTTCGAGAGTTATTGTGGAAAAACTTTTTTTAAATTTTCAAAAATTTTTTTTCACACTTTGCGGTAATCTGGTCAATACAAAACTTTACATGTGTATAAAGGTCATGATTCTACAATTTGATGCTAAATTTCAGATAGATCGAGTGATCGATTTCGGAAATATTCATAAAAAATATTTTTACTAAAATCGGCCATAACTCCGAAACCCCTTGATGGATTTCTCCCATTAACGAACTTGTCCGAGATATTTACGCTCCAAAACCACCTTGCTATTTTCAATCCGCTAACTCCTTTCGTTCGAGAGTTATCGTGCCTACGGCTGGTCGGCCGGCCGGACAGAGTCGATTTCGCACTCGGATTCTTCATCAGTGAGTCGAACCAAATCGTTTGAGACCATTTTCAGCCAAAAATTCCAAAATTACAGACACTTGGGCAAATTGATGAGCACTCTGTTCCGAGGAACTAGAGCGCCAAAAAAACAAGTTTCGTATGACAATTGCCCAAAACAGGTTTGAAGTACCTACAAATAGTAGGTATTCCATAAAACATGTATGAAAGAAGATAAGTAATAATAAAAAATTACCTTGTAATCGATCAAAAATTTCCTGAGCTACGTTCACCAAATTTTCTCCTCTCTCGAACTACAGAATTATGCTTTCAATATTTACGTAATATTTTCAAACATTTTCGGGTGAGGTCCCCGTTGCATCGCTAAAATACGAGTATTTCAACCCCAATATTTTTGAAGTTGTTTTGAAGTTTTTGAAGTTTTTGTCAGTCCCGTCATATATTGAGAGAACTGAGCATTCGTCTATGTATGAAAAGCAGTCTCACTACTCTCAGATCTCTTACTTCATGTACTGTTCCGAAATGTAAGACTTTTCTGAGAAAAACTAATTTCGGAGCAAACAACTGAGATTTTTCTCACTTCGCTCACATTTCGGAATACACTTTAGTCTCATAATTCTTCGATTGATTAGATAATGTCATAAGTTGACATTATGACAATTCATACATAGAATAATTATATCAATCTGTGAAATAAGATTTACATTGAAATTTTGAAAAATCATATCTCCGAAAGTATTAGCTTGTTAGAGTTAAAAATGATATGAATGGATTCTTATGATAAAACTGCTTATTAAAAAAAAATTAATTTGGAATTTGTTTTGTAAAAAAAAAAATTTTTTTTATTACTCGGAAACCTTCTGTCCGATTTTGCCCAGTAACGAACTCAGCCGAGATATTTATCCCCCAAACCTACTCTGAAAATTTCAACTCATTCCGTTCGAGAGTTATCGTGCCTACGGCCGACCTGCCGGACGGCCGGTCAGAATGAATTTCCACCACGGATTCTTGATCAGGTAGTCGAACCAAATCTTTAGAGACCATTTTCATCGAAAAATTCGAAAATTACAGACATTTGGGCAAATTGATAAGCACTCAGTTCCGAGGAACTAGAGCGCCAAAAATCGGCCCGAAAATTGATCTTATAATTTAATATGTCATCTTGACATTCAGTTTTGAAGTTTCTCGCAAAATTTTAGCGATTAACTCATCCAGCTACTGAACTCACACAAGGCTGCAAGGATCTCCAACAATATGGCTCCGATCGTGTTCAAACTTGGAACTTGACAGTAGAGTTAGGTTTGAGGGCTCTTTCAAAGTTTCAGCGATGTCGGACGAATAGTTTCTGATATATAGAATTTTTTTCAATTATTTTCAACGATTTTTTTTTTATTTTCTGGTGATACGATCCGCACAAAATTTCGCAAGAATTTTTGTGTAGTTATTCTACAACTAATACCCCTGTTTGAATTATATTGGTGTTGTATTTTTCGAGTTATTGAAGAAATAACAACCAAATTTCAGATGGGTATAACTCCAAAACCGTTTGGCCGATTATACCTATAGAGAAATTCAAATGTCGCATTCAGATGCACAACCTAACCTGAAAATTTCAAGCCGCCATCTCTTTCCGTCCTCAGGTTATCGTGACAATGATAATATTTTTTAATAATTTTTTGAAAAATTTCTAGTAATACGATTCTCACAAAATTTTGCGGACGTCCTTAGGTTTGTATTCTACAACTACTCACCAAGTTTCAATTCGATCGAATTTGTATTCATTCAAAACAAAATTATCACTCGGAAACCGTTGGGCCGATTATGCCCAATAACGGACTTGTCCGTCTTATTGGGACACGCTACCTACCCTGAAAATTTCAAGTCACTATCTGTTTACGTTCTCAAGTTAACGTGGCAACGGACAAAATCAAATTTGACCTCGAATTCTTCATCAGACAGTCGAACCCAATCGTTTGAGACCATTTTCGGCAAAATGTTCGAAAATTACAGACATTTGGGCAAAATGATAACGCGTTGTTCCCCAGAAAATACGCGCAAAAACGGATCTTCAATTTCGGCAGAGAGCATGAATCTGCAGAAGTATAGTCGCCTAAATGGATCCCCTTCTTCAATTACTTGCACTGGCGTGTAATGGTAATACCCTTATTACACATTCCGCCGTATTCACAAAGCATTCAATCTCCGTTAAGTCCTAACTGAGGTCCTCAGTTAAGGATAAATTGGGGATAATAAGGGATAATAAGGAATAAAGGTGGTAAAACAGGCCTGTTTCACCACCGTTAAATACGTTAACTGAGGTTGCGATTCAAATTTATCCTTAACTGAGGACCTCAGTTAGGACTTAACGGAGATTCATACACTTAACAATGCTTTGTGAATACGGCATTATGCCTTTTTCGTGCCTATTTGTCAGCCTGACTGACTGCGTCTGAAATTTTGAAGAAAAACGCTTGGGCCCGGGGCTATTTTGTAGACTGTTTCAGGCTTGAAAATAAATAGAACTGGTGCTATTTATTACCCCTGAATCGTGGGGATTTCAAGCCTTTGATCGAAATGTCATGTCTACCAACACAATATTTATCTGTCTAACTTGACGTCTTCTTAACATAACCTAGTTTATTCTATCATTTGAATCGCAGCCTTCGTAACTTCAATAATAAATATATGTGTGTTCATTACTCTGAGGACGTAAACTAACTAAACTTACGAAGGCAAGATAAACTTTGATGGCTATCCCCGAGTGATACGAAGCTTTCGCCTAGTATCGCAAAGTAATTATTAATTTCGTTTTTGGAAAAATGCTTTATGGAATTACAGTTTTTTTTTCTGTATGTGAATTTGCACTCTATGTAGTAGCATATTAATAGTTTTTTCAGACATTCTTAAAAGACTATGGTATTGTTTTGCAAATATATGAACAAAACAAGGACTTAACCCTCTAGCAGGCCGCACCGCCTTTTGGCGGGATATATCTAAATCAAGTAATCTTTATATATAATAGTTATATTGGTTTTACTTGGCGTCCCAGCCTTTTGTCTGTGTTCGTTCTAATGGCTGGTCATTCGTTGAATGCGATCGTACCGTCTATAAGAGAGATATCGTCAGTTGAACTCAGATAGTGGTGACGATTAGGCGTAATAATTATTCGCTGGTTAAGTGTAACTTACGCGAAAATATTTAAAATATTTATAGTTATTTTCCGGATATCAAAAAATTATTGGTGAGTATAAAATAACTTGTATTTTGTTATGATTAAATGAAATTATGAATATTTTGAGAGGTAGTGGTCATCACTGATGTTTAAAAACAGCCTGCCAAAAGGCGGCTAGGCTGGGATTGGCATAGTCTACTATCTGTAATTTACCATTGTTGATGAATTTGTATTTTATTATTATAGGAATGTCTTCAAATGGAAAAGAGAAGAAATTGCCTAGATATCATGATGTTAGAAAGAAGACGTGGAATTTGGAAAAATTATCAGAATCTGAAATTCAGCAAATTATGGAAACATGTAGCGATGTTGAATCTGATGTAGAGTCAGATGCTATCGGTGACTTTGATGACGATGATAGTATAAATGACCCAGACTTTGAAGTGTCACGTGAAGATGAGGAACTAATAGAAAAGTATGTCGAACACATGGGAAGATCTTTATCTGCTGATTTTCTTAGTTGTAATGTCACTGGTAAGTTTACGGAAATAGAACAAACAGGTGAATCTAGTGGAGAACGAGATTTTGAAGTAGTACCTCAAGCAGGAACATCCTCTGAACCAGATACAACATGTGGGACAGAGGCATTACCCCAAGAAGAAATATTATCTGAAGCGATGGTTACTGAATACCCACGTGTAAAAGATCGACGTGTCAAACGACCACATTCACCATTACCATTAGAAGAGCCAAGTGGGCCAAATATTCCATCAAATGATGGTGGATTTGTTGGTAACCCTAATGATATAATTCCCAAATCTAAAGAGTTTCAGAACATTGTGTGGCGGAAAAAACATCTGCAGCTTCATCGTAATGAAGTGGTATTCAGAGGTAATGAAAGATTACCCGAAAGGTTCAATGAATTGCATACACCATTCGACTGCTTCAGTTATTTTTTCAATGATGAGCTATTGACAAATATAGCCAATTATACCAATCTGGGTGCTCGACAATTGAATGTCAACACAACATTCAAAGTGAGTAGCATAGATATCCGACAATACATTGGAACTCTTATCTATATGTCTGTATATAGATACCCAAGCTTAGAAGAATACTGGGGGGAACATTCGTTTGAAGCTATTCGAACAACCATGACATCCAAACGGTTTTACGAAATTCGTAAATATATACGTTTCAACGACTTTTCGATCATGAAAGATCGTACTCATCCCGAACACGATCCACTATTCAAAATAAGATCTGTATCTAACCATCTCAATGAACGTTTTGATTCCATTCCGAAATTAGCTCGGTTATGTGTTGATGAACAAATGTGCTCTACGAAAATGATAAGTGCATTCAGACAATACATGCCAAAGAAACCTCATAAATGGGGAATTAAATTATTTGTACTATGTGATTCCAGTGGCTTTTCATATCGTTTCGAAGTGTACTGTGGTAAAAATGACAATGTTATTCTACCTGATACTCCAGACTTGGGTGCAACTGGTAATGTTGTCGTTCGTCTTTCGCAGACAGTTCCAAACTTTAAGAATCATATAATATATACGGACAATTTTTATACCTCATTACCTCTTTTGGTATACCTGAGAAGTCGTGGAATTTATGCATTAGGTACAATTCGGGCAGATCGAATCCCCAACTGCAAGCTGCCAAAGGACAATGCAATGACTGCAAAGCAGAGAGGATATTCGGAAGAGTATGTCGGAACTGCTCATAGTGTAGATATAACCACTGTAATATGGAAAGATAATAAAAGCGTGAGACTTGCATCTACATATGTTGGTGTAAAACCTCATTTAACAACAACAGTTACACCAACACCATCGGCAAAAATCAGTAGATATGAACGCAAGAACAAAAGATTCGTAGAAGTTGATTGTCCACGAGTTATTAGAGAATATAACCACCACATGGGAGGTGTGGATCTTATGGATGGCCTAATTGGACGGTACCACATCCGACTCAAGACCAAAAGTGCATCATTGAAGTTGTTCTATCATTTTATTGACATGGCAATGGTTAATGCTTACCTCCTTCACAGACGCATCCATGAAGCTGGTGGGAAACAAATGAGATCCACACCAGAACTACCTAAATTCCGCTGTCAGGTTGCAAATAGTTTATGTTGTTACCAACAAAAATCAGCTAGAAGACCAGTTGGAAGACCTTCAAGTGCTGTAACTAGTCCAGCAACAGCCGTTCAAAAAGTTTTTAAAAAATCATACGGAATGAGTTTAGATGCCCGTTACGATGATGTCGGTCATATGCCTGATCAACTAGACCGTAAAGGTGGTAAACGCACTTGCAAAAATCCAGGTTGCAAATCAGAAACACAAATGTATTGCCTCAAATGCAAAGTAAATTTATGTCTTTCATCCACCAAAAAATGTTACCAAATATATCATTCGAAACCATAGTTAGTGTAATTCTTTGTTTACTTCTTTTCACACCCTTCTAATTTCAGATTGTAACACTAACTCACATTTATAATACTTTTACGCAGATTTATTTCAATAAAACATTTTAAAAATACAACGCAAATAATTACATTCAGTTTCCATTCCCCGGCCAACCCGCCTTTTGGCGGTATACCTTTTTTTTCATCTAGAGTATTCATAATTATTCTTATATTATTTTAGACTTCAAATTTGTGTTCTCTGTACCAAAATTAATATTAACCATAATTTTTTAATGAAAAAAAAATTAGCCTGCTAGAGGGTTAAAATAAATATGTCAATTTCTTCAATGTTTGCAGCTCGGAAATTACTGCCTGAAACAAGCTCGCAAAAAGCGTAGTGTAATAGCGCCACTCAATTGGGGGAAATACAGCCAACAAATAGCCATGAACGAACCACCCTTTCCGCCAGGGTCGTGACACTCTCTCTCCCCCTCTCTAAACCCTGTTTTTAGTTCACGGGCACTCGCTTGATGACACTGCCTGCGCAAAATTAATGGGGTGAGATCCATGTGATGGATTTGTCATTTGTCATTCATTGTTTTAGTTGTTTTTCTGAAAGTGTTAACTTCTAAAACCAATATCGACCAACTACAAATGTCACTGTCTCAAGGAGCACAGAATATTATGGAGCCAAGAACTCATGAAAGTAAGTGCATAATACTAATGTTGCATGGATAAGATGATCTTCTCTTGAATTTTAAATGTTTGTACATTTTTCATTACATTGTTATTATTATAAAAAGTGTATATTTATTCAAACAATTCTTGTGATTCCATCTGTCTTTGAACTGTACATCTATATTTATAAAAGAAAGTCGTGTTAGTTACTTCACTTATAACTCAAGAACGGCTATACCGATTTGGCTCAAAATTGGTGGGGAGGTAGCTTAGAACCAGGAGACGGACATAGGATACTTTTTTGTGTTATACAGGGTGTTTTTCTTTTAACGTCAATTAAAACTTGCCTTTTTTCCTGCCATAATCGTAATATTTTAGTCATGTGTGTTTAAGAATAAACTTTCGAGGCATACACCATTGAAAATAAAGCATTACTATACAGGGTGTCCTTTTTCTCATGGCACAATTGTACGTTATTGAAGTGATTTGTGTCACAAACAAAGCATTAACTAAATAGGTACCTTGGATGGATTCTCATAATGTATTCGTCCGAAATCTCCAT
Organism: Halyzia sedecimguttata; assembly: GCA_937662695.2. NCBI lineage: Eukaryota > Metazoa > Arthropoda > Insecta > Coleoptera > Coccinellidae > Halyzia > Halyzia sedecimguttata. Next base: position 4,693,571 of record OW569418.2, on the reverse strand, counting down.
ACAGGGTGTTCTTCTTTTAACGTCAATTGCAACTTGCTGTTTCCCATGCCACAAACGTACAATTTCATTCATTTGTGTTAAAAAATAAACTTTAGAGGGATACATCATTGAAAATAAATCATTACTGTACAGGTGTTTTTTTTCTAATTGCACAATTGTACGCGATTGAAGTGATTTGTACCACAAACAAAACATTAACTTAATAGGTACCTCAGATAGATTCTCATAATGTATTTGAATAGGGACCTTATGCGACCGCAGAAGCGGCATCGATTATCTTCGAATGTTGCAAATTGATATATGATTAATTGGATGCACTTAAGCAGAAATATATGATTATATATATAAACTATCTATATTTTATGACAAACGTGTATAATAAAATCTAAAATCTGCTTATTTATTGCCTCTAAGGCGGAACAGAGTTCGCTGGGTCAGCTAGTTTTGTATAAAATAAAGTAAGATTAATTGTAGGAATCTGTTGAATGGAATTGTTGGTGGTATTGACTGAAACCTGGTGGTCTGCGATTTCAATATGCGCTGAGGTAAGAAAAAATTATCGCGAATGAAGAACATTCATTCCGTTTCAGAGACTCACCTTATTCATATCGTGCCTTCTGAAACAAAGTAATTACTCTCGTTAAATAAACAGGATCTGAATTTTAAATTTATTACTCCATATCGAGATTTGGTTAAGTTTCCTGATCAAAATGAGTTTCGTGCAACCCTTTCTAAAAGGTGAGTTTGACTGAAACGCTGTGATTTTTTTCTATCGTCTCGTATATCAATTTCACAGGGATTTCTGGTTCACCCCAAGGGCGAATTCTTCATTTCAATGTTAAACTGAATAGTTAGTTTTACTTTCCACTTCAATTGAATACGTTCGAGTACCTACCTTTACTTGTTTTTGAAACCACGACCATACTTACCTGCTTTCAGTTTGATCAGCCATATCGTACACGAAGCTATTTCACCAAAGCGGCCATCAACTTCAATCACCATCACCTTCAATTCATAGTAACTAACCCCGTTGAAAGTAAGTAAAGTATGGAGATTCATAAATGGACTGAATAAATATATTTCATATTGTACCTGTATTCATTATGTATAATTACCAACCATTTATATTCATATTCGTGCAATTATTGGTTTGGCTCAATACTAATACATTTCTTAAACATAAAATTAATTAAATAAAAAATAATAAAATTTTTTTCAAGAAAGAGTGGAAAATTTTTCAGTTACAATAAGAACCCATACCATTAGATGCTCACCGGCCAACAGCTGGCGTTTGCTAAGTGCTAACTTTTTTTGACCAAACAATACCATTTCAAATTCCAACATTATAAAGTAAAAATTATGTTACGATATATCCTTTCCTATAAATTTCACCATCCCATTTTTTTGAAGGTATATCAAATGATTTTGAAGATTTATTGAACCAACCATCAACTTCTAAAAGTAATACCAAACAAGTACAAATATCACAGTCGGAAAGATTGCAGCCAATAGCTCAAAGAAGTAAGAGCATGATAACTGATAACATTCTTATTGATTTTGTCTCTAATGTATATATATATAGCTGTATATTTATATTATTAGTAGAAGTATATTTCACGGCAATAATAATGGAAGGTTTGATGGATAAATTATAAATGCTTGAGCATGTTTCATATTAACTCATTCAATTTCGTTCAGTGAAAATCAACATCCATGATTACTATTTGCAATAACCAGTAAGTGTATTGAAGAAATTAGAGGAGAAACGAATTTCTTGACATGAGTACAATGGTTTTCACAACATTAAAAAAAATTATAATTTAATACATGTAGGTGATATTACGAGCATATGATCTATTGGATAGTATATCACATTGCACTTGTTTTTCTAGGTAAAGGAGATACAATTGAAGTCTACAAGAAAAAGGCAACTGAATGAAAGGGAGAGAATCATGTATAACATGCTTTACAAATGCAGGAAAGAACTTAAGCAGAAGAAAAATCAATTGAAATCCTTTCAAGAAAGATTAGACATTGCTGAGAAACTTATCAATGCAGAAGGGTTTCAAAATTTACTGAAGCATGTTAATCGAGCCACCTGCAAATTCATTAAATGCCAAACTGACAACCAAAAATAAACCCAAATCGAGAAGATTTTCGTTAGATGAGAAAGTTCTTGCTTTGGCGTTACATGAAGCAAGTCCAATGGCATATCGCCTTCTTTGTAAATTGTTTTGTCTGCCTTCCACTAGGACTTTATTAAGGTTGCTCCAAAGATTAACTTTTTATCCAGGGGTAAATAATTGTATTTTTCAGCAACTCGCGAAAACAGTGAGTCAAATAAAATCTCCTCAAGATAAAGTTCTTATCTTTGATGAAATTTCATTGGCCAACTAATTTGAAATTTGACCGAGTTGCTGATATGATTATAGGAATAGAGGACGATGGAAGTGAAAGAAAGGGAAAGTTGGTTGACCATGCCAATGTATTCTCCCTAAAGGGATTGCACAAGCAATACAAGCAACCACTTGCCTTCACTTACAGCAAAGGTCCTATACATTCAGTGCCCCTGAATAATATGATAAGAAGAATAATTGAAAAGTCTCAAAATATTGGGTTGAATATTACGGTCACCATCTGTGATCAGGGAGCTAACAATCAAGCTGCTATCAAATTGTTGGTAGAAGAGGGGAAGGCATTTTGTTTGTAAAACAATTTACAAGATAGATAATTTGGTTTGCTCGTGAACAAGAAAGAAGTGATTCCTCTATTCGACACTCCTCATTTATTTAAGGGATTTAAGAATAATCTTCCCACGAAGGAAGCTCATTTTTTTTTGAACGGGCAGAAAAGGATTGTTAAATGGGAACATATTGCCACATTTTATGATTTGAATGTTTTCCATCCAAATCTAAGAATAAATCCCAAACTTTCTGATGGTCATGTCATCCCTGGAAATATTAACAAAATGAAGGTAAAACTGTGTACGCAATTATTCAGCCAGCCAAGACTCATTGGAATTTTTTTTGGATACACTTTATTTCATCATTCAAAACTTTTGTTATTAATAATTTTATGTCAGTGCATTCCTGGGGATCTGATTGTGAGGAAGAAGAAACAGAGAGTCGTTGTTTAGACAATTTGAAATATTTCCTCACAGAAAAAAAAGTAGACAATACTCCTACATTCACTCCTGTGAATGTTCCTCGGCGTATAGCCCTTCACAAGGGTACAAAACTTAGCAGATGTACCCTTGTTTATGTTAGTGGTGCAATCTGAAAAATAATTTAAAAAAATAATTCTCTGAAGAACTGTGAAAAGTGTAGAACAAATTTGTTTAATTATTCTGAAAATATTAAAGACACAGAATTCTTGGATTCAAGAAAATATGAATTTGGCAATTTGATAAGATCTGGAAAATATACAGATTTTTTGCTCGGGCAGTTATTTAATAATTTGTTCTACCTCATACCTCGTCTTTGTGAGAGGAGAAATATTTCCAAATATCTGCAGGAAGTGCTGAAATCAAATTTTAATTTTCGAATTTTGAAATGCCCTTCCCATGCGCTAGATGAAATATTATGTTCAACCATTGTTAGATGTTCCTTTTTCTGGTGGTGCAGACAAGTAAACAGAATACTGAATGGCACTGATTCCAAATTTTCTAGGTTTCTATCATTAAATCCGAACAAGGATATGATAGATCCTATAAAGGTTCGGGCCAAAAATCATTATGAAAAAAGAAAAAACCTAAGGCGCTTGTTGAGATGAGTGAGAATTCATGAGGAATTCTATTATTTATTTATTTATTTATTATTTCCTCATTTTGGTCCTGGAGGTCCCCAGTTAAGGATGTTTGACTTCTGTATAATAAAGTGTAGATTGTCATGTGGTACCTACGCTAGGCTCGGATGGAGCACAGAGCAGAGCGGATTGAAAAAGAGTCCTGGCGTCAAATGCTTAGCATATTTGAAGATGACCTTTTGTCTAGAGCAGTAATATCTATAATATTATATATATAATATATATTATAATATATATAATATATATAATATAATTCTTATCGATTAGCAATTGGCCATTGACCGGCGGTCCTTCATCCATTCCTGTAACATTACTGTTATATGTATGTTATAATAAAACCGCACACTATATATTATGAACGAAGAAGATAATTGAGTTAGCAATGGAAAACCATTTTTCCCATAGACAGCTAGAGCTTTGTGGGTTCACATTGTGTATTTCTGTTTTTGTTTGTTTTATTTGTGTATATATTGGATTTGGGTGTAATAGGTCTCTTGCATGATTTTTTTTTATTATTGGAATCGAGTATTATATCCATAAGAATACTGAAAAAGTTCAACCGCCGTGAAAATTTTCAATTTTCAACGAGAAAACGGTCATTAAAATTTGGTTGCACATAATGGCCCGTCATATCTACTCTCACTCTCTTCTCGTGTTCGTTTCACTCTTTCTTCCAGTGCAACACGGTTCACTATAGAGGACTTGTAGTCGGCATAGGCTGTAACAAGTAGATGGTACATTTTGATTACGTCAGCCGTTATAGCAACGATTCAGAAGCGTTTCACCTCATTTGAATTTGCTTCTTGATTTACCGATTTTCAATACCAAAATATTTAAATTTGATAAATTATGAAAGTGGAAGGGGGCATACATGATGATCTGGTATTGCCGTAGATTCAGAAAAACATATGGTATTTCGTGTTACATGCAAGAGACCTATTGTTCTAATTATGTTAATACCTATTTTTTTCTTGGTTCTGTTATAATACCTGAACACCGCATACTATATAATGTGGGCGATGATATTGTGAGTTTTTACTTAATTGCTTAAATGTATCTTACGTAAATAAATACGTAGTAATAAGTTTTACCATAAGAATCCATTGATATCATTTTCAACTCTGACAAGCTAATACTTTCGGAGATATGATTTTTCAAAATTTCAATAATAAATCGTATTTCTACGTTTTCACAGAATGATATAATTATTCTATGTATAAATTGTTATGATGTCAACTTATTTTCCTGAGACATGACATTGTCTTATTCATTTCAACAATCGTAGAATTATGCTAATTTTAATATATTATGATATCATACTTTTTGTTGGTTGATATTTTCATGCCGATGGTCAATCCATATGATGATGGAAATGGTAATGGTAAGTTAATAATATTGTGTTCAGAATATCTCCAGTAAAAAAACAAAACTGGAACATTGTGTATTTCTGTTTTTGTTTGTTTTATTTGTGTATATATTGGATTTGGGTGTAATAGGTCTCTTGCATGATTTTTTTTTATTATTGGAATCGAGTATTATATCCATAAGAATACTGAAAAAGTTCAACCGCCGTGAAAATTTTCAATTTTCAACGAGAAAACGGTCATTGAAATTTGGTTGCACATAATGGCCCGTCATATCTACTCTCACTCTCTTCTCGTGTTCGTTTCACTCTTTCTTCCAGTGCAACACGGTTCACTATAGAGGACTTGTAGTCGGCATAGGCTGTAACAAGTAGATGGTACATTTTGATTACGTCAGCCGTTATAGCAACGATTCAGAAGCGTTTCACCTCATTTGAATTTGCTTCTTGATTTACCGATTTTCAATACCAAAATATTTAAATTTGATAAATTATGAAAGTGGAAGGGGGCATACATGATGATCTGGTATTGCCGTAGATTCAGAAAAACATATGGTATTTCGTGTTACATGCAAGAGACCTATTGTTCTAATTATGTTAATACCTATTTTTTTCTTGGTTCTGTTATAATACCTGAACACCGCATACTATATAATGTGGGCGATGATATTGTGAGTTTTTACTTAATTGCTTAAATGTATCTTACGTAAATAAATACGTAGTAATAAGTTTTACCATAAGAATCCATTGATATCATTTTCAACTCTGACAAGCTAATACTTTCGGAGATATGATTTTTCAAAATTTCAATAATAAATCGTATTTCTACGTTTTCACAGAATGATATAATTATTCTATGTATAAATTGTTATGATGTCAACTTATTTTCCTGAGACATGACATTGTCTTATTCATTTCAACAATCGTAGAATTATGCTAATTTTAATATATTATGATATCATACTTTTTGTTGGTTGATATTTTCATGCCGATGGTCAATCCATATGATGATGGAAATGGTAATGGTAAGTTAATAATATTGTGTTCAGAATATCTCCAGTAAAAAAACAAAACTGGAATATTGGTGTATTGGAGTATTGGAGTGGATTTGAGGAAAGAATATATATTATCGTTCATCATAGAATTGAGGAATGAATATCTCGGATGAGTTCGTTGTTGGGTAGAATTTGTCGATTGGTTTTGGATTGATAAGTTTTGGCACTCTTTTTGAATTTTAATTCTTTTATGATGTTTGAATTCAATTTATGATAAGATGAAGTTCTTTCATAAGAACCAATTGATATAATTCCCAACTCTGAGAAACCAACACTTTCGGAGATATAATTTGTCTGTTTGAACAGGAGCGCCAGAAAGCTCCTGTCCACAGGACTTGAACCAATTTTTTATTATGCCAATCGAAAGATGATGCAATTCTCAATTTTATTTCCAGTTACCATTTTTTCACATTTTAAGCCATTAGCGATCTACAGGGTGTTTTATGATCATTTTATACCATTTTTTTTTGTATTGTGACAATATGCCCTGATTTGGAGACATATGATTCTGTTCCTCAAATTCAAAAAGGCTTCGTAACAAACTATAAATCTTTCGTTATATTCAGCAAATAATACATTTTAATAACAATAAACAATTATATAATAACAAACTAATCATTTTAAATCATATGTTCTATATGCCTACCATTATGATCCATACATAAATTATATCTTGTCCTTTTTGCCAGAATATTAGGGTTCAATTCGGCGCATGCGTTTGTTATTTTTATTTTCAAATGGTCTAAATTACTAGAATAAGTTTTGTATACCATATTTTTCAGGGTGCCCCAAAGAAAGTTATCCATGGGCGTTAGGTCCGGTGATCTTGCGGGATATCTGATGGGTTCATTAGTTCCTATCCATTGATTTTCGAATTCTTGATCTAGATGTCTCTTTACAATGGCAGCGTTGTGGCACGGAGCCCCATCTTGCTGTAGCCACATATTTCGTCTTATTTGAAGAGGAACATTTTCTTTTAAAACCGGCAATATTTTTCGAATGAAATCTAGATACCTTTTCCCAGTTAATGAGCCTTCATAAAAGTATGGCCCTATTAAATGACGTCCCACAATACCGCACCAAACCTTTATCCCGAAATGTCCTTGTTGCTGAATCGGTCTGATGCCAGGTAGGTTTTCATCCGACCAGTAATGCGAATTTTTTCTAGTTGGTTTCCCATGGCTAATAAATCGACGTTCATCGGTCCATGGAACATGGTTATAAAAATTAGCATCATCATTCAATGCCACTAAAAATAGAGCTATATAATCCCCTCTTCTTTCAAAACCTATTATATACAGAGACAGAGATTGCACGTTTTGAATTTTGTAGTCATCAAATTTATTCGTTTTCAAAGCTCTTTGAATTGAACTATAACTAATATTCAAATGTCTTGATCCTTGCCTTATTGACGCCCATGGTTGATTTTCAAAATAATTTATAATAGTTGCTACTTTTTAGTCTGTAGTGGCAATTCGCTTCCTGTTTTTTTTTGCAAAAAATGCTTTATCATTTTTTCTTAAATTTTCCTCTAATATTGAAAATATTTTTCTGTCCGGGATGTTTCGCTCAGGATACCTCATTGTGTAAAGTCGGCGTGCAGCTACAGCGTTTTTGTTGGCTTCTCCATAAATTAAGAACTTATCCACCTTTTCATCGTGCGAAAACATTTATTTTTAATCTTTTCAGTGCATATTTACCCAAAAAGTTCTACAGAGCTGACACCACTAAACTGTCACTGCAGAGAAATAGTTTATTTCAAAGCTTCCTTGAATTTAAGTAAGAAAATAATATATGTGTCTCCAAATCAAGGCATACTGTCACAATACAGAAAAAAAATAAATAAAATTGAATTAACATACACGCTGCAGATAGCTAACGGTTTAAAATGGAAAAAAATAGTATATACAGGAAAAGTTCAGAATAAAATCATCTTTCGAATGGCGTAATAAAACATATGTGTTTCTGGAAAAAAAATTGACTTCGCCGCAACGCTTGCCATCTCTTTTTTTTCTCCTACTTTTACGCGCATCTCAAGTTAACATTACCTTGTACAAAATGCTGTTCACAGACTAAAAAAATATTCCACCGTTTTCGAGAAGATTGGGGTTACGAAGATAAGTGAATCACCCTGTACTACCCTGTTTTATACGAATATGCAATTTTTTTCCGATCAACCAACAAATTCAAAGATTTCCTGTGATTCTAACAATGAAATGATTTCCCTCTCTTGTTTGTTTTTAAAGTCTGTTTTGTACTGCGCAATAAACTTGGCTCAGCATGATTTATATGAAAACGTTGATTTTTTTTTAAGATTTTGAGTAAAATAAGAATTTGTACCTATCTCAATAAAATGGTCACATACATCTATTATTGGAAAAGTAATTCGATCTCTTACTTCCTCTTTGACGCTCTTGTTCCTCGGAACAGAGTGCTTATCAATTTGCCGAAATGTCTGTTATTCCCGAATTTTTGGCTGAAAATGGTCTTAAACGATTTGGTTCGACTCACTGATCAAGAATCCGTGGTCGAAATCCACTCTATCCGTCCAGCCGTCGCATTTAAATTAAAGAAGTTGATGGCATTTCCGGTTAAACCAGAAGTACATTATTAACAAAAATGTACATCAGATGCATTTTCTTCCATTGCACATACCTGCAAATTTTCAAAAATATCGTTCTTTTCGTTTAAAAGTTATTTACTTGGTTCCATACCTTATCCCAACCCTGTATACGCATCTAATAGCGATTTCCATTGACAGGCTCGGATCACTCGGAGTCATATTTGACAGATATTTTCGGTTCCATTGGACAGATAAGATCGATTTCGAGGGCTCCGAGCGTGTCAATGGAAATCGCTATGTATGTTCGTTTAGAATTGTCAAATTGGAAAGCTTACACAATATGAACCATGCTTTCAAACTTTCTTTTTTCGAATTCTAACTTACTGTCAATTATCGCATTTCTAGTGTTCTTAAGAAGATGTGGGACATCAAATATTGTAACCACAATTTCCTCATTCACTGTGAAGTCATAAGGACTAGGATTTTTGCTGGGAAAATCTCTAACCAAAGCATTAATACCTGCTCTGTTAGAGCTACCCTGGTCGCAAACCGTAGCGCAAACCTTCATCCCTTCTACCTGCAACTCTATGATAACCTGAATTATAATTTGTTTCAAATCATCAGATTTCAGATAGTCCTTTGTGAAAAAATATCCCACTGGCATCTTGCAACTATTTCTGATGCCCCGTACCATAAAGACGATGAGCATGATTTGCAGGGTTCGATGTTTGCCCTTTGATACCTTAATCTTCGAAACCAGATATTCTTTGTTTGTGACTTTCATGAAAAAAAGCGCTACTCAAGGAAATCTCATCAAAGATTTTTATTGGTCCTTTATTTACAATCTACTCATCTATATGGTATTAAGTAAATTTGATAGTATTAAGAACATGAAAGTGAAATGTCCAGTAACATTTCTACGTATTATGCACTAAACTAGTGGTGATGTGGAATAAGGTCTTCAGGCCATATATATGAAGAGTATGTAGATGAAGAGGAGTGCTAATAGCTTTGGGGATTTCTTTTGTGATCCAAGGAGTGGCATGCCAGGCTACTTGTTGTATGGTTCGTGTCAGATGGTGGACGGCTTCATCTAATTCTGACGTCTCTTTTATGCACAGGGTTCTTAGTTTTTCATTTCTGTATTCTCTGAAGTACTCCCACCTAGTATGTGTCGTGGCTAATTTTGGTGGAGTATCTACTTTTAGAAGCGAACTATTTAGTGTCATAATAAGAGGAGAATGATCCAATGTTAGGTCATAGTTAGACTCCAATAGACAGTTCTGCTTTGCAATGCTGTTCACTATAAAGAAATCTAGCAGGTCAGGTAGTTTTCTTGGGTCTGTTGGCCAGTATGTGGGCTCTCCATTTGAAAGGTGTTTATAGTTTTACTCGACCATGGCCCGTAGTAAATAACGACCCCTAGTAGTAATCAATCTGGAACCCCACTGTGTATGCTTAGCGTTTCAGTCGCCTACAGCAATGAATTTGTTCCCTAGAGTGGCGAAGAACTCTTTGTATGTGTCCGTTGAAAATGTGTGTCTTGGAGGACAGTCTACCGATGTTATGCATACTTGTCCAGTATTGGATTCAATTTTCACTGTAGTACCGTGAATGGAGTTCGTTTGGAATCCTTCCTGCTCGTGATGACTAATGGAATTTTTAATGATGACAGCGGAACTTCCGTGAGCTGTTCCATCAGTATGTGTAGTGTGGTTGACGGAATATAGTATGGGATAGTAAATACTGTTCGGCTAGTGAAGTGTGTTTCAGAAATTAGAAGGATGTAGTACGGGAGCCAGTAACAGATATACATGACCAAGTTCCTCTCAAGCGGTAATTAGTAGAATGTATCAGAAAATAGTAACTTAAAGTCTCGTGAACGTCAGCTGCGGCTCCATTGGGGGGATGAGCGGCGGCAGCCTCCCACGCACGAAGAAAATAGAAATACATTCAGTCATCTCCTCCCAGCTAAAAATTCGTGAAATTGTAGCTAACCCTATATCTCGAAGAAAAAAACAATCAGCTGGCTATAGCATAGTGGATTGTACGTCAGCTGATGCATAGAATATGAAAGAAAAAATTTTACTTTCAGTGATTTCCTCTCAAATAAAAATTAACCTGATGATAGCTCATATGCAACTATGGATAAATATATAAGTCAGCTGGCTGTATCTCGGTGGAAAAACCGTCAGCTGGTAATTTGAAAGTTATATATGATAATATTGAGAGTTAGGCGGAAGCCTGGCAACACACGGTACATCGAGATATTTACATACAAGTAATAAGGTACGCTTGGAGAGGGGGAAGTTGTACGCATGATCGGGGTACTTCGGCCCTGGTCTAGAATAGACAGGCAAAACTGGCAAACGTAGTCGCTATTATCACAGATTAACCAGATGCGCCACTTCCAGTATTTATGAATGAACTCAGCTGACGCGTAATGTTGACCATGGAATTTTCGGCACCCCCAAATAGTTCCTAGCTCCTAAGTATCTGGGGGATGCCAATAAAATCGCAGATATAGGATCACGTGACCTCTCGGCCAATCGCAACTATGGTAGAGGCAGAACGACGTTCATTCATAAATTTATAACAACAAACGTAAAGGTTAGCTAAAATACTCAGCTTATGTTCGAAAATTTGTTACTCAAGTGGGATTAATTTAATCAATTTTATAAAGTGTAATGAAGAGGTTCAAGATGCAGTCGAGCTCGAAAACTAGTGTGTCAACGGAATTTTTTCCTGCACTTCTGATACTTAACGATCCTGAAAGTGTGATATATTTGTCATAATTAATGAAATCGTCCTATTCAAGGGATGAAGAGTGAAAGCTACAAACTATTTATGATCTTTCAATACATATTTCTATTGCTAATTTTTTTTTGTTTCACTTGTGTGCTGTTAGTCGTTCAGGTCGACTCAAATAAGTGAATAATTATTTATTACGTTTAACCTGGAAGTGTGGTTCTTTACTTGATATTAAGATGTTAATCATCTATTGAAAATTTTTTTCTATATTAGTCAAATTAAATGTTTTGAACAGTGCTTTTTTCGCAAAAAAAATCAGGTATTCACTCGCAACGACTTTGTGCAAAGTTGTCGATCTCCCTTATTCGTACAATGCTTCATGCAAAAATTAAAGTACTAAAATAAACTTTCGCCAACAATATCTGAGTTTGTAGCGTACGTGCTAGATTGCTAGAAATAAATTAAATTTTATTATTTGACAGTTGGTGTAGTTGAGGTTAAAGTTGGTTTTGAATTTCAAAGAGCGAGAACGCAGTTCATTTTACTACGTCTTCATCGGTAGTAAATCTGAAGGTCAAACCTTTGTGCTTCCCGCCAAATGTCGAATGCACTATCTGGTAATCTGTGCAATTATATCAAACGTAAAATATCTGTCAACATGTCTAACGTAACGCCTTTTTGTGTTTTTGGCGCTCTTGTTCCTAGGAACAGAGTGCTTATCAATTTGCCCAAATGTCTGTAAATTTCGAATTTTTGGCTGAAAATGGTCTCAAACGATTTGGTTCGTTTCACTGATCAAGAATCCATGGTCGAAATCGATTCTGTCCAGCCGTCCCTTAACACGATAACTCTCGAACGGAAGGAGTTAGAGGATTGAAAGGGTAGGTTTGGAGCGTAAATATCTCGGACGAGTTCGTTAACCAGCGAAATCCATCGAGCGGTTTCGGAGTTATGGCCGTTTTTAGTAAAAATATTTTTTATGATTATTTCCGAAAGCGATCACTCTTTCGATCTGAAATTTAGCATCAAATTGTAGAATAACGACCTTCATACGCATGCAAAGTTTTGTATAGATCGGATTGCCGTGAATTGTGAAAAAAAAAATTTTTTTTAAATTTTGTTTCTACAATAACTATTGAACAAAATGAGCTAGGCAATTGAAATGTTAAGAGTATGTTTGGGAGATAAATATCTCGGCTGAGTTCGTTATTGGGTAAAATAGGCCAGACGGTTTCAGAGTAAAGAAAAAAAAATTTTTTTTTCATGTTACAAATTTCAAGTTGAATTTTTTTAAAATGCAATTTCACCTTAAAAATCCACTGATATCAATTTCAACCCTAACAAGCTAACACTTTCGGAGAAATGATTTTTCGAAATTTCAATAATGAATCGTACTCCTATGTTTTCACAGAATGCTATAATTATTCTATCTATGAATTATTATATGATCTGTGTTCATACTCTTACATGTTGCAACGATATAGCACGTCTATGGATAAATCAAGCGGACGATCCGCCTCTGTTTTGATCGTATCCTGAATTACGCGTCGAACAACTACCGGGAACCTGCGCGTGAAACCAGAGCGCCCGCGTTTTCATGTGTCGTGAAAAGGCTGGAAAGTTCTGCTGTTCTTCTTGCGATTCCGGAAGATTTCAATATAACAGCATTTTTATCGTTGGATTTACGAGTTGAATTATCGGCGAGAATTGTGCTGAAATTCTCGGTAAGTGCTTAATTTGATATCATTATAGGTCAGAGTCCTCACCAGGGGAGAAAATTGAATTTTAAAGATCATAGTTTTTTCAGTGTCATCCATTTTGTGGAAGCGATCTCAGATTTGGTAAATTTGGTGGAAGTTGTTTGATATTCTGAACGAAACTCCTTCTCAGGTTCAATTTGTGATATATTTTGTGATTGATTAGTTGTAGATTTAAGTTCAGAAACCCGAGAAGGAGTTGTAAAAGTTTTTCGTATTATAATTCCTTTGTTCGTTTTCCCCAATAGCACCTTGGCTTGGATGCTAATCGTACCTTGGCTTGGATTACAATTATACCTTGGCTTGGATGGTAATTATTGTACCTTGGCTTGACAGAAGTTGTACCTTGGTTTGGATTGGCTGGAATTGAATTTTTACCGAGGAATCATTCAGATACACCAACTACCCTTGAAATTGGGAGAATCAACGTAGTACTTCCTTTGGATGGAAAAGTAACCAGGAGACACTTTACTTCGGATTGGAAGTGGTTTCTTTAAAATTGGAACATCAAGATCAGGATCATAATATCGAACTCCGAGGGGGCCACGACGTTGTTTTTTTTTATTAAGTTAAGTAGTATGAGACTGTGTAGGGTGAAAAAGGGTCGACCCATTGTAATTTTTCAATTTTAATATATATATTGTGAAAACCTGGGAGGGAGTTTTGTTGCCGAATTAAGCCAGTTTAGCCTCCCACCCCTAGAAAATCAAAAGTAGATTCTCATGCTCTACAATCGTTTATAAGTGGACGATTGGCACGTTACACATTTTGGCACCTAACAACGTGGGACTCGAAATTTTGGCACTAAAATTTTTGAACAAAATTTTTTTTTTGCTTGATTTATTTTGGCAACATATATTCCTTGTTTCGACCTTTTTCTCTCTATAATAGTTTTTTTATTTTCTCTTATCTTTATTTTCTCGTTGGCATCAGATTGAACACATCTGTTAATATTATTGTTTTTTTTATCTAACTTTTCAATATGATTAATCCGGATTTCTTGAAGGCACATGAACTTGCGTATGAAGTCGCAATTCGTATTGGTAGGGAAGATGTTGCGAAAACTGTCGAACGAAATCGCAAATTATTGAGAGGTCTCTTAGCTCAGGAAAAATGTGATCGTAGCATGACAGAAATTAGGGAAGCGTATACTGTCAATGAAAACTTTAAAGAACTATCAATTTCAATTTCTGATTTAACTGATAAAATCTCTAAGTTAATTCCTAGTTCTAGTTCATCGGATTTTAAGAGAATTGAAGATAGGCTGTCGCATTGTTCCAAGAGATTACATCGAATTTACACCGAAAATGATACAGACGAAAAACAGAAACGCGAAATTACCATCAAAATAATAGAACTAGAAGCTGATTTCGATGAATGTAGGCCATCAGAAAAATTGGCAACTTCCACTCCAAGTTCACCTCCTTTTCCTGTTTCTAGTAATTTACCTTCACGTAATAAAGTACCTGTTTATAAATGGAATTTGAAGAAATTTTCGGGTAGAGAGCCGTTGATTCCATTTCTTGAATTGTTGGATACTTTAAAGATATCTCGCGGTTGTACTGATGTAGATTTGTTCGAGTCTGCTTCAGATTTGTTTGAGTGTGATGCTTGGAACTGGTGGCATAACCATTTTGTTAGGAAAACTTTTGCAGATTGGTCTGAATTTTTGGATGCGCTAAAAGATACATTTTTACATTCAAATTATGATCAAGTTTTGTTGGATGAAATTAAATCGAAAAAGCAACGCTCAGGAGAAAGTGTTAGTATCTTTATAACAACATTAGAGGCACAATTTCATCGGCTCAATCACAAACCCTCGGAGAAAGAAATGGTTAATATTATAAGAGGAAATTTGCTTCCAGATTTTATTGCGGCATTGGTATTGAGAGACGTAGACACATTATCGGATTTAAATTCATTATGTAAGAGAGTAGAGGATGCTTTGAGCTTAAATAAAAGAAAATCTTATTCCGTAGCTCAGCTTGATTTCACTACTTGTTGGAATTGTAAAAAAACAGGACACAAGTATTATTCTTGTACGAGACCGAGAAATGTCTTTTGCTATGGTTGCGGAATGACTGGTGTAGTAAAATCAAAATGTTTTAAGTGTTCAAAAAACGCTACAACTGGTCATGTTCCGGCAGAAAACATGAACCAACCAGGCCTGTCAAAAGCTGCCAAAAACCACCAGAACCGCAGAATGTGAATTTCTTCGATAGGATCGACTTTGATGATTGGTTAAAGAAAGTTGAGTCACTTTATATTACGAAACCACCTATCGAGCCTCCTTTTAAATCAATTCCTCAGATTTGTCCCTTACTAGAAAGACTTAATGACGATGACAGACCGTACATTAGAGTAAATATCTTGAATGAAAATATCTTAGCCTTACTAGATAGCGGAAGTAATGTCTCTATTATCGGTTCGCCGTCACTTTTTCTGTTGAAAAGATTAAATTTGCCTATTAATTATGATGTTTCCTATCATCTCACTACCGCTGATGGCACATTGCAGAGCACTTTGGGAAGTGTTGATTTGCAAATTGAATTAGGAAAATTATCAAAACAACTTAAAGTACTAGTAGTTCCTTCCATTTCACAGCCGATGATTTTGGGAATGGACTTTATACAAAAATTCAATCTAAGACTCGATTTTACGAAATTCTCTTTTAATTCTTCCGCATTATCGACAGCTGCAGTACATGTAATCAAACCTGCTGAGGATTTGACTACTTTACAGCGGAATAAGTTGGATGAGGTAGTAGGTTTCTTCCGCACTATAGGACCTGAAGATGGAATCGGTAGAACTAATTTGCTAACGCACAATATTAAGACTGAAGGTTCGCCCATACGCCAACGACAATACCCTCTCTCACCTGCTATGCAGTCGACATTAAACAAAGAGATTGATGATATGTTGAAACTTGGTGTAGTTAGCCCAGTAACAACTACTTCACCTTGGCTGTCTCCACTTTGGCTTGTTAGTAAAAAAGATGGTTCTTTCAGAGTGTGTTTCGATGGTAGAAAATTAAATTCAGTTACAACTCCTGATTCATACCCTATGCCTCTCATAGATTCAATTATAAGTAAAGTCCGTAATGCCTCATGTGTCTCTTCTATTGATTTAAAATCGGCTTTTTTCCAAATTCCCCTCGACGAGGAATCCAAATTGAAGACTACTTTTGCAGTTCAAGGTCGCGGTTTGTTTTGCTTTAATGTTCTTCCTTTTGGCTTGAATAACGCTGCTCAAGCCATGTGTCGATTAATGGATATGGTAATAGGTCCATCCCTGGAACCTTACGTTTTTTACTACCTTGATGATATAATTGTTGTTACACCTGATTTTGATACTCATCTCAAGGTTTTAACTGAACTTTTCAAACGTCTTCAAGAAGCTAACTTGACTGTAAATTTCGGAAAATGTCAGTTCTGCCGTTCCTCTCTCAAATTTTTAGGATTTTTAGTTGATGAACAAGGCCTTAGGACGGATCCTGACAAAATCAGGACAATTTTAGATTATCCAGTACCTACAAGTACGACACAGATTCGGAGATTGATTGGTCTTGTGGGATATTATAGGAGATTTTTGAAGGACTTCTCTACTGTATGCTCTCCCATTTCAGATTTGCTAAAGGGTCGTAAAAAGGGACAACCAATAGTCTGGACGGAGGAAGCTGATGCAGCATTCAAAAACGTGAAGCAACTTTTGACTTCAACCCCTGTTCTGGCTAGCCCAGATTTCACAAAGAGGTTTTTTCTCGCCTGCGATGCCTCTGACGTCGGAGTTGGTAGCGTTCTTTTTCAAGAGAATGACGGAGTTGAACATCCCATAGCCTAGTCCTTGAGTAAGTGTCAACGGAATTACACTACGACGGAGAAGGAACTCCTATCCATTGTCTTATCTATTGAAAGATTCCGCCCCTATATCGAGGGAACTGAGTTCACCGTAATAACGGATCATTCGTCTTTGCAATGGTTGCACTCCATGAAAAATCCATCTCCCAGGATAGCTAGGTGGATAATCAAATTATCTTGTCATAAGTTTAAAATAGTCCATCGTAGTGGTTCGTTAAACACGGTTGCAGATTCCTTATCACGTATTCCAGAGACAGCCGTCCTGAACCTTAATACCTTGAAGCCTGATCATTGGTACCGAACTATGTGTGACAGGATTGAGAGAAATCCTGAATCTTTTCCTGATTTCAGAGTTTCTGGAAAAATTTTGTATAAACATGTCATGAGTAGGTCGAAGTTAACAGATAGTTCTCCCACATGGAAAATAGTGGTTCCCACTGGAAATAGATTGGAGCTGCTTAATAAGTTTCATGATGATCCACTGGCTGGACATTTTGGTGTTTTCAAAACTCTCTCTAGACTTTCCCAGTTATACTATTGGCCAAAGATGCGGAATTCGGTAAAATCGCACGTCAGAAAGTGTAAAATTTGTGCTTCTTGCAAGCCTGACAACCTTCCACAGGCAGGATTAACAGGAAATTATCGAAATATCAACTTCCCTTTCCAATTAATTTCCGCTGACTTATTAGGACCATACCCGAGATCTAAAAATGGTAATCAATACGTTCTGGTAGTGACTGATTGGTTCACGAAATTTGTTTTGGTACACCCAATGGCCAGAGCTACCGCAAAGGGTGTTGTCAAGTTTATGGAAAATAATGTCTTTCTAATTTTCGGAGTTCCGCAGATTATGGTTGTTGATAATGGAGTCCAGTTCATTTCAAATGATTTTAAGAACTTAATGAAAAATTATAATGTACAGAAAATCTGGTACAATGCTAGGTATTTCCCTCAGATTAATCCTACGGAACGCGTGAATAAGACCATCGTAACAGCAATAAGATCTTTTATTCACGAGAATCACAATACTTGGGATGAAAATATACATCGAATAGCACAAGCAATCAGATTGGCTAGACACGAAGTCACGGGTTTTTCTCCATCCTATTTATGCTTTCTCCGAAACGTTCCTACAGATGGTGCATTTTTTGGGTTGATTTCAGATAATGCTCATAATAATATCCAAATTGAAAATAAAGTTCTGGATCCTACTTTACAAACAGAAGACCTTCCGGAGCTTTATAAGTCAGTACAACAGAAACTATTCAAAGCATATCAGAAGAATGCCCACCGTTATAACTTGAGAAAGCGCGTCCTTGCTTTCAAAGTAGGAGACAGAGTTTGGAAAAAGAATTTTGTTCTGTCAGACGCCCCGAATAAATTTTCTGCTAAGTTGGCACCGAAGTACATTCCCTGTATTGTGAACAAAGTAATATCTCCGTTGGTCTATAATTTGAGAGATTTGAGCGGGACTAACCTTGGTAATTTCCATGTCAAACACATTAAACTAGATCTGACTCATGATGATGTTTCTACCGACTTAGACGATACTAACTGCGACGAATAATTCGTTTGTAACTTTACCTTCCCTTCCTTAAATTGCCCAGATGCACAGAATCTTCATTTTGTTTTAGATAAATTCTTTAGCGCATTATCTTTATAGCATGGCTATATTATCGTTGTAGCATGGCTGCAATTATCGTTGTAGCATGGCTACTTTTGTGGTTTATCGTTGTAGCAAGGCTATTTTACCGCATTTACCGTATCGCTGTAGCACCAATGGTGGTGACTACTATTTATCGTATCGTTGTAGTAAGACTACATATTTTTCGCTATGAATTTGTCACTAATCAGTCCGAAGTGTATTTCAGATATGCAGATAAAATTTATTTTGGTGTAACTGATCGTACATTTTGGGGATAGTTAAATTTTTGGGTCTGAAGATTCAGTTTTTATTTTCTGTGCTCTGGTGCAAAATCCTATTTCCTAATCTTTCCTTCGATTTTCCTTTACCTTATCGTTATCGTTGCAAGTTTGACACTTGCTGGCGCCCAACTTGACGTTCCTGTGGACTTTTGGCTATGACTTTCATTGGAGAGGGAGGTAGGGAAGTGAATCCTTAAGCTCAGTTGATTCACATACACATCAGTGCAGAACATCCATGTACACATTTTTTCACTATTGTGAGCCAGTCATAGTTAATTTTCCACGGACAACGCCAAATCTCTCTATCTTATTATCGGGTTCTATGGTATTTGTATAGTCATATTACTAAAATTTTTCTTTGCCGAAATCTATCGATTTCCTTTTTCTATTACCGAATTTGACTATATATTTACCAATTGATTATGACATTATTTTTTTTTCTCTTTTTGATTACCGGATTTGACATCGTCCTGTGCGAATAGCACAGAGTGATGGAGTCATTTTTGAAAGTTTTGGACTTAAACTAAAAACCTTCCATGCCCCCCCCCTTTCTGGTCCACCTTCGTCTCGGGTGCCAGGAAGGATTTCTTGTTAAAGTGCGACGGCACAAACCTAGTCATTTTTTTTTAGTTTAGACGGATTTTTATTTTCTTATTTCTATCGTAGTAGCACTGGCTATTATAGTTGCAGTGTCTACTACTTATATTGATTAATCTATGATGAAGTTTTTCGGGCATGACTTCCCAGACTCGGTAGGATGACGGTGTTTCATAGCCTGATGGTATGAAACATCCTCATCCCTCTTTCGCTTTTTAGAGAGAGGCCTTCAGCGACCGGTGTCTGTTTCACTTTTTTCACTCTAGTTTGAGTTTAAATTATTGAGTGTCGTATCGGGCTCCCATCGGGCATCCTTACCTTTACCCCTCTTTCGTTTTTTTTGAGAGAGGTTTTCAATCAACTGACGGTTATTCCACCATTTCCATCTTTTCCATCTTTCTCATATTTCCTAGTGCTCAGGTCGTTTCTAATTTAAATTGGTTAATTTTTCATTGCATTTGCCTTCAGCAATTTGGTGTGGTATTTGATTTTTCTGTAAGACTGCGTTCGATAGGTTTTGGTGCGAGCATGGTGCGCTTGTAAGTCTCTATTTATAATATACAACATCAATTGTTACTTTGATTGCTAACTCCAGTTGGCAAGTCAAAGTTCTATCCTTTAAGCATGCTGTGTTTGTTCTGATGCCATCGAAGTTTTTTTTGACTGAGATATTTCGTTCATTTACAAAAAAAAATATAAAATTTTTTTTTTCTCCTGGTGAGAGGTGTGTGCAACGATATAGCACGTCTATGGATAAATCAAGCGGACGATCCGCCTCTGTTTTGATCGTATCCTGAATTACGCGTCGAACAACTACCGGGAACCTGCGCGTGAAACCAGAGCGCCCGCGTTTTCATGTGTCGTGAAAAGGCTGGAAAGTTCTGCTGTTCTTCTTGCGATTCCGGAAGATTTCAATATAACAGCATTTTTATCGTTGGATTTACGAGTTGAATTATCGGCGAGAATTGTGCTGAAATTCTCGGTAAGTGCTTAATTTGATATCATTATAGGTCAGAGTCCTCACCAGGGGAGAAAATTGAATTTTAAAGATCATAGTTTTTTCAGTGTCATCCATTTTGTGGAAGCGATCTCAGATTTGGTAAATTTGGTGGAAGTTGTTTGATATTCTGAACGAAACTCCTTCTCAGGTTCAATTTGTGATATATTTTGTGATTGATTAGTTGTAGATTTAAGTTCAGAAACCCGAGAAGGAGTTGTAAAAGTTTTTCGTATTATAATTCCTTTGTTCGTTTTCCCCAATAGCACCTTGGCTTGGATGCTAATCGTACCTTGGCTTGGATTACAATTATACCTTGGCTTGGATGGTAATTATTGTACCTTGGCTTGACAGAAGTTGTACCTTGGTTTGGATTGGCTGGAATTGAATTTTTACCGAGGAATCATCCAGATACACCAACTACCCTTGAAATTGGGAGAATCAACGTAGTACTTCCTTTGGATGGAAAAGTAACCAGGAGACACTTTACTTCGGATTGGAAGTGGTTTCTTTAAAATTGGAACATCAAGATCAGGATCATAATATCGAACTCCGAGGGGGCCACGACGTTGTTTTTTTTATTAAGTTAAGTAGTATGAGACTGTGTAGGGTGAAAAAGGGTCGACCCATTGTAATTTTTCAATTTTAATATATATATTGTGAAAACCTGGGAGGGAGTTTTGTTGCCGAATTAAGCCAGTTTAGCCTCCCACCCCTAGAAAATCAAAAGTAGATTCTCATGCTCTACAATCGTTTATAAGTGGACGATTGGCACGTTACAATGTCATCCTATTCTATAAGAGAGAGTCAAATTCATTTCAGCTATTTTAATTTGATTTCTTCCATGGTGCAGTTCTCATTCTCAGATTGCTCATTTAATCTTGATAAATTAACTATTATTTGATCTGAATTCCCTTTATTTTGCAGTTCTATTATAAGAATCCATTGATATAATTCCCAACTCTGAGAAACCAATACTTTCGGAGATATAATTTGTCTGTTTGAACAAGAGCGCCAAGAAGCTCCTGTCCACAGGGCTTGAACCAATTTTTCTTTCATGTTCTAGGCATCAGCTGACGTACAATCCACTATGTTATAGCCAGCTGATTGTTTTTTTCCTCGAGATATAGGGTTAGCTACAATGTGACGAATTTTTAGCTAGGAGGAAATGACTGAATGTATTTTTATTTTCTCGTTCGTGGGAGGCTTCGGCCGCTCATCCCCCCAACGGAACCGCAGCTGACGTTCACGAGGCTTTATGTTACTATTCTCTGATGCTTCTCTCCAATTATCTCTCGAGAGGAAATGATCAACCAAATTTTCACCTGGCTCCCGGACTAATGTCAACTTTGTTCAGATCTAAGAACGTTAGGTTTTCTTGTTTGTGGTGTACTAAACCATTGGCGTTCCAAGTCGCAATCTTGAGAATCTTGGTAGCCATTACGGGAGTTTGCTTATGACGGTGATGAGCAGATTCAAGATAATGCATTTCTGGTTTAGCAATTGCGAGAACATGATTTTAAATTCTTCAAGGAATGTCGACAATTGTTGACTTAGCTGTAGTAATATTTCTTCTTGGTTGACATTACTTGTCACTTGTGCAAAGGTTTTTGGGATATGGCTATTTTGTTGTGGCTGCTGGATTAAATGAGGGGATTTTTATGTTGGGGTGTGGTGAATTATTGGTATTTCTTGGGTGGCTTCTCTCTACGAGGTCTTTGAAACTTGGCAACCCCTACAGTTGGCTGGGTGGTTGCCATCACATAGGACACATTTCGCAGTCGTATCCTTGGATTTTTGGCAAGTTTTTGAGTCGTGTGTGTGCTAATTTTGACTTTGTAATTGCTTAGTACTCTAGTATGGAATGAATCCTTATCAATTACTTCAGCAAAGCTGTTGATCATCGCTCTGTAATCGGCAACATCATAGATGTAAATTGGCGGTGGTGTTGGTGTTTTGTTTTCCTTTTCCTTCTTGTCTTTGTTTAACTGCGTGGATAACATTGTTTGGAGAAGTGAAAATCAATTTTCTGTTGGGGTTACAGATAGACTTGGAGTTTGTGTAGGTGATCTTTTGCGTTTTTTCATCAATTGCCAATGTTTACTGCCAACTTCCATTTCTTCGTTTTGATCTGGAGTGGGTGTTTGAAATGCCTGATTCACAATTTTGTTTAGGTTTTGTAGCGCTACATTCTTTATTTCGTCAGGTGGGAATCCTAAGAACCTACCTTGGTTCTGGTGGATGATTATATTAGGTGTAGACCCAATATTATTATTTGAGAACATAAGGGTTCTCTGTGTGTGGGTACCTTTATATCATTGGAGAATGATGATATTGTCTTGGGTGCAGATGTTGTTTTTCAGCAATTTGTGCACAGGTATTGAGACAACAGATGTAATTTCCACAGATGTGAGACAATGGAATGAATTCCGGATCGTTATTCATACGGAAATATGTTTCGAAAATTATCCTGAATAACTGATGGACCAATTTCGCGGGTATTTCTACACTTTTAGCAAACAAGCTCGATCAGTCCGGGTTTTTATACCCAGAGTCGGTGGCTGATTACTGTCATACTTGTTTAAAATACTTGGACGAATATGGTGGCGATAACGATCAACACGACTGCATCGGTTGAGCACACGTTGCTGACTGCCTCATCAAAGATCAAGGCGCAGTATCGATCCAGCTCGTCCATTTTATCGGTCTGAATTTTCAAATGTTCCAAAACAGGTTTAAGGAGTCCACACTCAAATGGAATTGATGATAAAATAATCTGAAGTGACCTAGGCGATGGAAGTTGAAAAAAATGTCTGAGGTAATTAAATAATTTTGGACTCCTTTTGAAAATAGAAAGAGAGGTCTTTTATAGACCTCCGTCCTGTTGGACACTTATCAGCATTTCTCAACTGTGAATTAATAAAAGATACCGTGATTTTATTCAAATTTTGTTCAATGAATTATTTGAATCTTCCATTTTCCTACAAAATTTTCAAAGTTTTCTGATAACTACGTTCATTATTCAACAATGTTTTCAGCTTACATATTTCAGAAGGAGTAGACCTGTGAATATTATAAGCGTACTCCAACTCAGGTGACAACTCTGACTTGCTGAATCCAATTTTTCGTAAGAAATCCGATGGTTTTCTGTGAGAAAAGAATATTTATGTCTTGAATTTGGACCCATTTCTGAACTAGATTAATTCTCTTTTGCATATGGTACGGGGCTTCTGAGCGAAGTCTGATTATAAGTTGAGGGCATTTCACATCTCATTTCAGAATCTTCACTAAATTTATTTTTGTCAACTTCAAAACATGATCCTCCAGACTTTCGTAAAGGTGTTAAGAGGAACTTGGTGGTCTTTTGAGAATCAATGTTGATATACTCATGCTAGCTTCAAGGCATGTCCCAACAGATTCATATTTACTGGCATAATTATGGTCATCTGGCAGATGATTTATTGGAGTCCTGGGAATAGCATAATTACGAAGCTTTGTAGAATTATTTGGAATTTCAATCCCTTCTTGTTTAGAATTTTCGATAGGAATAAGATAGCCAAATAGACCAAAATTCTCAATGAGGAGAGCCACCTGATTACGCTTACCGAAATTTTTTTCCCCCTGGATAAATTGTGAACTATTCAAAGAGTCAAATAAATTATCCATCAAATGACAAAATTCTACTGTGTGTATTGACTCAGATTTTTTGAGAATTTTTCAATGGCTGATACCATTGTGTGGCTTAGTTGTTGGGCTTCCACCTTAACTTTCATCTTCATATATGAATCTTTGAAATTGAAATGTGATTCATTCATTTTATATAAGCATCTAAATGTTCGTTTAGAATTGTCAAATTGGAAAGCTTGCACAATATATTCCATGCATACGAACTTTCCTTTTTCGAATTTACAGTCATTTATCGCATTTCTAGTTTTCTTGAGAAGATGTGGGACATCAAATATTGTAGCCACAACTTCTTTATTCACTACGAAGTTATAAGGACTAGGATTTTTGCTGGGAAAATCTCTAACCAAAGCATTGATAGTTGCTCCATTAGAGCTACCCTGGTCGCAAACCTTCATCCGTACTACCTGCAACTCTATGATAACCTGAATTATAATTTGTTCCAAATCAACAGATTTCATAGAGTCCTATGTGGAAAAATATCCCACTGGCATCTTGTAACTTTTCCTGATGCCCCGTACCATAAAGAGGAGGGCATGATTTGCAGGGTTCGATGTTCGCCCTTTGATACCTAAATCTACGAAACCAGATATTCTTTGTTTGTGACTTTCATAAAAAAATCGCTACTGAAGGAAATCTCATCAAAGTTTTTTTTTTGTCCTTTATTGAAAATTCACAATATACTCATATATGGTATTAATTAAATTTGATAGTATTAAGAACATGAAAGTGAAATGTCCAGTAACAATTCTACGTATTATGCACTAAACTCTTGGTGCTGTTGTTGGGTCCTTCGGTGTATAGGTTCTGGATGAGGTTGTTTGGATGTCCCTGCAATCGTTCTTGATATCTTGTGGAAGCGGATTTGATGACATCTATCACGTATGGGATTTCGAGATCTGTGTGAAGTCTTTCGTTCGTAACGTACCATGGTGCGTCGGCTATCAATCGAAGTGTTTTCGATTGGAATCGCTATATCACTTTTCGTCTTGTTGGTTTTGTATAACCCCATAGTTGAACGCCTTATGACCAAAAAGGTTTCACAACCGCTTCCTACAGGGTAAGTTTGTTCTGGATGGACAATTTTGATTTCTACCAAATCAGCAAGTACATTTTCCTGAATTTCAAATTTGAATGTTTTCTTTTTGCATGAATGTGTTTTCCCATGTTAGCCGTTGATCGAGGTGCAAGCCTAGATATTTAACTTCCGTTTTAGTCGGTATTAGGGTTCCATTTATGGTTATTCGGGGGCAAGTGCAGGTTCTTGTGGTAAATACGACTTGAACTGATTTGGTCTGATTGATAGTCATCATCCATGTTTTGTACCAGTTGTTTAGTTGTTTTAAGTGTATGTTTCTGGAGGTGATAGCAGGTTCTTTTTCCGAAGAGAGTACAGCCACATCATCAGCAAAAGCAGCAATCGTGGTATTAGGTGTTTCAGGCAGGAGAGCTGTTTATTGAAGGTAGAGGAATGGCCCTAGGACACTTCCTTGTGGTACGGCAGATTTGAGGGAAGAATATCCTGATATTCCGTCGTTGAGTTTGACGGAGCACTTTCTATCAGTGAGGTAGGATTTGAGTAGTAGATAGTTATTGTTGTTAAGCCTTTCTTTGGCGCTCTAGTTCCTCGGAACTGAGTGCTTATCAATTTGCCCAAATGTCTGTAATTTTCGAATTTTTGGCTGAAAATGGTTTCAAACGATTTGGTTCGACTCACTGATCAAGAATCCGAGGTCGAAATCGATTCTCTCTTGCCGGTCCGGCTCGTCCGGTTCGGTAACTCTCGAACGAAAGGAGTTAGAAGATTGAAATTTGCAAGGTGGGTTTGGAGCATAAATATGTCGGACGAGTTCGTTAATGGGCGGAATCCATCGAGCGGTTTCGGAGTTATGGCAGAATTTGGTAAAAACATTTTTTTATGAATATTTCCGAAACCGATTACTCGATCTATCTGAAATTTAGTATCAAATTGTAGAATCATGACCTTTATACGCATGTGAAGTTTTGTATTGAACAGGTTAACGCAAAGTGTAAAAAAAAAATTTAAAAAATGTTTCTACAATAACTCGGAATGAGCTAGGCAGTTGAAATTTTCAGAGTAGGTTAGGTAGATGAATATCTCGGTTAAGATCGTTATTGGGCAAAATAGGCCAGATGGTTTCGGAGTAACCTATTGATATCATTTTCAAACTCCAACAAGCTAATACTTTCGGAGACATGATTTTTATAAATTTCAATGATGAATCGTACTTCTATGTTTTCACAGAATGTTATAATTATTCTATCTAAGCAGTATTATATGATCTGTGTTCATACTCGTACATGTCATCCTGTTCTATAAGAGAGAGTCAAATTCATTTCAGCTATTTTAATTTGATTTCTTCCATGGTGCAGTTCTCATTCTCAGATTGCTCATTTAATCTTGATAAATAATCTATTATTTGAATTGAATTTCATTTATTTAAATTACTCTAATAATTGTTAAGTATCACAGGAACTTCTACTATTGAAGTCTATGACCTAATTATTCTAACCTTGGCTGTATTGTGATCGTCTACTCGCCTAGTGAATTGGTAGGACTTATACTTACACTCCAACTTACTCGTTGTATAGGCAACCCAAGTTACACTCAAGAAGACAAGGAAAATGGGCGGGAAGTTTAAAGATTCAAACAAGGTTGTTCATTCAGATACGTATATTTTTTATAACTGGTAGAAAAGAACGCTTAGAAAACCCCCCAGTAGTGTTATCCTCGTGATCAGTCAAAGATACATCAAGCAACTGGTACAGTCAAATTTCTACAATAATTGAGAACGATAAAGAGAGCACCTGGTGGCCTTAGGATGTACTTGCTGTACCTGCATTATGACATTGGAATATTCACCGCATCGGAGGTCAGTAAACATTAGAGTTTATACAACATTAATATTCGCCGGAGGTGAGTAAAGAGCAGCGCTTGACCTGCACTCTTTCTTCCTATACCCAGTGCTTGACCTACAGCTATCGGGAGGCGCAAGACACAAAATGCATTCATTAATGATTCAGATCCTAGTACCAGTAGGTTGATTATACACTATAAGACACGCCAAAACATACACAAAAGAAAAATTGAATCATGAGATGCATTCAGAAGGACACAGTTAACTTGGATGGAAGTTGTAAGGGTAATATTTGAATTAGATGAATTGTTAACTGCTGAACGCTCAGGAACAATAGAGCGAATTCATCCAAGCTTTCTGTTTTTATATTCCTTCAATCTCAAGTGGCGTTGGTTCTTAAGTGTCCCGCTTGCTTGCCATACTTTTCTTGTGAACAATCATAGATAACCTGTTCCTGTTATATTTTCTATACGCTGTTCTATATAGAAAGCGTCAGCTGAGTGAGGTTGCGTTCCCTTCTATGCAATTTCTAGATTAGATTTTGGAATTATAGAGAAAATTATACGAATCTCTACAATATTGGATGTTGTGGTTATAGCAACGAGTTCTGGCAAAACGAATTATTGTACCTTGTTTATTCAATATTTTACAGTGTGGCCTTTTTCGTCGAGGGTGTCCCGAAATTAATGCAACCAAATTTAGTCGCAGATTCTCGAGACGAAATTAGGAGACCTCTATTTTTCTGCGGGGAGGCCCCCTCTTGCGGAGTTACAGCCCACTGAATTTCTACTTTTAGAATAGTATTTTTACGCGCTCTTGTTCCTCGGAATTTTCGGATTTTTGGCTGAAAATGGTCTTAAACTATTTGGTTCGACTCACTGATCAAGAATACGTGTTCGAAATCGATTCTGTCCGGCCGTACATTACAAATTTCAAAAATTTTCTCAAGATGCAGTTTCACCATAGGAATCCATTGATGTCATTTCTAACTCTAACAAGCTAACACTTTTGGAGATATGATTTTTCAAAATTTCAATAATAAATCGTACTTCTGTGTTTTCACAGAATGCGATAATTATTCTATCAATGAATTATTATAATAAGATCTGTGTTGATACATGTCAACTTATTTTCCTGAGACATGATACGTCAAATTTTGATATTTAATGCCCATGGTTAATCCATATGATGATGGGAATGGTAATGGTAAGGAAAAACAAAACTGAAATATAGGCTAAAGTTTCAATTGATATAATACAATTTTCAGAGTGGATTTGAGGAAAAAATATATCGTTGATCATAGAATTGAGGAACGAATAACTCGGATGAGTTCGTTCTTGGGTATAATTGGTCTATTGGTTTTGGATTAATAATTTTTGGCACTCTTGTTGCATTTAAATTCTTTTATGATGTATGAATTCAATTTCTGCTAAGTTCAATCATAACAATCCATTGATATAATTCCCAACTCTTACCAATACTTAGGAAGATATGATTTGTCAAAGTTTGAACAAGAACGCCAAAGCTCCTGTCCACAGGGCTTGAACCAATTTTTAATTTTATATAACAATCCAGCATGCCACACCCTTTCAAATGTTTTGGATATATCCAGGAATACGCCGTTGCAGTAGTGTTTACTTTCCAGAGCACTGGCTATTTGATTAACTATTCTGTGGGCTTGATGGGTTGTGGACACTTTTTGGCGAAATCCGAATTGGTAATCTGGAAATATATTCGTTTCATGGTCGTTTTGGATCCTTTTCAGTAGCAGTCTTTCAAATATTTTCCCTGGTATTGGCAGAAGACTAATCGGTCTATATGACGCTGGTTCATATGGTGGTTTGCCATCTTTGTGAATCATAATCACGTGTGCATTTCCAGAGGATGGGATAGTAACCTAGATTCAGAATGCGGTTATAGATGGTTGTTTGGAACACTATCGGCCGATTACATAATAAATTTTAAAGTTCCTTTAAATTTAAAGTATCCTTCAAAGTGACATTTTGGTTCAAAATGTCCAACTAAAGGATGCATTAATTTTAAAGAGACTTTAAAACTTATTATGAAACCGGCCCTATTACTTTTATTGGAAGTTCTTTAAGGACTTCTGCAGTTATCAATTCGTAACCACGAGCTTTCTTGTTTTTAATACTGCGTGTTTATCCTGTGACTTCCTTGGGACTTATCGCTTGGACAGGCGGTGACAACTGGCAAGGTGAAACGAGAAATTCCTGAACATTGTTTTCAAATCCAGGAATTTGTTCTGGGTCTTCGAATATCCTCGACAGGTGCGATGCAAAGGACTGTAATTTCTCTTTATTTGAGCGTGCCCAATTATTATTTGTTCGTAACGGAGTTACGGGAGCTGTTGGCTTTTTAAATTTCTTTGAAACTTTCCATAAACTGTAGTCTTCAGTAGATAGTTACTCAGTATACTGTTCAAATGAGGTGTTTCGTGCGTCTCTTCAGGCCCTTGATAATTTACGTGACAGTTCTCTGTAGAGATGGAGATCATTCATATTTCGCGAGCGTTGCCACACACCTCTTGCTCTCCTTTTTTCAGCTATGAGTTGCCGTATATGAAGAGGAGTGCTAATAGCTTTGGGGATTTCTTTTGTGATCCAAGGAGTGGCATGCCAGGCTACTTGTTGTATGGTTCGTGTCAGATGGTGGACGGCTTCATCTAATTCTGGCGTCTCTTTTATGCACAGGGTTCTTAGTTTTTCATTTATGTATTCTCTGAAGTACTCCCACCTAGTATGTTTCGTGGCTAATTCTGGTGGAGTATCTACTTTTAGAGGCGAACTGTTTAGTGCCATAATAAGAGGAGAATGATCCGATGTTAGGTCATAGTTAGACTCCAATAGACAGTTCTGCGTTGCAATGCTGTTCACTGTAAATAAATCTAGCAGGTCAGGTAGTTTTCTTGGGTCTGCTGGCCAGTATGTGGGCTCTCCATTTGAAAGATGTTTATAGTTTTTCTCGACCATGGCCCGTAGCAAATAACGACCCTTAGTAGTAATCAATCTGGAACCCCACTGTGTATGCTTAGCGTTTTAGTCGCCTACAGTAATGAATTTGTTCCCTAGAGTGGCGAAGAACTCTTTGTATGTGTCCGTTGAAAATGTGTGTCTTGGAGGACAGTCTGCCGATGTTATGCATACTTGTCCAGTATTGGTTTCAATTTTCACTGTAGTACCGTGAATGGAGTTCGTTTGGAATCCTTCCTGCTTGTGATGACTAATGGCATTTTTAATGATAACAGCGGAACCTCCGTAAGCTGTTCCATCAGGATGTGTAGTGTGGTAGACGGAATAGTATGGGATAGTAAATACTGTTCGGCTAGTGAAGTGTGTTTCAGAAATTAGAAGGATGTGAACTTTGTTCAGATCTAAGAACGTTAGGATTTCTTGTTTGTGGTTTACTTAACCATTGGCATTCCAAGTCGCAATCCTGAGAATCTTGCTAGCTATTACGGGAGTTTGCTTATGACGGTGGTGAGCAGATTCAAGATAATGCTGTTCTGGTTTAGCAATTGCGAGAACATGATTTTAAATTCTTCAAGGAATGTCGACAATTATTGATTTAGCTGTGGTAATATTTCTTCTTGGTTGACATTACTTGTCACTTGTGCATAGGTTCTTGGGAGATGGCTATTTTGTTGTAGCTGCTTTGGAGTTGCTGAATTAAAGGGGGGGATTTTTATGTTGCGGTGTGGTGAATTATTGGTATTCGTTGGGTCTTTGTAAACTTGGCAACCCCTACAGTTGGCTGGGTGTTAGCCATCACACAGGACACATTTCGCAGGCGTATCCTTGGATTTTTGGAAAGTTTTCGAGTCGTGATGTTCACCACAATTGACGCAGTTGTGAGGTCGATAGCAATAAGCTGAAGTGGCCATATTCTTGGCACCTCATGCATTGCACTCCTCACTCTATGTTGGACATTTAAAATGTTGCGAACTCTGTGCCCATATTTGGAGAGTTCGTTTTTTTATCGTCAGTAAGCACTAAGTGGTGCAGGTTTCGGATAACCACCCTGTAAGCTCGTTCTTCTCGCATTTGATATGTGTGGTGAATTATTTTTTCCCTTCTCGGGTATGTAGTTAGGTTTCTGTAGGCTTCTACCGTGTGTGTGCTAATTTTGACTTTGTCATTGCTTAGTACTCTAGTATGGAATGAATACTTATCAGCAAAGCTGTTGATCATCGCTCTGTAATCGGCAACATCATAGATGTAAATTGGCGGTGGTGTTGGTGTGTTTTGTTTGCCTTTTCTTTATTGTCTTTGTTTAGCTCCTTGGACAACATTGTTTGGAGTGGTGAAAATCAATTTTCTGTTGAGGCTACAGATAGACTTGGAGTTTGTGTAGATGATCTTTTGCGTTTTTTCATCAATTGCCAGTCATGTTTACTGCCAACTTCCATTTCTTCGTTTTGATCTGGAGTGGGTGTTTGAAATGCCTGATTCACAATTTTGTTTAGGTTTTGTAGCGCTAGATTCTTTATTTCGTCAGGTGGGAATCCTAAGAACCTACCTGGTTCTTGTGGATGATTATATTAGGTGTAGACCCAATATTATGATTTGAGAACATAAGGGTTCTCTGTGTCTGGGTACCTTTATATCATTGGAGAATGATGATAATGTCTTGGGTGCAGATGTTGTTTTCCAGAAATTTGTGCACAGGTATTGAGATAACAGATATAATTTCCACAGATGTGGGACAATCGAATGAATTCCGGATCGTGATTTATACTGAAATAGGTTTCGAAAATTACCTGAATAACTGATGGATCAATTTCGCGCATTTTTCTGCACTTTCAGCAAACAAGCTCGATCAATCCGGGTTTTTATACTCGGGGTCGGTGGCTGATTACTATCATATTTTTAAAAAATACTTGGACGAATATGGTGGCGATAACGATCAACACGACTGCATCGGTTGAGCACACGTTGCTGACTGCCTCATCAAAGATCAAGGCGCAATATCGATCCAGCTCGTCCATTTTATCGGTCTGAATTTTCAAATGATCCAAAGCAGGTTTAATGAGTCCACACTCAAATGGAATTGATGATAAAATAATCTGAAGTGACCTAGGCGATGGAAGTTGAAAAAAATGTCTGAGATAATTAAATAATTTTGGACTCCTGTTGAAAATAGAAAGAGTTGTCTTTTATAGACCACCTCCGTCCTGCTGATTTTATTCAAATTTTGTTTAATGAATTATTTAAATCTTCCATCTTCCTACAAAATTTTCAAAGTTTTCGAATAACTACGTTCATTATTCAACAATGTTTTCAGCTTACATATTTCAGAAGAAGTAGACCTGAATATTTTAAGCGTACTCCAACTCAGGTGACAACTCTGACTTGCTGAGTCCAATTTTTCGTAAGAAACCCGATGATTTTCTGTGAAAAAAGAATATTTATGTCGTGGATTTGGACCCATTTCTGAACAAGATTAATTCTCATTTGCATATGGTACGGGGCTTCTGAGCGAAGTCTGATTAGAAGTTGAGGGATTTCACATCCCATTTCAGAATCTTCCCTAAAATTATTTTTGTCAACTTCAAAACATGATCCTCCAGATTTTTGTAAAGACGTTAAGAGGAACTTGGTAGTATTTTGGGAATCAATGTTGAGTATACTCATGCTAGCTTCCGGGCATGTCCCAACAGATTCATATTTACTAGCATAATTATGGTCATCTAGCAGATGATTTATTGGAGTCCTGGGAATAGCATAATTACGAAGCTTTGTAGGATTATTTGAAATGTTGAGTATATTCATGCTAGCTTCAGGGCATGACCCTTCAGGGCATGACCCAACAATTCCAATATCTTCTTATTTAGAATTTTCCATAGGAATAAAATAGCCAAATAGACCAAAATTCTAAATGAGGAGAGCCAACTGATAACGCTGACCGAAATTTTTTACCCCTGGGTTAATAAATTGTGAACTTTTCAAAGAGTCAAATAAATTATCCATCAAATGACAAAATTCTGCTGTGTGTATTGACT
Organism: Halyzia sedecimguttata; assembly: GCA_937662695.2. NCBI lineage: Eukaryota > Metazoa > Arthropoda > Insecta > Coleoptera > Coccinellidae > Halyzia > Halyzia sedecimguttata. The sequence goes on along the minus strand of OW569418.2, from coordinate 4,660,319 downwards.
CAGATCTTAAATCCCTAGACGACTAAATTGTTTCAATGGCTGCTGCCATTGTGTGGTTTAGTTGTTGGGCTGCCACCTTGACTTTCATCTTCATATATGAATCTTTGAAATTGAAATGTGATTCTTTCATTTTATATAAGCATCTAGATGTTCGTTTAGAATTGTCAAATTGGAAAGCTTACACCATATGTTCCATGCTTGCAAACTTTCCTTTTTTGAATTTTAATTTACAGTCAATTATCGCATTTCTAGTGTTCTTAAGAAGATGTTGTAGTCACAACTTCTTTATTCGCTACGAAGTAATAAGGAATAGGATTTTTGCTTGGAAAATCTCTAACCAAAGCATTTATAGCTGCTCTATTAGAGCTACCCTGGTCGCAAACCTTCATCCGTACTACCTGCAACTCTATGGTAACCTGAATTATAATTTGTTGCGAATCATCAGATTTCATTGAGTCCTTTCTGAAAAAATATCTCAGTGGCATCTAGTAACTTTTCCTGATGCCCCGTACCATAAAGACGAGGGCTTGATTTGCAGGGTTCGATGTTCGCCCTTTGATACCTAAATCTACGAAACCAGATATTCTTTGTTTGTGACTTTCATAAAAAAATCGCTACTGAAGGAAATCTCATCAAAGATTTTTTTTTTGTCCTTTATTGAAAATTTACAATCTACTCATATATGGTATTAAGCAAATTTGATCGTATTAAGAACATGAAAGTGAAATGTCCAGTAACATTTCTACGTATTATGCACTAAACTAGTGCTGCTGTGGAATAAGAGGTCTTCAGGCCATATTTTTTGCGCGTATGTTCTGGGGAACATCGCGTTATCATTTTGCCCAAATGTCAGTAACTTTCGAATTTTTTGACGAAAACGGTCTCAAACGATTTGGTTCGACTCCCCAATGAAGAATTCGATGTCGAATTTGATTCTGTCCGTCGGCAGTCCGGCCGTCCGGCGTTTAGCACGATAACTTGAGAACGGAAAAAGCTAGCGACTTGAAATTTTCAGGGTAGGTGGCGCATCCCAATATGACTGACAAGTTCGTTAATGGGCATAATCGGCCAATGGTTTCCGAGTAATAATTTTGTTTTCAACCAATATAAATCCCATCGAATTGAAACTTGGTGAGTAGTTGTAGAATATAAACCTAAGCACGTTTGTGAAATTTTGTGAGAATCGTAACGCTAGAGAATTATTAAAAAATATCTTTGTTGTCACTATAACCTGAGAACGGAAAGAGATAGCGGCTTGAATGCGACATTCGAGTTTGTTTATAAGCATAATCGGACAAACGGTTTTAGAGTTATAGCCATCTGAAATTTGGTTGCTTTTTGTTCCTCATTAACTGAAAAAATACAAAACATGGTTATTACTCGTAGAATGCCAACGCAAAAATTCTTGCAAAATTTCGTGAGGATAGTATTTGCAGAAAATATTTATGAAAATTGAAAAAAAAATTCTACATATCAGTAACTATTCGTCTGAAATTGCTGAAATTTTGCAAGAGCCTTCAGAACCTAACTATACTGCCAAGTTTCAAGTTTTAACACGATCGGTTAAATATTATGGGAGATTCGAGCAGCATTGTGCGAGTTCAGTAGATGGGTGACCTTTGCCTCGATAACTTTCGAACGAAAGGAGATAGGGACTTGCAATTTTCAGGGTAGGTTGCGTATCCGAATGGGAGAGTTAAGTCCGTTTTTGGGCATAATCAGTCCTACGGTTTCCGGGTTATATCCACCTGGAATATTATTTCCTCGATAACTCAAAAAATAAAGATTCGATCGAATTGAACCTTGGTAAATAGTAGTAGAAAATCAACATAAAGATATGTTTGAACTTTTGTAAGAACCGCTAGGGGGACCCTGTATAGAATCTTATAGTTCTTTTGAAAAATAAAAATTATTTGGAAAGGTATAAAACCGAAATAGAACAAGAAGAATGTGCCCATATTTTTTCCACTCCATAAATTTACTTTGACTGGACAGGACACCTTATATAGGGGAATTCAATTATTTAATTACTTGCCTAGGACATCCAGTAGCATCACTGATTTCAAGACATTTCGAAAAGCTATGTTTCAAATGATCATTTCATGTGAGCCATATTCACTTTGTGAATTCAAGTCTTTTTGTAACACCTATTTGATGTAAGGGTATATATTGTTCTCTTTGGCCTGTTTTCATTTTATTGTCTGTGAGATAATACTTCTGAAAATAAATAAAAGTATTATTATTATTATAGCTGCCAAACCAAACCTTTTAGAAATTTCGTTTGAAAGCATGCGCCCTTTGTAATTTCAATTCTGCATCTCAGGAAATTATTTTCTAATATACAGGTGTTCCCAAATAAAATTATTCAACAAATGAGTGATTCCCCCTAGAACCCCTAGAAAATTGAAAACAAATGATGAAAAAAAATTTTTGTAAGGACCGTACCTACCCCTAGAAAATTTGAGAAAAATTACGAAAAAAAGCATATGTTCTATTGTTATCGAATTTACCATGGTGAATTCGAATTAAGAGTGTTCAATACAGAAGAATGGACAACATAATTTACCATGGTAAATATGATAAAGGGTGTCGAATGCAGGAGAATGGACAATAGAACATACGCACAAAAGCTCCTGACTTCAAGTCAGTGCTTGAACCAATTTTTTTTTATTCTTACATTCCTTAGATGTCTCTCTTTTAGTATAAAAATGAATTTTTGCTCGACGTATCGTACAGTGTGAGAAAATAAATACTGACTTGGATAATAATGTTTTTTTTCACTGAACGACGGCCGTTGCATCGAGAATTTTTTTATTCTTACATCACTATGATGACCCTCATTCAGAATAAAAATGAAATTTTGCTCGAAGTATCGTACAGTGTGAGAAAATAAATACTGACTTGGTAAATAATGTTTTTTTTCACTGAACGACGGCCATTGCATCGAGTATTTTTCTACTCTTGAATTCCATAGATGACCCTCATTCAGATTAAAAATGAATTTTTCCTCGACGTATCGTACAGTGTGAGAAAATAAATACCGACTTGGAAAATAATGTTTTTTCCACTGAGCGACGGCTGTTGCATCGAGTATTTTTCGATTCTCACATTCTAAAGATGACCCTCATTTAGAATAAAAATGAATTTTTGCTCGACATATCGTACAGTGTGAGAAAATAAATACTTCATTGGAAAATAATGTTTTTTTCACTGAACGACGGACGTTGCATCAAGTATTTTTTTATTCTTACATTCCTAAGATCACTCTCATTCAGAATGAAACTGAATTTTTACTCGACGTATCGTACAGTGTGAGAAAATAAATAGAGACTTGGAAAATAAGGTTTTTTTCACTGAACGACGGCCGGTGCATCGAGTATTTTTCGATTCTTACATTCCTTAGATGTCCCTCTTTTAGTATAAAAATGAATTTTTGCTCGACGTATCGTACAGTGTGCGATTATAAGATAGATAACATACGATAAGATAATGTTTATTGATCCAAAAGACATTAAAAATGTATAGGACAAGTCAAGAGAATATATACTCATAATATGTTCCATATTTGGAGCACTATTATAAAAATGGGTTCAAGCCCGGTGGACAGGAGCTTTCTGGCGCTCTAGTTCAAACAGACAAATTATATCTCCGAAAGTATTGGTTTCTCTGAGTTGGGAATTATATCAATGTATACATATGATAGAGCTGCATCATAAAGGAAATTCAATTCAAATAATAGTTTATTTATCAAGATTAAATGAGCAATCATGAGAATGAGAACTGCACCATGGAAGAAATCGAATTAAATCTGGCCAATTTTGCCCAATAACGAACTCAACCGAGATATTCATTTCCCTAACCTACTCTGAAAATTTCAACTACCTAGCTCATTCCGTTCGAGAGTTATTGTGGAAAAACTTTTTTTTAATTTTCAAAATTTTTTTTTTACACTTTGCGGTAATCTGGTCAATACAAAACTTCACATGCGTATAAAGGTCATGATTCTACAATTTGATGCTAAATTTCAGATAGATCGAACGAACTTGTCCGAGATATTTACGCTCCAAAACCACCTTGCAATTTTCAATCCGCTAACTCCTTTCGTTCGAGAGTTATCGTGCCTACGGCTTGCCGGACAGAATCGATTTCGCACTCGGATTCTTGATCAGTGAGTCGAACCAAATCGTTTGAGACCATTTTCAGCCAAAAATTCCAAAATTACAAACACTTGGGCAAATTGATAAGCACTTTGTTCCGAGGAACTAGAGCGCCAAAAAAACAAGTTTCGTATGACAATTGCCCAAAACAGGTTTAAAGTACCTAGGTATTCCATAAAACATGTATGAAAGAAGATGAGTAATAATATGAAAGAAGATGAGTAAATAAAAAATTACCTTGTAATCGATCAAAAATTTCCTGATCTACGTTCACCAAATTTTCTCCCCTCTCGAACTACAGAATTATGCTTTCAATATTTACGTAATATTTTCAAACATTTTCGGGTGACGTCCCCGTTGCATCGCTAAAATACGAGTATTTCAACCCCAATATTTTTGATGTTACAATATTCCCTTCTGTCAAGTTGACATTATGAGAATTCATACATAGAATAATTATATCAATCTGTGAAATACGATTTACATTGAAATTTTGAAAAATCATATCTCCGAAAGTATCAGCTTGTTAGAGTTAAAAATGATATTAATGGATACTTATGATAAAACTGCTTATCAAAAAAAATTTAATTTGGAATTTGTTTTGTAAAAAAAAATTACATTTATTACTCCGAAACCTTCTGTCCGATTTTGCCCAGTAACGAACTTAGCCGAGATATTCATCCCCCAAACCTACTCTGAAAATTTCAACTCTCTAGCTCATTCCGTTCGAGAGTTATCGTGCCTACGGCCGGCCGGACAGAATGAATTTCCAGCACGGATTCTTGATCAGTGAGTCGAACCAAATCGTTTAAGACCATTTTCATCGAAAAATTCGAAAATTACAGACATTTGGGCAAATTGATAAGCACTCAGTTCCGAGGAACTAGAGCGCCAAAAAGTGTACATAAATAAAATACAAACAGGTATAAATTAACATTTAAAATCATTGTAACCTAATTTGAAGCTGTTTCAAGCGGTAAAGGTGTCACTCATATATTCATCAATAGAATAGTAAGCCCTGGAAAGAAAAAGAGTCCTCAAACGCGTTTTGAATGATATAAAACTTAAGTGCTGTACTTCGAGCGGCAAGTCATTAAAAAACTTTATGCCTTGGTATTTAACATACATTTCAAACTTAGAAGTTCTATGCTTTGGAATGCTCAATGAATTGGAAGACCTCGTTGGGTAAGCATGATATGTAGAGTTTCTGTTAAAACTACTTATATTACATTTAATATACAAAAGGACGTTAAGAATATAAATACAAGGAAAAGTCAAAATTCTGTATTTTCTGAGAAAAGGTTTGCAAGGGAGCCCAAACGCTGCATTCCAAATATATTACGAATTATGCGCTTCTGCGCTATTAGGATTCTGCCGCTATCCACCGCATTACCCCAAAGCACCACGTTGTAGGAGAGGTGGGTATGTTTTATGCGAGAAATAGCATAATTAGCACTATTAATATTTTTGCTACATTATTTATAAGGGTATCCCACTTTAGGTTATATTCCAGGAATATACCCAAAAACTTGATGGAGCTCACAGAGCTTTTACATTTTCCATCGAACATAATACGCAGAACACTTTCGTTACTGGCATTGAAGTGAATGAACTCAGTTTTATCAAGATTGACAACCAAACTATTGGAGTGACACCACGTTCTAAATTTGTTCATAAAGAACTCCACTTCAAATTTAAGATCCTCGCCGGTCCGCGCCGAGACCACAAGAGAAGCATCATCTGCAAATAACGTTGAGATACTTGAATCAATATGATCAGTTATATCATTTATGAACAATAGAAAAATCAGTGGACCCATCACGGACCCCTGAGGAACACCCATGTCGACGCCCCGACAACCAGACAACGCATCACGGATCCTCACAGTAGGTAGAGAATGTATGTGCAAGGCTACAAAACCGGTTTTGGTGACCTTGACCATATATGGAGTTTACCTATGGTCAAGGTCACCAAAACCAGTTTTGTACCCTTGCACATACATTCTCTATAATCCCCACTCCCAATAATTTGCATTACTTCCATTGAACAATTGAAGTGTCGATTCACTCCAGAAGGAATTGATTCCTTCCATTGTAATTTACATATGAGAAATGGACTACGGTGTGCGCGAGAGAACGCTTTTTTAATTCATAAGTGGTTTAAGTTTAGGTTTAATTAGTTTTTTAGTTATTTATATATAGATATAAGTTATTTCGCATCAATAGTGTAAGAAATGTAAATAATTTTGTAAATATTCTTTTAATAGAAATATTATATGAAAATTCACAAACTAATCAGTTTCTATATCCAAAGTATCATTTGATTACTAATTCAAGGACAAAATACCCCCAATATTAATTCGAGGGTATTGGAGGGGATTGGTTTTGTGGCTATAAATGAGGTAGCATAACAGTTTGAAAATAAGTAAGCATCGTGAGTTCGAATATGTTTTATCGATTCAAATGTAGTGGTGGAATAATAGTGACAGAAATTCAATATCAAAATCAGTTAGGTCATTGGAACTTTGAAAAAGAACAATTCGATAGAATTATTGATAAAACCGTAGTGTGCTCTGAGTGTTTTTCTAAAATTCCAAATAAAATTCAAGAAACAAGTTTCAATATCAACACTCTGTGTGATGAATCCGAGTTGGATTTTCTGTTGAAAAAATATGGTAAAAACTGCCAGGACTGTGGTAAAACTGTTACAAGTGTGATAAGTGTGGAGCCTAAAGGATGTCAAGGTTATAGTTTGGAATTCAAAGAATGGGTTCAAGCCCTGTGGACAGGAGCTATCTGGCGCTCTAGTTCAAACAGACAAATTATATCTCCAAAAGTATTGGTTTCTCAGAGTTGAGAATTATATCAATGTATTCTTATGATAGAACTGCATCATAAAGGAAATTCAATTTAAATAATAGTTTATTTATCAAGATTAAATGAGCAATCTGAGAATGAGAACTGCACCATGGAAGAAACCAAATTAAAATAGCTGAAATGAATTTGACTCTCTCTTATAGAACAGGATGAAATGTACGAGTATGAACACAGATCATATAATAAAGCTTAGATAGAATATTTATAGCATTCTGTGAAAACATAGAAGTACGATTCATTATTGAAATTAAGAACTTCATCTTAGCAGAAATTGAATTCAAACATCATAGAAGAATTTAAATTCAACAAGAGTGCCAAAATTTATCAATCCAAAACCAATAGACGAATTCTACCCAACAACGAACTCATCCGAGATATTCATTCCTCAATTCTATGATGAACGATAATATATATCTTTCCTCAAATCTACTCCAATACATCAATATTCCAGTTTTGTTTTTAGTGGAGATATTCTGAACTCAATATTATTAAGTTACCATTACCATTCCCATCATCAATGGATTGACCATCGGCATGAAAATATTAACCAACACGAAGTATGATATTAAATTAGAATTCTCATATTTATAGGATTGCTGGAAGGATTGACAATGAGACAACGTCATGTCTCACGAAAATAATTTGACATTATAACAATTCATAGAATACCCACAGAATAATTCTATCATTTTGTGAAAACGTAGAAATACGATTTACATTGAAATTTTGAAAAATCATATCTCCGAAAGTATTAGCTTGTTAGAGTTAAAAATAATATGAGTGGATTTTTATGGTAAAACTGCTTATTGAAAAAAATTCAATTTGGAATTTGTTTTGTAAAAAAAAATTTTTTTTTGTTACTCCGAAACCATCTGTCCGATTTTGCCCAATAACGAACTTAGCCGAAATATTTATCTGCCAAACCTACTCTGAAAATTTCAACTCTCTAGCTCATTCCGTTCGAGAGTTATCGTGCCTACGGACGGACCGGCCGGACCGGCCGGCCGGACGGCCGGACAGAATGAATTTCCACCACGGATTCTTGATCAGTGAGCCGAACCAAATCGTTTAAGACCATTTTCATCGAAATATTCGAAAATTACAGACATTTGGGCAAATTGATAAGCACTCAGTTCCGAGGAACTAGAGCGCCAATAAAATAGAGTCGCAGGAATTGATTTGGGAAATTAAAGCTTTGAAGAGAGTTTTGGAGTACGAAATTGGAAAAAAAGAAGGAAATTATACTAATTTGTTTTGGGTAACTGGTTTGACACTTCCAAGCACAGTTGAAAAGAATGCTAAGGATTTATGTGGTAAATTTCTTGCTTCCCATATCGGAATTGATTAATTATGTCAACAACTAATACGTCTGAGTGTTATTTAGGAGCAATGGATTCTTAATCACTTATGTTTATCTGAGAAGCTGATGCTGAAATTTTTTCCAAAATCAAAGACAGTTGTAATAGAACATAGTCGTCTTGGTAAGAGATTTGAAGAATTTACTGAAGAGGAATTGAAATACTTTCCTGTTGACTACATGGTACAAAACATGTCAAGTATTAACCTTTTACAAATCTTCCATAAGTTATCGAAACCTATGACCGAAAGTTTTAAGTTAAACACATCTACCATGTTTCATACATTATAATCGATCTGACTCCAATACACACCGAGATGGTCCTCCTGTAAGTCAAAGAAAATGTGGAGCATGTAAATCGGCAATGTAATCCGGTTGATGTTTAATCCCCCTTCATCTTACATCCCCACCACTATATTTTCTGCCCCACCATGAAAATATTTCAAGGACAAATTTTCTTTATATAAAAGACTACAATTTCTTACTTCATCAAACGTGCTTCAATATCATCGACATCAATATCTTCTATAAAATGCATAGTAGCGGATACAGTGTAATGAACTCAAACGAGCCAATGTGTGAACAACAGTTATTGTGTCCAAAAATAATTTATCTTAATAAATCCAAGGGCAAGTATGTGGCGTCGGGTTTATGCTCGTATTTTCGAATCATTATAAGAGTTGGGGGAATGAAGCAGAACCAGTCTATCGATTTTGATTTGGATGGATTTCAATCGTTGTTACAACTTCGGGGTTTCATGGAAGAAGGAATCGAAAATAAGAATTATGTGGATACTAAATATTTAAAGCAGTGTAAACTATTTATAGAAGAACTGAATAACATACCAATTGTGGGATTAAAAAATGATTATAGTGAAGTGTATTTTGCAAAGGAAACATTATTGGAATTATTTGCATCAGCAAGTCTCATAACTGAATATTGTGAATTCTTAAATTGTCATGATTTTCCTGAATTCTATAGGCTAATTCTATGTTCTGCATCCAAAATGAATGGGGATTTAATGAAGAACATACACTTTCTGTTAGATGAGTCGTACAAAAATATGTTCAACACCTTAATAATGAAGGAATATATTAAATATTTTTCCCCAATTATTGTTAAAGACATGTTTTGTTATTGAATTAACATAATGGTGAAAAAAGTATGTTTTAGTGATAATATTGAAGTTCGATACACTTATGTATGGAATTTTGCTTATAGAGAAGCTCGTAAGCGTTATTGGAAATTTATTGCTATCGATAGTTTTAGGTTTAAGCATAGAATTATGAAACTAGAATCAATATTGTTTAAAATATTAGAACCTAAGCATAGACATAGAATTTTTATATCTAGATTTGCTGAATAATGGTTATAATGTGTTTTATTTTCGATTGATAACGAAGATTTTTGGTTGATAAACTTTATTGAAAAAATGTTATAACAATAATAAAAAATTCATAAAATTTTATGGGTTTTCTTTCATTGTAAATCACTTTTATTTATCCATGAATTGTGTCGCTTATCCATTCCAAGCCATGATACATAAAGTTTAGAGCCTTTCCGACGTAATACTTTTTCTACTAAGTAGACGTTCGGATACTTGACGTTTTGTAGTTCATATCCATAGAATCCTTCCTTGATATCTTGACCGCTTGAATCTTGTAATAGATAGGTCCTAGGATTAGTAGCTTTAATTCTACTTATGATGAAAATTTCATTCGACCAATTTGGAGTGTAAGATTTTTTGAAAACTTGTCTAGTCTTGCTAACTCGAACAGATTCGCCAATTTTAAATTTACTACGCCTAGGATCTATAGTTTTTATATTGTTGTAAACTGTATTCAACAACAATTTTTCATTTTTTTCATTTACATCTTTGGGCTTGAAACCAGTCGTAGAATGTTTTTTGGAATTATATGCTGATACAATATCTTGCAAAATATCAATCCATTTATAGTTTCCACGAACGCTAAACTCTTTCCACATCATGCTTTTCAAAGTCCGGTTTACTCTTTCCACGACACTACTCTTCAAATTAGAATATGAACTATAATGATTCATATTATATTTCAACATAAGATTTTTGAAATCCTTATTATAAAATTCCTTCCCCAGATCAGTTTGCAGATTCTTAGGAGAATGTTTTATTTTTACAAAATCTCATCCATTGCTTTAGTTACTTCTATACCACTTTTGTTTTTAACGGGTTTAACCCAAACATATTTCGAAAAAACATTTATAACGACTAATAGATACTTGAATCCTTTATTGAATTTTGCATATAGAATTACTTCAACTAAATCAGCTTGGTACAGATCATTTATTCCTTTCACTATAACTCTTCTTCGAGAAAAATTGATTCTCACCGGTTTATGAAGTTCATTGACCACTTCTCTTTTAATATTAGAATTCATGATGAAGTGGTAACTTCAATAATAATTGAATAAAATTTTTCTGGAAAATCCGGATTCTTTATGACTTGTAGGCGATCTTGTTTCTTCAAGCGCATTCCTACTTGTACTGGCACTGCATTGATTAATAGAGTACAGTTATTATCAGTTACCGCGTCAATAATTTCAGCAGCATCATATGGAAATGTATAAGAATGTAACCCTGTGGTAAGTATGTAATATTGCTTTTCAGATGGTGAGGAATAACCTGATAGTTGAAGTGTTGTAAAATAAAAGAGTTTTTTCTCGACATATGTTTTTAATGCTTCATTCAATTCTTCATTCAAAAATTGACCATATTTGTGTGGATCTATATGTTTGTAAAATTTATCGATCGTCATGATGCTCTATTAGTGCTGTCGATATCTACTAATGAAAACAATTCATCCTTTGATGTGCATTTATATCATTATTTTTGCTCTACGTAATGCCTCGATGATATGATATATCTTATTTGAATGTGAATTATTACCTGCCATTTGAGAAGAAATAAGAATTTTCAATCTATTTACAAGGGTATTTGGGGTTTTCCAGGGCACAAATCCAAACTTTTATTTGTAACCTTTAGAGTTTTTAGAAAATGGTTCTTGAAATTTTCATCTTTTACGAGTGTTGATGATCCTCCACCTTTATGTGTAGGGATTGCTGATTTAGGTGTAGTGGTCGTAGAGGGATCTATGTCTTGTCTCTGAAGCTGTTGTGTTCGTTGTCTTGTTAGAATTCGTGGTGTTGTATAAGAAATATTACCAATTGGTAAAGGTTTTTGAATTCTCTTTATAATTTTAATATACTTATAACCTTGATTGTAGTTAAGAGGCTTGTTGGGATTATATTCATTATGTAATAGATTAGTTTTCCTAGCAATATCCTGATATTCACGAAGATCATTCGAATTAAAAGTTTGAGGTTTTGCTTTAAAAATTAGTTCAAATAGACCAACTGTACCTTTATAAAAAATTGGTTCTGGTGAATGTTCAAGGTCAAGATAAAAATCATCACCATCAAAAATTATTTTAGAGTCCCCAATTCGAAAAGTTTCATCATCTGTATTAAATCGTACACCAAATACATGGTCAAATTCGTTTTTAGTAACGGTTATACACGCTTCAATATATTCTCGTGATAATCCTGAGTATTGTGTCATATAATTCTGAAAAACTTCCGAGTGTTTGAATACTTCTATAAGATCTTTCATTTCTTCCGATGGTGGTAGGTTCTCAATTTCTCTTGCTGTATCATCATCTTCATCAGATATTCTTTCAGGTTCAGAGGAGGCTATTTCTTGACTACTTAAAAATTGTACAGACCTTTCAGGAATTGATGATGGTTCAATATCTGAAAGACCTAATCTCGTTGGTTTCAATGTTTGTGGAAAATCTCTAGATCGCCTAGATTTTTTTGGTTCAAACTGTGGAATATGTTTGTCGAATTTCTTAGACTCCGGAGTAGAAGTTACAAATTCTCTCTTTCGAATAAATGATTTGTCTTCTTTTTTAATTGGAGCTTCTAATTTTATTTCAGATAACAGTTTTCTTATGGGTGTTGCTATTGGTTCAAATTTTCTCTCAAACTCCAGTTTCGAAGATCGAATTTCCTCTTTTAATCCTTGTAATTTGCGTTTAACGTTTTTTCTAGCGTTAACTAGTTTTAAAACTAAGCGTTTATCCATAGTGAAATACTTAGATTGTCATTTAATATACAGAAAGCATATATTTATATTGATATGAACTGATCCAACCCTTTTCTATACCTCCCCCTAATGACGTCACTATCTTTATCAATAACTAAAAATCCAAAAGGGGTTTCCCAACATTTTGAACATAACTTTAAAAATTGATCAAATGACATATCAACATTGACATGATCATTATAAATATGTTTGAGGTTTGTCACATCTTGGGGGAATAATAATATAAAGTTACTGTTATCACGAATAAGTTGTTTAGGTAATCATTAAAGGATACTGTGGGAGGTATACTCATTATTCAACTGTTTTTTTCTGGGTTTTCTCTCCCAAACTCTGAAAAATATCTATAAAATAAAAATTTATTATTTTGTGATTTGCTTCTGCGTAAGAAACACAGGATATTTGTCAGAAGCAATCAATTGAACAATGTTGCCTAACAAACAACAACGAAACAACATCAACGAAGAAACAACTATATCGTAACGTTTCGGAGTCTATATCAGACTCCTTCTTCAGACGCTCAATGAAAATCGAGAGAATTATTTTGTTGATAGTTATTTGGTGAAATTCAAGAATTGTCAGATATAGTTGTTTCTTCGTTGATGTTGTTTCGTTGTTGTTTGTTATGCAACATTGTTCAATTGATTGCTTCTGACAAATATCCTGTGTTTCTTACGCAGAAGCAAATCACAAAATAATTAATTTATATATTATAGATATTTTTCAGAGTTTGGGAGAGAAAACCCAGAAAAAAACAGTTGAATAAGTTGTTTAGGAATAGATGAATATGTCTGACATAAATAGAAACAATCTATATCATAGTGTCTACCAAAGCAATAATAGTCTCTGATGATGCCTTGATTGGTACATGCAACGTCGTCAAATATCATGATCGAAAAGGGTTGTGCTTGACTAGGGGGTAGAATATTTTCGCCATCTTCAAATTCATAATATCCAACTTCTTTTATAGGATATAAAACTTTCATCAAAAATTGATATTTAGGTTGTTGTAATGATTTTGAATATAAATATATATTTATGAATCGTAAACCATTGGGATGAACTAACAGGCTTATCAAGGTGTTTGTTTTACCTTTACCAGAACCACCTACTATTAGTCCACGTTTACTTTCAGAACCCAAAATCTTGGAATCTGTCTTTCTGTTTGATCAACTTCATGTTGAAATACCGAACTATACTGAAAATATATGATTCGAACTTTAGAGTTTATATGTAATGCTTTGTCAGGAGGGAAAGCATAAATAAAATATTCACATCATACTAATTCATACTCTCTATTGTATTTATTTTCCAAAATCAAATATATTTACATAATTCATTGAGAAGATTATTCAACTCTAACATTAGCCTCTAAGTTGGTATGACCCCATGCTAAAGTTCTACTTGATTCTCTTAAAACTATTCGCTTATCATCAAATGAAGATAATGCTACTTTATTTCTCATTTCTGTATACATTTCATGTAAACATGATCTAAATATTGACATCATGCAAAATATTGAACAGTTATTTTGTATAACATTTTTATAATCACTCAAACTAATTTTTTTTTCTACAATACGTTTACTGATACCTTTAGCTTTCTTATCAACTTTATCCATCAATTCAACACAATATGCCTTAGCGCCAGTCCCATAAAAAGATTTAATTATGTTTCCCGAATATTCATCTTTGAATTTACCAACTTTTGAATCATTAGGCTCGATAGAATGGATATTATATTTAGATTAATTTGAAAAATCAAAACGTTCGCTACTTTCTTTCATGTCCTGATATACGTTTTCTGTATGAATCTCCAGAATTTTGGAATCTGTATCAGTATAAAGGAGAGACACTCTATCCCCATATTTTGGTTTTAGAAAATTGTAAAAAAAGTCATACATTACGATCTTAGCTATTTCCAAAATACAAAAACCGATATAAATTGGTTTATCATAGACAAGACGCACCTTATTCATTTCGATGGCTACTAAATTATCAGTAAAAATTTCTCTATTTTTAAAGTGTGGTTTGGCAATCCAAGTTGCAGCACCAAATTTTTTACCAATTTTTTCCCAATGACTAACTAATTTGATGTCTCGTCGCTTCTCAACGTTCTCCATTGTTTTCCCAAAAACACCATTGGTTAACAATTTAAAATGATCTTTTTCAAATTTTGTTTTAGCGTTATTTCTTAATTTGGTGTTGAAATCAATATAGCATTTGAGCCATGGTGATTGATTGAATTTTAGCACGCGATGAATTTTTATTTGAATTAAGCCATGTTCTAAGCATTGTTTCAGAGTTGAATAGTGGACAATATAGTTTCTTTTATGATTTAAGTTTGGAATCAATTTTGAATATTTTCCACCAGGAGGAATGAAGTTTTCTGGTAAGAAAGGCATGTCATTATGACTATTATGTAGGTGATATGGATAATCTATATCAACCTCAAATATATATCCTATTGGCGAAGTATCCTGTAACTCCAAAATTTGCAAGTTTTCAATAAACTATAACCAAACAAACCCTGATTCGGGTAAGAACTGACTCATTGCATATCCGTATAAGTTGGTCGCATCTAGATATAAAATATATGATGTATCTTTATTTGGATCATAATTAGGTAAAAATGGATTATTTGCTTCTGCTGAACGTTTAACACATGTACTAACACCTCCACGTATACCCTTTTTGATAAAGTGAATCATGTCTATATCAGTAAGTAATTCTAGTGATACATCCGTTTTTTTGAGCATCGCATCCCAACTTAAAGATGGCGCAGTCAAATAATGTGCAGGATCTAGTTTGTAATATGCTAATGACGTATCACGAAAATTTTCAAATATGTCAGATAATAATAATATGTCAGATTTTAGATATAAATCAGAATTAATTGGTAAGGAAGACCGTATCAACACATTTGATAAAATACGAGGTCTTAAAAGAGCATTTCTCAAAAGACTTACGGGTACATAATATACTCCCCTCCATCAACAATGAGCAATCTCCACATAGGGCGTCTACGCAAAGTCATCAACCCTATATGTCTCAATGTCAACCATGATAAAGGTCAACCACAATTGCACACATGGCATCTATACAACGTCAACAACCTTGCCTATTTCAAGGTCCCTCCAGTGCGGATTCTGGCAAAGTTTCAGTGATTTGTACATGTTTATTCCCATAAGGATTTATAAGGTCGATTTTAGCGAAAATGGTTTTTTTCTTGAATTTTAAAATAGAACAGAAACGGGGTTTTAATAGTATTTAATTTTCATAAAAATTATACAATATATTCTATGTATAATTCAACTAGAAATTTCCATTGGTTCGAAGTAATAACTATAATCATATTTATAATCAATGCTTTCATTTTTTTTATTGAGTTTTGTAAAATTCTCTTTAATGAAATCTGTAAAATTTTCTCTTATAAAATGAACATTTCTCGAAGTACAGTAACAATTATTACATTCATGAAAGACACACATTGGTAAATCTGGTGCTAATGCCGGACTTTCTGGAAGTTCAATAACGCATTTTGATGGTATATAATTCCTTATAATTTCAGTTTTTTCATGGCCTTTTACGTAAACCTCACGGACATCATCAGTAAGATTTTGGAGAATGTCACGAATTTTCCATGGTTGTATAAACCCAGACTTCCATTTAATACTGTGGTGGTAGTTGGAGAGCCATACCACTTGTTTCTTATACAGGGTGTCCCAGAAATCAACGATAAGCCGGTAACGGGCGATAGACCAAGTCATAACAGTTATCAGAAAAATATAAAGAAAAATCTTTGTCATGTACTTTTCAAATTATAGGTATTAGAAAAAAAAAGGAAAAACTGACATCCTGTGATGATCTTTCAAGTCCTGTGTCTACAAATATGAATTTTTCGTCAGTCTTTTTTCTGTAATGTAATCACGAATAACCCTCCTGTAAATTACAGTTTATAATTAAAACATAACTGCCTCATTTTCAAATAAAATGTTGGATTTTTGCCTAACATTAAATTCAAAATAATTACATCATCCAACTTTAACCGACTGTACTGTAAAAAAAATGTACAACACTATTTTGGCAAGTAACATCAAAAGATGGCGCATTTAGTCTGGATTCCAAAATGGTATGATACTTGCTAGATTACTTCTTAGTTGAGGAAAATAATAATGTTTTTTTAAATGGAACCGGATTCCAGGACAATTCTGTTTAATTATGGGAAATGGATCCTAGGCATCTTTAAGTTCACAATTTAGAAGTAAAGTTTGATTCAAACGGTAGACGGAGAGTGACGTTATTTTGCCTAGTAAGAGTGAGACAGATGGTGACGCTAAGTGTGAGCGAGATAGATAGTGACGCTATTTTTATGCGAGAGTGAGACGAAATAAAAGGTGCAAGTTTGAAATAAAATTCAAACATTGGATTTTTTCAGTTGACTTTAATTTAATTAGACTAACAAGAAATTACAGCAAATGTTCAAATTGTTGGCCTTCAGCTGCAATGCAAGCTCTACATCTTCTTAAAAATGATTGCGTAATAAGACGGGTGTAACTTCTTGAGTTAATGTATTCAGCGGCTTCTGTAATTCTTTGGCGCAGCTCGGTTAAATCTTGAATGGGCTTAAAGTACACTTTTTCCTTTATCGTTCCCTAGTAAAAGAAATCTATGGGGTTTAAATCGGGCGAACGGGCAGGCCACGTCCCACTCTCGCATAAAAGTAGTGTCACTATCTATCTCGCTCACACTTAGCTTCACTATCTGTCTCGCTCTTAATAGGCAAAATAACGTCAATCTCCGTCTACCGTTTAAATGAAACTTTGCTTGTAAATTTTGGACTTAAAAATGCCTAGGCTCCATTTCCAATAATTAAACAGAATTGGCCTGAAATCCGGTTCCATTTAAAAAACATTATTATTTTCCTCAACTAAGAAGAAATCTAGCGAATATCATACCATTTTGGAATCCAGACTAAATGCGCCATCTTTTGATGTTACTTGCCAAAATAGTGCAGTACATTTTTTTTACAGTACAGTCGGTTAAAGTTGGATGATGTAATTATTTTGAATTTAATGTTGGGCAAAAATCCAACATTTCATTTAAAACTGAGGCAGTTATGTTTTAATTTTATACTGTAATTTACAGGAGGGTTATTCATGATTACATTACAGAAAAAAGACTGACGAAAAATTAATATTTGTAGACCCAGGACTTGAAAGATCATCACAGGATGACAGTTTTTCCTTTTTTTTTCTAATACCTATAATTTGAAAAGTACATGACAAAGATTTTTCTTTATATTTTTCTGATAACTGTTATGACTTGGCCTATCGCCCCTTACCGGCTTATCGTTGATTTCTGGGACACCCTGTATACGTCAGGTAATTTGTCAAAATCATATGGTTCTTTGAATACAAAATGTGCAATTTGGCCATTTTTCAACAAAGTGAGCTCTTTGGGTGTAATTTTTTTATTTTCTATGAAAAACCCTTGAACATCAATAATTGCGAGTCCCATGATGTATTCACTTGACAGTTTTTGTGAGAGGGTTATATGTGAACATTCGATCGCAGATTATTAGTGCATGAGCACTAGTGTTATTAGGAATTGCAGAATTAGTTTCAAACTCAATTCTAAGTGCGACAGATTGAGTTGGAAATCCTGTTTTTTGCTTAGAACAATCTATAACTATAAGTGGGAAGGACTTCGTGAACTGTGTGGGAGATATATCTGTTTCTGACTTATATTCATAATAATATGCGGGTCGAAACTGTGAAAACATTTCATATAATGCGGCAGTGTGATTGTTTTTGAAAGATATATTTAGGTTTTCGTAAGGATAACGTTCGTTATTTAGATAAAGTCGAATATTACTGAAATCGCAATTGTCGAATTGACTACTGTCTTTCTTCAAATCTTCTCGTCCAGTTTGAAAACCAATAATAACATATCGTGGAGATTCTAATCTTGTAGAAGTCTTAACGTTCCAGCTATGTTTCATAGTGCTTGGAAGAGATGGATAACTATGTAATTCCCAACTTCTATATGGAACAATTATATCTTTCCCTTTTTCAATAAATTTTGTCAACGCTACTTCCTCTCTGAGACCTGGCATTATATGTGGCACTTTCCACATAATTTTATGTATGACTACTTTAGCATTCTCATTCGTAGAACACATCAATGCACTTTGGTCATTGTTACTGCGTATCAAAATCAACTCTTGTGCTATATTCAGCATAACTTTCTTGTAGTCCTCAGCAAATCCTAGTAAATTTTGTAGCGGAATGCAAACACTAAATCGACCATCTTTAACAATATTGTTGTCGTTATTTGGAAACCATCCGGCATTTTCATTTTTTAATGCTTCGCTTTTATTGAATGATACCAATCCTTTCATAGTACTTGTGAGTCCTGGTTTTGTATTAACGTCTACAACATAACCATTTACCTCATATCTTATTTCACTGAATAAAAATGCAAAGCCATTATTCACAAAATGTGTATCCTTTGCTGGAGTATTATCGGGTTTTACTAATTGTCCTTCTATGTATAAATAACTTTCACTTGGTCTGGTGCATAAGTCTTCTTGAAGAGGAATTCGAATTTCATCATTATTTTCATATCGTGATGTGAATGATTCGTGAATATGATATTTGTAAGAAACAACACTTTCTTCTAGAGACACTGCCTGGTTGACATCAAACATTGTTAGTTCAACAATTTGAATCCTAAAGATTTGAGGAACTTTTTGTTAGTAACAGTTAGTTGCTGGACGTATTTTATTCTACTGAACATCTTCGAACATGTAGATTCTTTTTTATAAGGTGATGGAGAATGCACTTTTTTAAAATCGATGGCCATTTTAAGTCTCTTTTCGTAGATGTAGACCTACTGTTATGGTCTCTTGTTGGAAATTGATAAGTTTGCCTGTCTGGTCCACTATTTTAACTATGATATTTCTTATTGTATTCACACTGATTGGTAAATAAATTACATGATCCGGGGATACCACTATTTTAAAGCCCGGTGGAACGTTTGGAAAAAACTGATGAATAATGTGCTGTGGTTGTCCATTTGCATAACTATTTACTGTGATATTACATCCTATTAAAATGGAATTAACAGTCATCACATCTGCAATACGGTCAGATTGGTGTTTATCAACTTTAGGTAAGAATTTACGTTCGAATCCGATCAAGGGAGCTATGCTGTTTGATTTTCTCAAATCCACATCCTCTGTACATTTAATATGAGTATGAAGTGTGTTATTATTCGGTGTCAATTCGAATGTTATACCCTTAGTCTTCGGAACCAATTGTAATTCACGTTCGATATAAATATTAATATCTACGACTTGATAACACCCTGTTGGAATTAATATTTCTTTTGATCCCACTTGTATACTATTACAATTTTCATCGATATTAGGAATAGAATTAAACGTTTCAAAGTTCGTTAGACCCAAAACATAATGGCCGTCTTTTAAGTCTATAGGGGGGTTGAAATCTGAAGTGAGAATTGATGATTTTCCACTCAACATAAACAACATTATAGTTCAAGTAGATCTATCTAAATAATTTTTTCATGATGAGTCGACATATATAAGAACTTTAGAGTCAGCTGCCCACAATTATTAGCATTCAATTTTTGATACCTTTGAATATTATACTTTATTATATTTTTTTTTACTATCGCTTCTAAAATATCTTATTACTTCCTTCGGGGGTCTTAAGTGTCCGATGCTGTCGAAGTATAATATTTTTCTTCCAGTTTTCACATAACCTGTCCAGTGTGTTCCTGGACCATCGCGATCGTCATGATTGATGATTCATGTTTCATATTTCTTAATTTTTGTGGGTAAATCATTTCTCATAAATATTCCCCTAAAAAACGGTATTTGTAACGAATGAGCAAATTTGTTGAGTTGTATGTTAGTAAGAGGTTTCCGAGGTAATTTCACTGGAATTTTTTCTGGGACCATTGATACGGACCAATATATAAACCTTTTCCTTTTGACTTCTTTCCGGTAACTAATGCTCTTCTTCCAGAAACCTTTCTTCTAAATAAACCTTTTCCCTGAGATAAACTTTTTTCTCTAACAAGTTCAATTGCTTTGTTATGTCGCTGTACCTCATCAATCATTTTTCTATCAGATTTTGCTTTATTTACAGCAGTTGCTATCGATGCAGCTTCGGATCCCAATGCACCTAAAGCACCTAAGAGAGGCAAGAGTATTTGTAAAAAAACACCACGCTTCGGAGCTACTAAAATTCTTGATTTTCTTTTTTTCATAGATTTCTTTCTCCCCTTAGTACCCATTCCGATTTTAGTTTTCGCTTTCATCAAAATGAAGACAATGACGGCCGCTAATTTCTCTTTTAGACTAGCTTGATTCGAATTAATACGTTCGAAAGCTTTATTAATAAGGAGACTGTCTGCCTCGTTTCTTTTTTCAAAATCCGAATACTTAGAATATATAATGTCGTGTTCTCTACAGGCTTTATCTAACTCATTTATTCCCAAGTCTCCTCGTTTCAATCTTTCCTCTAAATGAGTACCTGGCCCACAGAATTGATAACCAGGTAAATGTAATTCAACAGGTAACTTATCAATTAATTTATTTATTAAAGACCCTCCTATCACGTTAGAGTTTGAATACTTTCTACGTTGTTTATCAGCGTAGTTCTTCATATATAGTGTCATTTGATAACCATAAGATTATTAAACAACAAACCCTATAATTAGGGTTGTTTTATCATACTACAACAATAACCCTCAACTGATAGAATTTTGATATATCCTAACATTATATATTATTCGTAGTTTGATAATAGTGGAGGTAATTTGGTCTACAAATTATGAATCAAATGATAATTTATATCGAAATTAATGAAATTCATACTCAAGATGTGCATCCGGCGCCAGTACAAGTAGGAATGCCTTGAAGGAACAAGATCCCATGTAAGTCATAAAGAATCCGGATTGTCTAGATATTTAATTATTATTGAAGGTACCAGTTGAGAAGTGGTCAATGAACTTTATAAACCGGTGCGAATGAATTTTCCTCGTAGAAGAGTTATAGTGAAAGGAATAAATGATCTGTAGCAAGCTGATTTAGTTGAAGTAATTCCTTATGTGAATTTCAATAAAGGATTCAAGTACCTATTAGTAGGGATACATCCTCTACCTAGAACTAGAAGTGAGGACGGGTATTGACGTAATGTCCTTGTCCTCGACAAAGAGTGGAAATAGTTGTGGAGGAGTGTCCTTAACCTGGGACAATAGTGGGGATAGGAGTGGGATAGTGTCCTTGACCTTGAACTATGAAAGGGAGGCGGTAACATCCTTGGTCACCAGATTTAGTGGGGGGTGAAGGGGGGGTAATTTGGGTGGGGGCAATGAATGTAATGCAAATTATTGGAAGTGGGGATTATAGAGAATGTATGTGCAAGGGTACAAAACCGGTTTTGGTGACCTTGACCATAGGTAAACTCCATATATGGTCAAGGTCACCAAAACCGGTTTTGTACCCTTGCACATACATTCTCTACCTACTCCTCACGCATATACTTCTACCAGTGAGGAAATCCATAACCCACTCTAAGAACGTACCCCTGAAGCCAATATTATATTATTTGTCCTTTATGAAGATAAAGTTGAGAATTTCAAATGCATGGGATAAGTCAAAAAATATGACAGCGACCAATATTTCCTCATCCAGAAATCTATATACTTCACCAAGAAGTTTACATGCAGCAGAATGCTTTGAACGGCCCCTTCTAAAGCCATATTGACTGTCGGTGATCAAATTGAGTCTTCCCAAAAAGTATTCCATCCTAGAATATGCCAATCTTTCAAAAATCTTGGAGAAAACACAGAGCAATCGGTCTATAATTTGCAATATTCAACGGATCGCCCTTCTTAAACACTGGTATAATAATACCTGTTTTCAAAATACTTGGAAATTTGCCCTGCCATTCAGATAGGTTGAATAAGTTAGCCAGATATTCGGACCAATCATCTGCTATACATTTAATTAAATTAGTAGAAATGCCGTCAGTGCCAGTGCTTTTCCCATTCTTAAGTTGTCTAATGACCAATAGGACATCTTGCTTGGTCACAGGCATAAAGAAAAATGTAGTTGGCATCATATCAGACGTAGTACAAACTAATGATCTCGAAGTTCCAGAATGATCACCGACAGTTTCATCAGCAACACCGGCAAAAAATTTACAGAAAACTTCCGCCACACAATCCGACTCAGTACACAAACTGCCATCAATGTTAGGGATATATTTCCAAATTGGCTCTTCTGCGACCCAAATCGACATTTACCAAATTCCGAACTGTCTTGGCTTTATACTCGGATTTCGCTCTTTTATAAATTAATCGATTATCATCATCATCAATTACCTTTGTTAGCCAATATAGTTCTTTCAGTTTTTGGCTAGCAGCTTTTATTTGAGGAGTTATCCAGCGTTTTGGCCTGTTTTTATCGTGACGACGGACAATGGGGCAACAGACTTCAAGTTCACTCAACAACGTACACATAAAATCATCAAATATAACATTTATATCACAGTTATCAGTAAGTTCACGGAAATTAATCATTCTTAGTCTAGAAACAAAACAGTTCAGACTCCTTTCAGACATATCCCGATATACAGGGTGTCAACCAAGTCAAACGAAAACGGTAAGTAGATCAGAATGTGCGCTACCTGATGTGAAAAAATTCATTCATATCAAAGTCTCACAGTTTTCGAGATATTTGATGTTTCATGAAAATGTTGAATTTTTTCACTTAAAATACTTTCTCTATTGCGGAAGCTACAATTAAATACTTTTCGAATCAGTTTTTTTCCGTAAATATTCTTGAATGACTACTTCAATTCATGCAATGAAAAATAGCACAAAATATCATGAATTAAAATTCATGTTCTGAAGGAAGTGTTTTTTGTACTGAATTCTATCTGACGTGGTATAAAAAAAAAGACACTAGACCTTTTCTGCATATTACGTTGAAAAGTTTCCAATTTTGTGAGGATTCCGAAAAGGTGAAATACAGGTGATAACCTTCTTCACGAAAAAAGATATTTGAATGTTTATCTAAAATGGAGCATTTCTGTGAAAAACTGATTTTGTCACCTTTTCCACAAATCCTTTCATTTTGCAGATTCTGCTGTAACATATTGAATAATTCTCTTGAAAAATGTCAGTTAGTCCTTAAATTACTTATAAAGTGAAATCATTCATTAATTGCAATGATATAATGTAATAACGCTTAGGACTATTGTGAAGAAACTTTATAAAAATATCAATAATAAAAATTCAGGATTCTTATTCGAGCAGAGGCTCAAAATGACCACCCTCTTCTCTAATACATGCCCTGCATCTATTGAGAAATGACCTTTTCAAACCATACAAACTTCTCCCCGCTATTTTGGCTGCTGAAATACGAATGCGGTCCCTTAGTTGTGCTTCATCTCTTATGAGGTTCGAATAAATTTAATTTTTTAAAAAAATCCAGAGGATTTAAGTCTGGTGAATGGGGAGGCCACAAAATTTCCGATCCACCGGTGAGGATATGTTTGGTTTAAATATTCCCTAACATGACGACTGTAGTGTGCTGGGCACCCGTCATGTTTATTTATTTATTTAATCAAATCAATCCATAATACATACACTGTTACAGAAATATTCTCCAAAACAAAACTATATAATTCTTGGTGTACACCTAGGTCTGAAGACCTGTATGTGGACTGATAAAAATAGTAAATAAAATAGTAAAATAAGGAAAAAAGAAAGAAAGAGAAATCAAACCCCAATTATAGGGTACAAAACAAAAGAAAAATCACAATATAAGCAATGAAAATAATAAAGTGATAAGTGGGTTAGTAAAGCAATATTACAAAAAAGAAGAAGGGACAACAACAACTCAGTGCAACAGATCAGTGATAAATGAACACGCTCAGCGCAGGAACTACAGTATATCCACATATTTGCTGTGGTTATTGCCTATGTACTGCTTCGATGTTCTTTGGAAATTTGTTATATTTTTTAGTTCTCTTATAGTTGTTGGTAATGAATTCATTATTTTAGGCGCTATCGATGTTAGAAACCTTTGGTTTGCATCCCTTTCAACGAGCGGTTCAGTTAATCTATTATTATATTTTGAACGAGTATCATGTTCATGTGTCAAGCTAATTCTCAGACGGGGATGCTTGTAGATGAACATACAGCAAGCGTGATAGTACAGCGACCTTACCCTCAGAAACCCCTCGCCATACAGCAAGTTGGTGGGTATAGCTTTGGTTTCCTAAGTATTATCTTTATTAAATAATTTTGAAAAACAGTCAGAGGTTTTAATGCGTTATCGTAAAGACCACCCCACACCACAATACCATACCCGAGGACAGATTCTATCAATGCCCGGTAGAGCATGATCAATAATTTTTTATTTAAAAATTTCCTCGTAAAATTTGTATATAAATCTACGTAATTTTGTAGTTAAGGTGTCAATATGGTCTGACCATTTAAGGTGCTTATCAATAATTATTCCCAGGTATTTGGCTCTATCTGTTTCGTTTATTTCTAAACCTGATAGTGGTAATTTTATTTTAGAATAATCAGGTCTGTTTGCTTCTGTCAGAGAAAATGCAATATATGATGTCTTGGAAATATTTAAGGATAGTTTATTATAGTCTAGCCAGGTTTTGACTGTAGCTATGCCATGTTGGGCTTTCTCCCGTAACCTCTGCCATGTCACGTCCTCAAAAACCAGAACTGTATCATCAGCATATGATACCACAGTGCCACCTGTATGTGTGTCCAACAATGAGTTCAAGTAAGTAATGAAGAGCAGCGGCCCAAGGACTGTACCCTGAGGGATCCCCATCTGTATTTCACCAGTATCGCTATACGTGTCACCCATCCTTACAAGTTGTTTCCTCTCCACCAAGTAACCTTCGAAAATCTTCAACACAACACCCCTCACTCCATATTTCTCTAGAGCGCTCAACAAAGCCCGATGAGGAACAGTGTCGAACGCTCTTGCCAGGTCAAGGAAGACAGCAATACACTTGTTTTCGCTGTCTAATTTTCCTTTGACGTGATATATTAGCTCGAACATGGCTTCATTTGTGCTCAAACCAGGTCGAAAACCAAATTGTTTCTGATTCAGAATTTTATTTTTCATCGGAAATTCATATAATTGAGATTTTAAACATTTTTCAAACAGTGTTGCAAAAGTATTTATAAGGCTTATGGGTCTATAGTTACAAATGTGATTTTTGTCGCCACTTTTATATATTGGTGTTACAACCGATTTCTTGAATTGTTCAGGAATTTTTCCACTAGTGAATATTAGGTTTATTATATGAACTAGTGGTTTTAGGAAGTGTACACGGCATTTCTTTACCAGCGAAGGGGCTACTCCATCGATTCCGGGAGCACTGCCTGATTTTAGGGTGGTAATGTGCCGAGTTAGTTCAATTTCATCTATTGGCCTAAGAAACATCGAGGTTTTGATTTGCGGGTACTTGTTTTTGTAGTCTTGGGGTGATGGATGAATTTCAGACGCTAATTTGATTCCGATATCTAAAAAATACCGATTGGAATAATTTGCCATTTCCCTATTATTTTCAAATTCATCCCCATTGTCCTTTGTTATGAATATGTTTTGATTTGATTTATAATCACATTCATTGGTTGCTTCCTTAACAAGTTTATACGTTTTTTTCATATCATTTCTACAATCTGAAACTGCAGTGGCGTAGTACTGTGACTTTGTTGTTTTTATAATTTGATTTAAACGGTTTCTATAATTTTTATAATTTTGAAGAAGTTCTAGGTCGTGTTTATTTCTGTTTACTTGTTTCTTCAATTTCTCTCTATTACAGATTGAAGTTACAATACCATTCGTTATCCACGGTTTGTTCTTCCTTCTTTCCCTGAAGGATATAATCTTCTGCCGTGGTTGCCAGCGTTATGGCATCAGAAACTAGTCTCGTAAATTCTTCATAAGCTATGATGGGGTCAGTAGTGCTAATTATGTTTTCCCAGTTATAGTTACTTACTATTTGTAAGACTTTATCGCTATCAGTCTTTTCGACCATATTTACTTTTTTAGCGTTGCCCTCCCTTAATCTATTGTTTACCGTTAGAATAACCGGAAAATGATCAGTAATGCTTGAGTTTACCACGAATGATTCAAAATTTAATTTGGTTTTTTGCAAATTTTTCTTAAAAAAAATGTGGTCTAAATATGATCTTTTTGTAGGAGTAACTCTTGTATGAGTATTTATTTGAGATTCAAATCCAAGAGACATTAACATTGCCATGTAGTTGTTTACCTTTGCGTTATTATTATCCAGTATATCATAATTCAGGTCACCAATGATAATATCTATGTCGTGTCCCCTGTTATTTGAAATAAATGTTTCTAAGTCGTCGATGAAATGTTTATCGTTTACCGAAGGTGATCTATAACAAGGCATAATATTAAAATTAATTTTATTTAAAACAAATCTAATGTTACTTATGTTTACTTTAGTTGCCGGTAGGATGGTTTGTGCGATATTATAGTTTATGTCTGTCTTGACGAAAACAAGCACTCCGTCACACTGGTTTATTGCGCCATTGTTAAACAGGGTAACATAGCCAGGGATTGTAAAATCATTGATATTGTTTATATATCTAGTTTCTCCGAATAGTATAACGTCCGCTTCATGCAAATTCAGAGAATCCACTAATATCATAAACTCATCAAAGTTTTTGTACGCACTTCTAATGTTTAGGTGCAATATCTGAAAGTTAGTACAAAGTTTGTATTCATTTATTTTTTCAGCTAGCTCCTTCACCTCAATTGGCTCCTCCAATCTTGTTAAGGAAGGTGTTTCAAACTCTAATTCACTCAACAAGTCCGCCTGCATTTCTGCCATTCTCCACGACAACGCGAAAAACAACAAAGAAAGGAAACCAAACAAAGAGAAACCGGCCGAACCCACGAAAAGGAAAATGTCTACATTTTATAGTTAATTCTAGTCTTGAGAATACTAATGTGATACTTGAACGTGTGGCATTCTGGATCATTGCTCTGATGATTAGTAGTAAAATTGGTTTTGTACTTGCCGTTCGAAGCGGCGCAATTTTTACAAAATTTAATCTGTTTTGGGCACGCTCTCTCCTCATGTTCCTCTGCGCAAACGGGGCAAACAACTCTGTTCCTGCAATTTACCTTCTTGTGGTAATACTCTTGACAGTTATAACATTTTGGTACTGTGAGGTCCTCATAGACTGCACATCTTTCCCATCCAATGCATAGTTTTTTAAGAGCTAAAATGTGACGAAATGTATCTGGGCTGCATTCGCATATAGCCGTTTTGGTGCGATTTCTGTTTGTGCGAACAGAAACCATCTTTACTTCGCCCGTTATGTTGTTTTGTTCCTTTATAAAACTTTCGATTTCCTCATCAGTATAGTCCTCAGCGATGTTCACGACCTTTATCTTAGGCTGTCTTAGTTTTGTTAATTCTGTGCTATAGTCATCCTTAAGTTTATCTATCAATGCATTCTTCAGAATTTCGGTTTCATTTTCGGTTTGACATTTTATAATGATTGTACCAGTTTTTGTCTGTTTTACATTTGCAATACCAATTTTAAGTTGCGCCGGGTTGATCCGCGAGTTTATGTCACTCTTTATTTGGTTGTACGATTGTTGTCTTCTTGGTTTAACTACTATCTGTGGAAAATTGTTCTTCATCGATTTATTCTCTGGTATATGTTTCATGATTGCCGAGTAGCTAGGGAAATTTTGTTTTTCCTGTGCTTCAGTCTTTTCTTGCAAGAGTTGAATAATCGTTTCCTGGTCTCTGATCATCTTCTCCTTATCTGCCATTGCGCTCTGTAGGATATTTACTGTATCGAAGTAACTGCATCTCTTGCATTGTTATTTCAATGTCCTCTTTTGAAGGGTTAAGCATCTTAATTCTGTTGTAGTTAATTCACTGCATTCCGCACATGTTAGGCTTCCGCAGAAATCACACGTTACCAGTGCAGGCTTTGCCTTGTCTGTAGGTTGCTAAATTTGCTCACACTGGATACATTCCATCTTGAATATATTCTCATTTTAAAAGACTCTAGAGACACTCACCAGAAACTAGAACACTGCATACGCCAATGGCCTGATGCGTCATGCGAATGCCAGTTCTTCTGGTCCAGTTGGTATCAATATTTGCACTCAAACATCTGGACTTTTGTGAACACCTTTTTCTTTCTATCCACCTAGATCAACTTGTAATGTTTATGCAGCCACTCAATCCAGTTGAGCGGAAAGTATTTTTCTCCTAGTAAGTTATATGATAAAGGAAACTCTCATACACATTTTGGTGTGACTATTATGTTTTAAAACAATTTGAAACCATAGATTACGTCGCATTTCCAGTGGTATATCTTCTAAGAGTAAGGGCACACTGTTCCTCCTTCTTCTTCTTAGGACACCGTCTCCCTACGGAGGTTGGTGATCCAAATGGCTATCGTTGTACGGGAGACTGCAGCTCTGAAAATGTCTGCCGATGTCCGTCCAAGCCATCTGCGCAGATCCTTCAACCACGAGTTTTGCCTTCGACCAACAGATCGCTTTCCCTCAATCTTTCCCTCGATTATTAGGCGGAGAATCTCGTATTGCTCGCCTCTCATGATATGTCCTAAATACTGCAATTTCCTTTCCTTGATAGTCAGGAGAAGTTCTTTAGTCTTTCCCATTTGTTGCAGAACATCTATGTTGGTTCTGTGCTCTGTCCATGACACACGGAGCATTGGCCTGTAAGCGTACATTTCGAACGCTTCGATGCGCCTTTCCGTATTCGCATCCAAGGTCCAGCTCTCGCATCCGTACAAAAGAACAGGAAAAATGTAACACCGCAGCAACCTAGTTCTGAGGTCAAGACTGAGGTCACGACTCGCCAGAAGTGTCTTCATGCTGTTAAGAGTCTTCCTTGCCTGTTCGATTCTCGCCCCAATTTCAACCTTTGGATCACATTTTTCGTTCACGAGTACTCCAATATATCTTAAGGAAGGTACCCGTTCAATTACCTCTCCACGCAACCTCAGAACAGCGTCTATTTGTATCTTCGAGAACACTACTAATTTGGTCTTGGACGTGTTTATCTTCAGACCATAACGCTCACTATACTCTACAATGAGGTCCATGAGAGACTGTAGCTCCGACAGGCTACCGGCTATAACAACGGTGTCATCAGCATATCGTAGGTTATTTATCTTAATGCCATTAATTTTTATGCCAGCACTGATGTTCACAAGAGCTTCGCTGAACACCGCCTCAGAGTAGAGGTTAAATAAGAGGGGGGACAAGACACATCCCTGTCGCACACCTCTCCTTATTGCCACCTCCTCCGATGTGGATCCTTCGATTCTGACCGTTGCAGTTTGATGCCAGTATACTCTACTTATTACATCAATGTCCTGTGCGTCAATTCCGGCTGATTTCAGGATCTCTGTTCCTTAGAAAATTCAAATAGTTGGTGCCGTTTAATGATTGCGGCAATTCTGTCGGACCGAATATTTTTCCATCGTATATTCCGGTCCATAAATTCACCGTAAATCGATAATGGGATCTATATTGCCTTATATTGTGCGGATTCTCGATGTTCCAACTATGAAGATTATGCAGATTGATATACCCGCTTTGAGTACAGGAAGACTCATCAGTCCAAAGGATATTATTGAAAAAATTGGGATTTTCTGTATGTTTCAGCAACATTTGTTGACAAAATTCTACTCGGGCTTGATAGTATCTTGGTAGTAGTTGTTGAACTCGCTGAATTTGGTAGGGGTGATATTTGTTTCTATTGGCACTTGATTTTGATATGCCTGTCATGAGCTCTATCATTCTGGTTGATACTGAAGGATTATTTTTGACTTCATTCAAAATGGTGTCATCCTCCACGATCGAAGGCCGGCCACTACTTTTACGACTCCCAGGAACTCTTTCTTCGACAATTGCATTATGGGTCCAAATAAAAACTTCGTAATTAGGATGTCGGAGATTGCGGTACCGCTCTGAATAAAGACTCGATGCTGCTCTAGCATTAAGACGTACTTCTCCATAAATAAGGTGCATGTCGGCGTATTCTCTTGCAGTATACGAAACATTTTCTGTAGACATTTTACCCAGTAAACTGATACGTATTATCTTCCACTAGATGAAAATGAACAAGTATAATATTATGTGCTATTTTTCATGGCATGAATTGAAGTAATCATTCAACAATATTTACAGAATAAACTGATTCAAAATGTATTCAATTGTAGCTTCCGCAAGAGAGAAAGCATTTTAAGTGTAAAGATTCAACATTTTCATAAAACATCAAATATCTCGAAAACTGTGAGACTTTCATATGAGCGATTTTTTCACATCAGATAGAGCACATTCTGATCTACATTCCGTTTTCGTTTGACGTGGTCTTTACGGGACCCCCTGTATAACAAAATTATTGCCTCTATCGCGCACAACAGCATTTGCAGGAAAACTGCACTTCAACAAAATTGCTCTATGATCACTGATATGTGGTTCAAAAACATGAGACTTGCAATTCTCTAGGTTGCCACAATTAGCTAAAATATAATCAACTTTCGTTGATGTTGTGATTCCCAAGAAGTTGGTGTGAACCCTTGTGGGACAGAGCGAGGTGACACTCAAATTAAAATTCAACAGGATGTCATCAAACAAACGTTTAAGATTACAATTTTCATTCAAATAGTTAACATTTAAGTCATCGCACAAAAAGATTTCAGTTCCCTGTCTGTAGGCCGAATTCAATAAGTCAAATAGAAGGGTAGGAAATACCTGAAAGTCTCCACTGGATGGACGATATACACTGCATACACAAACCTTTTTAAGACCGAAGCAAAGCTTTAATGCGCAACACTCAAAGTGCATCTCATCATTCAGATTTTTCACATCCAATATTTTAGCACTATCCATTAATTCGTTTTTGACATATAGAGCAGAGCCACCATGAACATGATCCACTAGACATAAGTACGCTGCCAGCGTATAGCTGGGAGTTGTCATCATTTCGACGAAGTCACTGCCGCACCAGTGTTCAACGACACTCAAGACATCAGGCTTACTCCCATCAAGCAAAACCTCAAGCTTAATAAGTTTATTAGGAAGTGACTGAACATTCAACTGCAGGATAGACAAACCATCCCTCCAATAATCAGGAACATCAATACCACTAGAATTAGTCCGCAGACAGGCAGTTACGGATTTTGTTTGGAAAATTTCTCATTTGAAAAAAATTCCTCTCACACGCCCTATTCGGCCAGTTAGAAGACACCATTGCTTTTTCATACTCTGAGGTATCGTTACCTTAAACGAGGAGTAGTGGTCCGGATAGCGGGACTGTAGCGCCTCACAGTTGACTGTAGTAAGACTTTTGGATAAAAATTTTGGGATTTCGTCGACGGTAGTATTAGGATGAAGATTGGTAACATGAAATGCTGCAGGTTTTTCAACACCCGAAACAGTAGATTCACCTGCATAGTCGCCAATAATAAGGGGACGATTTACCTTCCTAGGTTTTTTATGAGTAACAGTATTCCACGAAAATCGAGAGTCACCATGCACATCGGTATTTTCCTTATCAGAATTACTGCAAGAAGTCGGCGTGGAATCGACGGGTAATCCTTTATTAGAATTCGTCATCTGCGGCTGGTGAATGACCTTTGAGGTTTTATTATTTCCCCTGTTGATGTCAATATTACGCGGCCCATTATCACTTGATGAGATGTTGATAAGTTTTTTCGACTCATTCACACCTCCAGTAGTATTCAATATGGGATTTCTTATAGATGAATGATTTCTATTACCATTACGTGTAAGTTCTAGCTGCCCATTCAGAAGTACAATTTTCTGATTTAGTTCAGAACTAATGGTGTCCTTCAGCTTGATGACATATTTGAATATATTTATGTTAATTTTATTGTCCGAATGCGAAACAAGACTTCCAATTGCATCGAAAAATGCATGATATTTACACTGATATTTTCACAACATTTTACATATAGCTTATCAATGGTTTCCAATTTTAGATGTTTTGCACAACTAGCATGAAAACAACTTCCACAGATTATACACTTTGCAAAAGTAACAACTTTTGATTTACATATCTTGCACTGGATATCACTTTCAGCGAGAGCTCGATCCGTACGTCCGGCATGTTCCTTGTTTCAACAGTGTATGAAATACAGACTTGGAAAATAATGTTTTTCTTACTGAACGACGGCCGTTGCATCGAGTATTTTTTGGTTCTTACATCACTATGATGACCCTCATTCAGAATAAAAATGAATTTTTGCTCGACGTATCGTACACTGAGCGAAAATAGATACTGACTTGTAAAATGATGTTTTTTCACTGAATAACGGCCGTTGCATCGAGTATTTTTGATTCTTACATTCCTATGATGATCCTCATTCAGAATAAATATGATTTTTTGCTCGACGTATCGTACAGTGAGAGAAAATAAATACAGACTTAGAAAATGAGGTTTTTTTCACTGAACGACGGCCGTTTCATCGAGTATTTTTCGATTCTTACATTCCTTAGATGACCCTCATTTAGAATAAAAATGAATTTTTGCTCGACGTATCGTACAGTGTGAGAAAATAAATACATACTTGGAAAATAATGTTTTTTTTACTGAACGACGGACGTTGCATTAAGTATTTTTTTATTCTTACATTCCTAAGATCACTCTCATTCAGAATGAAACTGAATTTTTGCTCGACGTATCGTACAGTGTGAGAAAATAAATACAGACTTGGAAAATGAGTTGTTTTTTCACTGAACGACGGCCGTTGCATCGAGTATTTTTCGATTCTTACATTCCTTAGATGCCCCTCATTTATAATAAAAATGAATTTTTGCTCGACGTATCGTACAGTGTGAGAAAATAAATACAGACTTGGAAAATAATGTTTTTTTTACTGGACGACGGCCGTTGCATCTAGTATTTTTCGATTCTTACATTCCTATGATGACCCTCATTGAGAACAAAGACGAATTTTTGCTCGACGTATCGTACAGTGTGAGAAAATACATACATCATTGGAAAATATTGTTTTTCTCACTGAATGACGTTAGATTACCCTCATTCAGAATAAAAATGAATTTTTCCTCGACGTATCATACAGTGTGAAAAAATAAATACTGACTTGGAAAATAATGCTTTTTTCACTGAACGACGGCCGTTGCATCTAGTATTTTTCGATTCTTACATTCCTATGATGACCCTCATTGAGAACAAAGATGAATTTTTGCTCGACGTATCGTACAGTGTGAGAAAATAAATACAGACTTGGAAAATAAGGTTTTTTCACTGAACGACGTCCGTTTCATCGAGTATTTTTCGATTCTTACATTCCTTAGATGACCGTTATTTAGAATAAAATAGTAATTTACGTAACAAGTCCGGAAAATAGAGTTTTTTTGGACGAATAGACAAAATTCTAGGACGAGCGTAAGCGAGTCCTAGAAGTCTATGAGTCCAAAAAAACCTTTTTCGGGCGTGTTGCGTACAATATTTTTTCGGCAACCATGTAGTATAACAAATCAATGAGACGACACATTTCTTTTTTATATATTTTGATTCTTATTCAAATTAAACAGAACAGAAAATATAACATGTTAACTAATTTTATATGAACTGTCAACCGTTTTCTCAGTGCCATGGTAACTTCATTTATCAAAAATATACCTACCAAGATTTTCATAATGTATTTACAATGACCAAAACGACGTGATTTTTCCGGCCTAGTCCGGGAAGTACGTACTTCCCGGACTAGGCCGGGAAAAACATCTTTCTCAAAGAAAAAGCGTCCGGGAAGTGGGCACTTCCCGGACGGTTGCCGAAAAATGAATTTTTGCTCGACGTATCGTACAGTGTGAGAAAACAAATACAGACTTGGAAAATTATGTTTTTTTTTACTGAACGACGGACGTTGCATCAAGTATTTTTTTATTCTTACATTCCTAAGATCACTCTCATTCAGAATGAAACTGAATTTTTGCTCGACGTATCGTACAGTGTGAGAAAATAAATACAGACTTGGAAAATAAGGTATTTTTTCACTGAACGACGGCCGTTGCATCGAGTATTTTTCGATTCTTACATTCCTTAGATGCCCCTCATTTATAATAAAAATGAATTTTTGCTCGACGTATCGTACAGTGTGGAAAAATAAATACTGACTTGGAAAATAATGATTTTTTCACTGAACGACGGCCGTTGCATCTAGTGTTTATCGATTCTTACATTCCTATGATGACCCTCATTGAGAACAAAGAAAAATTTTTGCTCGACGTATCGTACAGTGTGAGAAAAAAGATTCACAGAAAATATTCTTTTTCTCACTGAATGACGGCCGTTGCATCGATTATTTTTCGATTCTTACTTTCCTAAGATGACTCTCATTCAGAATAAAAATGAATTTTTGCTCGACGTATCGTACAGATTGAGAAAATAAATACATCATTGGAAAATATTGTTTTTCTCACTGAATGAAAGCCGTTGCATCCAGTATTTTTCGATTCTTACTTTCCTAAGATGACACTCATGCAGAATAAAAATGAATTTTTGCTTGACGTATTGTACAGAGTGAGAAAATAAATACTGACCAGGAAAATATTGTTTTTTCACTGAATGACGGCCGTTGCATCGAGTATTTTTCGATTCTTACATTCCTATGATGACACATATGCAGAATAAAATGAATTTTCGCCCGACGTATCGTACAGTGTGAGAAAATATATACTGAATTGGAAAATAATTATTTTTTCTCTTGAAAATGCAAATTTTCACAAAATTTAAGCAACAAATAAAATAATTTAAATATCATCTCTGAAATCCTAGTTCCTACATATAAAACAAAATTGAAATGATTTAATATCATGTATCATTATTTATAAGACTTCACAGGTAAACGAAATGTTGGACAAAAATAAAATAGTTTTCAAAAGAATGGAATATGTGATAATAGTCCGGGAGCCAGGTGAAAATTTGGTTGATCATTTCCTCTCGAGAGATAATTGGAGAGACGCATCAGAGAATAGTAACATAAAGCCTCGTGAACGTCAGCTGCGGTTCCGTTGGGGGGATGAGCGGCCGAAGCCTCCCACGAACGAGAAAATAAAAATACATTCAGTCATTTCCTCCTAGCTAAAAATTCGTCACATTGTAGCTAACCCTATATCTCGAGGAAAAAAACAATCAGCTGGCTATTACATAGTGGATTGTACGTCAGCTGATGCCTAGAACATGAAAGAAAAATTGGTTCAAGCCCTGTGGACAGGAGCTTCTTGGCGCTCTTGTTCAAACAGACAAATTATATCTCCGAAAGTATTGGTTTCTCAGAGTTGGGAATTATATCAATGGATTCTTATAATAGAACTGCAAAATAAAGGAAATTCAGATCAAATAATAGTTAATTTATCAAGATTAAATGAACAATCTGAAAATGAGAACTGCACCATGGAATAAATCAAATTAAAATAGCTGAAATGAATTTGACTCTCTCTTATAGAATAGGATGACATGTAAGAGTATGAACACAGATCATATAATAATTCATAGATAGAATAATTATAGCATTCTGTGAAAACATAGGAGTACGATTCATTATTGAAATTTCGAAAAATCATTTCTCCGAAAGTGTTAGCTTGTTAGAGTTGAAAGTGATATCAGTGGATTTTTAAGGTGAAATTGCAATTTAAAAAAATTCAACTTGAAATTTGTAACTTGAAAAAAAAAATTTTTTTTTCTTTACTCCGAAACCGTCTGGCCTATTTTACCCAATAACGAACTCAGCCGAGATATTTATGTCCCAAACATACTCTTAACATTTCAATTGCCTAGCTCATTTTGTTCAATAGTTAATGTAGTAACAAAATTTAAAAAAAAATATTTTTTTTTACAATTCACGGCAATCCGATCTATACAAAACTTTGCATGCGTATGAAGGTCGTTATTCTACAATTTGACGCTAAATTTCAGAACGATAGAGTGATCGCTTTCGGAAATATTCATAAAAAATATTTTTACTAAAAACGGCCATAACTCCGAAACCGCTCGATAGATTTCGCTGGTTAACGAACTCGTCCGAGATATTTACGCTCCAAACCTACCCTTTCAATCCTCTAACTCCTTCCGTTCGAGAGTTATCGTGTTAAGGGACGGCTGGACAGAATCGATTTCGACCATGGATTCTTGATCAGTGAAACGAACCAAATCGTTTGAGACCATTTTCAGCCAAAAGTTCGAAATTTACAGACATTTGGGCAAATTGATAAGCACTCTGTTCCTAGGAACAAGAGCGCCAAAAACACAAAAAGGCGTTACGTTAGACATGTTGACAGATATTTTACGTTTGATATAATTGCACAGATTACCAGATAGTGCATTCGACATTTGGCGGGAAGCACAAAGGTTTGACCTTCAGATTTACTACCGATGAAGACGTAGAAAATGAACTGCGTTCTCGCTCTTTGAAATTCAAAACCAACTTTAACCTCAACTACACCAACTGTCAAATAATAATATTTAATTTATTTCTAGCATTCTAGCACGTTCGCTACAAACTAGGATATTGTTGGCGAAAGTTTATTTTAGTACTTTTAGCATTGTACGAATAAGGGAGATCGACAACTTTGCACAAAGTCGTTGCGAGTGAATACCTGATTTTTTTTGCGAAAAAAGCACTGTTCAAAACATTTAATTTGACTAATATAGAAAAAAATTTTCAATAGATGATTAACATCTTAATATCAAGTAAAGAACCACACTTCCAGGTTAAACGTAATAAATAATTATTCACTTATTTGAGTCGACCTGAACGACTAACAGCACACAAGTGAAACAAAAAAAAAATTAGCAATAGAAATATGTATTGAAAGATCATAAATAGTTTGTAGCTTTCACTCTTCATCCCTTGAATAGGACGATTTCATTAATTATGACAAATATATCACACTTTCAGGATCGTTAAGTATCAGAAGTGCAGGAAAAAATTCCGTTGACACACTATTTTTCGAGCTCGACTGCATCTTGAACCTCTTCATTACACTTTATAAAATTGATTAAATTAATCCCACTTGAGTAACAAATTTTCGAACATAAGCTGATTATTTTAGCTAACCTTTACGTTTGTTGTTATAAATTTATGAATGAACGTCGTTCTGCCTCTACCATAGTTGCGATTGGCCGAGAGGTCACGTGATCCTTTATCTGCGATTTTATTGGCACCCCCAAATAGTTAGGAGCTAGGAACTATTTGGGGGTGCCGAAAATTCCATGGTCAACATTACGCGTCAGCTGAGTTCATTCATAAATACTGGGAGTGGCGCATCTGGTTAATCTGTGATAATAACGACTACGTTTGCCAGTTTTGCCTGTCTATTCTAGACCAGGGGGTCTATTCTCGACATCATTCGCAACTACACGCATACGCATGGCTGCGAATGGTCGATTTGCGCATACGTTCGAAAAATGGTATTCTTGACAACCCTTCGCAATCCCATGCAAACGGTATCATTCGCAGCTTCAAATATACCTGGCAACATTGCAAATAATTTGAATGGTAGTTCAAAAGGGTCTTAAATTTAACAGTTGACGGTCCTAGCGCGAGTTTTGAATGTTCGACTATCTAGGTTTTTGTATTTGGTTCGTTGTTGTGTGCTTTTAGTTTGGTATTGTGAGATTATAATTTGTTATTATGGAGAAAATTTGCCAACAATTTCACTATGAAGGATGCTCAAACACTCTGGTGTGAAATAACCAACATGCTGAATAGTTGTGGAGGTGGTCGACTTCGTATAGCAATAGTGTTACAAAGGCAAAATTACCAAGAAAATCACTAATCATCAATATACAGCAGAGACATTTACAATAACTTTACAGCAAAAAACAGTTGAAGGCTGATTACTATCGGAACAAACTTAATATGCTTGAGAGGATGGCAAAACAGTCAAGAAGAGATATGCAGCTGCAAAGGAAAAGGCAGCTCCAGCTCTCGAGCAGATGGCGAAAAATAAAACAA
Organism: Halyzia sedecimguttata; assembly: GCA_937662695.2. NCBI lineage: Eukaryota > Metazoa > Arthropoda > Insecta > Coleoptera > Coccinellidae > Halyzia > Halyzia sedecimguttata. The sequence goes on along the minus strand of OW569418.2, from coordinate 4,621,669 downwards.
TATTTCCTAGTGGATCCTGAATAATAATAATGATAGTTAATAAAGTTATTCCAAATGAACAAAGACAATTTCTATTATTAAATGGTTTCTTTCTGGGTTTTCTCTCCCAAACTCTATAGAATATCTATGAAATAAAAAATGTTTTATTTTGCTTCTGCGTAAAAAACACAGATTCATCAGAAACAATCAATCGAACAATGTTGCCTAACAAACAATAACGGAACAACATCAACGATGAAAGAATAATTATATCGTAATGTTTCGGAGTGTATATCAGACTTCTTCGTCAGACACTTAACGAAAATCTCCATTTAATAATGAATATACCTTTCAAAGTATCCTTTAATGATTACAATTTCTATTATTAGCAGAAACACAAGAAAGTTTTTTCAAAAATTTAATTCAATAGGTAATTTTACAAATGCTAATATCTATTTTCTTACATCCGTCAGCTAATATAGCTCTGACCTTGAGTTATCATCATAATTATACTGATTACATTTTTATCTACTCTCAAAATCAAAACATTTGGTAAAAACAATGGGCAGTGAAAGAAAGACATTTAATTATTTTGAGTTTTATTCATATTAAATTATCTAGATATGTGAATTTAAATGACATCATAGCAATCCAGTCTAGGTATTCCTATAAATAGTATTAATTAAGTTAGTTCTAACACTTCTTCCTGCAGCAAGTCCGGGATTCACTCTAGCTACTGCATTTTGGACGTTATTATCATAATTTTCGGTAAAAATTATTCCCAAGTCAATACCGTCCTCCACATCTGGCATTGCAGTATTATCTTCGATGCACATATTGTGAATAATAACACAGGCATTAATTATTCTACATGCTACACAGCAGGTTTATAATGTAATGATCGATGCTTGAGGAGACACCTAATTCTCATCTTAAGAATGCCATTGTATCTCTCAATTAAACCTCTAGTTTTCTTATGCGCCATATTGTAGTTAATTTCAGGGGTATTCCTGATAGGTTCAGCTTCCAGTGGTGTCAAAAGCCACGGTCTAAGCGTATATCCAGAATCGTACCTAATAGAAAAAAAAATTATTAAATATATAAAGAATTTCAATCCAATGAATATTTTTTTACCCAAAAGATAGTAATTTCTATGACCTCTGTCATGTAAGTTTTGTGAGTACATTTAAAATATTGGAATTGGCCCAGATGAATGCATCATGTGTGCTCCCTGGGTATCGGGCATTCACATTTGTTATCCTCAAAGTACTATCACATATCTGAAAATAATAATAATGAAACAATGAAAGTCAAAATATAGAGTATTGAGTTTTTCTAGTATTTACTAACCATTTGGACATTGATCGAATGATATCCTTTTCGATTTACATAAACATGCTCTGGGCTTTGGTCATCTTCAATCTTCGGTGGAAAAATGGCTACACCAATATCCATTTGATAACTTCCAGACGCAAACCTAGCAAAACCTGTAAAATTAATATTCAGAATAATACATACTATGTAAAGAACGAGTTCAACTCACTCTCGTGGTTACATCTAGATCAGTAGATCTTTTCTGGGCACGCATAAAAGGGCTTAATGTCTCTATTAAAAATCTGCAGAGGTCCTTCGATGAATTTGTAAAACCTGATGATCACTCAATACTGTGAAAGGATCAATATTTTTAAAATTATTTCTTCTTTCAATCGGTTTTTCAGCGATTTCCAGTGATTCCAAATTGGCTAAGTATTGCAAATCGTCCATTTCTAAATTTTTCACCCTTCTTCTCACACAACGTTCACAACAAATCAAACTTTAATGTAGATTTCAAATTTAGAATTGGCCATAGAATTCCCGAATTTTGTTCAAGTCTATGGTTGCAGCCGTCGCAAACCTTCTGCGAGTACCAAAGACCACTCGTTGTAATATACGAACATTCGCACGCTGTGCGAACGGTCAAGAATACCAACAGACCCATATCACTCGCAAAGGTGGCAGATGCGAACGATCGTGCAAATTGCGAATGGTCGAGAATAGACCCCCAGAGCCGAAGTACCCCGATCATGCGTACAACTACCCCCTCTCCAAGCGTACCTTATTACTTGTATGTAAATATCTCGATGTACCGTGTGTTGCCAGGCTTCCGCCTAACTCTCAATATTATCATATATAACTTTCAAATTATCAGCTGACGGTTTTTCCACCGAGATACAGCCAGCTGACTTATATATTTATCCATAGTTGCATATGAGCTATCATCAGGTTAATTTTTATTTGAGAGGAAATCACTGAAAGTAAAATTTTTTCTTTCATATTCTATGCATCAGCTGACGCACAATCCACTATGCTATAGACAGCTGATTGTTTTTTTCTTCGAGATATAGGGTTAGCTACAATTTCACGAATTTTTAGCTGGGAGGAGATCACTGAATGTATTTCTATTTTCTTCGTGCGTGGGAGGCTGCCGCCACTCATCCCCCCAATGGAGCCGCAGCTGACGTTCACGAGGCTTTAAGTTATTATTCTCTGATACATTCTACTAATTACCGCTTGAGAGGAACTTGGTCATGTATATCTGTTACTGGCTCCCGTACTATAAATGGGATAGATGAGAAATGGTACCTCTATCAAAGACCGATGTATGTTAAATCATATAAAATGAAATAAGAACTGAGAATGAACCATTCAAATAAATAAAATTTAAATTAATGCAATTGAATCTTATTTCTTCTTCTTTCATTTTATTCACTTCAACTTCGATACGTATGCTATAATTGTTCAAATTTTCAGCCTATTTGAATGCATGTGAGTGTATTTATACATCGGCGGTGATATAGCTAACAGAGATGAACAAAATTTCAAATCAAATTTCTCACGGAGAAAAATATTTATCGATTAAATATCAAATAATATATATTAATATAAATGAATAGTTTTGATTAAGAGTATACATCAGACTCTGAAAGAATTAATTTTAGTATAAATATATACAGATCTCCAGGTATTTAAAAATGATTCCACACGAAAAAATTGTTTCTTTTTCTGTTGTTTCAGAAACGAAGTGGCTCTTTGCAGTTCACATCATTAAACACTTCTTTATATCTGTGCCTTTTTTTTCTCTTTGAAACATTACTTGGAACTCCAATGTTTCAACACCCATGTATTTGGGAAATAGTCTTCAGAATTTTAGATCTTTAGAATTTCATAGTGGTGATTGTGTATCAGTCTTCAGTGTAAGCCTTCATTCACTATACAGTGGGAGATATGCCCCTCTTTGGAGAAGTTTTGGGTGATGACGTGCCTAGTTCTCAGCTCGATGGAATATATGTTGCTACCTAATTGATGAATATTTCTCCGCACTGAGTGAACAGTTTATTTATAAATAATAAAGTTCATTCATATTAAATGAGCCCCTTATAACATATATGGCGTAATAAATATTTATTTGACCTAAATAATGGATTTGTTTGAGTTTTAAAAATAAATATATATTTTGGTGAAAAATTAATATAATAATAATAATAATAATGACTTTATTCCAACTAAATTAAGTAATACAGAAGATATTACAAGACAAAGAGAAAAAAAAGATAAATCACAGGGCGGAGTTCAGATTGTGATCTGCTCTACCACTCAAACCCTGGTGAAGTGACACATGTGAAATTATATACATCACGAGAAATTAACACATGAAGAAAAAAAAAATAATAAAAGTGGAGTGAGAAAAAAAAAAAGGTACAAAATAATATATATTCTTGAAGAGAAAAAAAAAATACAAAAAAAAACATATTTATTTCGAGTGCTACATTGGATCCAAAGGAAATAAAACAGAAACCTGTTACCGACGTGACTGGCATTGATCAAGAAAAATAGAATCCTTCACCTTCCTCCTGAATGAATCAACAGAAAGACTATATAGGCCGCTAGCGATATGTCCGTTATAATGCTTATAGATCGAGAAGCTGAATGACCGTTCAAAACTAGCAGTATGGTGTTTAGGTGGAGATATGAGTCCTCTCCTACGAATATTGAGGTTGTGAACATCGGATCTGAAGGTGATTTTTCTATATAGGTATGCTGGTTTACGAGATATTATCAAACGGTGATAAAAAACCAAAGCAGTCAACGAAAACCTATTTCGCATATTCAACCACTTTAAATCAACCAACTTATGTGATACATGCTCAAATTTACGAATTCCAAATATAAATCTCATGCAAGAATTTTGTACCTTCTGTATAGAGTTGAGAGTATTCTGGTCCAAACATGAGAAAAATACCTGTGAGCAGTATGAGAAATTAGAGAGAACCAGGCTGTCACAAAGTGATCTTTTAAGATCCACTGGAAGTACAAAGCGATGAGGATACAACGATCTTAAGGCATATAGTGATCTTCTCATGCACTCTGATAAATGGGATCTGTAACGGAAAGTATTATCCATTATTAAGCCCAGATTGCGTACAGACTTGACCACTGGAATTTCCTCAGTACCCACAAACAGCCTTGTATTCGACTCCATCCTGTCACACACTGACTGATTGCCAAAAAATATGACCTTCGACTTACCCGGATTTATGGAGAGATTATGTTGATCTGACACTGATTTGATAGCCGCTAAATCCTGATTTATCATACTAATTTCCGCCCCTACATTGTCCGAATTAGTTTTTAGTCTGAAATACAGCTGCGTATCATCACAATAAAAATGAACATCACAGAATTTCAAGCATTTCCAGAATCTATGAGTATAAACGATATACAACAAAGGACCCAGAAGAGAGCCCTGTGGCACCCCCATATTCAAGAACAATGGATCCGACAGTAAATGGTTGATTTTGACTCGTTGTGTTCTTGAGGATAGGTAGCTTCCTAGAAGTGACACGGCACTGTCAGAGAAACCCACGAACGACAAAACAGACAACAACAGCTCATGTGATATAGAGTCGAAAGCCTTGCTGTAATCAAGTAACACAAGTACTGTTATGAGCCCATTATCCGAGGCAGCCAAGATGTCATCTGTTATTTTCAGAAGAGCAGTGGTGCAGCTGTGACCCCTTCGAAAACCTGACTGGGATTCTGGGAGTATTTCAAACCTGTCAAGATGTTCCACCATCTGATTGTACAGAAACTTCTCAAAAATCTTAGACATCGCTGGCAAGATACTAATAGGACGTAAGTCGCTAAGCTGCTCGATCTTCTTTTTCTTAGGAATCGGTAAAACAAGGGCACTCTTCCAAGCAGCAGGATAATAACTATTCAAGATACAACAGTTGATTATGTGGACAAGGTATTTCAGCACGAAAGGGCAACAAAGCTTCACCATAGATATATTCAAGTCATCAAAACCGGTGGCATCTGATTTGACGTCATCCAAACATGCTGCCAACACCTGTTCACTCACGAGTGAGAAAGATCTGGCTTCATCGAACTCACAAAAAGTGTTTGCGGAATAAAAATTTTGAAATTCACGGGACATTGTTTGATTTCTGGGTATGGCATTGATGAAGAACTCGTTCAACTCGTTGGGGTCAGAAAATTCATGAGGAATCTCGACTTTTTGTTTACGACCTATATTTACATACCTTAGTTGCTTCCATAATTCTTTTTTGTTACTACTTTGAAAGATACCGGAAAAATAGCTTTTCTTAGAAGAAAGTATCATAGATGTTGTCGTGTTACGGAGAACCTTATATGTATTCCAGTCCAATTCATTTTTTGTCTTTCTGTACCTTGCCTTAGCTTTATCTCTTGACCGCATTGACCTCATGATTTCAGCGGACAACCAAGGGGCCGGAGGTTTGGTTATACGACGTGTTACGATCGGAGCATGTTTGTCAAATAAATCTATGAGGACTTGATTAAAATAGTTCACCTTGTCATCGATATTAACCTTCCTCAGGAGTTCATGTAGTGGGGACTGTTGCAGGTCATACTGAAAGAGATCGATCGAAAAATTTCTATAATCCCTAAAAGACACATACTTTGGGCTGCGATTGCAACCAGGTAACGTGATAGAAAATTTTACCAAGTCATGGTCACTAAAGTGACAATCGACAACCTCCACACCACTAACAATCTCGGACACATTTGTAACGACATGGTCCAACAGGGCCAAATTACGAGTTGGCTGACTCACAAGTTGATTTAGACTGAAACTGTTCAATGTGTTCATATATGAGATGGACTCCGAGCTATCACTTTTCATCAAATCAACGTTCATGTCTCCCACAATGATAACTCTATCGGAAATCGAAACAGAGAACAACATCAGATCTTCTATATCATCCAAAAGGATTTTCAGGTTAATGCAGTTATCAATTTTAGGAGGTTTATAAATCACACAGATACAAATCTTTATTTTGTCTACAGTAACCAGTATGGAAGTATTCTCCAACCGCAAGTTCAAATTTAAAACTTCAAAAGCAATTCCATCCCCCTCCATATAATATATATATTAATTTTTAATATACGATTTATTCATAGATAATGAAGTTTATCACTACATCAAAACGGTTTATTTTCATCCAATAACGAATTATTTATAATAAATAATTGTTATTTATGAGAAAAAAATATTTCGTTTCAATGAATATCAATATTCTCATAATAAACAAAAATATATTTATACATAGATTTATTTCAGAAATTCATATTTACTATGAACAAAGAAAAATTCACTATAAAAAATTGTATATTTTTATTGAATAATTAGTTATGTACAGTAAATTAATGTTTTTTTTGAGAAAGAAATTAATATTTCAAATAAATATGATTAGTTGAATGGAAACTGAGTTATACATATATTACAAAAAAGAATTACTTTCTAAAATGTATATAATAACAATTCCCATATGATATTTTGTGGTAGTTTTCTATGTAGTCTTTTTTCTTGATCTCTATGGGTGCAGAATTCAGCTAAAATCTCGATGATAAGTAACTACAGGAGCCAGTTCGAAGAATTGCGAAGAGATTTTCTATAGGGTGTCTCATGTAGTCACTATCACTATGGGGTGGGGCATTTACTGGTAAATAATAAAAAAAAACATTTAACCTTCAAAAATTCTTCCAAGTTTCAATATTAATAAATAATAACGAAACTGTTTTTCTGATTCATATCATATTCATATTCGTATTCAGATTTTTTGAAATTTCAATATGAAAAATTAATAGCATTGAAATAACGAACTGATTTTCTGAAAATTATAAATATTTAAAAATAAATTTCACCACATTTTCGAGAATGGTAGCAAATTGAATTGAACGGTGAATTATAATTTATAGATATAATAATAAATAGTCTAACATCATATATCTATTGCAATCCGTCCTGGAGAGTTATACCTTATTTAGGTGTCTTTAGTAACTAAAACTAATAGCAATAGAATTTACATAAAATCACAGTATTCTTCAGGTACCAAAATAATAAACATTATAACAAAGATATTTATCATGATAAAGTTGTGATAATAATCGGATAGGTACATTAAAGGTTTTCAATCATTCCATTCTTGTGTACCGTAGGAAAAATTTTAAAGAAAAAATTATGTTATTTCTAACCAACTTATTCTTTCTTTATAATATACTTAAAAATAGCACAAGATTCTTCTCACATAATATATAGGCATCAACATAATACACTAATTATTCCTTCCATGTCCACCAAAATCTTTCTGAATATAACAAAAATATTTCGTATTTTAGATGAAGAATATTTTTCAATCTGAATTAATTCTGAAATTTTTATATTTGATCGAGAATAGTATATTCTAAAACAAGTTGCAGAATGGGCTCCTATTAAAACACGAATGCGAAATTCGAAAACGAGCGACGAAGGAGCGACTTTTCGAACGCATGAGTGTTGGAATTGCCCTCTGCAACGAGTATTAGACGATATTTTCTCTATTTCAGGCAAGTTTTGTAGAATACTGTTGAAATTTAATGAAAAATTCGGATTATACATCCTAGTGACTTTTCTATTCTATCTTGGTAGTTGGTGTGACTGTTACGAAAGTTGACAGATTACGGAATTTGAATTTGAAACGTACGTAGGGCATGGAGATCAGATTTAAAACAGTTTCCTAATAGCATGAATGATTCAAAATTAGCAAGAAGGAAATCTCTAGTACCATATTTTTGAAAATAATGCTTCTCCTCAACAATTATTTCACTATATCCAGATTATATTGTATTGTCAATTGACGTGTGTTGAAATTTGATAAGATCGAATGTCAGTGCTGACTACCACAAAACGAAAAATATAACTAGAAACAGTGCGGGAATGAGTTCATTCCAGCACGATACTGAAATAGAGAAAATTGCATTCCAGAATAAAAATATTACATGCAGTTTCATTTAAATACAATTTGTGGTATTACAAATTTCAAAATGAAGACAGACTCATGAATTGCACGCATATATCACAGTAGTCAAAAGGAAAAACATACTCGTCTTTCAATTTTGGATTGATGCATTTCAAGTGAAGAATCCGATGACATGAATTACATTCTATTGATTTTTTGTCAGGGTTGGATGTTCCACAAAGTGTAGGTACATATTTGTTTCATATCGGATGATTTTTCCAACAACAATATTTGAAGTGATTTTCTGAATTCATCTGGGTTGAAAAATTCCATAAAAAATCTGCCTTCCAGAAGTTGTTTGAAAAAGTGAATTATGTATATGCCACAATTGTAACTATCCTTTTGTTTGACGTGACTGTGTTTCACTTGTTTCCATTTCGTAGTACAAAAGTTAACACTCGAAACAAAATTCAAAAATTTCTAAAAATAATTTTCTGTTTTTCTGTTTCCTCCATAGGGTCTAAGAAACTAAACTCCTTTTTTCGATATTAGCGAATATCAGACACCAATGGTTCCTATTTACATGAACGAGTATTGCAATATTAGTTCTATTGAATATAAATTTGCCGAACTCATTTTTGTTCAGATTATTCCTAAAAATGCGTTCGCTGACATGGGAATCGAGTATCTGGATAGAACTGTCAGCTATATAGATATTCTTTTGACTGAGAGTTTTATATGTGTTAGCAGAGGTTGGTGTAACGGGGTACCATACAATTCTGCGTATGATACAAGATCTTAGGGAAAAACCTCAGCAAAAAACCCGGTCTCCCCGTGAGTGTTGTGATTTGTAACTATTGTTCACAAAATATGCTGAAATTTAGAAATATTGATAGGCATTTATTTCTTCAATATGGACTCCTTCGTCAAAAAACGGAGAGGTTTCTCCAAGGTACCCAAAACTCAACCTGAAAAATGAAAAGACAAGAGGAGAAGAACGAACAAACTAAAAATAATACATAACCTTTCAAAAGTCTCCTCTCACAAATGTACTCTTCTGAGAGATCCCATGCGCCAAGCATGGGATCTCTTGGAGAAGAATCGCCTCCGCTAGTTCTCAAAGATATTCATCTTAGAAATCCCTTCAATATTGAATTCAAAAAGGAAATTGTTGCTCATAAGGCCAGGAGGGTCTCTTTCAAAACCAGATCTGGCCAGTCCAAGTGATGATTATTCAGAACTTCTGATGTTCGAAGACCGCTACAGGGCCCATATGTAGGGCTATCATCTCCCATAGATGCATGTTTTTACTTTGTATTGTGTAAAATAATTAAAAAATGAGCAGGAAAAATTTACGATATAATTTAATATGTCAGCTGTGTTATATAAATGGAAGCATATGTCTATCACAAAATTCGAACCCACTGTCTTTCATTCAAAGTGAAAAAATCATCTGAACGAATGTCTTTTAGTAACTAATTTATATTACTGTATGTTGATATTATATAAGATTTAGATATTTCCTTGTAATAGTTGGGTGTTTTCACTAAACCGTTATCATAAAAATGTAAATTATCCTGCATATGGAATTTCTTTATTCTCTTCTCCTTAATTTTGAATTTTTCCTTTGTTTTTGAAATTATTTCTGGTAGTAAGAAGTTGAAATAAAAATATGAGAGTTTATTGATCATGCGTTTCCAAACGTTTATATTTCTGAATATCTTTTTAACGAAAATACCCGACGATGAAAACACTACTAAGTCGCACCAATTTCTGTCTAATATTTCGAGCGATCCTTGAATTTGATAGAAATAGATATGATCGGAAACTAGTTCACCATCAGTATATATGTAGGGGAGCATATTTTGCTTTATAGCTTTTGTGGGATCGAAATTCTTTATTGAGTAGGGACATTTGATTTCAATCAAACCTGATGTCCCTACAAGAGTATCAGGTGAGCACGCTAAATATGGATCGTTGTTGTGAATACACAACCCTGACGAATAAATTTTATTCCGTGTTGTTTTACGATATTGACGTAGTGCCAAGGGTCATTTTCAATTCCATATTTTATGCTTGGAACATTACTTATATCTGACGAATATAATAGTTTATGAACGAGTGTTAACAGGTTTTTTTTCTCGATCGTCATACAAACTTTTCCAAAATTCGATGCAGTCAATCGTTTTTTTCTCTCTTTATTCCATTTCGCACATTTTCTTTGTAAAATAGTTTCATCCGCTAACTGCTTGATATTTTCGGTTGAAATTTTTTCGATAAATGATTCACAGTGAAGGTTCAATGCCGAATTACTAGTTTTTGATTGCTCAGTATCACTAAGTGAAATAGATTCCAGACAGAATTTACACTGAAATGATCCGCTAAAACTATCGTCATCCACTTTTTCACAGACCGTGTGTATCCACTGTTTTCATTTGTCACACACTGAGAGAAACGTTTATTTGTGGTTAATAAAATCAGGTAATCACAAACTAATATCAGCTTTAAATAGGGCCCAACTTATGTAAGTTTCACCCTAACGTTTGAAATGCTAAACTTCTGTGAATAAATGATTTGTTGTATATTAAACAATCATATCTTGTTGAGTAGCACTTTCTAATAACATATATCTCTTTGTAAGCAGCAACATATTTGTTTACGTCGAACTTATCACATATTGCATAATAAATATATTCATAAACCCAATATATAAATGATAATGTGAAATAAATGATGAGTTTGTATTGTACTCGAAAATTGCTCCATAATATCGATATATTTTGTCACATCATAATTCTCTTTGCTTTGAACAAACGATCAGTTTATATTGTACCTCAGATAGTTCTATAAAACATTGTTATGTTTCCAGGTATGATAATATTTTTTATCCTAAATAAATGATAAGTTTGTATTTTACTTTTGAAAAGGTATACAAAATTTGTTTTTGACGTGGCTTGTTTAACAGAGACGGATTATGAATTTAGTCAAAATTAATCATAAAATGAAATAATAATATTGGCAAAAGATATATGTAGCTATAATAGTTTCAGTGAAAATCTAAACTGAAACTATTATAGCTACATATATTTCGCCAATATTATTTTTATTTTATGATTAATTTTGGCCCTAACTCATAACCCTGTTAAAACTCATAAATAAATACTATCAAAGTTCTTATGAGTTCAGGTATGATGTAAATAAATGAATAAAATATCAAATGAAACTGAACATAAATATTTATTGCAGACATAAAAAAACATTTTACAAAAAACAAAAATACATACATACATACTTTTCTGCAATACAACACAGCTAAAAAACTTTTCTCTCGAAGCAAACTTTTTGGCGGACACTGTTTATATATACATTTAATTGACTTACATCACTGTGTATTCTGGTTCCTTTCCTGCATGAAAATAATCCTTTGCTTTCTGTCCGTCTTAGTGACCGTCTTAAACGGTCACCAATTCTTGGAACCAGCGACTCCAAGAGATGTTTTTCTTCAATAAAATCCTTCAATATATCGAGGGTAATTCCTTCTTCTGTAAAAAAAGAAACATAAATGTACAACATATTTCTTTAGAAGTTTTATTGTAATGACATAACAATTTAGTCCATGCATCAGTTCATTAAGTATGCATACTTTACTGTGTAATATTATACATATATGTAAACCTAGGTATGCAAGTTTGTATTAAATAGGATATTATAGTCTAGGTGGTCATCAATTATCACACAAAAAAAGCAAGTAGGTAGGTATTTACCCAAATTCATAAAAACTATTTCGAAATATAAGTAGGTTCTTACTTATTCAATTATTTCATGTCATTGTTATGACCTCATCTTTGTTATATAAGTAATATGTATTTAAAAATAATTTGAGTACATACCGTGTAGTTAACAAAACAAATTGACTCCAGCTACAAGAACAATCAAAATGGTGTCTGCTTGAACTGAAGAAGACCCCACACTAAATACCTTTATATATATATCAGCATTTATAAATGGAAACATCATATCCATTTATGATGACATTTTTATGTTACTTCTGAACAACCATATATTAGTTGTAAAAATATATGCTAAATGGAAATGTTTCATGTTATATACCAGCAAATGAATGTTATTTGAAGTGAAACTGTATGTTGGCGTCAAAATTAACATATTGAAATAAGCAAAATACTCAAAAATAACTTACCGTGAAATTTGTTGGACAAATGCTCCAAGCCCCAATTGTTTAGTAAGATGTTTATCGGATTTGTGGCTGTGGCGGACATTGTATCCAAAAGGGTGGTTGCTTGAGTGTCCATGTGCTTATTATGTAGAAAAAGGATCTTAAACAAAACCAAACATTAACTCATTACGATAGTTATATCAGGAATGTATGAATGATATCAAAAAATAATTCAACTAATATAAGTAATATAAAATAAAATAATTCTTACTTGATTCAGATCAGTACCGTCCGACACCAAAGGAGCGTGAGTGAACTCGTGAACTATGTATAGTTCACGAGTTCTCATGCGCATGCATGAGAACCCAGAACTGAAATGAACTATGAACTACCAACTACCCGTTACGACTCGCGCGGTTCGCGCCAATTTGCGGTTGTGAGGATCCTGTCCTGATAGGTGGTCTAGTCTCCCACTTTATACTATTTTAATGTTCATTCGTCAATTTGGTGCACGTGACAAAATGCGACTAGAAAGTTCTTCGAAATATCGTTCCTGCAAACAAGCGTATCTTACTGGGTATATTCTCATTTCATTCCATTTCTAATTACTTTCTATAAGTTCATTATAAAGATACCGAGGTTCAAGAGAAACAAATATTTTTTGCGTATTGATATATTTATTAAGAAGAAACCAATATTACTGAGCACTATGAGAATTGGTTATGACCAACAATCGGAAGTCCATCAAAAATACTTTATTGTATGCAAAGATAATTTGTAATTATTCAACAAATACCTGGAAAAATTATTTAACATTCGAACTTTTTTTCCTAAAGCTGAAAATTTGGCGGGTTGATTTTGCATGTAATAAATAACGTTAATCACAAATATGAAATTTTTTTATTCAACTGACAAGTGGTTAACAAGTCGATAAGTTAAACATGAATAATCCTTTCTCTCAGTGACATAACACAGTTTGTGATACTTTCATCTAGTGGACCTTCTCCGCAATATTTACACATTTCAGAAAAGCTTCTGAGAGGCTCATTCGAAAAATATTTTGTTATAGCTTGTGTTTTTTTCCACATTTCCTTGCTTTTCAACATCTTAGAAGTTTCTACTGCATTAGTAGCACATTTTTTAGACGGAATATCATATTCAATCTCTTTACATATGCTCAATGTATAATATCTCAGTTTCCTCATTACCCTACTACACTTTTGATTTTTATCTGTTTTGAGCACTAAATTTTTTATTATTCCAAAATATCTTTCAACTGGAGCTTTACTAGTTCTGTCGTGTCCAATAACAGGTGTTATTGGACACTACTGAACTAGCGTTTTAGCTTGTGGTTTTTTCCACATTTCCTTGCTTTTCAACATCTTAGAAGTTTCTACTGCATTAGTAGCACATTTTTTAGACGGAATATCATATTAAATCTCTTTACATATGCTCAATGTATAATATCTCAGTTTCCTCATTACCCTACTACACTTTTGATTTTCATCTGTTTTGAGCACTAAATTTTTTATTATTCCAAAATATCTTTCAACTGGAGCATTACTAGTTCTGTCGTGTCCAATAACAGGTGTTATTGGACACGACAGACCAAAGCGGAATGAATAGAACATACCCTTTCAAAATAACTTCCTTCAACTCCGGATAAAAAAACTGATCTTTCTTACCATTTCGAAGAGTATTGACTGTTCCAGGCATAATTAAAATTTCTTCAAATCTCTTAAAAAATTTGCTATTTTTGTATAGACCATCGAAATTTTTGTCGTTGGAGAAATCTGTATATTTTGAATCTGAATTGAACAATAGATCTATTTCGACATCGTTTCTTATATTTTCTAAATGGGATTTAGATTTCTCAACCAATTCATCATCTATCTCGCTACTCACTAATATTGATATATGTTTGAACCATTGGAAACTAGCTGAAATATGTTTTATCTGGAATAAACAGTCAAATTTGAATTTGAAATATGTACTTACAGTAGTATTCTCTACTGTTTTGTTTATGTTGTTACACATGATTTTGAAGAAGTGACAACAACAAATTCGTATCCGAATCTTATTCTCAGGCATTTCTATGTTGTTGATCAATATATCATTGATTTCATTGATATAGCACAGAAGAGACTGATCATTCCATAAATTCGATATTGCATTTAGAAACGGAAAAGAAAAATCTACGACAACTGTTGAGAATAAAGGCCATGTTCTCAGAATAGTAGTTGCATATATTCGAAATTTGGTAAGCCACATGCCGATAGAACCAGTGTCATGGCAGTTAGTTATTAATTCCAACACTGAACACACACGATTATTTCTTGTCCTAATAACTCCTGCATAATAAAACATCCTTTTTTTTAATGAACTTCATAGGACGAATATAGTTCCTGTTGCATCCAAATATAATACAGGTAGTATATTCTGCCGCTTTTTTCATTATCAAATTCAATTGTTCTTTACTAAAAATTGGTTCAAGCCCTGTGGACAGGAGCTTTCTGGCACTCTAGTTCAAACAGACAAATTATATCTCCGAAAGTATTGGTTTCTCAGAGTTGAGAATTATATCAATTTATTCTTATGATAGAACTGCATCATAAAGGAAATTCAATTCAAATTATAGTTCATTTATCTAGATTAAATGAGCAATCTGAGAATGAGAACTGCACCATGGAAGAAACCAAATTAAAATAGCTGAAATGAATTTGACTCTCTCATTAAAAAACATGATGAAATGTACGAGTACACAGATCATATAATAAAGCTTAGATAGAATAATTATAGCATTCAGTGAAAACATAGAAGTACGATTCATTATTGAAATTTAGAACTTCATGTTGTCCATTCTCCTGTATTACAGGAGAATGGACAACATAACTTACCATGGTAAATTCGATTAAGGGTGTCCAATACAGAAGAATGGACAATAGAACATACGAGCAAAAGCTACTGACTTCACGTCAGTGCTTGTTTTTTAATTCTAATCAGTTAGAGTGCAAAATAGATACTGGAGCTATGGTCAATGTGATGAGTAAATATGATTTTGTAAATTAAGGTTACAAGTTATGTAGTTTAAATGCAACAAATGCAAAATTAACTACTTATTCTAACGAAACCGTACCTGTCATTGGCAAATGCAATTTAAATTGTTTTTACAAAGCTAAAAGTTTTATATTGTTGAAGTTCGATCACCTGCAATTATAGGTTTAAAAAGTTGTCAACAATTAAATTTAGTTCAAAGAATTGATAACATTTCAAACAACAGTATATAAAATTTAGTTAAACCATTCAATAATGTGTTCACAGGTACTGTAGGATGTCTGGGTGAACCATACAGGATTGTACTGAATGAAACTGTGCAACCAGTGATAGATTCTCCTATGAGAATACCTTATCCACTACTTCCTAAGCTGAAACAGACGTTAGAAGATTTGGAACAAAAAGGCATTATCTCCAAAGTTGAAGAGCCAACAGATTGGGTGAACTCAATGGTAATGGTCAAGAAAAAATCAGGAGATCTGAGAATTTGTATAGATCCATCTAATTTAAACAAGGCCATTAAAAGAGAACATTTCACATTACCAACTGTCGATGAAATTTCACACAATCTGCAAGGTAACAAAATCTTTAGGAAATTAGATGCATATAATGGATTTTGGCATGTTCAATTAGACTCGGAGAGCAGCAAATTGTGTACCTTTCACACCCCATTTGCAAGATATAAATTTTCAAGAATGCCCTATGGGATAAAATCAGCTAGTGAAGTAGGTATTTCATAAACGTTTTAAAAATATTTTCAATATACCTGGTGTGCAAGTCTATATTGATGACATAATTGTGTATGGTTCATCCCAGGCTGAATATGATAGCAGACTCAAAGAAGTGTTAGATTTAGCTAAACGTAATAATGTTAAATTTAATAAACAAAAATGTCAAATTAGTTTGCAGAAAATAAAATTTCTAGGCTTTATTTTTAGTGAAGATGGAGGAGAGGTTGACCCTGATAAAATCAAAGCCATAGTAAATTTTGAGACAACCTCAAATAAAAGGGATGTACAAAGGCTTCTTGGTATGGTCACCTACCTTTCCAAGCACATAAAAAATCTGTCTGACTTAACATTGCCTTTAAGACATCTGATAACAAATAATTCAGTATGGCAATGGTCTGATGCAGAAAATGAAACACTTATTGATATAAAAAATAAAATTTCCAGTGCATGTGGGTTAAAACATTTTGACATAAATAAAAAATGGGTTCAAGCCCTGTGGACAGGATATTTCTGGCGCTCTAGTTCAAACAGACAAATTATATCTCCGAAAGTATTGGTTTCTCAGAGTTGGGAATTATATCAATGTATTCTTATGGTAGAACTGCATCATAAAGGAAATTCAATTCAAATAATAGTTTATTTATCAAGATTAAATGAGCAATCTGAGAATGAGAATTGCACCATGGAAGAAACCAAATTAAAATAGCTGAAATGAATTTGACTCTCTCTTATAGAACAGGATGAAATGTACGAGTATGAACACAGATCATATAATAAAGCTTAGATAGAATAATTATAGCATTCTGTGAAAACATAGAAGTACGATTCATTATTGAAATTTAGAACTTCATCTTAGCAGAAATTGAATTCAAACATCATAGAAGAATTTAAATTCAACAAGAGTGCCAAAAATTATCAATCCAAAACCAATAGACGAATTCTACCCAACAACGAACTCATCCGAGATATTCATTCCTCAATTCTATGATGAACGATAATATATATCTTTCCCCAAATCTACTCCAATACACGAATATTCCAGTTTTGTTTTTGGTGGAGATATTCTGAACTCAATATTATTAACTTACCATTACCATTCCCCAGAGCTGTGCCGAGCACTGACAGAAAGTGCTTCGAGCACAAAGCACTAAGCTCTTCTGAAAATTGCTCCGGAATCTCGAGCACTAAGCCCTGATTTTTGAACGAGTGCTCGCGATTACTAAGCACTTTTGGAAAATAATTCGTTTCTGCGAACCCCGAGCACTAAGCACTTCAAAAATTAAACTTTTTTTTTAGTCATTTTCGAATTTTTGGTCAACAATGGTTTCGTTCAACTCTTTAGAGAGAAAACATATATATATATCTATATTTTCGAGTAACGACTCGATTGGACTCACTGATGAAGAATCTGAGGTCAAAAATGATTTTATCTGGCCTTTCTATGAACAGGATAACTCTCGAACGGATAACGTTGGAGAATTGAAATTTGGAGAATCTGTTCGGGTTCCGAACGCCGCGGTTAAGTTCGTTAACATGCCGAATCGGTTCAGTAGTTTCGAGGTTTTCGAGATTTTTTATTATATTTTCGAAATTACAAATACGATCAATTCGAACTTTGAGACTTTGTAAGAGAATGAAAACGTGTAAATTTATGCGAAATTTAGTGGGAAACGCGCCATTACCTACAAAAAAAATATTCTGTCTGTGCGTGGTAAACCGAAAAATTTCTGGTCATAGTAACTCTCGAACAGAACAGATTAGAGACTTGAATTTTTCACAGTAGATTTGTGACATCCACATGTCTTAATGATTCCTAGAATAGGTAAAATCGATTGTTTGGTTTCGAGGGGATTCTCACTCAAACTTCAACTAATTGATATTCCAATATATACCTAACCAAAAATCTGATTTATGTTAAACTTGATATCTGAAACAAAACCTCGACACACATTTTTGTGCAATATTTCGTCAGAATCGTATCATTAGAAAATTTTCAGAAAAATTACTGCCAATGCTGCATGTCTGACTAAAATACTCGTGAAATTCGAACGAAAAAAGCTGAGAACTTGAAAATTTTCAGGGTACGTTTCGGACCTGTGCATCTCATTGAGCCAAATCGGTTAGCTAGTTTCGAAGTTATGGTCACATAAATATTTCCTTCATCTTTTTGGATATCCTAAAACTGTTTACCCAGACGATACGAAATTCAGTATTTAGATGAGAATTGTAGATACACTGATGAATGCATTCGTATTATTGCACGATAAAAAAAATTCAGGAGCAGAATATTTTCTCAAATTAATAATAGTCTCTGTCTCTGTGACAATTTTTCATGACGTTGATCATATTTTTTGTAACACCGAATATATTATGCATGAAACAATTGATTAGGTTCACATAAGAGTAAAAGGAAAACTGACTTGATATAACATCATAGGTGTTGCCTATTTAAGCAGAGGTATTTTATTACACTACTCAATATCCACGGTTCAAATAAAAATTATCGGAGAAATACCTAGATTCTGAAGTGTGGTCTTTAGCGCTAATGTTCAATAGTTCCATGTTAAAAATGAATCAATTTTTCTAATGCCTATTATTTTAGGATTTTGAGCCAAAATACTTTCGAACGAGTTTCACTCTCTAATGACGAATCCGTTATCAGATTATATTTGGGCGTTAGACCATCCGTAAATACATTTTCCACCGAAAAAAAAACCAGGGCAAAATATCGCTGCTTCAATCTTAGAGATGATTACCCAGTAGTTTGCGTTTGTATACGATTTCGTGAACATTTGAAGTTCTGAAACATGGAGAAGCCTAGTTTGATAAAACCTCCTGGCTATAAGGCAGTTTGCTTTCGAATATTGAAGGAAATCCTAGGAAAACTATACATGTGTAACTTGATGCAAAAACGTGATACTTATATTACTTTCTTGTGGTTTTTCGGCTTCTGTTTATTTACTTATTCAGATGCAATTTCAAAATGTCAAAAATGATAAAAGGAAAAAAGAACAGATTCAATGGAAAAAAACCTCCGATATAAATATTTCAGCATAATCTTCAAACTAATCATACCATCGAATCACTACACTTATACATTTTTTCTTTGATCTCTTGTATCATGAGCAGAAATGTATGGTGTCCCGTTTACATTTTTCTCTGCTAGTACAGTAATACATACATGCAATATTATATTATATACGAGAAAAATCGAATTATAAGTTGAAAAAGTTTGGAAATAATACTGAAAAACATAAATATCATAGACAAAAAACATTCATTTCAACATTTGGTAACATACAGTGTCAATAAAAGTGACTAGCAGAAAACAAAAATACAAATATACCTATAGATTTCTTTCAGATTTGGTTTGGTAATATACAAATACATTAATAATGAACTAATGTTAAAAATCTCCATTGGCTTTCAATAATACAAGATATTCAAAATTGTTGTCACTGAGTGCATGACGCCTTGGCGCATTTATGATGGAAGCGAAAGAAAACATTCTTTCCACAGGCGCACTTGAAGGCAGTGGTGTATTGTATTTTTAAAATAGTTTTCTGATTGTAGGGAAATCGTTCAAAACTGTCAAATCAGTTCTCTGATCCTCCAAAGATCTTAGAATTTCTAAACTTGAGACATCTATTTCCTGAAGTGAGGACTGAGAAAGTTGTGGGTTACTTTGCTGCTGAGTCTCATGTGTTGTTAAGCCTTGTGGGTCAAAATCAAAGAACTTATCTACAAAATTGGATGAAATGTTAGTTTCATTAGATTTGGTTTCTTGCACTTTTACCATTTTGGCCATTGCAAAAGTTATCATTTTTTTTATTGTGTCCAAATCTCTAGTAGCCTCATTGGCTATTGCGCCATACCATCTTAGTTTGAATTGAGGTATTGAAAATGTTGCAAGGATCGCGTCATCTATGTCGTGCCTTGCTATGAGGAATGCTTCGAACCTTTTATCCAATCCCTTAATACAGGCATTAAGGATGGATTTCGCAGGTTCAGTATTAATTTTATCGCTCTTTTGATTTTTGATCAAATATTAGGCATGGAAGGAGGTATCCATAATAACAATTCTTTTCTCCTTGTAATATATCAAGAGCAGAAGCAACGGGTGCTAATATTTGGCTGTAATTTTGAAGATATTGTATTTCAGTTTCTCTGAATAAAATTTTAGTGTCCAATTTAGTTAACAAATCATTCAGTTTGTCAGAATGTCTCAAAATTTGCTGAATTGAGTCGAATAGTGAGTTCCATCTTGTTGTGCATGGATAACTCAGATATTGCCCTAGACAGTCTTTAATAATTTCTGCGGACTTAGGAAATGAACATTTTTCCACAGAATGGAACACTTATTCAGAACCGCAGTATGCTTGGTTCTCCACAGTGTACTGCTTTCAATCGCTCTTTTCACATCATTCACCGCAATCAAATTAAGGGTGTGGCTGGCACATCTTTTGTGGTTTGGTAATTCCAAGCGTACTTGATTAGGTGATTCCGGTGAGTTATTCAATTCATCCATGTGTTCAATTTCTATAAAGGTAGGCAAATTTTCTTCATCATCATTGATTTTATCATCAACTGACGAGTTATCACTATCATGTGATAACTCGTCCTCGTTCATGTCCCACTGATCTCTAGAAATTTCTGTATTGAAATTCAATTTGAGCCCAAATTCTTGAAATGCTTTGACGAAATTCGAGCCATTATCTGTAGTTGTGGCAATGATTTTTTTATTGGTCAGAGAAAATTTTGTATATACTTCATCAAGTTCTTCAGCAATTTTATCATAAGTGTGAGGGCCACTGAATCTCTTACAGGCAAGAGCCACTGAAATTCTTTCTAGGTTTTGATCCAACCAATGGCAAGTAACACCTAAAAAGCTCCTTTTTTTAGATGACCAAATGTCTGTTGTTGTACAAACAAATTCAACCTGTTCTAGTTCATTTTTTATCGACTGCAATTTCTGTTTGTTCAAGTCAGATATTTTTTGAACTGCTTTTTTTCTCGTTATTAAGGACAAATTTGATCCACGAAAAACATCAATGAAATATTTATTATCTAAAATATTCAAGGGAGACATCGAATTCACAATGAATTTTATTATTCTTGTTTCAAATTCATCCTGACCCACAAATTTACAACATTTCAAACTTGAAGAAATATTTGGTTGCCTCATTGTTGCAGCAGATTTTTTATTATGGGACTCAATATTCTGAGGTCTGTCTTTACTATGTCTAGATTTATTCGTAGATAAATGATCCTTATAATTTTTCAGAGTCGAAGGGTGTACTTTCTGAATATGTTTGATAAAATTAGTTGAAACGGATAAAATACCTTTGATGATATGGTATCTTGGTAAGCACAATATACACTGTGATTTGAGGTTTCTATTCTTGGTCACTTCTAAAATTTTGAAAAATTTTCCATCTAAGTATGCATATTTTTGGACCAAATTATCGAATGAATTATTTTCATTTGTGAAATGACTTACTGATGAACCTGAATTTGAGGCCATATCGTTATTGTTACTATCACTGTCGATCAAATACTTCTCTTCCCTACTCATTCCAGATAGTTTTGAAGTATTTTGTGTCACTCCAAAGTAATCGGATATTCTTTGAATTCTAATTTTTTTCGTACTTGAAACATAGTCTTCATCGGTGTCGAATTCAGAATCATCCTTCCCCAAATCCACATCTTCATTCTTTTGATAGGCACATTCTTCATCCATCCTTGAAGGTCCAGGTGCATCGAGGCATAAATCTGAAATGGAAAATGCTCTTTCAATTCATATAAATAATTTCAGTTTGAGGAAAATATTTCGAATTCATATCATATGGAAGAAGTTCTTTTCAAGATTAACACGATTGAACGATTTCTAAATTTCGGACAAAATAAAACCTGAATTTCCAAAATATGAATTGTTTCAATGTTTGTTAAAATTAGTTAGTTTGAACTAGTTAAGAACTTCCGAGGAAAAGTTTTGATAGAGGTATGCAAAGGGTGTGGGTAATATAGGTACTATTAATTCCATAACTTGGATTTTGTCTTTCTACTAGCATTGTGGCAATTTTTACCTACTTACTTGAACTATACATGATTATTATGCAATAGCTAAGACTTCAATTAAGTGACCCCCAACCCTTCTGCAACCAACTCGAGGTCTAATAATATGATTTCTGTTTTATAAGGAAAACGAAATGACACAAAAATGAGAAATAGTTACCATTATGACGCTTGCTGAGTGTTTGTTCTAGCTCTTCTTCTTGACAAGCCACGTCGATTATTTCTGATAGCATTTTCTACACATTCTCCGGTATATTTGGCGGTAGGCTTTCAGCTGTACCAAAAAATGAATAAATTAAATTGATTTCAAATGATCAATGAAAAAAAAATCAATATCAAGCTGATAAAGTTGAGTAGGCTTTTCACAAAAGTGAAAAAAAATTGAAAAAAGCTCTAAGGTGTAGTCGGTAGCTTTGAAATTGGTTAATTCTAAACTTTCCTATTCAAATATTAAATCTAAAAATTTCTAGTTTTCAAGTCGTTTTTTATCTGGTTATTGTGTTCATGTCAGGCCTATGACCGACCATCTTAGTCACTGTCTAAGTTCTAAATATCAAGTGAAAGTAATTCTGAAAACAATCAACCGATTTCGACTTCTCAAAGGCCTGTGAACATGGAAATTTCAGATCTAACGTGAAATTCTCAAGTCTCAAACTGCTCTCTATTGCAGGTTGAATTGATTATCGATCCAAATCGCACAAGCAAAACATTCATTTAAATTTTCTGATGGCGCCGATCTCACACGAAGTTTTGCACGAATTTGCGCACCATAATTTCCTTCTAGTACTTAATTTCGAATCAAGCAGATATGTGGTTTCGGAAATATTAAAAATATAGTGAAAATTTCGAACTGGGAAAATACTTGACTGATTTGGCCTGTTGACGAACATATCCTCTAAATTCCAGGTCCCATATTCTCGACTCATTCGCATACAAAATGATCAGCTCGATTTCGCTCTTGTTCATATTGTATTTGAAAAACTCTAGTTAGGTTGGGCTGAAAGAGCGCACACCGAGCCAACTCAACAAGTTTACACCGAGCAAACTTGTTGAGTTGGCTCGGTATGCGCACTTTCAGCCCCACCTGACTAGACTATCGGCCGATTAAAAGTCTGCAGTCTGCGGGGTTCCTTATAAACTCAAATTTCCTTTTCACATTTTGAACCTACCTTGAAAATTCAGAGTTCTAAACTCGTTTCTTCCGGAAGTTATACGGTAGGCTGCAGGTCGAGTGTGAACACAATAACTTTCGGAAGTAATGACATTCAAGATATTCAAATTTGATATGGACAAGCGCGCAAATTCTTTTGACTTGACCTTTGTAGTTTTCAAAGTTGATTCATTGAGAGAAGGTTCCCTAAATATTTTCCTTAACTACAGTATTCTTTAAATACGATCAACTGTTTCCAATCCTCATCAATTCCAGATGTTTTCAATAGGTTGAGATACGAAATACTTATAACTTATCTAAGAATATTCAACATTGATCAAATGATTTGATTGATCAAAACCCTAGATAATCAAACAGAACAAAAATGTCGACAGTCGAAAATATTTTCTGTCAGTGGTACCGACAACAACCTGAATTCCTCAAATCAAAAACTACCGAAAGGTCTATTACCGGGATGTCAATTACATATGGTTACATATAGGTACTTTGCAATTAAGTCAAAATTTTGAATTCGAATCGAACCGATGTAAATTAATCATCCTTAAATAAAGGAAGCTTGAAAAAACACAAAATGATTCGATTTTTCCACATAATTGTGAAACCTTGCAAAAATTCATAAATTATAAATATATGTTTATATACTTACATTTGTCAGGTATTTTTTTGGTGTTTTCATTCTTGTGAAGCGCTGATGCGCAAATTTGTCTACTTCTCTTCATGGTTTGAAAATTTTTGGAACTAGAACAAACATTATTTTCAGTCATACAACCCAAATCACTCATGAAAAGAATAATAATAATTCAGTTATTTCAGAAAAATTATATGTTTTCGATCTCAAAGTGAAACTGATAGATATACGAAATACCAAATAATAATATCATATTCGGTAATCATTGATATTATCAGGGGTACTTCTTCAACTTTCAGAATTATAAATAGGCCTGTAGACTCTTACCTCACTGAGATTATGTTTCTTATAATGAAAGTATATTATACCTGTTTGAATGGAAGATTTTGAAAAGACTGATTTCCATCAGAACAAACTCTACAGTAATTGCTAATAATAAATTCACCTACCTTAGATTCTGCTCACAACGTAATCACTTCACTACACAACCTAGGTTGAAGCACGAAACTAGACTACACCCTATCTCGCGAATTTACCGAGTGAGGAAGAGGATTCTGGAGTCAAATCTCTTGAAAGACCAGAAGGCAATAAATATATTAGTTCTCTTTCTCTATTCCAGTCACGCGATAGTCCGATGTTTTCATGTTTCTACAAGTCTGAAAGTGCTTCGGAGCACTGCGGTGCTCGGGAGCACTTTGCGGTGCTCGGGAGCACTATGGTGCTTGGGAGCACTGTGCGGTGCTTAGGAGCACTTTTCAGGATTACTAAGCACTAAGCCTTTCTAAAAAATTCTCCAAGCACCGAGCACTAAGCACCGATTTAATTTAGTGCTCCCGAGCACAGTGCTTACGAGCACAAAAGTGCTTCGAGTGCTTTCACGAGCCCTAAGCACAAGGCTTCGGCACAGTTCTGCATTCCCATCATCATATGGATTGACCATCGGCATGAAAATATCAACCAACAAAAAGTATGATATTACCCAGCAAACACAATTCTGTATCATACATATAACATATACATTTCAATGTTCTATGTTACATAGCAATGTAACATACCTGCTCCTTTCTTGTACCGCTCTACGACCGCTCTATGTCCGCCTTTCGTTACATAACATGTAACAAGATTGCTATGTATCATGTATAGTTCATGTGCGTTACATGTTACATTGAAAAGATAGCACTGTTATATTACATCTGTAATATTTCTGCTACATTCCCTTCATGTAACATTTACCTAGCTGATACATTGATCTTATATAATAATTACATAGTTGATACGTACCTTTTATATGACATTGACATAGCCGTTACGTTCTTTTTATGAATCATATATGTATCTGATACATTTCTTTTACGTATTCTATACAGAGCTTATAAATTATTTTGAATTGCAATGATACTTTTCTAGGGAGCATATAAAATATTATGTAATATAAATATGTACCTAAAGGTTCAACCAGTTTTTCCAACAGTAGAGTGTTCAATTTCAATACGAAAATGTCGAACGAAACTAGGCCCGTAAATCCATCAAAACAAAGTTTTATACAAAAAACTCGGTCATAGTTATATAACACTGGGTGAACCTTCACATATTGATATTGCATAATATATGCTCCCTAGAAAATTATCATTGCAATTTAAAATAATATATCAGCTCGGCATAGAATATGTAAAAGAAATATGATGATATAAACATAAAAGCAGAAAATTCTCTAGGCAAGTTGAATCATAATTCTTTATCGAAGAAAAACTAACAAATTACAAAATATCCACACCACACATTTACACTTTATTGAATTTATTTCAATAAGTTTGACTATCTTTGATTGGAAACAAACACTTGAGATTTTCAATTGCAAGTATTCATAAATAAAGGTGCATTTACAAACAGTAAAACACAGAGAATATTATTTATAATTAATAAAGAGTTTCAAAATTGTTGAATGAAAGATAATAGAATTATTTGGAATCTTTAATCTGATTTATTTAAGTTACACAATTTTCAAACAGGTGATTACGCAATTTGATACTTATTTATACACTTTTCAAAATTCTTCTATAACAACTAAAACGAATATGGAAGACATTATACATATCATATATCTAGGTTAATAAAAAAACAAAATAAAAATGAAATAACCCGGTGCTAATAACATATTACATACAAAATTTGTGTATAGAAAAGATGTCGAATCTATACCTACTCATAGAATTTCAATTGGATTAGTGTGTGTAATTCGAATGACTTAAATACAAAATACCATCAAGGATAAAAATCGAACTGCATATAATTGAGCTCCGAACATGCAAGTTATACACACATATCATTATCAATCTACAAAAACATGCAGCAAATATATGTTATCAACAGATTGGCAAGTTGAAATGAAAGAGTAGGTGTAAGGAACACAGAATAATCAGCAATATTCAATTATCGTGAAAATAAATCAGAAGTATTTCCATATCATTTCCTTTTGAAATGAATTAACAACTCCAAACAAAACTCGAACTGAAAATAAAAATTAGCATACCTAATAGCACAATAGATTTAATGGAATCTTACTTTGTGCTATTTTTAGGCAGAGGAAATCACTTGCTTTAATATTATTCCTCAAACCCAACCAGGAACAACTCATTGCAAACACATTGGTCATTATTCTATTCACCTTATCCTTAGGATATGCACCACCAATGGTATGATGGTATTTGATCTAAGAGAGATGAAAATATTCATCTGTTCTTATATGAAATTTCCTGAAAGATCAAAATGCACATAAACTGTAAGACGGAAGTTACACGGTGAGTCTGGTATCAGTCTCACATCACATCAATCATGGATTGATGGGAGATTGACAAAAATTGGTTCTATGACAGAAGTTTCACGGTCAGTCTGGTATCAGTCTCGCATCACATCAATCATGGATTGATCTCAGATTGACGGAAATTGGCTCTATATGCGTAGATTGATAGATTGATTATCTGGATTGATGGTAATACTGATGCGAGACTGATACCAGACGAACCGTGTGATCTCGGTCTAAGCTAAGTTAACTTACGAAATTATTTTAATTCCTCCTTCTGTATACATATCCGTTAAGTCTTTCAATGTTTTCTATTGAATCATAAGGAAGATTTTCCAAAAAAATTCCATATTTGTTGGCTGCTGCAGTACTTCAATATTTCTGAATTTTTTTTTCAGTGTTTCCATCATCAAAGACATGAAATTTACTGAGGTCAACAGTATATCTGCATCTGCAATATAATATTTTTTCTTATTGTACAGTCTATTCTGTTGAGGATGTACCATTTACCGATTTTTCCTCAAGTTTCTTTTCATAATTTTCTATAATAGAGAATTTAATATTTAGTCTATATATATATATATCAATCACGTTAATGAATATATATTACCAATTTCTGTCCGAGTGCTGACCTTGGTGACTCTAAGTTTCCTTGAACTCTGATTAACTGAAAGCAGAAATAATAAATGAATATGAAAAATCTTTCAGATTCAGGCAGTAAAGTCTTACCTAGTGAAACGGCCTATTCATCACAGGACACAAATAATTTGTTCATTAGCTAATATAATTGTCTCAGGTGATCTTACTGAAACATGAGAAATGTTAGTTATATTTCACCTCAGTAAATCATGATCGCCAAGATACCAATATACAGGATCATTAATTGATTCGCTAAGGAAAACATTCGCCTGAAAAATCCTAACGAATGATCTGGTTTTCAAAGCCAATTAAAAGTTATCAAACATTTATATACATGTAGAATGTTATTCGACTAATTAGTAGCTGAAGTAAATATTCACTTACCTCTCAGCCTTCTCACAATTTCTCTAAATGAAAAGTTTTCAGAAATAAATATGACATGAAACGTAAAACTGGGAAAAACCGCCAAAATAAAACTAATCCGTTCGTTTATAAAGGTTATGAGATTGATCGGTGGTTCAGTTACAATTACAGAGAACGTTATTATCTTGGCCCTCACATTCCAGAATTTCAGCCAGACAGATGATAATTTTGATTTGTTTTTATATAACTTATACGAACGTAAATATTATCATTTATATATTGAAAATATTACGTACATGATATTTAAATATAACGCGTACTTGTATAGATCTGAATGATATAACATATATATGATATATTTACATAACATACACGTAACATTAATAATATGATGGATATATTGTGAATGTTACATACATGATATGTAACTATAACACGTACTTGTATGTATCTGATTAATATAGCTTTTAGGGATGCTGGGACATATAACATGTATGTTACTTTGGTGATATAACAATTTTACGTATATAATATACTCTAATAGATAATAATAGATAATCTCATAGATATATGAAATATTATGTATCAGATACATTGGTCCTGAGACGTATCAGCTATGTACATGATTTCTTAAAGATGTTATGTAACGGGAAGGCACATATTACACTGTGGTTTGCTGGGTATATTATAATTCTCATATTTATACGATTGCTGGAATGAATGACAATGTTTTTAACTTACCATTACCATTCCCATCATCATATGGATTGACCATCGGCATGAAAATATCAACCAACAAAAAGTATGATATTATATTATAATTCTCATATTTATACCATTACTGGAATGAATGACAATGAGACAACCTCATGTCTCAGGAACAATTATAACAATTCATAGAATAGCCACAGAATAATAATATCATGGAAATTTTGAAAAATCATATCTCCGAAAGTATTAGTTTGTTAAGGTTAAGAATGATATGAATGGATTCTTATGGTAAAATTGCTTATTGAAAAAAATTTTATTTTAGAATTTGTTATGTAAAAAAAAATTTTTTTTTTGTTACTCCGAAAGCATCTGTCCGATTTTGCCCAATAACGAACTTAGCCGAGATATTTATCCCCCAAACCTACTCTGAAAATTTCAACTGTCTAGCTCATTCCGTTCGAGAGTTATCGTGCCTACGGCCGGACAGAATGAATTTCGACCACGGATTCTTGATCAGTGAGTCAAACCAAATCGTTTAAGACCATTTTCATCGAAAAATTCGAAAATTACAGACATTTGGGCAAATTGATAAGCACTCAGTTCCGAGGAACTAAAGCGCCAAAAAATGCACTATTTCGGTTGACTGTTCAAAAACAGCCATTGGAGCAACTCTGCTTCAAGATGGTGAACCTTGTGCATATACTAGTAAAGCTTTAACTAAAACGCAAATGGCATATGCACAGATTGAAAAAGAAATGTTAGGTATTGTCTATGCTTGTGATAAGCTTCATTCATACATTTATCCTAATCATTTCAATGTAGAAACAGATCATAAACCGTTAATTTTTATTGTAAAGAAACCATTTTTTAAATGTCCACCTAGGTTACAAAGAATGCTTTTAAAACTTAATAATTATTATTTCACCCTTCATTACAAAAAAGGTTCTCAGCTCTATATAGCAGATACACTTTCACGTTCTTGTACTGAAAAGCAAATACAGTGTGATGATTTAGACTCAGAGCTAGAAGAACATGTATGTCTTTTGAATTTAAATTATAAAGCTACTGACCACATGATAAATAAATTGGCAGTTGAAACTGATAAAGATAATGTTTTAGGGTTGATAAAAAAATATATTGTAACTAAATGGCCAGCAAACTGTTCAGATAAAATTTTGAAAGTTTACAAATCGTTCAAAAATGAATTGAGTGAACATAAAGGTGTCTTATACAAAGGATCTCAAATCATCGTTCCCAATTCACTGAAGGCTCACATGCTAGAAAAAATACACTATGCCCACCTAGGCATGGAAAAATGTAGAAATCTTGCCAGAGAGCATTTCTATTGGCCCAACATGTCTAATGATATTGAAAATTACATTATAAATTGCAATATTTGTTTAAAACATCCAAATTATAGTAAATAACCTTTGAAGCCACATGAAATTCCTGACATGCCTTGGGAAATATTAGGTTCAGATATTTTCTATTTAGATGATAACTAGTAGCCAGCAGTCCATGTTTGGGACTCCGATGAGCCAGTAGATTAATTGAATCGGTAGATGAATTGATATGCTTGTTATCAAAAAGATGTAACGATCGAAAGAGAAGATAAATTGATAAATATATAGTTTATTCAGAAGAATAGGAATAAAGTATAATATATATGAAGACAGAATAGTTGTAATGAATCTAATAAATTGTTATAATTTTTTAATTTTTTTTATGACATTAGTAATAAAGAATCAATTACATTGAATTTGTATATTTATTGTACAAAGTGGAAAATGGATTATCCTGTGTCTAAGGAGGTTTATTTACTTATTCAAAAATATACATAAAAAATAATAATGTGCAATATCTAACAAAAATTATTTACTAAAGAAGTATAAAGAATGAAATAATTTTTCAAAGATTAATGTCGAAGGAATGATTGATAGATTTATTAAAAGAATAGAAGAATATAATAGAGAAGTATGAGTTTGAAAAACATACAAATTCGAATGTATCGATTGGTTGAATTGATAAATTTTTAATTTCAAATGATCTATCGAAAAAAAATATAAGAAATAGTATATTTATATTTTTGAATAAATATTAATGGATAGAAATTTGATTTGAATGAATATTATTAACATATTTTAGAAAATTCAAAAAGACTGAAATGTAATAATTGTAATGAAATTAATTTATGAATAAAATAAATTTTGAAAGTAATATCATTAACAAATATTATTTAATTTAAAACATAATTGATAATCGCAATTGATTCCTCGCTTAACCCTTGGTGAAACATAATTTCAATAATAACAGAAAATAAACACTTGACTATACGTTTCACAATTTTTATTCAAATATAGTTGACATGCATGTTTCGGGTTTCATCCCATTCTCAAAACTGAACAAAATACATAAAGTCACACAAATACAAAAACATTATCACGTAACAGATGTTAAAACAGGAGATAGGCGGAAATCTAATTGATCGTTTACTATTGGAAGATTTCGCTTTTGAGCTGACGATATTTCCAAAAATTCCAAAAGGTCTAAACGTTTACCCTTCTCACCTTTGTGTCAAATTTTAGTTTTATTAAAATCTATAAAATGATTGGAAGTGATACAATGATTGGAGAAGCCAGTGGTTGATTTATTTTGAAGAATTGACTTTTTATGTTCTTCGATTCTAATTCCAAGAGCTCGACCAGTCTGACCTATGTAAAATGCAGGGCATTCGTCGCAGAACAGCATAAATACACCACTCAACTGTGTATCATTCAACCTATCTTTACCACTAGAAAACATCGATCGACATTTTGATTTTATAGGGGTGTGAGCTACTTTTATGAATCAGATTATCAGAGAAAGTGGGTTTCCTATATATATCAAATTCAAGGTGTTCATCACATATCATCACCTGAACATCCAAGAAATTCAAACATTTATTGTCGTCCTCAACCTCAAAACTGAATTGAATTGAATCATAAAAGGAATTTATTAATTCTAAGAATGATTTCAGTCCCGAAGTAGAGCCAGTCCATACACAAAAGACATCATCCACATATCGCTTCCAGTACAGTACAAATTCGGTCAAATCAACATTCACAGGGGAGAATATTTTCTTCTCTAAAGCTGTCATAAATATCTCACTGAAAAGAGGTGATGAAGGGGAACCCATTGGTAGACCATCTACTTGTTGATAGACTTTTTCATTGAACTTAAAATAGCTTTGCCCTAGGCATACTTTAAGAAGTCTCATTGTTTCTTCCTTCATTTGACCAGTGACTGAAAGGTTTTCCTCGAGTTGTTTGTTAATTAAATACTCTATTTCTTTAGTTGGTATAGACGGAAATAAATTTAATACATCAAAGGAGACTAATCTTGCAGACATGGGAATTTTTAATGTTTTTAATTCATTAGTCAACTGGATATTATTTTTGATTGAATATACTGCATTATGTTGAATCATACTAGGTAACACTGAATTTAGATATTTACACAGTTTTGAAGCAGGTGCGTTGGTGTATGAAACAATGGGTCTCATTGGGCAATTTTCCTTGTGTATCTTAGGGAGAGCATATTGTTTCATACATGTGACCCATTGTTTCATACACCAACGCACCTGCTTCAAAACTGTGTAAATATCTAAATTCAGTGTTACCTAGTATGATTCAACATAATGCAGTATATTCAATCAAAAATAATATCCAGTTGACTAATGAATTAAAAACATTAAAAATTCCCATGTCTGCAAGATTAGTCTCCTTTGATGTAGTAAATTTATTTCCGTCTATACCAACTAAAGAAATAGAGTATTTAATTAACAAACAACTCGAGGAAAACCTTTCAGTCACTGCTCAAATGAAGGAAGAAACAATGAGACTTCTTAAAGTATGCCTAGGGCAAAGCTATTTTAAGTTCAATGAAAAAGTCTATCAACAAGTAGATGGTCTACCAATGGGTTCCCCTTCATCACCTCTTTTCAGTGAGATATTTATGACAGCTTTAGAGAAGAAAATATTCTCCCCTGTGAATGTTGATTTGACCGAATTTGTACTGTACTGGAAGCGATATGTGGATGATGTCTTTTGTGTATGGACTGACTCTACTTCGGGACTGAAATCATTCTTAGAATTAATAAATTCCTTTTATGATTCAATTCAATTCACTTTTGAGGTTGAGGACGACAATAAATGTTTGAATTTCTTGGATGTTCAGGTGATGAGATGTGATGAACACCTTGAATTTGATATATATAGGAAACCCACTTTCTCTGATAATCTGTTTCATAAAAGTAGCTCACGCCCCTATAAAATCAAAATGTCGGCATTCCATACCCTAGTGCATAGGTTGATTTCGGTTCCATTGTCAGCCACTAATTTTGAGGGAGAGGTTCGGGTACTGAAGTTATTAGCCAGGAACAACGGCTACTTTCCTGATATAATAGATAAAATAATATTCAGAAAACAACAGAAAATATTGTTAACTTCTATATATCCACCTCAAATAGAAAATCAAATAAAAAAGTTTGCTTACATCAATTATGTTCCATCTCTAAGTGATAAACTTTGTAAAAGAATCAGACAATATGATATTGATGTTACATGTACTAATAAGAAAAATTTAAGATCGATGTTTTCTAGTGGTAAAGATAGGTTGAATGATGCCCTGCATTTTACATAGGTCAGACTGGTCGAGCTCTTGGAATTAGAATCGAAGAACATAAAAAGTCAATTCTTCAAAATAAATCAACCACTGGCTTCTCCAATCATTGTATCACTTCCAATCATTTTATAGATTTTAATAAAACTAAAATTTCACACAAAGGTGAGAAGGGTAAACGTTTAGACCTTTTGGAATTTTTGGAAATATCGTCAGCTCAAAAGCGAAATCTTCCAATAGTAAACGATCGATCAGATTTCCGCCTATCTCCTGTTTTAACATCTGTTACGTGATAATGTTTTTGTATTTGTGTGACTTTATGTATTTTGTTCAGTTTTGAAAATGGGATGAAACCCGAAACATGCATGTCAACTATATTTGAATAAAAATTGTGAAACGTATAGTCAAGTGTTTATTTTCTGTTATTATAAAACATAATTGTTGAGAGAAAATTGATTCTAAAGAAACATTATAGATATTGAAACATTATAAAATTATATATTACTTGGTGAAATACCTAATACATTTTCGTATATTTTAATTGATTGTAGTGAATCAAGAGATATTTCAAATTGTAATATTAGGGATGCCTTCAATATATTATAATATAAATTATAAATTTATATTATAAAACAAATTTTCTAATTGGATGAAAAATATGGTATTTAATTGAAATCATTATTTTTGTATATGGATAGATTATTTGAATTTAAAATTATTTTATTTTAATTTAAAAATATAGACGTGTGATAATTCTGTATTAGTCTAAATTCAGGAGTTACATT
The DNA here is from genome assembly GCA_937662695.2 of Halyzia sedecimguttata. Lineage (NCBI taxonomy): Eukaryota > Metazoa > Arthropoda > Insecta > Coleoptera > Coccinellidae > Halyzia > Halyzia sedecimguttata. The sequence goes on along the minus strand of OW569418.2, from coordinate 4,587,600 downwards.
AGAAAGCTGGTTTCAACAGATGTTCGAATATCTTGATGACTGAAATTAAAGAAAAAATTATTGAAGCAAAGTTAATTTGTCGAATATAATTTTTTATTTGTATATACTGAATAATTGTATATATTCTGTTGAATCATATCAAAATAGATTTTTCTACTTTATATAATATTCAACATAAATCAATCCAATCGACTGTATTGTATGAAATTTTATGATGTTCGATGTATTAGGAAAGGATATCTCGGTTTAATTCAGGATTAACCAACATGCACTCATATAATGGAGTCTTTTCTTGAAATGAAAGCGAGTAGGAAAGGATGAGGTATAACATTGTCCTGCTTAAAGTCAGCTGCAAAGTTTCAATGGGTGTAACATTTGTGTCGCTATACTGAAACAGATATAAAAAAATATTGTCCATCCGATATTATATCGATTATATACATGAGATATTGCTGAGATCGAGATTTGTTCACTTTTCTTTGAGGTATAATAATTATTATTTCTTATCTTAAATTGTATGGAATTATTGAGAAATAGGTATGTTTCATCTTCATTATTCATATTTTTAATTTGGTCATCTTCGTTTTCAGGTTTGTGTGGAAAGATTAGAATATAGGCAAGCTTCTAATTTATTATTTATATTCTTAATTTGATGTTGCTTTGTCTTCTTATTTTTTTGGTCCTTGACGTTTCTATCGTTTCTCTGTATTTGATATTTTCTTGTGGTGTGTTTGTACTGAAAAACATAAAAAAATTATAATTATAATTATGTTAAAGTCAATATATTACAGAAGATTATGTAAACATTTCTCAAAGTTTTTCGTAGAAAGGATTATTTACTCAATTCGGATTATATGTAAGTGTTTAGATATTAACATTTAAGTAAGAGTTGAATCGGTGCGAAGATCAGGGAAGTGATATTGAGATGTATTTTGAATAGTAGGCTAGCATGCAGAAATTTGTTCATTTTTTACTTTCTTCAGAGAGAATTAAATACTCATCTTTGATTTTTTGGGAGGCTTGTATTATTAAGCCTGTCTCCTTTTCTTTCAATTTTTTTAATTTGGTATTCCTTTGTTGTTTTGTAGATTTTCTATTTCTTGGTTTTAGATTTTTCTAAAATGTTCTTACGACTGTTATTTGTATTGTCCTGTTGAGAAAAAAAGACATAATTATTAAATAATCGATGATTACTATGATATGTTTACTCATCTTGGATTTAATGAAGATTTTAGGTTTTAATGTGTTGTTTCTTTCTTCTTCTATTAAATTGATGATTTGATGTTATTAATTTTTCTGGTCATATGCATTTATAAGAGTTCTCTCTTTCTCATGGAGGTAGGGGTGATAATTAGAATAATCACTTGTCATTTGAGAGTCGTTTGTGTAGCAGGTGGGAATCATATACATTTTCGGGCATTTTAAATTTTTATCGTTGCTTTTAAGTCTCTCTTCTTGAAGGGGTGGGGAATTGTTCGTGGTGGAATATCTCTGAATCTACTGGTAAATAATTCTGTTTGTTTCAGGATTTATCATTTTGAGTCTTGTTTCCACGGAATTTATGAAGGTAATGAGAGATGACGGATGTCAGGAGTTCATTCTAAGGAAGTTGAATACTGAAATTTTGTGTGTTGATTAATTTTTTTTATCTACTCCTATTAAATAATATATTCATTATTCAATTGCTTTCATTCAATTAATAGTATCTATAAACAAACACCGTGAGTAATAATAACTCACCGCTATAACTCACTACTATTCGTGCAATTATTCACCAGTTGAATATCAAGGTGGGTCTGTGCTTCTGTCACCTGAATAATTTTGACGTTTTGAAATAGAGTTGATACCTAATTACCGTGAATATTTTGCTGAAAACGATTAATTCTGATAGTGAAGATGAATTATTATGTGCACCTCCAGAAATAAGAGAAGCAGCTAATGTCACCATACAGAATTTATTGCCGAAAGATCTCAAAACAAGTATAAAGTTGTATACAAATATTTTCAAGATTGGTGTGGCGGCAAAAACAAGTCATCGTTTACAGTGAATGTTCTTTGGCATATTTTAGTGAACTCAGCACCGTCTCTATGGACTTCCTGCTCCATGCCAAGAAGCACATTCAACATAACTAATGGAATCAATATAGATAATTATTTAAAATAACGTTTCTTAAACGTCAATCAGAGAAACATGAAGCTAAAAAGGCAGAAAGTTTTACGCCAGAACAAGTAAATGATTTCATAAATGAAGCTCCTGATCAGAAATATCTGGCAACAAAGGTAGTAGATCTCATAATAATTCAATCGTTTTCATCATCTAGTTAATATCATAATTTATTTTAGATTTTGTATTTATTGTTATAGTCGTAGATAAAGTATAGTATTCAACTTGCGGTAATGGCCATAACTCACTTGATGAATTACAGCACTCGCCTCCGGCTCGCGCTGCAAACTTCATCTGCGTGAGTTATGACTTACATTACCGCTCGTTAAATAATATACTATTATATCTTTACTTACCATTTCAAGTATCCTGTCGTTGATTGAATGATTTCCTCGGGCACGATTTACTTGAGAGCCTTTTGTATTGGGTGGGGAAAGGGGTATTCACGAAAGTTTGCGCACTTTTTAAGTTTAAAAAATTCAATATTTTGCATATTAGAGTTTTTTTTGGGTAGGTAGCGCGGTGGAAGCGATGTATTGTTGTCGGTGTTTCACTTTTCACTGAATAATCTTGGAAACAATCTTGGTTTTTCACAATATTTCACTTAGTGTCTTATCACAGAAGTCATGAAGGTGATGAGGGATATGTAGGAGAGGGATAGAGTAGGTGTTCATCTCATTTATTTCAGTAATTTTTAAACCTGAAATTATCAAAATAAATTTAGTTGGTTGATCGGTGTCTCTTTGACTTATTATATACTCACCGATTTAAGTATATCGTCGATAGACTCTTTTACAGTCTTTTTTCTTGGAGGTTGAAAGGGGATTCACGAACATTTCAGTACTTTTAATTTTTGAACAATCCTATAGTTTGTATATTAGAGTCTTTTTTCTTGAGGTAGATAATGATGCAAGGGACTTATGATGTATCGTTGCAGGTAGTCCTTTTGGCTGAGTATATCGTGAAACAATTCTATTTGTTTTACTTATGGTTTTCATGGAAGTTATGATGGTGGGGAGGGATTCATGGGGGAGGGATTGAGTATGGGCTCGTCTCAACTCAGTTATTTTGAATACTGAAAATTTCAAAATAAATTCAGTTGATATGCCGATTTCTCATGACATATTTACCCACCACATCGATTACTATTTCCATATTCTTTTCTGTATGTTCAATGGTTCTCTTCTTTTGTCTCTTAGATATAATAATGATGAACTAAATTCGTCGATCGAGAAATTAAGAGCCCGTAAAAAAAATTATTGAAATACTTTCTTGAAGCATATAACTGTATTTCAATGTTTGTCAGTTTATGAATTTGTTGGTCTTTCGATGGAATTTTGAATATTCTGGAATACTATGTTCTTAGTGAAAATTTTTGAACATTTTTGCAGGAGCATGCCTTGGCCTTTTGCTTTTTCTATTTGTACTTTGAGAGTATCCCAATTTCGAGCTCTCGAAAATGCAACATAGAGTTGACCGTGAGTAAAAACGGGTGAGTCAAGATAAATTCCGACGTGGTCAAATGTTTGTCCTAGCGCTTTATTAATAGTTAGGGAAAAACATACTTTTATTGGAAACTCTCTCCGTTTCAATACAAATGGAATGCTCTTATCCGTAGAAATTAGATCCATTTTTGGAATTAGAACCGATTTTCCTGAAAAACGTCCGGTAACGATTTTTGCTATTAAAAGAAACTCCGTTACAGACGATACTATAAGTCTTGTACCATTGATTAATCCGTCCGATAGTGACCGGAGAAGTATTACTGGCACGCCAATTTTCAAATCAAGATTATGGAGCGGCATACCCGATGGTGTAATACTATTGAGACGCCTGACGCTATACTGTCGGCGCTAAGTATTGTAATAGGAGACCCGGGAAATGATTCAAGGATTCTGCTGTTCATCGAATCGCAATGCTCGTTTTTGGGACAGAGTATTGTTCTTGACGCGAGTTGTTCTTCAGTTAAATTGTCCAGTTGTCCGTATATTGCAGTAACGACGTCTGTTGTTAAACAATGTGTCGGTAAACATACTGTGTCGTCGCTCCAAGTTTCGTTAATGGTACCTCGGCCAAGTTGTTCTAGCCAATTAGTGAAATTTTCTTCACCAATATCCGTACGCATATTAAGTTTTGAATTCAATACTTGGAAATGAACCCACGACGCACAATTTGTGAAAAAGAGTTCGATTTGCCTGACTCGATCGGTCGCTACAGGTAATAATTGTTTGACGTCTCCGCCGAGAAGTATGCAAATACCTCCGAATGGGAGGAAATTATTACACACATCTTGAAGAAGACGATCCACCGCATTTATTACATGAAAGCTGGCCATCGAAACTTCATCCCAAATTATGAGGCGAAGGGTTCGCAAGTTGGCAACTTCTTGGGATTGCGCTGTTATAGCAGAACGGGAATCTGCGTCTATATCGAGTGGTAATTTGAATGTTGAATGTACTGTTCTGCCGTTTCTTAGTAAAAGAGCAGTAATTCCAGTGAAGGCGACGGCAATAGATGTAATGTTCCGTCTTTCGCATTCACTTAATATGGTATTATAGAGGTAGGTTTTTCCGGTACCACCGCTTCCTTGAAGATATAAGTATCCTGGACTATTCGAAGTTATGGCGCCGATGACTCGATTGAAAACATTACGTTGATCTGTATTTAATTGATCGGGGTTGAAATTTACGACCTCTGTATCTATATTTTCGTCGACTTCGTCGTCAATGTCGATGTTTAAATTTGGATGTGGATCTGGTAGATTAAAGTCTTTCAAACTCCTACCGAGATGGTGCAACACCGTTTCAATTTTACGTAGAGCACAATTTTCGGACTCGTTTTCGGATAATTTTTTTCTTCGGTAATCTTCATACATATAAGTTTTGAAAGTAGACCAGAGAGCCATAGGATTACCGACTTCACAAAAACACAATAAATAGGCAAACATTTTTCTCATTCAGCCAGGCATGTTAACTAAGGCTGCATGTTCTAAAGTTTTTATCAACTCATCGTCTGAGGAAATAAAGTGTCTTTCCCTGGCTGCTTCTTGAAACGAAGGAAACGTAACTCCGTTATATGTACGAAGGTCTTCAAAAGATTTAGGTCCCGCAACGTGTAATAATAATATGCGCAAATGAAATTTGCCACGTATTTAGGGCTAATTATATACATTCTTGGAATTACTTTACACGATATTTTCCGCTTATACCAGGAGTTTCGATTCGGATTGAAAGTGTAATGTATTGGAATTTCTATATATTTGTAACGTCGCGCATTTGGATCATTAATATTAAGTTGAAAATATGCTTCCAGAAGGGACAATTTATTCTGTTGGATCGCGACTTCCTCTTCGCCATCTACGAATTGGAAGGTACGTTCACCCGGTAAATGTACTGGCAATCTGATATTGAGTGACTTTTACCCTGAAATGGTAAAGCCAATAGCTTCCAGGCGGCTTCTCCAGAAGAAATATAGCGTGAGTCGATGTAGGCTTTTATTTCATCGTAAACAATTTCGTTTCTAACTTGCATAACGGCGGCGTCCGGTCCCTTATTTATATATTTAAAAAGATATTTAATACTACCAACCGATTGGACAATTTCAACGTTGATGTGGCATTCGTACTTTGAAGATAAGTATGGATTATATGGGACCACATCCCTATTATCTACCGAGAAGCAAATGTGATTTTTTATTAAGGATGCTGATCGACCGTCATCTCGTCTTCTGAATACCGGCGCTGCTCGATCTAACACGGTAGTATTCCAGAATGATTTAGCGAAGGCTTTGGAACATTTACCGTCTTCTAAACACGGAGCAGTTGTATCGCGACTACCGCATGGGCCGTGTATCATCGTGGCCATGATAACATTGAAAAGCCGGGTATTCTCGGCTGGTAATTCCGCGCAAATAATTTTGTCAACGTCTTCTGGATTTCGTAGTTTGTCTTCATTTGCTAGAGTGAGAAGACAGTGCATATGGGGTAGTCCCCTTTTCTGAAACTCAATGACATATACGAAAGCTATTACTTCGCCGAAATTTTTTTTTTTCAAAATGTCCACGAAAAATGCCTTCTTCTTTAGATTAAAAACTCTGGCGATTAGTTCGGGTCTATCTTGAGCGTTTAATAATTTAGTCCCTATATTTTTCGAAATTTCAAGCCAGTGAGGATTACACGTGAATTTTATAAATAATGATGGTCTACCAAATTTGGCTACGATAGCCATCGCATCTTGATAATTTTGTTGCATAAATCTTTGACCGCCTGCAAAAGTACTGGGGAGTATTACCATTTTTCCTATCTTTTCATTTTCGACCGGTTGCGCTGCTCGTCTTCGTGCGATGCAATCTTGTAATCCTGCATAACTGTCAGCTCGTAATTTCATCTGATGAGTACGCAAATAGTATAATCTGTCACCTTCTAATTCAACGTATTTATCAACAATATATTGTTGAGTAAGACGTCCGCAGAGTAAGATTGGATTTATTCGATTTGCGCGACTTATCAAACGATAATGATCGAACTCACGTTTACTGATACGCCTGCCGTGAGAACTTGATAAATCTATTGACCATCCATACTCCCCATGCGGAAAAAGTAAGGGATAACAGATGGAATCCACGATAGGCGACAATTTGGGAATATCAATAAATTTAGTGTTGTTATTGTTATTGTTGCATCTAATCCGAATATAACTCGTCGGCGGAATATTTCCATCAACGGAAGTAAAGACAGCCCCGATTTCATTTAAATTAGAAGGTGCCGCATAGATCCTCCTATCCGTATTCGGTTTCGTATAAAAATACAGACCGAGTTGTGGTACCGAATTGTCAACACGGGCCCGTTGTACGGTTTGAAACTCTTGACCCAAGTTACGGTATAATTTGGCGAAGGGATGGGTATTTCGCAATAGAGCATCTATTTGTTCTAACAGATTTTTATCGCAACCTTCATAAATTACATTCGCTGCTCTTTTTCTGTTAGCTTCGTCCGAATCTATAAAATACATTGATCCAAATTGAGGATCTGATGGATCAATATGGGCAATACTATGAAATATTTGTCCCGATATAACGACGACCGGCGATCCCCTCCTTATATCTTCTCGTAGAGACATAGTGGTCGAACCAAGTGCTAAAAGAGTATTATAACGCCGAATATTTTTTATGTATCTTCTCGACGACGGATGCATATCGGTTATGAGTGACTGCAATAAATCTGGATACCCGGAATTTATTGGTAGGCGAATCGCACCCTTTCTACAGCAAGACATGATTTCGGTGGAAAAAAATAGAGCTTCGCAATTAGGACATATGCGACTCATTTCGCCTATGAAATGTGCGGAAGTGCTTTGTTTTTTAGTTACAACCATCCGTCTGTCAGTTGTCAAAGTTTCTGAATTCAGATTCAATATTGAATTCGAGTGCAAAGACTTATCCACTTGAAGCGTCGATACTGTCGAAATAATGTCAGATGTCACGTCATCATAGAGAGTAAGTTCAAAGTATCGCTCTCTGTTGGTTACATTATTTGTCGAACCTATCTGTACTTCGATAGGTACTAAATTATATAAGGATTCGCCGTTATAATTTTGTAATAAAAAACCTGAATATTTTATGAAGTTGTTGAATTTCAGCAAACATGCAGCGCCTTCATTTTCGGAATGTCTACCGTCTGTATCACGATTGTGCGAATCGAATATATAAAAATTTGATCCACATTTTGCAACGCAGGTGGACAAATATCCGCATGTGAAAACTGCAGATTGGTAATTTGAAAAAATTTGTCTTAAGCCATCGGTTAGCGTATGGTAATAGGGTCCTTCTCCTCCCTCTATCCCGACATGTCCTTGTAATGCTGCTGTCTCGTGAATATTCAATGAATATGCAACCGAATTTATGATGAAGTAGGTACTCATAAATTTCGATCACCATCAAATTTGGATCTTCTGAATGATTCAACGTAGAATTTCTAGATGAAATGGATATTTTGTACAGACCATCGCCGTAATCTAAAATATGATCGATGGTTGTGGCGTTCCAAGCGATAAAAGGCATTAGATTATTGTATGCTAAAGCCACGACCACATTCGCTGTACATTGGTGGTTTCTCGAGTTTACGCTATACCGATCATTATTTTGACTTCGAGTACCTCTTATAACAATAGGCTTTATCGGGAATTCTGAATTCCTAGATCTTTGAATTAGTTCATTATTTTTATTATTATTATTTATATTTTTAGAGATTTCAGATACGTTAGGTGTAGTTGGGACGTTATCTACAATGAATTGAATTTAATGATATTGAGATAATATTGAAATAAAATACTTGATTTAAATTCATAATGATTAAAATTAGGAACTCTTAGTTTTTCGTTTCAATATTGGTTTGTTTGGAGGCAGCCTACGAAAATAATAACCCTTGGATAGTATTTTAGGACAAAGTTATTAGTTGTAGTTTCAGGTTCAAATTAGGATGAATTCAGGTTGAAAATTTGTTTTCTGGCGATAATTTGGTAATTATATGTGGCAAGGAATTCATACTTTATAATGCACATCCCTCTAATCTCATATATAAGTGGCTTGAATTCTAGGCATGCATAAATATATTTTCAATTTTGAACCTGCTTTCATAAAGTTGATATTTGAAGGTTTTATTGCGAAGAGTTCATGAAAAATGGGTTCAAGCCCTGTAGACAGAAGCTTTCTGGCGCTCTAGTTCAAACAGACAAATTATATCTCCGAAAGTATTGGTTTCTCAGAGTTGGGAATTATATCAATATATTCATATGAAAGAACTGCATCATAAAGGAAATTCAATTCAAATAATAGTTTATTTATCAAGATTAAATGAGCAATCATGAGAATGAGAACTGCACCACATTTTCAATTTTTGTTTACACTTTGCGGTAATCTGGTCAATACAAAACTTCACATGCGTATAAAGGTCATGATTCTACAATTTGATGCTAAATTTCAGATAGATCGAGTGATCGGTTTCGGAAATATTCATAAAAAATATTTTTACTAAAATCGGCCATAACTCCGAAACCCCTTGATGGATTTCGCCCATTAACGAACTTGTCCGAGATATTCACGCTCCAAAACCACCTTGCAATTTTCAATCCGCTAACTCCTTTCGTTCGAGAGTTATCGTGCCTATGGCCGGTCGGCCGGCCGGACAGAATCGATTTCGCACTCAGATTCTTGATCAGTGAGTCGAACCAAATCGTTTGAGACCATTTTCAGCCAAAAATTCCAAAATTACAGACACTTGGGCAAATTGATAAGCACTCTGTTCCGAGGAACTAGAGCGCCAAAAAAACAAGTTTCGTATGACAATTGCCCAAAACAGGTTCAAAGTACCTACAAATAGTAGGTATTCCATAAAACATGTATGAAAGAAGATAAGTAATAATAAAAAATTACCTTGTAATCGATCAAAAACTTCCTGATCTACGTTCACCAAATTTTCTCCTCTCTCGAACTACAGAATAATGCTTTCAATATTTACGTAATATTTTCAAACATTTTCGGGTGAGGTCCCCGTTGCATCGCTAAAATACGAGTATTTCAACCCCAATATTTTTGAAGTTACAATATTCCCTTCTGTCAAGTTGACTTTATGACAATTCATACATAGAATAATTATATCAATCTGTGGAATACGATTTACATTGAAATTTTGAAAAATCATATCTCCGAAAGTATTAGCTTGTTAGAGTTAAAAATGATATGAATGGATTCTTATGATAAAACTGCTCATTAAAAAAACTTCCAATTATGCCCAATAACGAACTTAGCCGACATATTTATCCCCCAAACCTACTCTGAAAATTTCAACTTTCTAGCTCATTCCATTCGAGAGTTATCGTGCCTACGGGTCCGGCCGGACAGAATGAATTTTGACCACGGATTCTTGATCAGTGAGTCGAACCAAATCGTTTAAGACCATTTTCATCGAAATATTCGAAAATTACAGACATTTGGGCAAATTGATAAGCACTCAGTTCCGAGGAACTAGAGCGCCAAAAATGTTTAAATGTGAACAGTTGTATAAAATATAATGCATTTTAGGATAAGGTACTATTCTATCATATCATATTAACATAAAATGCATTATTATTATAGAACTGTTCAGGTTAAAACATTTTTAGCAATTTTTAAAATTTTGGCAATCTATATATGCATGCTTGGAGTTCAAGTCACTAATATATGAGAAAAAAAGGATGTGCGTTATAAAGGATGAATTTTCAAATGGTTACAGTATTTTCGAGTACATACTAATTTGATTCTGAAACTTCTGATATTAAATTTGTCCTAAAATACTATTTAAGGATTATTATTTTTATAGGTTTTCTCCAATAAACTAATTTTGGTTTTATGAAAATTTTCTCTAGTTTCTTATAAACCATTACACGTATAATGTGTATAATGTAAGTGTCATTTAAATAATAGACGATATTCTTAAGTATTCGTGAATTCAATGCCATTTTCGCCACTGACATATGAAAAAATGTTATATAATAATTTTTGACATATATCAGAGTATAAAATAGAAAATTTATATTTAATTTGAAATTGATAAACATTCCGCTGTATTCACAAAGCATTTCATCTCCGTTAAGTCTTAACTGAGGTCCTCAGTTAAGGATAAATAAGAATCGCAACCTCAGTTAACGTGAGTATTAACGTGAAACAGGCCTGTTTCACCACTGTTACATACGTTAACTCAGATTGCGATTCTTATTTATCCTTAACTGAGGACCTCAGTTAGGACTTAACAGAGATTGAATGCTTTGTGAATACGGTGGACTGTGTTGAACGGAATAATAGTGATAATAAATAAATAGATACATACCTGGTATATTTTTCTTAATGGCCTTTCTACTTTTTTTGATTTTCGTTCAAGGTTTCTCTTTCTTTTGGTATTCATTTTGCACCACTATGAATGTAAAATGTTTATTTTTAATAAATGTTTCAAAAATTGCAGATCATTTCATAATATATACATATATTCGGTTTGAATAAAATTAAGTTAGAAATAAAAAAATTAAATTAAGTCAGAAATGAATTAGAATTCGAATATTTACAATGAAGATAAAGATAACGAAATTGAACAAATACGTGAACGAAAAGATATGTTCAATAGTTAATAGGCAGTAGGTACATATATTTATTTACCTTGGGACTGCCCAATAGAAACTTGTGATTCAAATATGGCTCGATTTCTTTATATTGTATGGAATTTCTAGAAGAATCTCCTCCAAATCAAGAATTCCTGAAATCCTCAAAACAAAATTCAACATAATAAATTATTTCTTTGTTCAGCTTTTTATAAAAACTCAAATTATTCAAATGCATTAGAACGGTTTTGGAATTTTGAGTTATTCAACAAACAACATCATCATATTTCAGAATGATTGTGAATTCCTTTAAAGATGAATATAACTCCGAAACCAGTTGGCCGATTATGCTCATCAACGAACTTAACCGTCGTATTATCATGCTCAGGTTACCCTGAAAGTCATTATGTCTTTCAGTGCGAAAGTCATTTTATTAACGGATGGACGACTGGAGGTACGGACAAAGTCAATCGAACCTTATCGTTTGAGACCATTTTTGGCGATAAAATCGAAAATTATAGATATGTGGGAAAAATTATAGTACAACGTTTCCTAGAACATGCGCGCAAAAATAATATTACATTCAGTTATGAAGATTATTAAATGAATTAGTTTTTACTTTTGTTTGAAGACTATTGAAAAATATTCAGAATAAGAATTATACGTTTTATGTTTTGAGAAGGCAGCCGTGAAAAATAATTAAATAATCACTTTTTTCACATGAAGTTCAACGATAAAATAAAATCTGTAATTGTAAATAGAGAACTTATAGCCTTCCATAAAATGTTTGTATCGAATTATTTGAATTGATTCAAATAAGTGATATTTTGGTGTCTTTTAAGTGATTCATAATGAAAAATGTTCTTACCTGCCAATTTGCTCAAAAAAATCAACTTTATTGGTATGAAATTCTCACTCCGAAAAAATTAACTCAATTTCAAACTTACTTCTCACGAATATCATTTATAAGAGGACGTTACCAACCGAAATTTGGTATTTATAGGTACGCAGAAATTCGCGCATTTTTCCATAACGTCTCTTTAACGGCTATTTCAAGGGGAATAATTACCCTCCCTCATATTACTTTATATGAACAGATTAATTGCATCGTTGTCATATTGCCATATATTCATGAATAATTTGTAATCTTGATTCAGGCCGAAATTTTTTATGGAATCGAATGAATTTGTCATTAATTCAAAAATTTAATAGAAAAAGGTCATATACAATATGAGTATATGATATATCAGTATACAATTATATCTTAGGATACTCATTATTATAATTCTGAAACTCATCCCAACGAATAAATCCGGCAACCATTGCGCTTGTAATAATAATAATAATAATAATAATAATAATAATAATAATAATAAACCCTCAGGGGTTCTGGGATGTGTCTCAGAGTACGGGCTTAGCAAACCCGAGGTACCCTAGCTACCTGGCAGTAGGTATAAAATGCAATAACAATAACAATAACCATAACACTAACACTAACACTAACACTAACACTTACACTAACACTAACACTAATACTAACACTTACACTAACACTAACACTAACACTAACAATAACACTAACACTAACACTAACACTAACACTAACACTAACACTAAAACTAACACTAACACTAACACTATTACACTAACACTTACACTAACACTAACACTAATACTAACATTTACACTAACACTAACACTAACGCTAACGCTAACAATAACACTAACACTAACACTAACACTAACACTAACACTAACACTAACACTAACACTTACACTAACACTAACACTAATACTAACACTTACACTAACACTAACACTAACAATAACACTAACACTAACACTAACACTAACACTAACACTAACACTAAAACTAACACTAACACTAACACTTACAATAACACTAACACTATCACTAACTCTAACACTAACACTAACACTAACACTAACACTAATACTAACACTTACTTTAACACTAACACTAACACTCAAACTAACACTAACAATAACAAACCCTCAGGGGCTCTGGGATGTGTCTCAGAGTACGGGCTTAGCAAACCCGAGGCACCTTACCTACCTGGCAGTAGGTATAAAACGCAAAATCGCACGGGGGTACTACTTAGTAACATACGGGTGTGACAAGCCCGCGAACCCCGGTTTATCTCAACCAATGATGAGTACCCAACCAAGAAGCCTCGGAAAACAACTGCTGCCTGGGGATCACCAGGGCACGTCTGGGGTTGGTGCTAGGCGTGACAGCATGCGAACCACCAACGGCAGGATGCTGAGGAGGCGGGCGCCTGTCATACAAGAAACTACAGCTTCCGACGAGGACATCGAGGAGGAGAGAGAAGTTGCCGGTCGCATAGGGAATCTTCGCTCGCAAGAGCAACCCGTAGTCGGACCCGGCAACAGGAACAAGACCACGCAAAGGGGACGCCACAAGTGGACACCCGAGGAACATGAACAACTATCTGTGTTATACCGAAGATCCAGACCAGAAAGAAGGGGATGTATGGGTAGACTGCATGGTCTGTGGTGTGAAAATATTCCAGACCTCAGCTTCATGACGCAGTAAAACCTGCGAGACCAGGTGAGCCATCTGAAGAAGCGAGGAATCTTGCAGCAGCTTCCAGAAGGACTAGAGGAACAAGCTGAAGAGCAGGTGAGAGATGCTCGGAACCAACAGCAACAATCCACGTTTCAAAGGAGAGAAGAACAGGATGAGAGGCAGGTGAGAGATGCCACAAACATTCAGCCTCCAAACCATGGATTGCAAGTCGAAGAACTGGACGTGGGGCAGGTGACAGCTGCCCCATTTCGAGTTGAAAATCCCGCACAATGCAACAGGCAAAGAACGGAACAAGTGAGAGATGTCCCGGAACCAGTCATCAACAGAAGGGAAGCATTTGAGGTTGCAGTAAGGAATCCGAATAAAACGACCGCTCGGTTGAAAACGAGACTCCAGGCTGAAGACCTAGCCAAGGTGAATGATATCATCGATGACCACCTAAAGGAGGACTGCTCACTAGAAGATGTCGTGGCTGCAGTGAGAGCTGCTGCTTCACTTCTGTGCCCTCCAGGAAGAACAACAACAAGGGATGACAAACATAGGTCAAGAATGAAGAAGCTAGATCAGAAGATAAAAATCGTGAGGCAGCAAGCATCTTGGTACCAATGTATCATAGATGTTATGAAAGGAAAACTGAAGCCTAGCAAGAAGATAGAGGTCATGATGGGAGAGCTGCGTGCGTTGCACCGTACGATTAACTTGCCCATCATCAACCTATTGAAGCAGAAAGCTGTCGATAAAATAAGATCACTTGCGGCAGCAAGGCAAAAGCTGATTAGGAAGCAGAAATGGATAGAGGACAACAACATATTCACCGCAGAACCTTCAAAGCTATTTCAGCCACAACAAGCAGAGGCAGAAAACCCGCCATCACCGGAAGAAGTCGAACGGTTCTGGAAGAAATTGTACGAGCGACCAGGGATACTCCAGCACTTCACAGATTCCAGACATTATGCGATCAAAGTCTGCAACCGACAGAAGAAATGACTGAAGTAACAACCGACGAAGTTAGACAAGCCCTAAAGAACAAAAACAATTTCACGGCACCTGGACTGGATGGGATCCAAAACTACTGGTGGAAGAACTTTCCAGCTACTCATCAACACGTAGCCAGATTATTCAGTGGGATAATAATTCACCTTGAGCCAATTCCATCATGGTTGGTAGAGGGCAGAACTGTACTGATACCAAAATGAGGCGATCTAGGACAGCCAAAGAACTACCGCACTATCACGTGTCTCAACACGTTGTATAAAATTCTCACAAGTGTCCTTCAAAACCGCATTCTGGAGGTTATTGCACCAGTGTGGAACCAAATCTACGAGCAAAGAGGGGCACGGAAAGGAGTACAGGGGTGCAAGGACAACCTACTCATTGACAAGAGCATTTGTCAAGATGCAAAACACTACAAGCGCGATCTACATACATCCTGGCTGGATTACGCGAAAGCATTTGACACATCGTCGCACAGCTTGATATTACAGCTGCTTGAGATGCTCAAAGTCCACACTAACATCGTCCATGTGATGAAAAACATCATGGCGCTATGGAAGACTAAGTTCGCCGTTCGATCGGAAGGTCGAACCACGTATACGGGATGGGTGAAATACAGGCGAGGCGTATCTCAAGGAGACTCGCTAAGCCCGTTACTGTTCTGCATAACACTCCTACCATTAACAACAGAGTTGAGGGAAAGCAGAATAGGGTACAAGGCCGGGCCACCAGGCAGAAGAGAACATCTGGTTTCACATCTCCTGTACATGGACGACTTAAAACTGTACGCTCCCTCCAAGGCAGCGCTACAACAACTTCTTATCATCGTTGCGGAATACACCACAGCAATAGGAATGTCATTCGGTTTGGAAAAATGTGCTGTTTTCCATCTGAGCAGAGGAAGAACTGAAGAAGTAGGAGAAGACATCGAACTGGAAGGAGGAATAATCATTCGGCACCTCGATGAAGAGGAAACTTACAAATTCCTTGGAATGCAACAAAGAGGCGCACTGGAGTCAACTCGAATCAAGGATGCCTTAACAGCCAGCTACAAAAAGAAGACCCGAGATATATGGAAATCACAGCTGTCTGGTAAAAACAAGGTGTCAGCAACCAACATCTTGGCAATTCCGATAGTCACATACTCTTTCGGAGTAATCAACTGGACAGTTAATGAGATTCTCGAACTAGACAGGGCCACACGTAAAGTGATGAACATGAATCGGAGCCTTCATCCCAACTGCTCGGTACAAAGAATATATCTCCCACGAACGCAGGGTGGCAGAGGTTTACAGAGTTTGGAATACCAACACCATCAACAAACGTTGGAAATGGCAATAAGGATATTGAGAAGTGAAGACCCGCTTCTGAAAATGGTAGCTCATCATGAAATTAGGAACCAAGGAGCTTTCCTATTTAGAGCTGGACGGAGAGCCTTGGAAAAACTCAGCATAACTGGAGTATCCATCGACTATGAGCTAGTGGGAACACCTATCACGCCAACAGACCAGAGAAGAGTAGGCAGAGAGATCAGACAGGCACAACTGAAGACGTTACTCGAAGACCACATGAGTAAAAGTCTGCAATCTATATATTTCAGGAGTTTGAAAGATCAGGGCCTATCGGAGGAACTATCCTTTGCGTTTTTGAAGTCGGCTGGTCTAAAGTCGGAAACGGAGGGATTCGTTATGGCTTGTCAAGATGGAGTGATAAATACAAGATGGTATAAGAAGAACATCATGAAAGTGGATTGCACCTATCAAGAATCGAGCCATCACAACTATACTCATATGTGACTATCTCTGTTTTCCTGGAAAATGTCATTATGTTACACTTTTCAAGATTCAACCCTAATCTATTTCTGCGACACCAATTCTGCACAATAATCAACTGAAGCTGGAGGTAAACGCAATCGTAGATTCCCCTAACAACTGTAAAAATTTTCAAATCATTCGCGAAGCACAGTTTCCCGCAACCAACAATATCAAGAAGATCGTTTATGAAGAAGATAAATAGCAGCGGCCCCAGGTTCGAACCCTGTGGAATCCCAGATGACGATGAATAATTTACCGACATATAACCGTTATAGGACACAAAGTACGAACGATTCGACAAATAGGATCTCATGAGCCCGACTGCACCACCATCAAATCCAAGATATGATAACTTATGAAGCAACACCTTATGATCAACCCTATCGAAGGCCTTAGAAAAGTCAGTATAAATAACATCGACTTGCCCATTATTATCTAAAACCTCTGAGACATATTGCGTAAAAGCTACCAAATTAGTAACTGTTGATCTATTTCGGACAGACCCATGCTGATAGGGGGAGATGAAGGACTGTAATGATGAATAGATCCTGCCATATAAGACTATCTCGAATATCTTTGAAAAATTACTCAGCATTGATACCGGCCTGTAATTTTCTACATTAGATCTGTTACCTGATTTAAATATAGGGCACACTTTAGCTTGATTCCAAAGGCCACGATAAACACCAGACACGACAGAACTATTGAATATCAATTTCAAAGGGGATATGACAAATTCCGAACAACCCCTGATGAGGAATCCAGGAATACCATCAATTCCCGACGACATTTTATTCTTTAATCTTCCTATAGCAGTGATAATCTCAGCGTCATCAATACTCTCAAAAGAAAAAGCCGGTAACTCAACAGCTGGATGTACATCCCCAATAAATGCCTCCTCGGTAGTAGCATAAACACCCCTGAAATAATCAGCGAAGGCATCGACTATAGTCTGCGGCTCACTTAGAATTTCCTCACCATATCTCATTTCAGCTGAAATTCTCGTTGTCCTATTCTTTGAGTGAATGAACGACCAAAAGCTGCCTCCGCCATCGTCGCCTGAACATCCTCCAAGTATTCTCCATAAGAAGCTTTAATAAGCTCCTTAACCAGCTTTCCTAGTCTACGAAACTCACACATATCCGCATCATTCTTATATTTCCTAAACCTTCTTCTAAATGTGGCCTTCAACTTGATGCTCCTTATGATATCGGCATTGAACCATGGCGGATATTTATGACTAAAGTTCCTATATGTGGGTACATGTTTATTCAGTATTGCATAAACTATTTCATAAATTTTTTTCAATGCTAAGTTGACGTCTGAATAGTCACCCAGGAAACCCCAATCAATCGAGCCGAAATCAGAATACAACAAATCATAGTTAGCCCTTCTGAAATTAAATACCCTATTCGATGGATTAGGAACGAAGTTTTTCTTGGCAGTACATAATTGACCTAAACTTATAATCAGAGCCGGGTGATGCGCATCCTCTGGTACCAATGGTGATTCATCATGATATACCTCACATTCCAGTTGAGATGCCACCAAATCAAGAGTTCTATCTAACATATTTCTTACATTATTGTATTGGTGTAAGCTACAACCATTGAAAAAAGTTAACTTGTGGAGTATTATGTTTATATTTCGTAAATAATAGATTATGTACAAGAATTGATGTGAACCTGAGATAATAAACATTATTATTATTATTATTATTATTATTAATGATAAGGTCTTATTATCAAAAACATTATTATCTATAAAACATGGGGTATTGAAGTCACCCAGTACAATCACATTATATTTTCCATTGAAACAAGCCATTCTGCCAAGACACTCTAAAAAATAATCAAAATCTTCCACAGGCACCTTATTCGGAATATAGACATTCAAGAAATAAACAGTTTTATGTGTTAAAACTAATTTTACAAGTATCAGATCAATTAGAGGGAAATTCATATCAAATTCTAAAGTATTCTGCACTTCTGATCTGAAACATTCCCTCATTGCCAGCAACACACCCCCACGCTTAGACTTATCAACTACATCGAACTTACGGTCTTTTCGAAACACGTCATATTCCATAGGGAAAAGTTCTCCACTAGAAACTTCCTCACTTAACCAAGTCTCAGTCAGAGCAACCACGTCGAACTCACCATCGCTTATTGCTGAACTAAACAGAGATATCTTACTGTTCAAACCACGCACATTCTGATAGTAGCAGAGGAGACCCTCGGCACATCGGAAACTGTTGGACACATTTAGTTTAAATCTTTAACGATCTTCGGAGTGCCATTGAAGTATTTAATTTTGAACTTAGGCCCATCATGAGCGTTTCGTTCTTCAACCTCTTGTTTCAGTTTCTTGAAATGCGCAAGCTGACGAGGTGTTCGATCAGTTGAAATGTGAACATTCTTGAATTTACCATCCCTCAACTTTCCTGCCCTTCGGACGAGGCTGAGAACCTCGTTTTCATCCTTCAGAACTAGTTTGATGGGACGAACCTTATCAACGCTGCGTCGACCTATTCTTATGGGCTTGATAATCCGTGAATCGAATTGAGGATCTATTTCATGTATAATACCACATACCATATCACCATCAGCTGTTCCACTACCAGGTAGGTTACCCGCGGCCTCTTCTGGCAATCTGAAAACTACCAAATTTTGCTTACGGCGATTTCTTGCCTCAATCTCCTCAATAATCTCCTCCAAATCACAAGACTCGGAAGGCGATTTCATTCTAGAATTTTCTGCTTTAAGATCCTTTATATCAGCCTGAAGGGCCATAATCAACGTTTTGAGATCCTTGATCTGCACACCCAACTCCCTACAATGTGGGCATGACCAATCGTAGCCCTTAGCAGGATTATTTAGGATACCAAGTTTCTCAAGTGTTATTCTAGCACAAATATGACGATATTGCCTACTACAAACCGTACATTGTATCATCAAGTTCGCTTTATACGATTTACTGCAGCAGGTGCAAATTCCATTCGCAGGCATTACGTATCGCAGAATATAAAATATAAAACTAGTAACAATATATGAAAATGTCAGGTCAAAGAATACAGTAGCACAGGCAGCCCGTCACATGTATGGACCCCTTACTCAGTGGCTCCTTATCACACCAGATGCAACACTATCTTGTCATACGGAATTCCGCAATGACTCACTTTCACATTCAGCGAATAAACTACAAAAACAAATCTCAAGTATTGACCAAAGACTAATCAAGTCAGAGACCTTTTTCCAAATAAAAATCGGCAAATAAACGGTCCTTTTCAGCTAGAAAACCAGAGATACAAGAAGTCGATACTGCTCACAACAAGGTGGGAGTGATTAGTTAGTACGCATTAAAAAATAGTACCTGCCCCGCTCATGCATGTTACTCGCGTAGGAATTGATTCTGCTGTTATTGGTCATTAAGTCAAATATGATTGCAACGTTGTCGCGATGTATACTTATGTACTTATTGATAAGTTGAAGCTTTTGAAGTTATACATTGTTTACATAAATTGTGGAGGTTTTTGTATCATTTGTTTGGATATTGTAGAGTATTGTATGAACTAAATTTATTTGCTGAGGATATGAGTGTGTCTCAAAAGATGTGCGTAATTAGTAAATATTTTTATTACATTCGTTTCGAAATTTTTCTTGAATTTGGACGAAATATTCAACGGAATGAAATGAATTTGGCATTAATTCAAAAATTTAATAGAAAATGGTCATAAGCAATATCTCTTTCCATATAAAAGTATGCAATTATATCTTAAGATACTCATTATAATCCTGAAACTCTTCCCAACGAAGATATCTGACAACCATTGCAGTCGAAGTGCACTTATGGGCGTGATTAATTAATACGCATTGGAAAATAGTACCTGTCCCGCTCATGTAAATTACTCGCGTAGGAATTGACATAAAACACCCTGTTGATTTTCTGCTGAATGCTTAATTAATTTCCCCTGAACCCCCCTCCTAACGTTAAAAAAAAACATCTGATCGAACGGATATTCATTATAGATTTGGTAACTCAATGAAAGGATCCAAATCCCAAAATGCGTTTACTGGAGTAACGCTCCTTTAACTTTTTCATTGGGTAAAAAAGAAAAAATTCGAGAGAAAGTTATTTCTGCCTCTCCGAGATTCGATCCCGCCGCCCCGCGAGGCTCGGGAGCTATCAATTTCTACACCACACTCCATCCAACTGCGCTACACCGGCAACGTGAAACAACTCCGATTTTGTGCTACATAAAGATTTGATAGTACTAGGACGATTTCCGACTTTCGATTTTCACAATATCGTCAATCCTGTCAAGCGATCATCGAAATCGGTTACTCGTTCATATTTCTCACGGTTTTTCTATTCGATTCCAAGATTTTCGAGTAATTCCGTTCGAAATTCAAATTCGATTTGACATTTATCGTGGCTCGTTCAGACCGAAAACGTCGACCGTGAAGGAGCCGCGTTAAAATTCGCCACAGAAATACGTGAAACGTCAGAATTTTGTCGATTTTCGCGAAAAAGTCACATTTTCCTATCGTTCTTCTGCGAAAACGAAAGAGAGAATCGAAAAAAGGGCCGTGTTACGGACTAATTTCGAATCTCGTCTTCGCGTTCCCGATAATACCGTCGTTCCGAACGCCAACGTTTCTCCGGATGCCTCCACACAATTTTGCACCTTTTGCCGAAATCGGCGTTTTTGCAATTTTTTTTAGAATACACCCCCGTCTCTTCGCTCCGAAGACGCGAAACCCTTCGAAACTTCCGTATTTTTCCTCGATAAAACCCCTGGAAATTTCCCCCTAACCCCCCTCCTAACATCCAAAAAAACGTCACGTTTATAGTAACATTTTCAAAAAAGTTTTTTTGTTCCTTTTCTATGAAACCCATCTTCTATTTAGTATTGGGACTAGTGGCCAGCAGTCTATTGTTGGAGGCTTCGATTAGTCAGTAGTTTTTATTCATAGGTAAAATTTAATGAAAAAAAAATTAAATGAAAATTGAGAAAAATATTGAAAAAAAAAATATAAAAAAATTTTTTTTTTAAAATTTTAATATTGAAGAAAAAAAAAATTATTAAAAAAATTTTAACTATAAAAAAAATTTAAATTATAAATAAAATGGAATTATAAAAAAGAGAAACACCCTGTATACACGTTTCTGAGAAATATATTATGAGAATCCATCCAAGGTTCCTATTCAGATAACGCTTTGTTTGTGGCAAAAATCAAATCAATCGCGTAATATTGTGCCGCTAGAAAAAGAACACCCTGTATATATTTCCAACGATGTAGGTCCCGAAAGTATATCATTTATCATAATTGAATACAATAGTACGATTTGTCGTGAAAAGCAGCAAGTTGCGATTGACGTTAAAAGAATAACACCCTGTATGGAGTTTTCTGAAAAATATATTATAAGAATCCATCCAAGGTTCCTATTTGAATAACGCTTTGAGTGTGGCAAAAATCAAATCAATCGCGTAATATTGTGCCGATAGAAAAAGAACACCCTATATAGTAGTGGTTTATTTTCAACGATGTAGGTCCCGAAAGCATTTCTTTTATCACAATTGAATACAATAGTACGATTCTTCGTGAAAAGCAGCAAGTTGTGATTGATTAATTAAAAGAAAAACACCCTGTATAGAGATTTTTGAAAAATATATTATAAGAATCCATCCAAGGTTCCTATATGAATAACGCTTTGTTTGTGGCACAAATCAAATCAATCGCGTAATATTGTGCCGATAGAAAAAGAACACCCTGTATAGTAATGGTTTATTTTCAACGATGTAGGTCCCGAAAGTTTATCTTTTATCATAATTGAATACAATAGTACGATTTGTCGTGAAAAGCAGCAAGTTGCAATCGACGTTAAAAGAAAAACACCCTGTATAGAGATTTCTCAAAAATACATTATAAGAATCCATCCAAGATTCCTATTTAGATAACGGTTTGTTTGTGGCACGAATCAATTCAATCGTGTAAAATTGTGCCGTGAAAAAAAGAACACCCCGTATAGTAATGGTTTATTTTCAACGATGTACACAACACAACACACCACAAAGTTCCATCGAAATTGGTCGAGCCGTTTTTGAGTAACCACAAATCGATCGGGTTGCCCCCTACAGTATGCTATTGTGAATCAGAGACGCGCCGAATCAAAAACACAAAGTTTCATCAAAATCGGTTCAGCCATTTCTCAGTTTCTGTTGACCGTATATTGTGGACCTGAGACCTACACAGACAAAAAAATTCATTGAAATCGGTTGAGCCGTTTTCGAGTTCCTATAAATCGATTGGTCGCCCCCTTCCTGATCCTATTTTGAACCAGAGACCCACCGAAACACATACACAAAGTTTCATCAACATTGGTCCAGCCGTTTTTGTGTTCCTACAAATTGATTACAGCGCCACCTACTGCATCCTATCGTGAACCTCAGGCCCACTTAATCTCATTCTAAAAGTTTTGTTAAAATCGGTCCATCCGTTTTTGAGTTCCAATAGACCGATAGTGGTGCCACCTACCGGATCGTATCGTGAACCCCAGGCCACAGAATCACTTCATCAAAATCGGTATCACACATTAATCTGTATCGGTATAGCCGTTTCTGAGTACTGTAAATCAATTGTAACGCCACCTACCGGATCCAGTTGTGAATATTAACCTCTTCGTGATAAACCGAAACACACACACAAAGTTCCATCACAATCGTTCATGTCGTTTCGGTGTTGACATTTTCCGAAAAACCACCCTCGAGATTCCCGCCAAATCCCTCTCCTAACATCCAAAAAAACACACGAACGACATTTTCAAAATGTTTCCCTTAATCCTCTTCGATGACTCCAATTTTTCAAGTGAGTATTATTTAGTATTGAAACAGCAGAACTACTATAGCTATAGATCAATATTTTTGCAGTGCAGATCAATCGAAAAAAATTGAAAAACAATGTATGACTCTTCCGGGATTCGACCCGGGGTTTCTGACTCAGAAAGCTAGCCTCCTGACCCATACGCCAGCGGGGCAATACGCGAAATCTCGGAATTCGCGGATAAAGAGTATAAACGTCAGAAAGATTCTGGTACTTTTCACCTTTCTGAATGATATCGCCATTTAGCATACTATATTATATAAATCGATGATATCATCGAAAACATAGATCGATAATTACCTTATTTTACGTTCTTCACTTCTTCCGGCCCGTTTCATCAAAAATATTTCCTCGAAGATAGGTAGGTATCTACCCAGTCATTTCAACTTAGAATTTGATAGAACACATTATTTCTCGAATATCACAAATTCTGCCATGCGATCGCTCGAAATCGGCGACTCGTTCATATTTCTAGACGTTTATCTTCGCAAATCCAAGATTTTCGACAAATTCCGTTCGAAATTCGAGTTCTATTTGACATTTAACGCCGCTCATTCGGAAAAAAAACATCGTTAATTAAAGCTGACAGAAGTTTCTATCATCTGCGGCCGAAACAAATCATCCACATTTTGCCTTAATAGCGGACCCGAAGTCAGTCGAGCGAAGCCGAACCGGTCTAAATGTCACATTTCACCGAGGTTTCAAAAATATGTCAAAGTTTGCGATCTTTTTACGGAAAAAGAGAAGGTTTTATCAGAAATCGAGATCCGTTACAGACTACCTACGAATCTCGTCTTTCGGATCCCGACGAAATACCTTTTCGAGCGTCGCATCCTCGCCAGATCTCTCCCATACCGATTTGCACCTTTAGCCGAAAAGGGCGTTTTCGCCCGAATTTACGATTTATTTAAAAATACTCCCCACGTTTTCTATCGTCAAAGACGGATACCCGGAGAAAATTTCGTCTTTTCTCGTACTCTTTTCCACCCCGAATCCCCCCTCGCCGCTCGAATAACCGACGAAAAAATCTTTTTTGACATCTCTTTGTGAACCCGAAATCTAGGCGTTAGTAGAATAAACTAGTAGCCAGCAGTCCATATTTAGGGATTCAGATGAGCATTTTTCCAGTAGATCTACATTTGTCCGGTAGATCTACATTTTTTTCGGTAGATCTACATTTTTCCGGTAGATCTACATTTTTCCGTTACATCTGCATTTTTCCAGTAGATCTACATTTTTTGGTAGATCAATATAATCGGTAGATAAATTGAATCGGTAGATCAATTGAACCCGTAGTTCAATGCAATCTAACGGGTCCTGTTGTGATTCTGCGAATCAATCACACACGAAAGTCCCATCGAAATATGTCAGGAGTATTTGAGTTGCTGAAAACCGAATATAGCGCTTTCTACCGAATCGTATTGTGAACCTAAGGCCTTCCGAAACACAGTCACAAAGATTCATCAAAATCGGTATAACCATTTTTGAGTTCCTGTAAACCGATTATAGTGCCACCTACCGGGGAATATTATGGATCTGCAAATTAGTCAGATACACACACAAAGTTTCATCGAAATCAGTCCAGTCGTTCTTGAGTTGTTATAAACCGAATGCAGCGCCACCTGACGGGTTTCTATTGTGACACTGAGAGCCACTCAAACACGTACACAATGTTTCATCAAAATCGGTCGAGGCATTTCTGAGTATCTCTAGACCGATAGCAGCGCCACCTATCGGGGTATATTGCGGACCTGACTCATACTCAGATACACACACAAAGTTTCATCGAAATCGGTTCAGCCGTTCTTGAGTTTCTATAAACCGAATACAGCGCCACCTACCGGTTACCTATTGTTACCCTGAGACTCAAACACGCACACAATGTTCTATCAAAATCGGTCGAGCCATTTCTGAGTTTCTATAGATAGAGCATTATCAGCGCCACCTCTACCGGATGCTATTGTGAAGCAAGGACACACCGAAACACACACACAAAGTTTAATCAAAATCGGTCAAGGCGTTTCCGAGTTGACATTTTTTTTAACACCCCGTATAGCAGCGGTTATCTTTTCGTTGCGGTTTTAAAGTGTTGAGAATTCTCTTTACGATACATCTCTAGGGATGACATTTTACTTGAAACACCCTGTATAGTTAATTTTCTGCTCAATGTTTGAATATTTTGAGTAATTTTAATGCAAAAATCCGTCCGATCGAACGGATATTCATTATAGATTTCGTAACTTAACGAAAAGATCCAAATCCCAAGATACGTTTACCGGAGTACGCTCCTTTAAGTTTTGCATCGGGTAAAAATGAAATAAAAACTAAGAAAAAGCTATTTCGGACGCTCGGAGATTCGATCCCGCCGCTCCGCGAGGCTTGGGAGGTATAAATCCAAGCCCTAGTCCGCTCGCCCATGGCAGCTTCGTGAATCAGTGCCGATTTTCTGGCATATAAAGATTTTATAGCACTGGGACGATTTCCGTCTTTCGATTTTCACAATATCGTCAATCCTGTCAAACGATCGATCGAAATCGGTTACTCGTTCATATTTCTCGCGGTTTTTCTAGACGATTCCAAGATTTTCGAGTGATTCCGTTCGAAATTCAAATTCGATTTGACATTTGTCATGCCTCGTTCGGACCGAAATCGTCGACTTCGAAGTAGCCGCGTTAAAATTCGCCACAGAAATACGTGAAACGTCAGAATTTCGTCGATTTTCGCGAAAAGTCACATTTTCCTATCGTTCTTCCGGGAAAACGAAAGAGAGGATCGAAAAAAGGGCTCAGCTACGGACTAATTTCGAATCTCGTCTTCGCGTTCCCGCAAATACCGTCGTTCCGAACGCCACCTGTCCTCCGATCTCGTTTCCTTCATTTTGCACCTTTTGCCAAAATCGGCGTTTTTCGCGTTTTCGCGATTTTTTTTTAAATACACCCTTGTCTTTTCGCTCCGAAAATGCGAAACTCTACGAAACTTCCGTCTTTTTCCTCGCGAAAGCCCTCGGAAATTCCCCCCCCCCTCTCCTAACATTAAAAAAATCGTCACGTTTATAGTAGCATTTTCAAAAAGTTTTTTTTGATCCCATTCTATGAATTGCATCTTCACTTTAGTATTGGGACTAGTGGCCCGCAGTCTATTGTTGGAGGCTTCGATTAGTCAGTAGTTTTTATTCATAGGTAAAATTTAATAAAAAAAAAATTTTAAAAAAATTTAAAAAAATAGATAAGAAAAAAATTGAGACAAATACTTAAAAAAAATGGAAAAAAAAATTATAAAAAAAAAATTTTTATGAAAATTTTTAAATTGAAGAAAAAAAAATTATTAAAAAAATTTTAAATATAAAAAAAATTCAAATTATAAATAAAATGGAAGTATAAAAAAGAGGAACACCCTGTATACAGATTTCTGCAAAATATATTATGAGAATCCATCCAAGGTTCCTATTCAGATAACGCTTTGTTTTTGGCAAAAATCAAATCAATCGCGTAATATTGTGCCGGTAGAAAAAGAACACCCTGTATAGTAATGGTTTATTTTCAACGATGTAGGTCCCGAAAGTATATCATTTATCACAATTGAATACAATTGTACGATTTGTCGTGAAAAGCAGCAAGTTGCGATTGACTTTAAAAGAATAACACCTTGTATGGAGTTTCTGTAAAATATATTATAAGAATCCATCCAAGGTCCCTATTTGAATAACGCTTTGAGTGTGGCAAAAATCAAATCAATCGCGCAATATTTTGCCGATAGAAAAAGAACACCCTATATAGTAATGGTTTATTTTCAACGATGTAGGTCCCGAAAGTATATTTTTTATCACAATTGAATACAATAGTACGATTCTTCGTGAAAAGCAGCAAGTTGTGATGGATTGATTAAAAGAAAAACACCCTGTATAGAGATTTCTGAAAAATATATTATAAGAATCCAGCCAAAGTTCCTATTTGAATAACGCTTTGTTTGTGGCAAAAATCAAATCAATCGCGTAATATTGTGCCGATAGAAAAAGAACACCTTGTATAGTAATGGTTTATTTTCAAAGGTGTAGGTCCCGAAAGTATATATTTAATCATGATTGAATACAATAGTACGATTTATCGTGAAAAGCAGAAAGTTGCGAATGACGTTTCGGTGTTGACATTTTCCGAAAAACAACTCTCGTGATTCCCGCCAAATCCCTCTCCTAACATCCAAAGTTGTGTTCGAAAATTAACTCCACGGAGTAGAGTAGAGTTTTTGAGGGTTTGACAGATTTACTCTAGAGTTACTTTGACACTGACACTGACAGTGACAGAAGGTGCCAATATCGGAAAATAGGTTATGTTGGTTTAAGAAAGATCCTATTATTATTGTTTTCTTCACATATATGTAACTCTAATCATAAATATATATTGTGAGCAGTATAAAAACTATTAAATTACATCACAAAACATTCATAAAACAGTTAGACAAAGATACTAGATTTTCCTTCCCATGAGTTATGTCAATTTTGACAGGAGTAAAATGAACTCCGAGTCGAATACTCCGACTTTTCGGACGACAGTCACAGAGTAGAATTTACTCAACCTTTCAGTTTTCGAACGCAATGGAGTAAATATTACTCTACGGAGTTAATTTTCGAACAGAACCCAAAAGAAAACACGAACGACATTTTCAAAATGTTTCCCTTAATCCTCTTCGATGACTCCAATTCTTCAAGTGAGTATTATTTAGTATTGAAACAGCAGAACTACTATTGCTATAGATCAATATTTTTGCAGTGTAGATCAATCGAAGAAAATTGAAAAATAATGTATGACTCTTCCGGGATTCGACCCGGGGTTTCTGACTCAGAAAGCTAGCCTCCTGACCTATATGCCAGCGGGGTTGTACGCGAAATCTCGGAATTCGCGGATAATGAGTATTAACGTCAGAAAGATTCTGGTACTTTTCACCTTTCTGAAGAATATCGCCATATAGCATACTTTATTATATAAATCGGTGATATCATCGAAAACATAGATTTGATAATTACCTTATTTTACGTTCTTCACTTCTTCCGGCCCGTTTCATCAAAAATATTTCCTCGAAGACAGGTAGGTACCTACCCAGTCATTTCAACTTAGAATTTGATAGAACACATTATTTCTCGAATATCACAAATTCTGTCATGCGATCGCTCGAAATTGGCGACTCGTTCATATTTCTAGACATTTATCTTCGCAAATCCAAGATTTTCGACAAATTCGGTTCGAAATTCGAGTTCTATTTGACATTTAACGCCGCTCATTCGGAAAGAAAACATCGTTAATTCAAGCTGTCAGAATTTTCTATCATCTGTGGCCGAAACAAATCATCCACATTTTGCCTTAATAGCGGACCCGAAGTCGGTCGAGCGAAGCCGAACCGGTCTAAACGTCACATTTCACCGAGGTTTTCAAAATATGTCAAAGTTTGCGATCTTTTTACGGAAAAAGAGAAGGTTTTATCAGAAATCGAGATCCGTTACGGACTACCTAAGAATCTCGTCTTTCGGACCCCGACGAAATACCTTTTCGAGCGTCGCATCCTCGCCATATCTCTCCCATACCGATTTGCACCTTTAGCCGAAAAGGGCGTTTTCGCCCGAATTTATTTATGATTTATTTAAAAATACTCCCCACGTTTTCTCTCGTCAAAGACGGATACCCGGAAAAAATTTCGTCTTTTCTCGTTCCCTTTTCCACCTCGAATCCCCCCTCGCCCCTCGAATAACCGACGAAAAAATCGAAAATATCGACCTCCTCGAGGAAAAAATTTTTTTTGACTTCTCTTTGTGATCCCGAGATCTTGGCGTTAGTAAAGTAAATTATTACTTACTGGTTATTGACCATTTGTCAAAATACGTTGAAATTGCCTTACTAGGTAAAGATATGACTAGTAGAAATTTAATTAAACATCTAAAGTCAATGTTTGCCAGGCATGGAATTCCACGAGTATTCAAAAGTGATGGTGGAAAGCAATATACCTCAAAGGAATTCGTAGAATTTGCAAAGGAATGGGAATTTGATTTGGTAAATTCATCCCCAGAACATTCCCGAAGCAATGGAATGGCAGAACGACACATACAAACAATTAAAAAAATGTTAATTAAAGCCAAAGAAGATAACAAAGACTTATATAAAACTTTGTTAGTGTATCGTTCTACCCCCATTAACAATAATCTGCCTTCACCATCTGAACTTCTAATGAGTAGAAAACTTAGAAATGTTTTACCAATTAGTGCTTAAAAAACTAAAACCGCAATATATCAAATTAAGAAAAACTAGAAACATTTTGAAACAAAAACAAAATCAACAAAAAGTATATTTTGATAGAGGTACTAAAAATAAAAAACCTTTAGAAATTAATCAGAGAGTATTTATTAAACGAAATAATAAAACTGATAAAGGTAAAATAATAGAAAAAATTAGGAGTAGAAATTATAAAGTGAAATTAGATAATGATGTAGAATTAATTAGAAACCGATATTTCCTAACACCTATTCCAGACAATATTCTTAAAAACAACAATCAGAATACTGATAATGATGAGGAAGTCATTACAATAATAATAATAATAATAATAATATTCATTGATCCTCTTAGACAACCAAAGTGTATAGGACAAGTTAAAAAATATACATTTTAGTCCTCGTTAACTAGTAGAGGGCTATTAATATAAAATTCTGCAATGGAGTAATAACATCTTTTTAACAACAAACTCTTGACTTTTTTCTTGAAAACAGTCAAGTTGAGAGAGTAGGTAGACAATTATTTATTTATTATTTTATTGCTTTTATTTATTAATTTTAATGCTCTGATACTTTGGAGAATGTTCGAACTTATGTGTTCTATGCTTTGGTATGTGTTGGGGAAACTCAGTTTAAATAAGAGAGAAAAATGGACTGTATGATATTTCAGTTAAAAAATGGCAAAACAACGAGTTGGCATCAGGAATCTTACCTGTCTGTTGCTCAACGGTGATAGTTTTCCTTGTCTTCTCGAACAATGGCTTGTGCACGGCACTTTTCGGAATATTTCTTGTCACAAGCGTTTAATTTTGGTTTTATAAGCGAAAAATAGAGCGATTCTTTGCAGTTTTGAAGCGAGCGATATTCACACACTTGTTGCGTCTTCTCTTCATCTAACACCTTCTGTGACCCGTCTTGGATCAAGGAAGGGAGACCCCTGATACCATGTGGCGCGAAAAACTTTTATTTTAAAAACCAACATTAGTTTCCCAAACATCATGCCCCGGGAAAATGCTTGTAACATTTTAAGTATAAAAAAAATTAAATACAATGAACGAATGTGTGGCATTCGTTTGCTGAGCAATTTATACCAACCAACTATAAAGGAATACCCAAACAGCAAAATGAGAAAAAAAATATATTAGCAATTGTTGCTTGTGCACGAAAATCCCCAATGTTAAATTAATATAAAATTTAATGGAATAAACAAAAAAAAAACAGATTAATCACTCAACAGGGAGCGGGCAGAGTTTCACTAGTGGTCGTTTCAGAAAACCTGAAATCGTTTTCACTGTGGCGACCCTAGTGACATTGTCATCGCCAGGATGCAATGCTACAATTCGAGCTAGGCTCCACTTCCCAGGAGGCAGATTATCTTCCCTGATCAAAACAAGAGAACCGAGGCGAGGCGGAGAAGTGAAGTCTAGCCACTTGCTTCGCTGCTGTAGAGTATGAAGATATTCGCGTCGCCATCGGCGCCAAAAATCTTGGTGTATGCGCTGTAGTAATTGCCATCGTGACAACCGATTCATTGAGCAACTACTAAAATCGGGAGTAGGAACAACAGAAGGCGGCTCCAGGGTAAGAAAATGGCCCGGTGTCAAGGCATCAACAGAATCGACATCTGAGGAAAGCGGAGTCAACGGGCGTGAATTTAAACTTGATTCTATAAGCGTCAATATAGTGTTGAACTCTTCATAGGATAAAATCACCTATAACTTTAGTTAGATGAAGCTTTACTGACTTAATTCCTGCTTCTGCCAGTCCATTGAAGTGAGGACCAGAAGGCGGAGAAAAAATGAATTTGATGCGTTCTTGTTCAGCAGCGTCTTTTATCAATTTAAGTTGCTTGCTTGCTCCCACAAAATTCGCCGCGTTATCGCAAAATATTGTCGAAACCCGACCTCTTCTGGCGACCAATCGCTGCAAAGCAGCCAAAAAAATTTCTGCATACAGATCGCTTGCTAATTCCACATGAACGGCTTTTGTGGCAAGACAAACGAAGACACAAATGTATGCTTTGCACGATTTGACTCCGCGATGACGTGACAAGGTGATCTAATAATCAAATTTCTGAATTAATATAAACCCAGGAAGTTTGCGGTAAGTGAGATTGAATGTATGAAATGCGATTTGCAACGAATGTCTTCCAACGAGTGGGCATGCCGTTAAGCCAATGGAGAACAATTTGTGAATCAGACCAAGAAACTACCTTCTTTATCGATATGCCATCACTAAAAACGTCAACAACAAAGCGCATAAGTTTAGATAAAAAGACAGCCGCACATAATTCGAGGCGAGGTATCGTGATTTTTTTCAAGGGAGCAATCTTAGACTTTGCGCACACAAAATGCGTATTAATTCTGTTAGCGCCTAAGGCTCGCAAATAGACTACACACGCGTATCCTTTTTCACTGGCATCACAGAAACCGTGAATTTCATAGATAGCTTCAGGGGGAACGATTCGACGTTCAATTCTTAGTTCAGACAACAAGGGTAATTCTAATTTGTACTGTTGCCACGTGCGAACGATATCATCAGTTGGAGTTTCATCCCAACCAAGCTTAGAAATCCACAATTTTTGTATCAAATGCTTTAACAAAAAAATAGTAGGGGCGACAAATCCAAGAGGATCATACACCCTGGCCAATTGAGAGAGCATAATTCGTTTAGAGCAGGAAGACTCGGTTAGAGGCTTGCAAAAGAAATTGAAAGAATCATCATTAGGACTCCAATTCAATCCCAAAACTTTTAAAGGACATAATTCTTCAGTTTTCTGAAAGTCGAGCGGGTTCATTGATAAATATGAGTCTGGTAAATCTTTCAGCAGAGTTAAATTATTGCTGCAAAATTTTCTCAACTGAAATTCTGCTTTTCCCAACAGCGCAATAAGATCATCGCGTATCATTCGAGCATCTTCAATAGTGGGTGCACCAAAAATAAAGTCATCGACATATGAATTGTTAAGAATTAGTCTTGCGGCGTGAGGATGATTGCGATTCTCGTCTTCGGCTAATTTTCGAAGAACTCTTAATGCTAAATAAGGGCTGGATCGTAATCCATATGTAACGGTTTTCAGGCGGAGATCTTGTATTTCATTATTTGGCGCAAAACGAAAAACTATCCTCTGGAAATTACACTGATCAGGATCGACCCAGATCATTCTATACATTTGACGTATATCGCAACAAATTACATATTGAAAAAGACGAAAATTCATGATCACTTTGCATATATCAGGCTGCAATTTCGGACCTGGCATTAAACGGTCATTCAATGAACTTTGAAAATTATTAGTTGCTGACCCATCAAAAACAACTCGTAATTTGGTTGATAAACTTTCTGGTTTCAACACGCAATGATGAATTAAATAGTAAGAGTTAGTTTCAATTTCATTAGATGGAACTTCTTCCATGTGATGCGAATCGAGATAATCTTTCATAAATTCCTTGTATTGTGCATACAACCGCGGTTGTTTCAATAGCCGTCGTTCAAGCGAATAAAATCTCGAAAGAGCGAAATTTCTCATATTTGAAAACTGTGGTGTAGAATTATCCAAAAAGGGAAGTGAGACAATAAATTTTCCGTCATTTGATCGAGAAATTGTTTTTAAAAAATACTTTTCACATTCAGAATCTTCAATCCCAGAATTTGCTGTTTCCGGAACGCCTTCAATCTCCCAAAACCTATAAGTGTCACTTTCAAATGAATTTTCAACTGAACTGATAAAAAATGAAGAAGTGTGAGACTGTGAGACGCTGTCGATTTTTCCTATTAGAATGTAACCTAAGAGGGTGTTATGAGCAATTGGTTGATTTGATTTTCCGGTGATACAGCCTGGAAGAATTATCTCCGAGAATACATCTGCTCCAAGTAGCAGATCTATTGTACCAGGTGAATAAAAGAATGGATCAGCGAGCGATAGATTTTGTATATGTGTCCAAGAATCAGTTTTCATTTGACAAAACTGGCAAGTTATCACATATTTTATCAACTATTATAGCGTCAGTGAAAAGTGATTTTTGATTTTGAATAGTTTTTGATTTCAATGAAATTGACACTCTACCCTTAGACAACTTAGAGTTCATAGAACCTAATCCGCGAACCTCAATATAGTAAGTAGTTTTACGCCAGTTCAATCGTTGAACAGCTTTCTCGGTTATGAAACTGTTCATACTGCCGGAATCAATCAAACACCTGAATGATTGGTAATTACCATGTCGATCAAGTACATCAATACATGCAGTAGATAGAAGAACTTGAGAAGATTTCCGTACCAGTCCTGCACCAACGAAAGTGGTGCAGTCTGGCTTCTTAGGCGAAATACTTTGAGTAAGCGAGTCAGCGAGTGCGGTACTTGAAGTCGAGGCTAATGTGTTGGATGAGCGAGTCTTACTGTCATCATGAAGCAGCGTATGGTGAAATCTGGACTTACATAGTTTACAAGTGTACGAGGATTTACAAGATCTTAGATCATGAGCGGAACTCAAGCAGTTAAAACATAATTTATTGTTTTTGCAAACTGTATAGCGATCAGGAACAGATTTTGCCGCAAAGGTGGGGCAAGTATAGAGTGAGTGATTTGATTGACATAGTATGCACGCTGTGGAGGGCGATCTATTGACAAAAAGCGAAGTGGTAGAGCGATGCGAAGAATTAGAGCTTGTATGTTGCATAGGTTTTTTAATCACTTTCTCAGTTTTATAATTTGTAGGCGTAGATGAAGCAGCATCTAAAGTTTCGAGTACTAAACAATGTCTATTTATGAAATCAGTGAGTTCCTTAAATTTTGGTACATCAGCGGATTCATGTTCCATTTCAAATCGAGTCAAAGTATGTTTATCCAGATGTTTCAGAAGCATCATTACCAAAATGAAATCCCAATGCTCTGTTGGGAAATTCAGCTTGTTCAAGGCGGCGACATTTTCAGTAAATTTATCTAATAAGTTTCTGTAGGAATGTGCGGAGGGACTTGTAATCTTGGAAGCGTTTTCTATCTCAGACCAAAGACTTTGTGATTGCAAGCGGCGATTAGAAAACCGATCAATAATACTGCGATAAGCGATTGTATAATTAGCAGCAGTAAGAGGTAATGTTTTCACCAATGAAAGGGCAGCGCCTTGCAAGGAATTAGTCAGGTAGGTAAACTTTTCTATAGGAGTGAGAGCAGCGTTATTATGTACGAGTGCATCAAATTAATCTCGTAAAGATGCAAATTCTCTATAATCACCACTGAACTTCATTAATTCAATTTTTGGTAACCGAGCGTTTCCTTGTGCGGAAGATGAAACAAACATAGTGCTAGAATGACTTGGTCCCGATGGTGAAGGCATATTTACTTCAAATAAATCGGTGAAAACAGTTTTAACGGCATAATAGTCAGCGAGAAAACTTTCACGTAATGTATTTTCCAATTCGACGTCGGATTCAGGATCAGCTAGGAGCACAGATATAACATTATTATGATGTTTCAAGAATTCCTCGTGAATTGTGTCGATATCTCGATAGCGGACTTTAAATAAAGTATGTTGACTTTTATCCACATCAGCCTTCTGTGTAAGAGTATTAAGCGAAGTCATGTCACTAATGCAAATATTTCGATGCGTTTTAAACTTCTTCAATTTATCCATTTCGCGAAGGAAATTGACAACAAGAAGGTAAACAAATCCGGAACAGAAACAGCTGATCGACGGAAGGTTCCACGGCCCTGTGCGAATGTGCGGACACGCTGATGCGCAAATGTGAGGAGTGGGGTGAATGAATCAATTGTAACGATTTCCCGTGGAGGCGTCGAATTTTCAATGGCGGATAGATGATCTTAAGCGATTTCAATAATTAATTTCAAAAATTAATTATATCAATCTCATAACACTCAGCAGCATGAAACAAGTATGAAAATGCATGATTTTTCGGGAACTAATCGAATATATGATTGCCTCTAGCGTAAAGGAATAAATAAAGATTTTCGTGCACAGCGATTGCTCTGAAAATGACAAAAAAATCAACTATTCGAATCCGGCTCGTTATGATCAAAATGTTGGGGAAACTCAGTTTAAATAAGAGAGAAAAATGGACTGTATGATATTTCAGTTAAAAAATGGCAAAACAACGAGTTGGCATCAGGAATCTTACCTGTCTGTTGCTCAACGGTGATAGTTTTCCTTGTCTTCTCGAACAATGGCTTGTGCACGGCACTTTTCGGAATATTTCTTGTCACAAGCGTTTAATTTTGGTTTTATAAGCGAAAAATAGAGCGATTCTTTGCAGTTTTGAAGCGAGCGATATTCACACACTTGTTGCGTCTTCTCTTCATCTAACACCTTCTGTGACCCGTCTTGGATCAAGGAAGGGAGACCCCTGATACCATGTGGCGCGAAAAACTTTTATTTTAAAAACCAACATTAGTTTCCCAAACAGTATGAGTAAGATCTCCTGATTTCTAGTTCGATATTCATGGTTATCAGATATATATATCAGACGATGAGTTCTCTGGAATGAGTGATATGTTTGAAATTCCGGTTCAAACTAGATACGGCAGAACTGTCAAATAGCCTGATAGATTAGTTCCATAAATATGTATAGACCTAAGTAGAACTATGTATATAATAGGTATTAAGTGTTTTAAGATTTTAAAATTAATTAAGGAAAACAAATTAATTTAATTTCTTTCTAAAATAAGGGGTTGTAATATATTGAGCATGTGCAATGACGTCACATGCGTCGTTGATTGAATTAATTTTAATTTGAATATCCGGAGTTGAGTTAATAAATGATCATCAAACTGTGCACCACATTTATTGAAACATTTTCTTGATAAGAAATACAACAATTCCTAATAAGGATGAAACCGCGGTATGTAGCTATTCAACTTTGATGAAATCATACACACTCTGTGGATCGCTCCAAAACCTTGGTCTCTACTAGTCCTTTCATCTACAATTACTAGTGGTTAGCTTTCCTAAAGCGTTATTCTTTTCTTTTCTTCGCAACAAGAAATTGTATTTTCCTTTCAACAATTTATTGTTTACGCACACTGTTTGCAATTCTTCGTGAGTTATTATAAATGCACCTTCAAAAGTTTTACACTGTGAATAACTGGATCTCAGACAGTTAACGTCTTTAACATTTCTACAACCTTCAGGCAAAATTTGAATTGGTTTCGAGGTGGCTTCATTAACTTGCTGAATAATAATTATCGGAATGTTGTCAAGTTCATTTGAAACTTCCTTAAATGGAGATGAACAATTCCCGGATTTCGATTCATCAGCCTCGAAAGATATTTCTATTGTTTCTTTAGTATTCTCTTCAGGTGAAGTTTCAACTATGGCAGCCATATCACAACTAGAAACGTTCGCATGATGAATATGTGACACATCTAGAATACCATCAGGAGAAATTGGTACAGAATGTTTCAAAGGTGTGGGTGTGGAACACCTTATCCTACCAAAAAAATTAGTATGCTTGGCGTACAATGCCTTAAATGCTTTCCTCCTTTTCATACAATTTTTATTCCCAAAAAAATTCACATAATTTGGCATAACTTCCTGTTGTAGGAGAATATGATTCAGATAAGTCGAGAGATAGCTGTTCTACTGCAGTTTTCATCATTTTCAGATAATTTATTGGTGTTGACATATCATGTTCAATGAGCTTTCTTAAATTTCCGTAATTACATTTTATTATTTTATATCTCAACTTATATGAATTTTTTCCTCCAATATATTCAGTTAGTTTGTGGAATATTCTGTCATTTCAATTTTTTGATAGCCTCCACTAACAATGGGTAATCAAATTCAGATATCTTTGGCATATTCAAAATTATTCAAAATATAAAAATAAAAATTTGCAGCTAATTATCTCTAACTTACCACTACTTATAACTATATCACATTGAGTAACTAAATATATAATTATTGTATCTTACACATCTAACTAAACATATATCTCTAACCTACGGTCTACGATAGAATGTAATGATAACAAGTAGATGACGAGAATCGAGGATGTGAACAGATGATGAACACAAAGAAAATCCCGCCAATAGTAGTTACTTCTTTCCATTCCTTAAAAAACATTCCCTTCTCGATCCCACATAGGATACTATTCATTGCAAAATTAATTTATTTATTGCTCCGTTATTCATCGAACACATGGCAGTGAAATAACTTGAAGTATAATATGTAACCGTTTTCACTGATTTAACACGACTGTGACCATTTTTTAAATTTTGGTCACCAATAACCACAGAGTTGCTCTATATACAGGTTGTTTCTAGGGATGTTCGAAATAAGTCATACTTCACGGGTCTCCGGTACCTCTCCTCCGAGATAGGAGGTGTTACTTCATTGCCTCAGATTATTCTGAATCTTAGTATAAATATTACTCCGCTCTTGCAATAATCAATGAGAAAACCAAATCCATAAATCCAGATCCGTATTAAGTGAAACTTCACTCTTCTTCCGACTCGAAAACAACATCTTGTATAGTCGAATTTCCAAATTTTGGTTACAGAATTGAAGAGGTTAGGCAGCACATCCGAATGCGATGGTTAAGTTCTTCAATGGGAATAATCGACCGAACGGTTTCGGAGTTGTACCCATCTGTAGGTTTGTTATTTCCTCAATAACTCGAAAATTCCGTATCCTATCAAATTGAAACTCGAGAATTAGTTGTACAATGCCGACCAGCACATGTTTGCTGAATATCAAAATTCATTTTTATTCTGAATGAGGGTCATTTAAGGAATGTAAGAATCGAGAAATACTCGATGCAACGGCCGTCATTCAGTGAAAGAAAATTCCAATGAAGTATTTATTTTCTCACACTGTACGATACGTCGAGCAACAAATCATCTGTAATCTGAATGAGGGTCATCTATGGAATGTAAGAATCGAAAAATACCCGATGCAACGGCCGTCGTTCAGTGAAAAAAACATTATTTTCCAAGTCAGTATTTATTTTCTCACACTGTACGATACGTCGAGCAAAAATTCATTTTTATTCTAAATGGGTCATATAAGGAATGTAAGAATCGAAAATTACTCGATACAAAATCTTATTTTCCAAGTGTGAATCTTTTTTCTCACACTGTACGATACGTCGAGCAAAAAATCATCTTTATTGTGAGTGAAGGTCATCTATGGAATGTAAAAATCGAAAAATACTCGATGCAACGGTCGTCGTTCAGTAAAAAAAACATAATTTTCCAAGTCGGTATTTATTTTCTCACACTGTAAGATACGTCGAGCAAAAATTAAGTTTTATTCTGAATTATTGTCATCTAAGGAATGTAAGAATCGAAAAATACTCGATGCAACGGCCTTCGTTCAGTGAAAAAAACATTATTTTCCAAGTCAGTATTTATTTTCTTACACTGTACGATACGTCGAGCGAAAATTCATTTTTATGCTAAAATAGGGACATGTAAGGAAGGTAAGAATCGAAAAAT
The DNA here is from genome assembly GCA_937662695.2 of Halyzia sedecimguttata. Classification (NCBI taxonomy): domain Eukaryota; kingdom Metazoa; phylum Arthropoda; class Insecta; order Coleoptera; family Coccinellidae; genus Halyzia; species Halyzia sedecimguttata. The sequence continues at coordinate 4,548,344 of OW569418.2, read as the reverse complement.
ACTCGATGCAATGGCCGTCATTCAGTGAGAAAAACAATATTTTCCAATGACGTATTTATTTTCTCACACTGTACGATACGTTGAGCAAAAATTCATCTTTGTTCTCATCGAGGGTCACCATAGGAATGTAAGAATGGAAAAATACTCGATGCAACGGCCGTCATTCAGTGAGAAAAACATTATTTTCCAAGTCAGTATTCATTTTCTCACACTGTACGATGCGTCGAGGAAAAATTCATTTTTATTCTGAATGAGGGTCATCTACGGAATTCAAGAATAAAAACATACTCGATGCAACGGCCGTCGTTCAGTGAAAAAAACATTATTTTCCAAGTCAGTATTTATTTTCTCACACTGTACGATACGTCGAGCAAAAATTCATTTTTATTCTGAATAAGTGTCATCTAAGGAATGTAAGAATTGAAAAATACTCGATGCAACGGCCGTCGTTCAGTGAAAAAAACATTATTTTCCAAGTCTGTATTTATTTTCTCACACTGTACGATACGTCGAGCGAATTATTTCCCAAGTCAGTATTCATTCTCTCACACTGTAAGATACGTCGAGCAAAAATTAATTTTTATTCTGAATTAGTGTCATCTAAGGAATGTAAGAATTGAAAAATACTCGATGCAACGGCCGTCGTTCAGTGAAAAACACATTATTTTCCAAGTCTGTATTTATTTTCTCACAATGTACGATACGTCGAGGAAAAATTCATTTTTATTCTGAATGAGGGTCATCTATGGAATTCAAGAATAGAAAAATACTCGATGCAACGGCCGTCGTTCAGTGAAAAAAACATTATTTTCCAAGTCAGTATTTATTTTCTCACACTGTACGATACGTCGAGCAAAAATTCATTTTTATTCTGAATAAGTGTCATCTAAGGAATGTAAGAATTGAAAAATACTCGATGCAACGGCCGTCGTTCAGTGAAAAAATTATTATTTTCCAAGTCTGTATTTATTTTCTCACACTGTACGATACGTCGAGCGAAAATACATTTTTATGCTAAAAGAGGGACAAAATCATCTTTATTATGAATGAGGGTCATCTATGGAATACAAGAATCGAAAAATACTCGATGCAACGGCCGTCGTTCAGTGGAAAAAAACATAATTTTCCAAGTCAGTATTTATTTTCTCACACTGTACGATACGTCGAGCAAAAATTCATTTTCATCATGAATCAGGGTCATCGTAGGTATGTTAGAATCGAAAAATACCCAATGCAACGGCTGACGTTCAATGGAAAAAAACATCATTTTCCAATTCAGTATTTATGTTCTCACCCTGTACGTTATGTCGTAAAACCAAGAATTTATTATCATATTCGTTGGGACACTTGAATGCTTTTCGAGTAAAATTTATCATTTATATAATGCTGCGTATTCACTTGCAACAGAATGCTCCGAACGGTCCGAACGAACCGCGCGCGCTGTAACAAATTTGTCTAGTCAGTACGTCGCGCAGAACAGAACCGAACGCGCAAAACATTTTCGCTCCGTACTCACTTGCAACAGAATGCTCCGAACGGTCCGAACGAACCGCGCGCGCTGTAACAAATTTGTCTAGTCAGTACGTCGCGCAGAACAGAACCGGGGGTCAATTCTCGAGACCATTCGCTCGTCGAACGTATACGTTCGTGACGTCATGAGCGTAGATTTCTGGAAATTGCTATTCTCGGGGAACGAATAATGAGCGAATACATGAGCTACTCGTTCGTTCGAAAACATCGCTGCTCAACTGTCAAATGTTATTCCATCCAGATCATAGACAACATTCAGATTTAAGATATGAATTATTTAAAATGAACTTAGGAGGTTCTTTTGTGGGATAATATGAATAATATAATTAATATTGTGGCTGAAAATGTTTGTACAAGAACTTAGCGAGAGGCATTGTAATGAGCAATTTAGTCAAACCCATTTGTCAGATGATATGTTTATGCGTTTATTTCGTTTAAACGTTTAAACAATGAATTGGTTCGTGATTTGATAGAAAAGATGAATCCGTTTATCATTCCTCCTAGAAGACTTCATGATTTGGATATAAGGAAACAAAGGTGAGACTGTTTTTCTCAGAAGTGATATTAGGTGTTTATATTATTTTTTATCATTAACATAGGAACTGAATCATTTGATAAGTCCTTTGAGTACCTCTAAATATAAGTCATTCACTACATCCCTTTCCAAGACAAAATGATAGGCGAAGTGAACTTTTACGGAAATTTTTAATTGAAAGTCTCGTATAGTATAATGGCACTATACTATTTTCATAGGCTCAACTTCTTCATCATAAGATCATTTTTATATTTTACAGTTTCACTCGGAAATTTGGGTTTCCTGCTGTAATCGATTGTCGTAATGTAGGCATTTTACCCCCTTCTGGAGATAGTGGAGAATATCTGTATGTTAACAGAAAAAAATACCACTCATTGAGTGTTCAACTGGTAATAATTTCTATCCTATGTGATATTGTTCATTTTATATATATATGTATTTACTTTTTTAGGATATGCAGCAGTAATTTCAGGATAATGGACGTGAATGCATGTTTTCCAGGAGCAACTCATGATTCATTCATTTGGAATCAATCTAGATGCCAAGATGCCCTTTGTAATCTTTATTTGAGAACAAGAAGATCTTTCTACTTACTGGGTAAACTGTATATATAAATTATATATTAAAGAAGCAGCTTATAATCAATGAAAGTCCATTACTAGAGTAAAGAAAAAACACTTGCACTGAAGAATATCAGGAAAGGAGGGTCTATAGAACCACAACACGTGTTTTGCTAAACAGCATCGAGTGGAAAGTATCTGTTCCACCTGATATAAACCCTCCATTTATGAAAATCTTCAGTGCAAAGTGTTTTTTTTGTTTACTTTATTCAGAATTGTATTTCAGGTGACTCTGGATATCCACTGAGAACGTGGATTTTCATTCTGATGGTAAACCAGAACCAGATACACATCAATTCGAATTCAATCAACACCTAAAGCACACTCCTTTGATTGATAGGTGTAATGGTCTACTGAGATGCCCTTCAGGTGCTTATTGGAACATAGGGTGTTACATTACACACCAGAAAAGGCAGTAAAATTAATAAGTGCATGCGTTATGCTTCACAACATATGTATCGAACATTTTATGCCTGACCCAGACATAGGTGATGATCTTCTAGATTATGGAATAAATGCTATTGGCAATGAAAACAACGTGGGAGGAGCTATGGCATGAATGGCATGAATCCTGAATTAGTAGAGGAAAGAAATATAGTGATGAATTATTCTAAGAATACATGAAGTAATGAAATAAATATATCTGCACTTTGTTTTAGTATTTTTTCCATTGTATAATGATTTCAAAACGATGACATCCCACATTCTTTAGGGCCGATTTATTCAACCTCTCCGTAAAGTATTTGTTAACTATGTGCTCGTTAAATTAACCGACACCCTTTAAAGTAATAAAATCTATTCATATTTCACAGATGTTCTATAGATTTGCAGATCACTTCGTATAACAGAGAGATGAATAAACAATTATAGAATACTTTCCTTTCGGTAAGGCTACTTGAAAGTTTACAGTGAATATATCGGCCCTTACTCATTGAATACAACAAGTAAATAATTGAAAAAAGAGATATTTTCTCAGAAACAAATTCATCAAATAATAGTAACAAGATCGTTATATGGTTCCATAATAGAAACATTTTGATAAAGAAATAATATACATAAAATACTATATAAGTCAATACATCTTTATTTTTCATTAAAATTTATTTCAAATTAATTATAACAAACAGCTAATAACGGTTAAATATAACATAATAATATAAGGACACACTTCATCAATAGGTACCTACATATTTTCTGAAATTACTTCTGTCTGAATTATTTCATGTTAAACGCTTTAATCGAATATATGTTCTCGTTCTGCACATACATAATATTTCATAAGGAAATTTACCAGCAATATCTGGATGATTTTGTTTAACGAACGCGGTCTCTGCGACTTTATTACATAATAATGTTTCCTTATTAAAACTCCATTTCAAGCTCTGGCCAACTCAAATAATACTTGAGGTAGTAAGGCATTAAATTCAACCTGCAGGTTTTGTACCTACTTTAACATCCTTTTTGGTATGCCTTAATTCAATGCTGAATATTCAATATGTTGGATAAGCAATGTATTTCCATCCTTCATTGGGAATTGTTTCCCAATGTTTTATTATTCCACATTATAAAAGCTGTAGCATAACAATTTAAAGAATTTTTATATTCCTCCTTCTTGCCCAATTCATATTTAAATATATATATATTCTATGGATCGATGATGATCGATCGTTCGTTGAGCGAATACGCTCATAAACGAGTGCAATCGAACGTATAGTTCGTTTTGAGTCAATTCTCGAGCAAATCTTCAACTACTCGCTCCATCGAAAGTGTACGCTCATTTCGAACGAAGAATATAAACTTGGCATCGTGGCAAAATTCATCGAAGAATGTGCTAATCATAGAAATCTAATGTTTATGATCTTGCACTCTGTGTCTTGCACCTTGATCAACTTATCTAAGGCCGGCTACGGTGGCATAGTTGGGTAGACCACCTGACTGTGGTGCCGGAGGTCGCGGGTTCGAATCCCGCTCAGGGCATGGATGTGGTGTTGGGTTGTGTGAATGTCCAAAAATAAAATTGAAAGAGTTTGCGATAAAGATTGTTACTGTGTAGATGGCCTACAGTTGCCTAGCACATAAAAAGGATAGAAAAAAAAAAAAAAAAAAACTTATCTAAGGTTAGGGTAATATGTTTTGATTAGGGAGCAATTTGAAAGATTCGTAAAATCAGATTTGCATTTGCTGTGAATAACATTCTATTTTTCTTTTGAATATCAATTGTTTCTTGTGGTCAAACATGGACAGAGAAATAAGTCTCTCTTCCTCATCTAATTAATTTCACCAGACAGGACTCAATATGGAAGGATATAACGAATAATTAAATGTAACCCCGTGTGCAAACAATGAGTGGAGGTATATAAAAGAGATCCTTGCTTTATATTTTGTATAGTTACCAATAATGTAATTTTTTCCAGGGTACGCATGATATTCAGACCATGGCTCCAATCACTTTATTTTTATTTCCAACAGCATATATTCCATAATCAATAAGTTCATAACCTATATCTGGGTCAGTTCCAGGTTCCAGGAATATTACTGTGTGTAATACAGCACCTGAAGAGCATCTTCAGGACCCCATTACACCTCTGAATCAAACAACGAGGGTGCATGCCTTTATTATGAAAATTTTAGCCATCTAAAGATGATTCAAAAATTGACCATAAGATAAATGATTACCATCTGACTATACGTCAATGAATTTTGATGTTCCTGCCCAATTCATATTAGGCGCCCATGAATCCTTCTTTTCCACACCAATCCAGCAATAGCTGGATATATTGCCTCGATTTAAGCAGGAATATCCAACATTGCATTTAGGCCTTCTGATTGCAGATTGGATTGAATGCCTATCTCAGGCGAACTTACTTCATCCAAGTAATGTGTTAGTTGAGTTGGCCCATAAGGCTAAAATGGACTTTTAATCCACAATCTTTTTTTTCCCATAGGAAACATACTTATACTCAATAATCTTGCAGATTGTAATAAATAAAATTATCACGATATTGCTGCTTAATTTTCTTATGAAATAATATTATGCATGTTCAGAATCAGAACATCAATTAGATTAATGCATTGGAAAAAAAATATTTTAAAAATGGAGAGGAAAGGTACAAAAAAATATTTGAATTGACAAAGTGCTCATGACCATTGTTTATTGTCTATAGAGAATCTCAACCCTCACTTGAAATCTTTCAATCAAAAATATGTATAAATGTAGTGTGCAGTGCTTCTATGTATACCTATACTAAGATAATATTTAACCGATGTTAACTGTTTAATTTGTCAAATAATAAATTTTGATGAAGAAAAAAGATGTATTGTCTAGGAATTACCTTTATTTTTTAGACCATACTATAATATTAATTGAATAATTTCTAGTAATCTCAATATTAGATGACAAGAAAATAAAAGTAGTATGTAAATTGTTTCACGTTTTCGATATTTTCACTCAAGAATGTCTGACAGTCCTTTTACGTGAAACATATTCTGGCAAATAACAGGAATATGTTATTTAACAATAATGTTCAATAGCGTTTATAATTGAAATATAAAAAAGCACTGACGTGAAGTCAGTTCTCTTTGGCGCGGATGATTCACATTGACCAATGTGAATTGAATGATGAGTATCATGCTCAGTGGATAGTGCGAGCCGGAGATCTAGTTAGATTATGGTTCACTGTTGGGTCAAAAATTAACAGTGCTGTGCTCAAGCTGGCCTAGAGATACAGTAACAAAGCCTACACAGAAACAAACACAACTGCCTATCGTAACTCGCACAAGCTCCTATAGGAGCTTCTGAGGGATTTCCTTGGGGGGCCTAGGGGGGGCAGTGTAATCATGTCATTAGCAAGAGCGCCAAAGCAGATAGAACCCGCGTCAGTGGTTTTTTACTTCTTTCAAATTGAAGTTAATCAGCATCGGCGTGCTTACTAATGACATGATTATACTGACCCTCCTAGGTCTTCCGCAAGGAGATCCCTCAGATGCTCCTAGGTTCTTTTGCGAGATAGGAGACTAGTTGTGTTTGTTCTGTGTGGCTTTGTTACTGTATCCTTACGCACATCACTGTTAATTTTTTGACCCATTAAGCTAATATACCGTCTGACTATATAAGATCTCCGGCTCACTCTATCTATTACAATAGTTGAATATTTTTGTTCTATTAATGTGATCATCATGAAATTTGGCATAAGTCTTCGTTTCGGTAGTCTGCAACTAACTACCTAGTTTCGATACGATCAGATCAGTATTTTTCGAGTTATTGGGAAGACAAAACTTGCAAATGTAAGATTTTTTTTTTAGTGTACGTAGTCATTCGATCCATCCAAAACTTCGCGTGCTTATAAAGGTTGTCATTCTAAAATTTGATGCTAAATTTCAGATAGATTGAGTGAGTGGTTTCGGAAATACATATGTAAACGGAAATAATGCTTCAACTAAAAATGGCCAACACTTGACCAAAACTACTGGGTGGATTCAGATCTCAGATTAACAAACTCAACCGAAATATGTGTGCCCCAAACCTACCCTGCAAATTCAAACTCTCAAACTCGTTTCGTTCGAGGGTCATCGTGCTTACGGCAGGACAGAATTGGTTTGACCTTGAATTATTATTATTCATCAGTGAGTTGTACAAAAATGTGGGAAAGCTCTGCGGACAGGGGCTTTGGCGCTCTTGTCAAACTACCGCAGCGAGTATTCAAACTTTGAGAAATCATATCTCTGAAAGTAAAAAAATTTCAACTGTACGTCCTATATTATAGCTCATTCTGTTCGAGAGTTATCATGTCAACGGCCGGCCGGACATAATCAATTTTGACCACGGATTCTTGATCAGTGAGTCGAACCACGTTTGAAACGATTTTCAGCCAAAAATCTGAAAATTACAGACATTTGGGCAAATTGATAAGCACTCTCTGTTCCGAGGAACAAGAGCGCCAAAAAAGAATTAGTTCTCGAGAAGAGTTTATTTGAAGAATATTTGCAGCAATCAAAACCATAAACCCCTTTAGTTTATTAATATTATTAAATCTATGAATGAAACCGTCAAAACAAGCGTTCATCTCGACGAGCGTGTGATATAGAGCACTCGTTGTCGAACGAACATTTGAGCGATGATTTCGAACGATTAGCTCGTGTTTTCGTTCCCCGAGAATTGCAACTGGTGCATATCTCTGAACACTTTCGGTGGTGCCTCATTCATTATGTCTGTGTTTCCAAATAATAAAGAAACAACATTTGACATATCTAAAATTCTAAATTTACGCGTGATTTACTTATTCTATTTCAAAATTTAAATTCAACGATGAAGCGCCACGCCAATATCAACACCAAAAACAAGGTATTATATGAGATCTAGGCGATAAGAACACACGCTCTTCAATAAATTCTTCCACGATGCCAAGTTTATTCTTCGTTGGAAATGAACGTCTATGCTTTCCTTGGAACGAGTAGTTGAAGATATGCTCGAGAATTGAATTGACCCGAACTACACGTTCGATTTCACTCGCTCATGAACGTATACGTTCAACGAGCGATCGATCTCGAGAATTGACCCCCCGAACGCGCAAAACATTTTCCGAGGTTTGTCGGTAAATGCGATTTGATCAAAGGGATTAGGAGTTCGTTCGAGAGAAGCGAATAAAATGGACTGGAGCAGGAAAAAATGCCTAGAATTAATCGATCAATTTGAACTGCATCCTATCTTATGGGATCCCACAAACGGGTATTATTTCAACAAAATTGAAAAGCATGATGAGTGGGCAGTAATTGGTAAAAATATGGGATTTGAAGTAAATGTAAAAAAAAAATGGAAAGTCTTCTATATAGTTTTAGAAGGGAAAAAAACCAAGGGGAAAAAATCTGTAGGAACAGGAAGAGGTAAGTTTTTTCTAATTTGGCAATTATTATTGAAATTACAACACAATTACAACTCTGTAAATGAAATTATTTTATACGAAATATCCTGGTTTGATATTTTCTATAAATAATATTGTCTTTTTTTATAGGAAGAGAAGAAATATACTTGTCAAAATGGTTTGCATTTACACGCATGGCTTTTCTCCTATAGACAAAGATAAACCAAGACCTACAAGAGATAAAAAAAAATCGGAAAAAAATTTTTAAAATAAAAAAAAACATTTTTAAGGCTTCTTAGCGCATCTATAATTGAAAAAGCACCAGCGGCAACTATCACATCGTCTGCATCCATGTCGACGAACACGTAAACACTGATACAGGTGGGAAACATTTTCCGAGGTTTGTCGGTAAATGCGATCTGATCAAAGGGAATGATTCACCGGTGTTCAGTGGATACGGGAGTTTGTTGTGTTTGGTGTTCTTTCGAGAGAAGTAGAGAAAATGGAATGGAGCAGGGAAAAATGCCTCGAATTGATCGATCAATTCGAGCTGCATCCTATCTTACGGGATCCCACAAACGGCTATTATTTTAACAAAATTAAAAAACATGATGGGTGGACAGTAATTAGTAGAATTATGGGATTCGAGGTAAATGACACAAAAAAAATGGATAGTCTTCTATTTAGTTTCACTACGTCTGCATCACATCGTCTGCATCCATGTCGACGATCACGTAAATACTGATACGGTTGGGAACGCAGCGAATACCGCAAACTCTCCAAACAGCCCGAACAATGTTTGTTGCAGCGCGCGCGGTTTGTTCGGAGTGTTCTGTTGCAAGTGAATACGCACCTTAAGAAACATAGTCCCCACCTGTATAGTTCGTCGGTCATAATTGTATGTGGAACCCCTTTATGATATAAAAAGGATTTTAATGCGCATGTAATCTCCTCTTTTGACAAATTTCTTAATAAGGGAATAATTGTCAGTCTGACAACACTGCTCGTTAATTTCCGTATATCCCATATTCGACAGTCCCCACGTCATAATATGTGGATGAGAATGTGTGGATAACTTCACGCAAATCAATTTTGATAGGTCATGAGGATCTGAAAAAATCTTGTTTCAGTCTATTTGTCCCCCAGTTTTCAAAAGTTTACCTTCAAAGTTCAAATTCGATTTCACAACACAACTTAAACCATCCACCATATACCAAATATTTATTCAAACCAACCTAACCTAAACTTAAATCATAAATTCATTAATTATTATGTGCGCCGCCCAGTGAATATTTCTTCCTCTACGCCTAGCCCTTAACGGCCTTAAGAGAAGTTAGTATTAGCAATTCAATAAATTTTGTGAAATTCAATTAAATTCTTTTGTTCCATAAGGACAGAGAATGATAAATAATTCTAATTTTCCGTTAACGTTTCTTGATGAGTGGGTACATTTCCGTGTTAGGAAAAATTTTACATAAACTTAAATACTCTCGTACATCTAATAATATAGCATTATTTTATTTAATATGTTTTAAACTGATCAAAAAATAAAATCATAATTGATGGCAATGAATGTCGTGTTGTGTGAAATTACCAAATAAATTAATTTAAGCAAAAATTAAATCCAAGATTTTCCCAGTGTGAATATTTAAGTGTCCGTATAATATATGATCTCGGATTTTCAAACAACAAATATACCATCTGTGTCAAAATTATATGTTCCGTGAACATTCCAAGTGGGACCTTCCGGGAACGTCCCAAGTCGAACGCTCCGGGAATATTCCATAGAAGACCGGGACATTGGGACATATATGGGGCACGAATGGGACGTTCCGGGAACAATGTGTCGAATAAGGGTCTTAGTGCTATATATATATATATATATATTTATATGAACAGTAATTTTACCTAGTTTTATATTATATTTGAAAACAATCAGTTGGGTGTCTAGGTTAGAGTTTAAAAACCGTGGAACAATTTATTCAATATAGACGTTTCGGCGCATCCGCCTTCTTCAGTATATTACATTCATCACAATGGACATCTAAAAATTACATATATTAATTACAATAAATAAATTTCATGCAAACATCTCACTATGCGTTATTGTTGTTGTTTCTGTTTCGTCGAGTGGGTACTGTCATGTTTATGTCATAGTTTCGAGCGTCAGTCTGTTGTCGTGTCTTCTTCTTTTTTAATTTTGTGGTCCTTTCAGTAGTGGCATATAAATTCGGCTGAGATTTTTTGTGTCCATCTTGTCATTCACTGTCTTCTCGATATTTGTCTGTATATGGATCATTTCAAGTATCTCTCTTCGGTTTTGTTGGGGTTCGATTCCCAGGATTTTTGTATCGTTATAGTTAAACTCGTGATTATTTGTTTTCTTGTGTTTATTGAGAGCTGTGGTTGCGTTTTTTGTATACTTATGTGCGTTTAGTCTGTCCTGTAGTCTCTGTGAAGTCTGGCCTATGTATTGTCTGTCACAATTCCCGCATGGTACACTGTTTACAACCTGTGATTTTTTTGTTTTCGGTGTTGGAGCCTTTAATTTACTAAAAATGCTACTTATTTGATTCTGTGGTTTGTGAACCAGTTCTCTGTTGTATGGTTTCACTATGTTTTGTATTTTTTGTGATAGTCCCTGTGTAAATGGTATGGGTATTCGTTTTATGTCCGTGGTGGATTCTCTTGTCTGTTGTGTGTTGTATAGTCTTTGTGTCCTCTTTTTTATGAGTCTATGTATCATATCTCTAGGGTAGTGATTGAGGCTCAAAAGTTTCTTCACTTCCACTAGTGTTTTCTGTCGGAGTACTGGTGATGTTAGCCTTAATGCCCTGTCAATGTATCCTGTGGCTGTACTTTTCTTTTGGGAATGGTGGTGACTGGAGTTAAAGTCTAAAATGTGGATGGAGTTTTGTTCTTTCCTATACCATTGTGTCATTAATTCTCCATTTTCTCAAATCAGTGTCATATCTAGAAAGTTTAACCGATTATTTGATTCTTCTTCGAGTGTAAACTGTATTAATTCATGGATACTGTTAAATTGGTCTAGGATCCTAGTTATTTTCGTTGGTGTTGTTATAATCAGGCAGTCATCTACGTAGCGTTTGTAAAAGGTCGTTTTATAATTTTTCATAACTTTTTCTTCAATCAATTCCATGACTAACTGGGCTATAGTGCTTGATATTGGGTTACCCATAGCAACTCCCTTGATTTGTTTGTAAAAGTTGTTTTCATATTGGAAATAGCTGTTATTTATTATAAATTGGATTGTTTCTATGAGCTTCTCTTTGGGTATTGTTGTGTGCTGTGATATTGTTTCCCAATTAATTTCAATTGCTTGTCTTGTTAAATCAGTGGGAATGTTTGTATAAAGTGACTTCACATCCAGTGAATACAATCGGTGGTTGTCTTTTATTTTGATACTTCCTAACGATTCCTTCAAATCAAAAGAGTTTTTTATATAGAATGGATTATTGTTTGTTGCTGTTGACAGGATATTGGTTAGATATTTAGATAGTTTGTACAGTGGTGATTGGATGCATGAAACTATCGGCCTTAGTGGTACATCTTCTTTGTGGACTTTTGGTAATCCATATATTTTTGGGATTTTACTATTATGGACTATCATATTTTTAGCTTCTTGGGGTGTAATGTAGTTCTCCTGTTGCCATTCTTTGATTATTCGGTTCTTTTCCTTTTCCATTGTGACTGTCATATCTCTCTTAACATTTTTATAGGTTGTATCATCATCTTATAGGTTGTGCATTTTCTCGATATATTCATTTTTTGTTATTACCACTATTTTATTCCCTTTGTCTGCTCTGATGACTTGTAGGTCGTTGTTGTTCATTAAAAATGTTTTTGTTTTTATGAAATTAGATCTTATTATATTCTTACTTTGTTCTTGTGATCGACTTTTCTATTGTTGGAATAAAATAGGGGAAATAGTGGCTGAGTGGTCCCGCACTTCAGTGGAGAGGGGGTAGGTTCTTTGGAAAAATGTGAAAATGGGCGCCACGTGATTTAAATTCCACTCAGTAGGATTAATAATAATTATACCATTAAAATCACGAAAATGATATTTGAATATTTTAATTGTCGGCAAACTGATAAAGTTGTCTTCTCCGTATATAGGCCTATATATGGCGCACAATTCGAATACATAAACTATAATAGATGTTTTAAATATATGTTCTCGGTAGTCACAAACGGTAATCTCAATTAAATAAGTTTATACAAATTGAAAAGATAAACCCAACGGTAAGGAAACTGGGAGATATGGAGAAAGGGAATAATTAGGAGGAAAAGAGAAGTTAATAATATCAGCAGATAAAGTAAAAGTTTGTCACCACTTCCTAGCGTTAGCGATACTGAACAAGGAGTCCAATCCTGACCAACCGCAGCTTCAACTCTGGTTCTGTTGGGGTTGATATTTTCCCAGTATCCGGTAATGTAAAGTTGGCATACAGAAAGGTGAGCCAGGGGAAATTGTACTTATGGTTGAATAGTACTATCGGTGCAGGGGGTATTACAAGCACCCTAAAAAAAGAAATACGACCATAATGAAAATGGCGTCCTTATCGAAAACTACATTTAAAAAAACGTTCGATATTTACCTCTGAGAGGGTCAAATCGGCTTCAGTGATCCCTGGGGATAATAATGCTGATGTATATCCGGGATGGTATGGATATGGACACTTTTCGTCTGACTTCAATGTCCAAATTGGTAAGATTATGAAAAAGGCCAATTAATTCCGTCTACTGACGTTGGAGATTTCAAATACGATACGGAATACGGTACTATTGGATGACCTCCAAAATTTCCAATGAAAATAATCCCATAAATGGAAAGAATAATCACTTTCTTCAATTTTCAATTCGGAAAACGCCAAAATCGACTTCATTCAATGAATTCACCATTAGAAGATGGAGGAAAAGGAACGTTTTTGTCCCGGTAATTTGAATCAATCAGAGCGCCGCAATTTATGGTTTCAGAATTGCCAATACATTTAAACACCCTAAACATCCTTTGTCTCATTTTAATACTTGTAATTGGACATATCACCATCTTATTCGCCCCAGATATAGCGAAGGAAAATATGTTAATATTTGAGTGCATCACCTGGACGAGAACATAGGCGGAGAGGACGTTGGGGTTTTGAAATTGTTACGGGGCATGAAATGAACACGTAACAACTCCCCCCTTACCAGAAAGAAAAAAAAAAAAATGAGAGAAATATAGGAGGACGATAGCAACTTCAACAACTACCCTGTTTGACAGATAATTTCCATTCTCCCATCAAATCAATTCATTTTATTTATTATTTTTTTTTTTCAATTTTTTTCTTTTTTTTTCCTCTTCTTTTTTTTTTATAAAAAGCTATATGAACTCACTCTGGATCAGGAGGATGAGCTTTTAGATCCTTGGCATGCCAGATACCAATGGATGTTTCGGAGCCATCCATGAGCTCATATGTCCATGGAGAAACTAATCTCTTTATGACATAAGGACCCACGTATTTAGGTGCTAATTTAGCGGTAAATCGTTTTGAAGCATCAGATAAAACGAAATTGCGCCTCCATACTTTTTGATTTAACACGAACTTATCATTACGTCTGCGAAGGTCATAATAACGCTTACTTCTATTGTACGCAGCGGTAAGGTGAGTTCTTACTTCTTTGAAAACTTTCAGAAGACCATTTGCACGTTTCTGAGGATCGGTGGACCTATCAATATGGATATTGTCAGTATCCAACGTAGTATCTACAGCGGGACAGAGGTTCAGCTCTCGGCCAAACACAATAAAATTCGGGGAAAATCCGGTAGATTCGTGTTTACCAGATCGTAAGGCAGCGGAAACCTTCGGAAGAAATAAATCCCAGTTAGTCTGATGATCCGAAACATAGGCAGACAACATTGTCTTTGTGACACGGTTCACCCTCTCCGTAGGGTTAGTTTGGGGATGGTAGTTTGCGTTGAACGCTAAGCGTATATTATAAAGTTGCGCAAAGTTTTTCAAAACTTTGCCCTTGAATTGCGGTCCATTATCACAAATAATAGCAGACGGAACACCGTAAACGAGAACGACATCATTTTCTAAATGCTTCACAATATTTTCTGCAGACGATTTACGTAAGGGAAATAAAAGAGTGAACTTACTGAAAGAGTCGGAAACAGAAAGGATATATTGAAACCCCCTAGATGTTCTTGGGAGTGGACCCATGAGATCGGTACTGATCAATTGCCACGGTTCGGTTACCGACGGAGTCTTACTGAGCATATAACCAATGGGCTTCTTTTGCTCTGGTTTGGTCTGAATGCAGACTACACAGCGACGTATATAAGCTGCGACATCTGACCTCATTTTTGGCCAATAGTAATCATTTGCTACTCTTGCCAGTGTCTTTGTGACTCCTCCATGACCACACACAGCACTGTCATGACATAAGCGGAGAATTGCTAATCGTTTTTCCTTGGGAACCACTAGCTTCCACGGGGAATTGTCAGATGCAAGCTCGGGAAAACGAGGACGCACATATTTGTAAATCACATCATTCTCTAATCTCCATTGAGAATATTTCAGGGGACGCCTTCGAATTAAGTCCATCATTTTCAGATACCAATTATCTTTGATTTCTGACTCAATGGGGGGATCAAAAATACGAACTCCATCTATTGCTGGGACACTTCTCGATAGAGTGTCAGGAACGACATTATCTTTTCCTCTCCTATGAACCACATCAAAGGAATACTGTTGTAACCGAACAGCCCATCGTGCAATTCTTCCTACGGGATCTTTAATATTATTTATCCACTTTAAACTATAGTGGTCCGTGACAACCGTGAAATGAACACCCTCCAAATATGGACGAAGCTTTTCAATCGCGAATAATACCGCCAAACACTCCTTTTCAGTCGTGCTATATTTTCGCTCGTTTTTATCTAACGATCTACTGAGATAGCTTACCACTCTCTCACCTAATTCGGGATGAATTTGATACAAAACTGCACCCAAACCAAAATCTGAGGCATCAGTTTGAACATAAAATGGAAGGGAGTAATCGGGACACGATAAAACAGGAGCAGATACGAGATATTCTTTAATCGTATTCAATGCATTAGTGCAATCAATAGACCATTCAAATTTCTTATTTTTGTGTAGGAGCTTCGTGAGAGGTCCTACAACATCAGAGAAATTAGGAACGAAACGACGATACCACGAAGCTAAGCCCAAGACGCGGCGAACGTCCGAAACGGTCTTTGGAGTTGGAATATTAAGTATAGCTTGAACTTTTTCAGGATCTACATGTAAACCATTTCTGTTTACAACATAACCCAAATATTTCAGTTCTGATCTACAGAACTGACATTTACGTTGACTTAACGTGAGTCCCGCCCTTTGTAGTCGCCGCAATACTTCTTTAAGAATTTCTAAATGTTTCTCGTAAGTATCTGCTATAATAATGATATCGTCTAAGTATACGAAAACGTAAGGTTCTAATGAAGAATCTATTATGCTATCAATTAGCCTTTGGAACGTAGCTGGCGAATTCGAAAGACCCATAGGCAGTCGTTTGAAGTGAAACAGCCCACGGTTCGGAACACAAAAAGCAGTCAATGGTCGCGACTTTTTAGCCACTGGAACTTGAAAGTAGGCTGATTTTATATCTAAGGACGAAAGGTACTTAGCATTTCTAAGTTTATCTAATGTAGCCGATACGAATGGAATCGGATAAGCATCTCTCACTGTTACTTTATTCAATTTTCGATAATCTACGCAGAAACGATAGGTGTTATCTTTTTTCTTAACCAATAATATTGGGGAGGACCATGGGCTATTGGAAGGTTCTACAACGTCATCAGATAATAATTTATCTAACTCTTCATCAATATGCGACTGCATAACAGGATTTACCGGATAATGCCTTTGTTTTATTGGAGCAGAATCTGTCTCAATAACATGCTCCACTAAATCAGTGCAGCCTAAACCATTACCCATCTTTTCGAAGGCTTCCGAAACGACAGATTGAAGCAGACTAGCCTGTTCTTCGGTTAAATCCGATTGCAAAGCACTTATAGGTGCCAAAGCTGGATCACATTCTTTGGAGAAATGCCATCCACCTCCTCGGAGATCTGGGACAACTCCCATCAATTTCCAGAAATCGGCTCCCAATATTAATATATGGGGTAAAGACGGAACAACAAGAACATTCACCAACCTCACTCGTCCCTTCAGCTCGAAAGGGACACTTACAGATCCTCGGGAGAGACATTTTTCGCCGTTAGCGACAGTACAAGATATAGGCTTTTCCTCAGTCCAGGGAAGACCCAAACCTTGAAGGATACTCCATCCCTTACCACCAACGATGGTACGAGAGGCACCAGAATCTAATAGTCCCAACATTTTTAAATGCAATACGGTGACCTGCAAGTATGGACGTTCATCCCCTAACGTACTAGATAAAATATAGTCTAATACAGCCTTCTGGCCATCGCCTAACTCATCATCAATCGGTTTAGAAAATTTCGATCTCGAGGAAGGTAGCCGATTATCTACTTCCTCCGTTGTTCGTTTCCCTGGGTCTTGTTACAATTAGGACAATTCTTCACGGTGTAGCCTGCGCTACCACAACGATAACAGTACGAACTTGTTCGCGCATTTGGACAATTTGATCTTAGATGACCAATTGTGCGGCAATTCCAACAAATTGGAGCTGAAGCATTACCATCTTCTACAAAACTACACGAGGGTTGATCTTCGGCGACATAAGCTAAACCTGCCTCTATCCATTTTTTATTTCTCGGAGGTGGAGTATATTGATCAATAGATTCTTTTCGCATTTCAAGCTTACGACACAAACTTAACAGTTCTTTTACAGAATTGACCGATAATAAACCTAACTGGTTTTGAAAGAAAGGAAGAATATTTTTCATCAAAACTCGTACTCTGAGGGTTTCTTTAACTGGAACCGTAAGTTTATCGAACATGTTTTGCATTTTTGCGACATAAATTCCTATCGGCTCATCCGCACCTTGTGTTCTATGTTTAATCTGCTCAAACAACTCTTCATCATAAAACGGAGATTGAAATTGTTCCCTTAAACCCGTAACCAAATCAGACCACGACTTCATTTCTCTTCGCACCGACAAATACCACTGATGAGCATCATCAGAGAACAAATCTCCCGCAGAACACAGAAGTTCAGATTTTGACACGTTTCGAGAAATGCATAGCTCATCAACCTTATCTAAAAATGCACTCAACGACATACCGCTCTTTTTGCCAGTAAACTGTAGGTTCCATTTATAAACCGGAACTGACTTAACGTTCATTTGTTTTGGGGTTGAATTATTTCTATTACTTGAGCCAGGAATATTAAAGTTATCTTCCTCTTCTGATGAGGACTTTGATTCACTTGAAGAGTTCGATTCCAAAGTTAACATTGATATATCTCCCGGTACAACAGAACTCTGTCTTTTATGATACTTCCTTGCTCTACTAGTTAAATCAGCCTGCATATTAATTAACTGTGCTATTATATTAGATTTCTTTGTAGAGTTTTCAGGAGTAACCGGTACAGACCTATCTATTCTACTCAAACAGTGAGCTAATTTAGTACTAAGTTTCAGAAATGCGGCACTTCCTCTATCGTCATCGAAATTCTCAATAAGTGGCTTCATGTAATTAATTTTACGATATAAGTAAGCACCATCTTCGTCGAATGTAAAGGGGTAGTTCGGATAACTAAGAGATGAGCCTTTCTTCTCGTATCTCAGGATATTTCTGAGGGTTTTCCTCATATCATCCACGGTCTTAGGATCAGTAATACCACGAAATCCTAATTCATAAGTCAATTCATCCTTATCGAGTCTATTAATTTCCATCTTATCATCCATAATGACGATAAAGTAGAGAAAAAAATGTTGTGAAAACGATAATCAAAGGGATGATCTAAATACTGAAATATGCACTTCGAAAAGAAAAAAAAAATAGTGTTTCTCAATACAAATAGAAGGAAAGAAACGGAATCTGGAGAAAGAACAACCTATAAAAACCTAATGAAACTATATAGTGCCCCACGTTGGGCGCCAAAACTTGTGATCGACTTTTCTATTGTTGGAATAAAATAGGGGAAATAGTGGCTGAGTGGTCCCGCACTTCAGTGGAGAGGGGGTAGGTTCTTTGGAAAAATGTGAAAATGGGCGCCACGTGATTTAAATTCCACTCAGTAGGATTAATAATAATTATACCATTAAAATCACGAAAATGATATTTGAATATTTTAATTGTCGGCAAACTGATAAAGTTGTCTTCTCCGTATATAGGCCTATATATGGCGCACAATTCGAATACATAAACTATAATAGATGTTTTAAATATATGTTCTCGGTAGTCACAAACGGTAATCTCAATTAAATAAGTTTATACAAATTGAAAAGATAAACCCAACGGTAAGGAAACTGGGAGATATGGAGAAAGGGAATAATTAGGAGGAAAAGAGGAGTTAATAATATCAGCAGATAAAGTAAAAGTTTGTCACCACTTCCTAGCGTTAGCGATACTGAACAAGGAGTCCAATCCTGACCAACCGCAGCTTCAACTCTGGTTCTGTTGGGGTTGATATTTTCCCAGTATCCGGTAATGTAAAGTTGGCATACAGAAAGGTGAGCCAGGGGAAATTGTACTTATGGTTGAATAGTACTATCGGTGCAGGGGGTATTACAAGCACCCTAAAAAAAGAAATACGACCATAATGAAAATGGCGTCCTTATCGAAAGCTACATTTAAAAAAACGTTCGATATTTACCTCTGAGAGGGTCAAATCGGCTTCAGTGATCCCTGGGGATAATAATGCTGATGTATATCCGGGATGGTATGGATATGGACACTTTTCGTCTGACTTCAATGTCCAAATTGGTAAGATTATGAAAAAGGCCAATTAATTCCGTCTACTGACGTTGGAGATTTCAAATACGATACGGAATACGGTACTATTGGATGACCTCCAAAATTTCCAATGAAAATAATCCCATAAATGGAAAGAATAATCACTTTCTTCAATTTTCAATTCGGAAAACGCCAAAATCGACTTCATTCAATGAATTCACCATTAGAAGATGGAGGAAAAGGAACGTTTTTGTCCCGGTAATTTGAATCAATCAGAGCGCCGCAATTTATGGTTTCAGAATTGCCAATACATTTAAACACCCTAAACATCCTTTGTCTCATTTTAATACTTGTAATTGGACATATCACCATCTTATTCGCCCCAGATATAGCGAAGGAAAATATGTTAATATTTGAGTGCATCACCTGGACGAGAACATAGGCGGAGAGGACGTTGGGGTTTTGAAATTGTTACGGGGCATGAAATGAACACGTAACACAACTGCTTCAACTGCTTCTTGTGTGTATTTAGAGCTTGTGTGATGTTTGTTCGAATGTTGTCTTGATCTTCTTTTGGCAGTCCTTCAATTGAATGTTCTATTTGTGTTATTATATCATATGTTGGAATTTGGTGCTCTCTGTCTATTTCCATAGCAAATTTTGGGCCCAAGTTCAGTGTTTCTGTCACGAAATTAGGTAATATTGTCCCTGTTAAGTTTTCTATTCTGTTGAGACCTTTGTATATATTTTCACTACCTTTTTTTGCCACCATCAACTTGTGAATCTTTCTTTCATTAGTGGATCTATTTTGTGTTATCATGTATCTCAACCTGTTATTTATATGACTATCCAGGTCTTTTCTCGAATTTTCCCCTCTGTTATTTTCAGTCTCATTAGTTTTAATGTACGGATTTTACCCTCCATCATATTTACACTTTTAGTTGTGTCAGTTATCAGTAAGTTCATTGTCCGGAATATGAAGTTGTTTTTTAGTTTCTCATATTTTTCAGTGAGATATTTGCAATCGTATTTGATGTGTTCTGTTTTGAGCCTCAAAAATGTAGGGCATAATTTATATTCTTTACACTTGAGAAGGAATATTCTTCTACACAAAAAATCTCAGCCGTATTTATATGCCACTACTGAAAATACCACAAAATTAAAAAGAAGAAAAGACACGACAACAGACTGACGCTCGAAACTATGACATAAACATGACAGTACCCACTCGACGATATACCGAAACAACAACAATAACGCATAGTGAGATGTTTGCATGAAATTTATTTATTGTAATTAATATATGTAATTTTTAGATGTCCATTGTGATGAATGTAATATACTGAAGAAGGCGGATGCGCCGAAACGTCTATATTGAATAAATTGTTCCACGGTTTTTAAACTCTAACCTAGACACCCAACTAATTGTTTTCAAATATATATATATATATATATATACCTATATATATATATATATATGGTTTTGTTATTCGGTTGTGGCTCAAGATCAATAAAGAACAAAGAAAGAGGTTGTTTGGGCACTCCATCTTGGACATTTGAAATGTTGCGAACTTTGTGCCCATAGTTGGAGAGTTCGTTTTTTATTTCGTCAGTAGGCACTGAGTGGTGCAGGATTCGGATAACCACCCTGTAAGCTCGTTCTTCTCGCATTTGATAAGTGTGGTGAATTATTTTTTCCGTTCTCAGGTATGTAGATATGATTCTGTAGGCATCTACCGTGCGTGTGCTAATTTTGACTTTGTCATTGCTTAGTACTCTAGTATGGAATGAATCCTTATCAATTACTTCAGCAAAGCTGATGATCATCGCTCTGTAATTGGCAACATCATAGATGTAAATTGGCGGTGGTGTTGGTGTTTTGGTTTCCTTTTCCTTTCGTTTAGCTCCGTGGATAACATTGTTTGGAGAGGCGAAAATCAATTTTCTGTTGGGGTTACAGATGGACATGGAGTTTGTGTAGGTGATTTTTTGCGTTTTTTCATCAATTGCCAATCATGTTTACTGTCAACTTCCATTTCTTCGTTTTGATCTAGAGTGGGTGTTTGAAATGCTAGATTCACAATTTTTTTCAGGTTTTGTAGCGCTACATTCTTTATTTCGTCAGTTGGGAAGCCTAAGAACCTATCTTGTTTCTGGTGGATGAGTATATTAGGTGTAGACCCAATATTATTATTTTATTATTTGAGGACATAAGCGTTCTCTGTGTGTGTGCACCTTTATATCATCGGAGAATGATAATATTGTCTTGGGTGCAGATGTTGTTTTCCAGAAATTTGTGCACGAGTATTGAGATGATAGATCTAATTTCCACAGATGTGAGACAATGGAATTAATTCCGGATCTTGATTTATACGGAAATAGGTTTCGAAAATTATCCTGAATAACTGATGGTCCAATTTCGCGCGTATTTCTGCACTTTTAGCAAACAAGCTCGATCAATCCGGTTTTTTAAACCCGGAGTCGGTGGCTGATTACTGTCATATTTGTTTAAGATACTCGGACGAATATGGTGGCGATAACGATCAACACGACTGCATCGGTTGAGCACACGTTGCTGACTGCCTCATCAAAGATCAAGGCGCAATATCGATCCAGCTCGTCCATTTTATCGGTCTGAATTTTCAAATGTTCCAAAATAGGTTTAAGGAGTCCACACTCAAATTAAATTGATGATAAAATAATATGAAGTGACCTAGGCGATGGAAGTTGAAAAAGATTTCTGAATTAATAAAATAATTTTGGAAATAGAAAGAGAAAATGCTTTGTCTTCTATAGACCACATCCGTCCTGTTGGACACTTATCAGCATTTCTCAACTGTGAATTAATAAAAGATACCGTGATTTTATTCAAATTTTGTTCAATGAATTGAAACCTTCCATCCTCATAGAAAATTTATAAATTATTATTTATTATTCAACAATGTTTTCAGCTTACGTATTTCAGTAGAAGTAAACCTGTGAATATTGTAAGCGTACTCCAACTCAGGTTATAACTCTGGCTTGCAGAGTCCAATTTTACGTCAGAAACCCGATGGTTTTTCTGTGAAAAAAGAATATTTATGTCGTGGAGTTGGACCCATTTTTGAACAAGATAAAGTCTCTTTTGCATATGGTACGGGGCTTCTGAGTGAAGTCTGATTATGAGTTGAGAGCATTACACAGCTCATTTCAGAATCTTCACGAAAATTATTTTTGTCAACTTCAAAACATGATCATCCCGATTTTTGTAAAGGTGTTAAGGGGAACTTGGTGGTCTTTTGAGAATCAATGTTGAGTATATTCATGCTAGCTTCATGGCATTCATATATTCACAAATTCAAGAATCGAATACTTCCCAAGAGAAAATAACAACTATGAATTGACAATCTCTAATAGCTAGAAAAGATGACATTTATGAGTAGTGATCACAGACAGATTCTGTGTTCACATTCTGTGAATACATAGAACTCACGATGTATCATTGAAACTTTGAAACATCATATCTCCGAAAGTATTAGCTTGTTAGAGTTGAAAATTATAACAATTGATTCTTATGATCAAACTGCATCTTAAACAAATTTGAATTCAAAAGAAGTATTGTAAAACAAAATTTTTTTCGTTACTCCGAAACTATCAGACCGATTCTGCCCAATAACCAACTCAACCGAGATATTTATCCCTCAAACCTACTCTGAAAATTACAACTGTCTAGCTCATTCCGTTCGAGAGTTATCGTGTTAACGTTCGGCCGGACAGAATCGATTCCGACCACGGATCCTTGATCAGTGAGTCGAACCAAATCGTTTAAGACCATTTTCAGCATAAAATTCGAAAATTACAGTCATTTGGGCAAATTGATAAGCACTCTGTTCCGAGGAACAAGAGCGCCAACAATGATCCCGACATATATGGAAATTCGTACGTTTGACGGAAGAATCAATATTACATGCTCTAGGTATGCCATAAAATCAAAGAAGAAATATTTTTAGGAAAACCGAAGAATCGGAGGTTTTTTTGATCATTTGGGAGATTTCGCACGTAAGAATTATGGCAACAAGGATACTTACAATGAAATTCAACGAAGGATGTTGACTTCGTTGTGGACATTTTTTTTTAATTTCAAATAGTTGAATAACATATCTGAAAAAGTATATCACAGGAGAACACTAACATCGACGATCCCATCACATCGCAAACACTAAGGTCCATTTTTCATTACATTCCCCAGATTCCCCATCTATTTCGTCGATAAAGAAAGAGCAATATATTTCACTTATCTTTCATCTCTCTCTATTCACTCCATGTTATCTAGGCCGGAGTGGGGAAGCTCATATCACAGATAATATATTTGTTTCCAGTTTTTCCACTAGAATCTCACCCCCTGGTTGTCCCAAGCGTCCCAGCGGGATCCGCCGATCCAGATCGACGAGGGAATGTGGAGGGGATTGTATACGCCATTCCACGCGTAGACTAGTGTGTTTCTATAGAAACTTATAGCGATCCATAGACATGCTCGGAGCCATATTTGACAGATATTTTCGTTTCCCATTGGACATATGAGATCGATGATTTATATTTCATTGACAAATCAGAGCAAATCTGTTTGCTCTCAGGGTTGTGTTTGAATATTAACTCCACGGAGTAGAGTAGGGTTTTTGAAGTTTTTACAAGATATACTCTGCGAGTTTACTCTGACAGTGACAGAAGGTGCCAATATCAGAATATTGGTTATGTTTGTTTAAGAAAGAACCTATTATTATTGTTTTCTCCGCATATATATGTAACTCCATAAATATATATTGTGAGCAGTATTAAAACTAGTAAATTAACTCACAGAACATTCATAAAACAGTGAGCCAAAGATACAAGATTTTCCGTCCCATGAGGTGTGTCAATTTTGACAGGAGTAAAATGAACTCGGAGTTGAATACTCTGACATTTCGAACGACGGCCATGGAGTAAAATTTACCCAACCTTTCAGTTTTCGAACGCAATTGAGTAAATATTACTCTACGGAGTTAATATTCGAACACAACCCAGGGCAATTATTTTCGCTCGCGTCAGGGACAGATCAATTCAAAATATTGGGTTATGTTATATGTGTTTTGAAACATTACTATTTTATAGATATGGCTGAGCAAATGCAAATTCGATTACTTGGTGCCTTATTGGATAATAGAGAGATATGGCAAGTGCGTATAACTGTCACGTTATCAAATAGCGGTGATGCGCTATTTAAATAACGTGAATAACGTTCTGTGCTTTATTTTAGTTTTGAAACAATACTATTTTATAGATATGGCTGAGCAAATGCAAATTCGATTACTTGTTGCCTTTTTGGATATTATGTATAGCAGACTATAAACTAAGGGAATTGTCTATTATATCTTCTACACTTCGCCACAAAATCGAATTTAAAACTGAAAGGGGAGACGAGAATCATTTCCCATTGAGGTTGCTCTGAGAGCGGTTTTTGACAGATCTCGGTTGGAGACCCGCTCCGAGCGTGTCATTGGAAATCGCTTTTACATTCGAAACGCGTCAGGTTGAATTTGGAAAGATGGCAGATGAAGAATTACTGTATTTAATTAGAGTTATGAAGTCATTTATAACATTAAATCGTGATAATCTTGTATCGTGTAGTATCGTGATGTAACACTAAGAAACGAAGCATGAAAAGAAATAGCCAAGCATCTTGGCAAGTACCTACCTGCTACTAATTTTCTTTAACATATTTGTACTGTATGAATTGGGTAGGTTATGTAAGTATTTAGGTATATATTCACAATATAGGTACGTTTAATACTGATTAAATAAATATGTGTGGGTATTTATGTATAATTAACATTAAAAAATTGGTTCAAGCACTGACGTGAAGTCAGAAGCTTTTGCGCGTATGTTCTTTTGTCCATTCTTCTGTATTGGACACCCTCAATCGAATTTACCATGGTAAGTTATGTTGTCTCACTCTTAATTCGAATTTACCATGGTAAATTCGAATTAAGTGTCCAATACAGGAGAATGGACAACATAATTTACCATGGTAAATTCGATTAAGGGTGTCTAATACAGAAGAATGGACAATAGAACATACGCGCAAAAGCTTCTGACTTCACGTCAGTGCTTGAACCAAATTTGTTTTTCGTGATTTTTTTGAGATTTTCTAGGGGTACGGATCTTATTTTTTTTGTCATTTTTTCAAAATTTCTAGGGGTACGGTTCTTACAAAATTTTAAACACGTCTTTATGTTGATTTTCTACTACTAGTTACCAAGCTTCAATTCGATCGAATATTTATTTTTTGAGTTATCAAGAAAACAATATTCCAGGTGGGTATAACTCGGAAACCGTTCGACCGATTATGCCCAAAAACGAACCCAATTCTTCCATTCGGATACGCAACCTACCCTGAAAATTGCAAGCCCCTATCTCCTTTCGTTCGAAAGTTCTCGAGGCAACGGTCACCCATCTACTGAACTCACACAAGGCTGCTCGAATCTCCACCAATATTTAACCGATCGTGTTAAAACTTGAAAGTTGGCAGTAGAGTTAGGTTCTAAAGGCTCTTGCAAAATTTCAGCAATTTCAGACGAATAGTTACTGATATATAGATTTTTTTTTTCAATTTTCAATGATTTTTTAAAAAATGTTCACAAATACTATACTCACGAAATTTGACGACAATTGTCGCGTTGGCATTCTTCAACAAATAACCATGTTTGAATTCAATCGGTTTAGTATTTTTCGAGTTAATGAGGAACAAATAACAACCAAATTTCAGATGGCTATAACTCTAAAACCGTTTGGCCGATTATGCTCATAAACAAACTCAAATGTCGCATTCAGATGCACAACCTCACTT
The DNA here is from genome assembly GCA_937662695.2 of Halyzia sedecimguttata. Lineage (NCBI taxonomy): Eukaryota > Metazoa > Arthropoda > Insecta > Coleoptera > Coccinellidae > Halyzia > Halyzia sedecimguttata. Next base: position 4,522,047 of record OW569418.2, on the reverse strand, counting down.
GAAATCTTGAAGCCGCTATCTCTTTCCGTTCTCAGGATATCGTGACAACAAAAATATTTTTTAATAATTTTTCAATAATTTTCTAGCGATACGATTCTCACAAAATTTCACAAACGAGCTTGGGTTTATATTCTACAACTATTCACCAAGTTTCAATTCGATCGGATCTATATTGGTTGAAAACAAAATTATTACTCGGAAACCATTGTGCCGATTATGCCCATTAACGAACTTGTCCGTCGTATTTAGATGCGCTACCTACCCTGAAAATTTCAAGTCGCTAGCTCTTTCCGTTCTTATCTTATCGTGTCAAAGACCGGACGGCCGCTAGACAGAATCAAATTTGACCTCGAATTCTTCATTGGGAAGTCGAACCAAATCGTTTGAGACCATTTTCGTAAAAAAATACGAAAGTTACAGACATTTGGGCAAAATGATAACGCGATGTTCCCCAGAACATACGCGCAAAAAGGAGGTATCAATATAACCCGTATGTATTGTATGTATTTATATAGATCTAATAGTCCTTTTATATAAATATGATTGTATTACAATTTCATAACGTAGGTAGGTGGTACCTACTTGTGTATACCTTATAAAATTTTCACCCTTATTGATTATATCTGTATGAATCTTGGGAATAGGTGACAAATAAAATCCAGTATTATATTCTTAAATTTCAATCTACATCAATGCGACGTTTCGGCCAATGGTTCTGGCCATTTTCAAGCCTACAATAAATTTACAATATATCATTTTATAATCAAATAAAACACTGAAACAAGGAAAACTACACAAACACAAATATTACTCACACGCAAAGGAATGTATAGAGTATACACGTTCGTCTTAAGATATTAAAATAAATGATCAAGTACTTGTGTATGATATTTTTGCACGTATTTCTCAACTACCTATTGGATTTTCATAATCCCTCTTTGTTGGCTTATTTATTCATGAGATTAATGAACGGTAAAAGTTTTATAAGAATCCATTCATTACTTTTTGAAATTAAACGAGTATTTATTTGTATTTAGAGTTGTAGTCTCTACAAAGTCATTAGGTACTTCTTCTTCTTCTTCAGCCCGTGTCCATCCATTGTCGGATAAAGGCCTCTTCAAGGTTTCTCCATGCTCTACGATCTGTTGCCAATCTCATCCACTGTCCTCCTGCCACTGTTCTGACGTCATCAATCCATCTCTATTTAGGTCGGCCCACAATTCATGTTGTCACTCCTGGTCTCCATAGTATCACTTTCTGGGTCCATCTGTTCGGCTCCTGTCTCGCCACATGGCCCATCCATTGCCATTTTAGGCTTGCTATCGTAGGCTTTTTTCTTTGGGTTGATGGGTACCTCTTTTTCTTTAAAGATATATTTCATATTTCCGAATGCCACACATGCCAATTGGATCCTGCGTTTTATTTCCACACTTTGATTTTCTTCGCCTAATTTGATTTTATGACCTAAATATATATAATGATCCACATTTTCTATGGTAACGTTATCGATGGTAGTGTTAAATACATTGTTGCTCATTATCTTGGTTTTACTGAGGTTAATTTTTAGGTCTATTCGCTTGGATTGTTCGTTTAACTGATTTAGCATGGTGTTTAGTTCTTGAATGTCAGTGCTCAGCAAGACTATATCGTCTGCGAATCTAAGATGATTGAGGTATGCGACGTCGATGTTTAGGCAGTTTTTTCCCATTCAAGATTCTTGAAGACATTTTCCAGTGCTAAAGTAAATAACTTGGGAGAGATGGTATCCCCTTGTCGTACGCCTTTGCCAAGTTGTATATAACGGCAAACGACTGTTCCCAAGTCGCAGTGGTTAAGTTCGGAGCTACTAGAACTCAGGGATCCGCGGTCTAGCTCCAGTGGAGATGGGAGTGGATTCCTAAAAAGGGAACCTAGTAAATGGGCGCCAGGTAAATTTAAGTCTCCCAGATACCCTCGCGTAATGTACTAATTCCTAAATTCACCAAAAGAATATTCACGCTAATAACAGACAGTTTATTCCAGTAGCATACAACCCAGGTCTTTAGACCCACCAAGATAAAACTACTGTGAAACCCTGAATGAGGGTGGCGGAAATTGTACGCAGATATTTCTCTTTGATTCAAATACGCGTCGCTTGAGCTCAGGCGCATCCACGTTTCTTATCTATGATCTTGTATGATTTACGCAAATCTTTCCCCAATTTCCGCTTTACAACAACAATAATTTACACAATTGATGACAATATATGTTCAAGTCGCATATAGCAGGTACAAGATATATTTCGAAAGATGTTTCCAATAACTTGCGTGCTAGTCCTTATGCCTGAACTTAGTATTGCTTCGTTGGTCTCGTAATACTGTTCTCCTTCCCTCTGTGCTCGCAGTCTGCAATCCTTGACTGAATGTACCACAGCGCTGCTTCCTGATCACCTTGTATATACTCGGGATCTGCAACACTGCGTTGGCTGTCTCACAGCGCTACTTATGGACCACCTTGTATATATTCGAATGTCTCAGTTACACTCTACCTGACATAAAAATCGTTCTCTTCCTGACACAAAAATCGTGCTATTCCTCTTGACATAAAAATCGTGCTGGCATAAAAACCCTGATGACAGAAAAGAAACCATCAGTGACTTCTCTCGGATAAGAAACAAATGAATTTTCCCAACACATTATAATTTCGGTTATCAGAATATTAATCAGACCATTTATTCGTTGTTATGCAATAGTTATAGAATTCGTACATACCCTGATGTTCGGGGTTGTCCTGCACACGTTTGCTTCGAAACCAAATCTTGCCGTGCCTCCACCAAATAATCCTTCAAGCACACAGCGATGTTCTGGATATAGAAAGATAATTACGAGAATAGAACATCTAACACATACCTGACCAAGCCGCCAAGATCGTTCGCGTGTAAAACTCGGATTTGCAAAAGGCTTTTATATCCTCTTTCGAGACAAGTGACGGATATCTGTTATCCCTCCCAATCAAACCAATATAACCCTCACTCTTGATCCGATTTTCGAAACTATATCCAATTAAGAAGATTCCAATAATTCTACCAGAGTTCCGAAAATACGTTCAACCTATGCTTCCTTCGTTGAATGTTCACAAAATGGACGACTTCACCTGACCGACGCACTCACTAAATTTCAGACTGTCATAATGCAACAATATTGCCAACTCATTCGGCCCTTCGAATATAATAATTATTTTGCGTCGATTGGTACCACTGAGACCCAACCTCAAATTCAATATCAACACGAACGATAACCTTCTCGCACGCCGACGGTAAACAAACGAGCGTTACATGTATTTTATCTGTTTTAAGATGGTCATCTATTTTAACGTGGAATGTAGCCTTATCATAAATATTCTTAATAATAGTAGAATATCTCGAATCGATTCTCGCATCCTCCATTGCTGTTAGGAAGGACCAGGTTTCAATGCTATCAAAGGCTTTCCGGTAATCTACAAATGCCAGATGTAGGGGTATGTTGTATTCCGTTGTTTTTCCAATGACTGTTTTAATTGTTTGCAGATGGTCGTTGGTGTTAAAGCCCTTTCGAAAACCTGCTTGCTCTGTTGGTTGGTATGAGTCCAGTTTTTTAGTCAGTCGATTGTTGATAACCCTAGTGAAAAGTTTAAACAGATGTGACAGCAGGCTTATTGGTCTATAGTTTTCTATGTTTGTATGATCTCCCTTTTTGTATATTAGCACAACCTCTGCATTTTTCCACGATTCCGGAATTTTTCCCTCCATCAGGCATGTATTTAGTAGCACGTCTATTGTCTCTATTAATGCTTTTCCGCCCATCTTCAGCATCTCCGGTGTTATTCGATCTTCTCCTGGGCTTTTGCCATTTCTCATCTGTTGGAGTGCATATTTAATTTCTGATGGTGATATTTCCGGTATGCCCTCTGAGCCTACGTTTATGATGTGTTTAGGAGGTCCGATTTGATAAAGTATAATTGTTTGATAAAGCTGTTCGTACAATTTTTGTATTTCTTGTTTAATTTCTTGCTTATCTGTAACCATCATTCCATGTTTGTTCTTCATCTTTACAATTTTTTGTTTCCCCCTCATTTGGTTCAATCTCAAGACTTTGATACTTTTATTTTTTTCTATAGTTTCTAAGGTTTTTTTTGTTTTATACTCTCTTAGATCTTTTCTCATTTCTTTTTTTGTTGTTTTATTTTGATCATTATATTCTGGTACATCTCTATCAGCTTTTCTTCTTTGCTTTATTAGTTCTCTAGTTTCGGGTTTTAATTTAGTTTCTGATGGTTTCTTTATTTTGCTGCATATTTTCCTTGTGGCTGTAGTTAACCCCTGTTTTATCCCAATAAATATATCATCTACGTCCGTATCCCTGAGTGTTAGTGACTTTAGTGATTTTTCCAGTTCCTTCTGATAGGTTTCCTAATTGAGTTGCAGAACGTCTCCTGTGGGGAATGTGTGTCTGGTGAGTAATCATCTCATTTCTATGTTGGTATTTATTTGTATCTTGGCACGCAGTAGTCTGTGGTCACTTCCTGTGTGGAATTTGTTCAGCACGGTGACATCCTTACAGATATTGTTTTTATTAACGAGGATAAAGTCTATCTCATTCTTCGTTCGTGCGTTTGGACTTCGCCACGTCCATTTTCTTTGAGTTGGTTTTTGAAATAAGGTATTCATACAATATAGATTTTAGTTGTTTAAAAAGTTCACAAGCGCGTCCCCTCTATCATTCCGCTCTCCCAGACCAAAGTTCCCTATGTAGCATGTATCACTTGGTTGCCTTTTCCCTACGTTGGCGTTAAAGTATCCGGTGATGATTACATACTGGGTTTTTTCGAGGCTTGTAGCCCGGGTGATATCTTCAGATAGTTCCTCTATTAGTTCGCTGCTCGCTGTGCTTGTAGGTGCGTAGCAGTGTATCAACTGGGTACTATATCTTTTATTTAATCCTATTATCAGGTATATCACCCTGTCCGATATTGCCTGGTATTTAATAAGAAGGTGTTTGAATTTCATGTTTACAATGAAAGCTACTCCCCCCAGGCCATGATTGGTTTCGGAGTTGTTTTGAAACAGGTTGTGCCCAGAGTTTAAGGTTGTCATTTTTTCTCCTTGCAGCCGTGTCTCGCATAGACCTCCACATCCCATTTAATATGTTCCAGTTCTTGTTCCAATTCCTCTAAGTGATCGTTTGTTCTCATCGTCCTAATATTAAACGTAGCGATTTACATATACTTTGTTTCGGTTTTTGTTTCTGTTTGTTGTAGTTTGTCGGTTTTTTGCCTCCCCCAGAGTCCGTGAGGCTGCCCGGATTAAAACCGGGATGGGATTCTGAGGCTTGAGCTCTACCCATCTTGGGTAATTTCGTTTTAAATCTCGACTCTAGCATTGTTTTGGAAGGTAAATGGCTAATAAAACGCCTCGCTTGCCGAGCGTGTTGGCGAGTGTTGTTTCGGCCGTCCACTATGGGTACAGACGCCGTGTTGCAGCCGCCCACTCTGAGTCAGACGATGCATGCTAGTTTGGTACTTACTTCTTATGTACTTTTTTATGTTTTATAAGTCATACAAATAATGTAAATAAATAACATTACATTTATTCAGTAATACTTATTATTTTTAGAGTAGGTATCCATCAACTAATTATTTTCGTTGAGTGGATTTTGCATTTCTCTTCTCACCATATTTAATTGCCACGGCACTGAACCCTCGCTTGAGATGAAATATTGTTGTAATTTTTCTCTAATGCTATATGCATATTGCGTGTGGTTCCTTCTAAGACCATCCAATGTATTTAACGATTGTTGTGGTGTAGGTTCCGTTCATATTTCATACTGTAGCTCAAAACTGGTGCCCAAATAGTTATGAAGGCAGCAATCGATAATTGAGAATTTTATTCATGTTCAATTTCTTTTGATCCAATAGTTTACCCAGTGTTCATTTTCCGAAAATAACTCTGTCACTATTTCTTCCATAGGAGCCCACGTCTAGCACTACAAATTTGTGATGGGCAATCTACCAAAGCAAGAAGAACTATGGAATTTTGGCCTTTGTAGTTCCAATAATCTGAGCCGCCTACAATTGGACACTTTATGTTCACGTCTTTACCATCTAAAGCTCCTATGGAGTTTGGAAAATTCCGAAAGCTGTTAAAATCATTTGCTATATTTTTTCCACATTTCTGCTGTGGGTTGCGGCATCATGATATGACCAAGATGTTCCCAAATCGCTTCACAAACCTGCTGCACAATTATACGTATTGTAGAAAATCCCATGCGATCACTGAATCCAATACTCCGAAATGAATTACCCGTAGCAAGGAATCTGATCAGATTGTACATTTATTCCTGATATTTGAGTACGTAGTGGATTACGAACAAATTATTTTAATAGTTCAAAATATATTAATAAAATACTATCCTCTTTTCATAATTTAAAATTTAATAGTACATACCACTAACACATTCTTTTCTGTATATTGAACCTTAACTCAAGAAAACATGATTGATACACAAATGTAGATCCATATTTCAGAATTTTTTCGCTAGCAATATTATGAAAATACTGCATACAGGAACATGTCTCACTACTTAAGGAAGTAAAATGTAGTATTAACCTCAGTGGCCAACGATCAGTAATTTCTTTTGATGATTCCATTATGTTCTTCTTTCCTATTGCCTCCGTAAACTACATCAAAAGAGTCTTGTATATATTCACAAAATCATGAATCGAATACTTCCCAAGAGAAAATAACAACTATGAATTGACAATCTCTAATAGCTAGAAAAGATGACATTTATGAGTAGTGATCACAGACAGATTCTGTGTTCACATTCTGTGAATACATAGAACTCACGATGTATCATTGAAACTTTGAAACATCATATCTCCGAAAGTATTAGCTTGTTAGAGTTGAAAATTACAACAATGGATTCTTATGATGAAACTGCATCTTAAACAAATTTGAATTCAAAAGATTGTAAAACAAAATTTTTTTTTCGTTACTCCGAAACTATCAGACCGATTCTGCCCAATAACGAACTCAACCGAGATATTTATCCCTCAAACCTACTCTGAAAATTACAACTGTCTAGCTCATTCCGTTCGAGAGTTATCGTGTTAACGTTCGGCCGGACAGAATCGATTCCGACCACGGATCCTTGATCAGTGAGCCGAACCAAATCGTTTAAGACCATTTTCAGCATAAAATTCGAAAATTACAGTCATTTGGGCAAATTGATAAGCACTCTGTTCCGAGGAACAAGAGCGCCAAAAATGATAACGACATATATGGAAATTTGTACGTTTGACGGAAGAATCAATATTACATGCTCTATGCCATAAAATCAAAGAAGAAGGATTTTTAGGAAAACAGAAGAATCGCAGGTTTTTTTGATCATTTTTGGGGATTTCGCACGTAAGAATTATGGCAACAAGGATACTTTCAATGAAATTCAACGAAGGATGTTGACTTCGTTGTGGACATTTTTTTTTAATTTCCATTAGTTGAATAATATATCTGAAAAAGTCTATCACAGGAGATCACTAACATCGACGATCCCATCACATCACAAACACTAAGGTCCATTTTTCATTCCATTCCCCAGATTCCCCATCTATTTCGTCGATAAAGAAAGAGCAATATATTTCACTTATCTTTCATCTCTCTCTATTCACTCCATGTTATCTAGGTCCGACTGGGGAAGCTCATATCACAGATCATATATTTGTTTCCAGTTTTTCCACTAGAATCTCACACCCCTGGTTGTCCCACGCGTCCCAGCGGGATCCGCCGATCCAGATCGACGAGGGAATGTGGAGGGGATTGTATACCCCATTCCACGCGTAGACTAGTGTGTTTCTATAGAAACTTATAGCAATCCATTGACATGCTCGGAGCCATATTTGACAGATATTTTCGTTTTCCATTGGACAGATGAGATCCATGATTTATATTTCATCGACAAATCAGAGCAAATCTGTTTGCTCTCAGGGTTGTGTTCGAATACTAACTCCACGGAGTAGAGTAGGGTTTTTGAAGGTTTGACAAGATTTACTCTGCGAGTTTACTCTGACAGTGACAGAAGGTGCCAATATCAGAATATTGGTTATGTTTGTTTAAGAAAGAACCTATTATTATTGTTTTCTCCGCATATATGTAACTCCATAAATATATATTGTGAGCAGTATTAAAACTAGTAAATTACCTCACAGAACATTCATAAAACAGTGAGCCAAAGATACAAGATTTTCCGTCCCATGAGTTGTGTCAATTTTGACAGGAGTAAAATGAACTCGGAGTCGAATACTCTGACATTTCGAACGACGGCCATGAAGTAAAATTTACCCAACCTTTCACTTTTGGAACGCAATTGAGTAAATATTACTCTACGGAGTTAATATTTGAACACAACCCAGGGCAATTATTTTCGCTCGCGTCAGGGACTGAGCAATTCAAAATATTGGGTTATGTTTATATGTTTTGAAACAATACTATTTTATAGATATGGCTGAGCAAATGCAAATTCGATTACTTGGTGCCTTATTGGATAATAGAGAGATATGGCAAGTGCGTATAACTGTCACGTTATCAAATAGCGGTGATGCGCTATTTAAATAACGTGAATAACGTTCTGTGCTTTATTTTAGTGATATGGCAAACGGATCAGAATTAACGTTACGCTATGTAAGTTAACCATAGATATTTATATTTGTAAACTAAAAACTAACCTATATAATTTTTCGTTTTGATCATTCTCATATGAAAAAGGAATATTATTATATTTTTAATTTTTGTTCACTAGGGACTTTCTTTGGGATATTCTCAGTCCAGATAGCTAAATGGAACAAGAAATTGAAGATATTTTAATACCTGGTGGCAATGCTGAAAACCGATTTAGAGCAAACACTTTTAAGAAGTATTATCGGAGAATATAATGAATATGGTGTTGGAAATGAAGCTGTGGGAATGCCTGATGTGATAACAACATACACAAGAAACAAAGTAACATATATGATTAAGTTACATTTCCTCCGTGACGAACTTACCTGAGGGGATCTCGAGACAAGCTGAGGACTAGTCACTATTAACTTGACGTATGATGAAGAAAACTGTCCACTAGGAAGGAAACCTGTTAACGGAAATCACAAAAAAACAGCACAAGGCTGGTGTGAGGGGGAACAGTTAAAAGTGAACATGCATAAGACCTTGACCATTCAATTCACAAAAGGAGCTGAATATGTATTCCTCACTCTTAATGGAATTCACATACCATTTCTGGATGAGGCTAGAAATCTGGGTATGTCGTCCTAGATAGAAAGCTTAACAGGAATTAACAACTGGAAAGGGTGATTCACAAGGCTAAGCACTGTCAATGGTCATACCATTGGACTTTTGGAAAGAGATGGGGACTGGATCGTAATTGCTCTACTGGCTATAGGTATGTGGATAGGATGATACGACCACAAATTAGTTATGGCAGTATTGCTTGGTGGGATTGCAATTCAAATGTGCTATGTCAATATAAGTTCGTGAAATTTGAGGGATCTACGTGAATGCTGGTAATGGGAGCCTTTCTCTCCAGCCTTACTACTGTTCAGGAACGCATTCTAGACCTTGCCACTCTTAACCAAGTGATCAGGAGATGGCCTGGATGACGACATACAGATTTTTCAATATGACAAGAGATGCGCTATGACATATTTGCAACCAAAACCTACACAGAGTGGACCTACTGTATAGTGTTTCCCAGCAGATACGATTGGACTATCGCTGGACACCCACTGCTTGAGGGCCCGTTGGTTCACAGATGTCTCCGCTACCAAACAAGGGGTGGGAGCGGCAGTCAGCGGTTGCAAAATTGCTGAGGGTGTATCCATCAGCCTAGGTAGTTTCGTGACTGTCTTTCGCCATTGATCATTGCGCGAAGCTAATACTTGAGAAAGGATGGGTCCGCAGATCAATCAAGATCCTATTGGATAGCCAAAGCGCCTTGACTCCATACAACTGATAAGCATAGACAATAGAATGCATATAATGGTTACGATACATGATGCATCTATGGAATGTACAATGTAATTTATATGAAATTACTGGTTTTCACTTCAATTGTCATGCTACGTTTTGAAGAATTTAATGAAACAATATAGAGAGAGAGAGATAAGATATTTATCACTCTAGCAAATGGCTAATTTTTTGCGTCTTTTTGCCATTATAATATACATTTCGTTTTAGTCAAAAGTATTATTCATATTTGTGAAAGAAAAAAGTTCAATTTTTAAATGAAACAATATACAAATAAATATGATTGTGTTTTTTTAAATCACTTGCACGTACAAGTAATAATCTCTGAAAAATAATAAAATTTAAATCTTGACTCATGACATACAGAAAAAATCAGGAATAAATTATTCTTATAATTCCTTATAAAAAATGATTTTGTGTTCATGATTTAGATTACTTCCAACCAATTCTTAGCCATTTACATTATTTTTCGGTGTCATTTTTCCTGCTTTCTTCGTGCTCCCCTTTGTGTCTTAATATTTATCCTAGTAATGACACCTTTAGTATACAGGGACCAGTTGTAGATGCAACGGCTGGAGGCTTACTGCATGTCTTTGCAAAGAAAATGTCATTCATTATCTGTAATGTATTTGTTATATTAAGATATATGTGTGAATTTTAAGATTTCCAGCTTGAACGTCATCTACAATTTTGTGTTTCCGTTCCATCGAAACATGGAACATCACAAAATTTCAGATGATGTTTCACACATGTCATGATAAAAGGAATTTATTTTTATTTACTTCAAAAAACAGCTAATTGCGTCAGTCAATGGCAGACTTGTTATCGTAGTCTGTTATAGCTTCATAAGTTTTTTCAAACTTCACAATTTGGAGGTACGTTGAGGTCCGGATACTATATATCCTCGAGCATATATTCTAGGAGAAACTTTATTCCAGTTTTTTGGGTAAAACTTTACTACTACTGAACTCATTGTCCTTTTTACGATATTTTCCAATAATAGTAAAATGTAAGGTGAAGGTAGAGATGAATAAGAACAATTATTTATATTAGAGCAAAATGAAATAATAATTCCCATATATACCTTCAAATTCTTCGAATGCCACAGTATAAGCTCTGTTGACATCAGTTGTATTTTCAGTAACCGTATTTTCTTTGTTGTTTCATCACTTGGTTTTGGTTATAATATATAACCAGAATTTGTTTTCTGCTGTAGAGCATTTTTGAAAAGCTTCCCAGCGAATTCACTATCTGAAACAGTTAGAAGTATTTCGGGTTACGGACTAAGATTTATTTTAAAAACAGAAGAAATTGAGAAGGTTATAATATTACCTTTTTCTGCACTCCTGGCATCTTCCAGAGATACATTAATTTTGATTCATTTCTGTTAACATCATTTTTTTTGGCGCTCTTGTTCTGGAATCAAGATTGAAGATTGTAAATCCACTCGGCCGCCAACGCAGAAAATAAATTACTGAACACTGAACTGAGAAATAACGTAACAAATAACGCCCATAAACTATAGAATTCATCGCAGTTATTCAAACTCCGTCTCATCCCTGTTGGCTAGGTTAAGAAAGGAATACATCGACAACTTATTTAAACAAAATAATAGGAAGAAATTCTTTAAGTTTGTGCGCTCGACTGTAAATTCTAGAGTGGTAGTGCCTCGTGTACGGAACCCTAGTGGGCTATTGTGCTCAACAAATGAAGAATCGGCAGAGACTTTGGCCGACACATTTTCTTCATCCTTTTCTGCAGAGCCTGGTGGATCCGTACCAAGACTTATCTTCCCACGATGTGGAGAAGATCTTACTGAAGTCGCATTCACGAGGGAGGTGGTGGAGAAGCACTTGTCTGGGTTGAATTCTGCCTCTTCACCTGGCCCCGATGGACTCTCCTCGAACATACTGAGGATTTGTGCAGGAGGTTTGTCCCGGCCCCTTACGATGATATTCAACGAGTCCATGCATTCCAATATTTTACCAAAGGGTTGGCTTGTTTCCTCGGTGACCCCGGTTTTCAAGAAGGGGGATAAACTCATGCCGGATAATTACCGACCAATCAGCCTCACTTCGGTCGCTTCGAAGGTTTGCGAGAGGATTATTGCCCAGCAGCCTTTGCAAGAGAAAACGAACTACTCCCACCGAATCAGCACGGCTTTGTACCTGGGCGTTCAGTTATAACAAACGTCCTGCAATGTCTGAACGACTGGTCCTTGGCATATGATGCTGGTAGACCTATAGACGTAGTGTATTTGGATTTTTCAAAAGCATTCGACAGGGTCCCACACAAGCGACTACTCTATAAGCTGGAGCACCTTGGTATTAGAGGCAACCTGTTGATGTGGATTTCTTCATTCCTTGGGAACCGGAGTTACAGTGTGAGGGTTGGCGATTCTTCTTCCACCTCCAGACCAGTGGCAAGTGGAGTTCCACAGGGCACCGTTCTTGGTCCACTGTTATTCATATTGTATATTTCTGACTTATGCCACCATATCAAAATTTATATTCACTAGTAAATCACGATGATTTCTTGCAAATTTTGTGGTGCATCGGTAAACAGAAGATCTCCAGCGGTCCCATGTGGCGGTTTTTGTCAGGGCCACTATCATGCCAACGGCACGTGCTCTGATATCGATAAGTCACAGTTGTCGATCATGAAAAATCTGCCTGGATCTGAATGGAAATGTTTGACGTGTAGACGGACCGCTTCTCCGACTTCTCATATGGAGAATATCGAAGAAATCCCAACATCTCAGCGTCGACGTTCGGAGGTGTCACTGGCGAGAAATGCCGCTGATCTCGGACGGGACGGTAGTCCTGGTTATAATGACTGTCGTTCAGAGGATGTCTCAGCATACATTAGGAGTTTAACATCTGAAATTAAGGGTCTTAAGGCATCGGTAAACTTTTGTTCCGTTAAGATCACTGACTTTGAGTCAAAGCTGGTAGGTTTCAATAAAATGATGTTGAGGGTAGATAAACTGGAAAGGGAGAATGAAACGCTAAAAAAGGAAATCTCTCAGCTTAGTGGCAGAATGAACCATTTGGAAAATTTCAACCGATCCAATAATTTAGAAATACACAATGTCCCAGAAAAACCAAGGGAAAACGTATTGAACATTATTTCCTCAATCGGATCATCTATTGGTGTAGCCGTTGATTCATTCTGTTTGGACTTCGTTACTAGGGTGCCAACCAAACTCACTAACAGGCCCAAGAACATTATAGTGCGCTTCATATCAAAGCAAAAAAGGGATGATTTTCTGGCCGCTTACAAGACCAAGCGACTCGAAAATACTAACAGACGACTAGGCCTGCATATAGATGGGCTCTCCGAATCATTATACGTTAATGAACATCTTACAACGGAAAGCAAGATTTTGTTTAAGTCAGCCCGTGAAGCCTCTAAAATAAAACATTACAAATTCGTATGGACTCAGAATGGTAATGTTTTGCTTCGTAAAGATGATATTTCGAGAATTATCCACATTTCTTCTATATCAGATTTGGATAAAATATAAAGTGATAATAAAACCATGAATAATTGATATGTCTTGCTCCAATATGCACCTGAATGTTTACTACCAAAATACTCGCGGCTTGAGAACTAAGCTACCAAATTTCAGACTGAATACTGTGTCCAGTGATTATGACGCTCTTTTTGTAACCGAATCATGGTTGAATTCAAACATATATGACTCTGAAATTGTTGATGTTACTGAATATTCCATATTTCGACGTGATAGATCGTCAATTTCAAGTTCTAAAAGCAATGGTGGAGGAGTGTTCATAGCAGTTAAAAATAAGTGGAATCCCTCTATTGTTGCGGAGTTCCAGAGTTCTACAGAGGACATATGGGTTCAACTTTTGATTGACAATATTAAATATTTCTTGTGTTGTGTTTACATTCCGCCGGGTGATCGTGATTCAGTTCGTGATTATGCGACGAAGTTAACAGATATTAAAGGTAGGATAGGCGATAATGTTATTTTGATATTAGGGGATTTCAACTGTCCCTCTATAATGTGGTCAAGTGAGGGTACCTCAAATTTTATGTATCCACATAATGTTGAAACAAATTGTGAAAATCTAATTGATACATGTTCTTTTCTCGAACTGATGCAGTTCAATGGTATAAAAAATAGCAAGAATCGAATCCTCGACCTCATTCTGTCCAATTCCTTCAGAGTTGACAGAGTTGAACAGTGTTCTAGCCCACTTGTTCCTGAGGATTCTTACCACCCCTCTCTTGAGTTTCTGTTTAATGTTGGTTTTTGCAAACCTTTGAAAAATAACATAAAAACATTTTATAATTTCAAAAAAGCCAACTATGCTGCGCTAGAAGCTTCTTTTTCGGGACTTCTGTGGCAGGATATATTATCCCATAATGATGTAGACAAGGATGTTGAAACTTTATACAAATTTTTATACGATATAATTGAAAAAAACGTTCCAAAGTTTACAAAGAGTAATAACTTCCCCACGTATTTTTCGAGATTGACAAGGCGAATAGTGAGACAAAAAATAAGAAAACATACACGGTGGAAGGTGTATGGAAATATGAGCGATTTTATGGAGTTTAAGGCATTGAGAGTAAGATCGAAAAAACTCATAAAAGTAGATTATAACCGTTATATTTTGTCCATTCAGGAACAGGTTAAGGTTAATCCTAAAAAGATCTTCAACTTTATCTCTGAGAAAAGAAAAAACCATAGCATACCAAATATTATGTATGATAATAACACTAGTGGTAACTCGGGCTCTCAAATAGCGAATTTATTCGCTGAATACTTCAAGAGCGTGTACACTCCACCAATTAAGAATAACTTCGTCACAAGTCCGGAATTACTAAAATCTTCGAATTATTTAACATCCATTCAATTTTCCGAAGGAGAAGTAGAACAGGCGCTATGTAGCCTAAACGAGAGTAAAGGTGCGGGACCGGATGATATACCCCCTCGTTTTGCTAAGTTCCTTTGCGCACCTCTGAGTATACCACTTACCTATATATTTAATTGTTCACTTAGACTAGGCATATTTCCGAGGTTGTGGAAAACCGCTTGTGTTGTACCAATATTTAAAGCTGGTAAAAAGGATCAGATCAAAAATTACAGACCTATTAGCAAACTGTCCGTTTTTGAGAAAGTGTTCGAATCTCTTGTATACCCCCATTTACTTCATCTAATTAAAGGTCAGATCATTCCGCAGCAGCACGGCTTTTTCAAGGGAAGATCTGTTGAAACCAACCTACTAAACTTTATAGAATTCCTAAATGAAAACCTTGATGCACGTTTGCAGGTTGATGTGGTGTACACCGACTTCAGCAAGGCCTTCGATAAAACTGACATAAATACATTGTTGGTGAGACTTGTTGAGGTTGGGGTGTCGGGCGTGTTGTTGGCGTGGTTCAAATCATATCTGACTGATAGACAGCAGTTTGTTTCGGTGCGGGGTTTTAGGACTGCTTGCTTTGGTGTTACTTCTGGTGTGCCCCAGGGGTCTCACCTGGGACCGTTGTTGTTCATAATTTATATTAATAATATCATCCTGTGTTTCAGAGTATGTAGATTTTTTTTATTTGCGGACGATTTGAAGATCTGTATGGTGATACGATCCCTTCAGGACTGTATGGCTTTGCAGTATGAACTTGACAGGCTTGCTCTCTTTTGCAGGGGAAATGGCCTGTATTTGAATTTGTCTAAGTGCAGTGTCATTTCTTTTACACGTAACAGAAACCCATTCAACTTACCTTATAAAATAGGTGATGCTCAGCTGTCAAGAGTGGAGGATGTGAGGGATCTTGGAATAATTTTCGACTCAAAACTCATATTCGATGCACATATCAATTATCTCGTAGGATCTTGTAATAGATTGACAGGTTTCTTCACTAGAGAGTGTCGTCAGTTCAATGATGTGAATTCCCTGATTATCTTATATCGCTCATATATATCCAGCAAATTTAATTACGCGTCTCTTATTTGGAATCCCATTTACAATACATATATCTCTCGGTTGGAAAAAGTGCAGAATAGGTACTTAAGGTTTTTGTGTTACAGATCTAATTTCCATCTGAGCCCAGGTAACCCGGATAATTATTTTATACGGCTAAGGCATTTCGGTTTGCTGAGTCTGGAGAACAAAAGGAAAATAGACACTATATTGTTCCTCCACAGAATTTTTAACAACAGAATTGATTCCGCCGAAATTCTTAGTAGAATATCTTTTCATATACCTGTAAGATCTCTCAGACGTCAGTACACCTTCCACATACCCTTCAGCAATACTAATAGAGCTTATAACTCACCAATATGCAGAGTACTTCAGCTGTGTAATGATCATATGGATGATTTAGACATCTTCCATCAGAGCAAAATTATTATAAAACGAAAGTTGACATATATTTTCAGATAATTTTTCATGATTGGGTAAGGAAAGAGGTTTTTTTTGTTTTGTTTTTGATTGTTTCATTGAAATATTTTTCTAGCTTCCATTAAATACAAATATGTGAATACTGTTTGGGTGACTGTGTCACCTGTTTGTGTTCCATCTTATAAATAAATAAATAAATAAATAAATCTCTTCTCCGTCTTCTTTTTTTGCGGATGATCCACTGTCCAATACAAGTACACTGCAACATGATTTGGATAGTGTTTCCCATTGGTGTGCCAATTGGCTTCTCCCACTGAACATTGAAAAATGTACGGTCCTCCATATTGGTAAGAATAACCCCAAGAAATGTTACTTTTTCTATGGAACCAGAATTGTGAGTACGGAGTCCCAGGTTGACTTGGGGGTGAGAATAACCCATGACTTAACATGGTCGAATCATATCCATAGCATATATTCGAAGGCATCTCGCTAAACATTTCTCTTCCAACGAACGTGACCCCAGTACATGTTCAGTTTTATACAAGACTTATATCCAACCCATCATGGAATACGCAGGGCCCGTCTGGGGTCCAACTCTTGTGGGTGATACTAATTTACTGGAGACAATACAGCGTCGTGTTACAAGAATTCCATATGGTCGTGTGCGTCCTAGTTACGAAACTCGCATGGAAATATTTCGGCTTACACCATTCGTGGACCGAAGGATGCGAGGTGACGCAATAGTAGCTTTTCGAATATTGAAAAATATCCTTGGCTGTAATATGTCCCACCTATTCCAACTGAGCCACAATCTGAATCTGCGTGGACACTCATTGAAGTTGTACAGGGAAAATTTCAAGACTACTCAGAGACAGCATTATTTCAGTAACAGGGTGTTCGACACTTGGAATAGGTTACCGGAGACTGTAATAAGATCCAACACAGTCAACGGTTTAAGAATTCTTTTGATGTGTGGTTTAATTCTGAGCGTTAGTGCTAGTGAAGGTGACTCATTCATAATTAGTTTATTTTTACCTCTTTCTCTTGTTGGAGTTTTGTTCTTTTCTTTTTTTTTTGTATACATTAGTCAATACGTGCATCATATTTGATTTTTATTTGTATGAGTCCCATAGGCGTATGCCTTGACTCTTATCATGGAATTAATAATAATAATAATAATAATAACTTTATCCGTTCGTAAATTACGTCATGCGCTAACGCTAATAGCGTCCTTTACGTTATATCTTGTCTATGGGTATAAGTATATAACTATTAACACCGAAAAAATGTAAGGGGTGATTCTGTGGTGAAAATTAAGGTGGGTATTTGGTATAACATTTTTTGAAAAACCTCCCCCCGGAAGAGTTACACTCCTTCGAAGATTAACAAAAAAAATTGTATCTATTTTTTATTTTCTCTGTATATTAAGCTAAAGATACGGAACTTGGTAAATAGGTATTATTTGTTAATAAAACTACACATTTTGGAATTTTTTCTACCCTGAAGTATGCTTGGAAGGGGTTGAAATAGTCAACCCCTAAGAAAACTTCCAACTTATTATGGATAAAGATTATCCTTATAAAAAAACATAGCTGAAAAGCCCAATTCAGTTACTAACCTTTTTATCTCTACAAGTATTTTCGAAAACTTAAGCATTTATGAGAAAAATGCAATGAAGTTTCAAAAAGCACCAAGTTTTTCTATATTTACTTGATAATGATCACCCATTCTAATCTAATACCTTTCTTGAAGACTTTTAATACCTATACAGGGAAAATAAAAAAGAGAAACAATTCATTTTGTTAATCTTCGAAGGGGTGTAACTTTTCCACAGGGAGTTTTTGCAAACAATTTTTTACCAAATTCCCACCATAATTTTCATCACAGAATCACCCCTCATTTTTTCATTGTTATTCAGAAACACCCTACAGACTTTATTTCCCTATGCTTTTCACAGTCCAGATTTCGAAATGGAACAAAGATATTGAAGATACTCTAATTAGTCTAATTGCTGGTGGCAATGCTGAAGATATGGAAGCTACAATTTTATAAAACATTGTCGGAGAATATGGAGGTAGAAATAAATTCAAGCTTTTTGACACTAATAATTTTCAGCAGATGAATGCAAATTTAACTGCCTGCTTGAAAATAATGATTTATTTAGACTATCACATGTTCTGGGAATGCCTGTTGTGATAACGTCTTACAAACCAAACGGATTATAGGGCATAATTTAGTTATATTTCTTCCATGACGAACATTCATGAGGACATCGTGAGCCAGGATGAGGAAATCTACACTTTTAACTTGACTTATGAATAAAAAAACCACTTAGAAGGAAATCTGATAACAAGAAAACATCTTGGTGGGACCCCGGCCAAGAAAAATGTAGAATAGAAGTTTGGAGACTATTTGAGTAAGCAAGGGTATCTGGCAACTGAGATATTTATAGAAATACTCCAACAAATTACAACACAGGAATAAAAAAGTCAAGTAGTCCTGGAGAATGTTCTTCTGGTTGGTTGGTCTACCCCAAAGAGCGCCTGACTTCACACAATCCTCTCTATAGAACCGTCAAAAGTACTGGGATGAATCGCTAGATCCAATGGTTTCTTACAGAATATGCAATATAATGTATCACATTAAACAGAAGTACTTAACATGCTATGTTTTGAAGAAGATAATGAAACAATATAGAGAGAAACAAAGATATTTATTGCTCCAGCAACTGGCTAACATCTTACGACATTTTGCCAGTATATACATTTTGTTTTAGTTGTAAAAGTATTATAATATTCATATGTGTGAAAACAAAAGTCAATTTGTTATGAAACCATATGCAGGGTCCGAGGCTACTCCACCGCCATGGGCAAGGAGGTGATAGGTCACCATTAGGGTGTCACATTTCCTGTTGTTCAACTGTCCTCCGGATCTTCTGATGGAAAATAGGGGTGATTTAAGCCAGGGGTGAGTTTCCTTATTTTGCAAATATTTTAGAGACGAGTTGAGATGGAGCGATGAAATTTGACGGTTTCAGTAAGCAGCTCGAGTACTTTGAAACCCTGGTGAAATAAGTTTTTGTAACCCCCACTTAAACAGATGGTGGGCGGTGGGTGGTGATTTTTTGCCACAGTAACGTACTAAAATTAGATTCCAAAACTACCATGTATTACCTTTCATTTGGTGTACCGTTGATACTTGTCGGTTACAAAGATGTTATCAAAAGAATGTCACAAACACACAACATTTTCGATAGCAGGGTAGAGCACTACATACAGATCGGAGTTTTCCAGCTTCCCATTACCATATTGAAATTTTTTCTCTTTGAGAGTGTCGTTAGGGATCATAGTCTCCATATTTTCAAGATATTAAGAAGTATACATGGTGTTCCAAAAAAGGCTAATCATCTCACAACAGTCACAACTTCCAAATTTTCAATGTGATACCCTGTATACTGTCTCATTTTTTAATTTTTTCTAATATTTTATTTGATGATTTAATTGTTGGATTTCCACAAATAAAAAATATTCTGTGTCCATGATATTTTGTTATTTTTACAAGCCTTGAAAATGCGCCTTTTGGCCTAAAAAATAAATCAAAAATGGCTGCTTAAAATAAAAAAAGTTTTCGTCACAAACAGGGTATCAAATTGAAAATGTGGAAGTTGTGAGATGACTAGTCGTTTTTGAAACACCATGCATACTTCTTAAAACTTGAAAATATGGAGACTATCGATCCTAACGAAACTCGCAAGAGAAAAAATTTCAATATGGTAATGAGAAGCTGGAAAATGTCAATCAGTATGTATAGTTCTCTACCCCGTTATAGAAAATGTTGTGTGTTGGTGACATTCATTTGATAACATCTTTGTAACTGCTTGAGCCCCAAGTGTCAACGACACAAAAAAAGAAAGATAAAAGATAGCAGTTTTGGAATTTAATTTATTATTAGTACGTTACTGTGGAAAAAAATAATTTATTTTAAAAAGTACCCTCTCCCCCTACCATTTGTTTTAGTGGGGATTACAAAAACTCATTTCACCTGGATTTCAAAGTAACTAACTAACTAACTTTCATCAGAAGACCTGGAACAGCAGGAAGTGTGACACCCTAATGGTACTCCATCACCTCCTTGCCCATGGCGGTGTGGCATCGTCGGACCCCGTATATAATTCATAAATAAATGATTCTTACAATTCTCAATCAATCTCCAACGTCTTCTTAGCCATTTACATTCTTTGTCGGCGTCGATTTTTCCTATTTGATTCTTGCTGCTGTTTCTGTCTTAATCCTTTTCCTAGTAATGACGCAATAGCTCCTTCCTTAGATTTGGATGAGATGTTTAATTCATAAACAAACTTGTTGAACATGTACTACTTGATTCCTCAGCATTTAAAATCTCCTTTTGAATGGAGAGACCAATTGAAGATGCAACGGCTGTATACTTACTCCTTGCGTTTTCAAAAAAGATGTTGTTCATTATCTGTAATGTATTTAAGTAATCATAAAAGGATACTCTGGGAGCTGAATTCACCAGGTAATGGTTTTGGGTTTTCTTCACCCAATTGTGAAAAATATATATGAAATAAAAAAATGTATTATTTTGAAATTGCTTCTGCGTTGGAAACTCTACATATTTGTCAGGAGCAATATATTAAACAGTGTTGCCTAATAAACAATAACGAAACAACATCAACTAGTATTTTCTTGAATAGAGAAAACAATTTTGTAAATTGCTTAGTTGGAATTTACCATGAAAGGGTTGAATTTGTTGAATAACGAATAATTCAGAAGATTTTGGCTTGGAGTATGACTTAGTCTCCAAAACATTAGAGAACAGTTTTTTTTATTGTTGATGTTGTTTCCTTATTTATTATTAGGAAACATTGTTATATATATATATAGTTTCAGACAAAGATTAAGTGTTTATAACGCAGAAGCAATTTCAAAATAATAAAACGTTTAATTTCAAAGATATTTTGCAAAGTTTGGGGGAGAAAACCCAGAAAGGAACCATTTAGCGATGTAATGCATTTGTTACATCAAGATATGTATTGGAGTTTTCCAGCTAGAACCTCATCTGCAATTTTGTATTTCGGCTCCAAACACTTCAAAAAAATTGCCAATTACCTCAGTCGTTGCCAGTATTTTGTAACTGTTTCAAGTTTCTTTCAAACTTCTCAATTTAGAGCTACATTGAGGTCCAGATATCTTAGGAAAACTTTGCAACTACTGAACTCATGGTCCTTTATATGATATGTTTGCTCTATAAGTAAAATGCAACATGCTCCATGCTCCACCTATGAAGAGGAACTGTAAGAGATGAACAAGAACCATTATTCATATGAAAGCTTTTAACGAGGCTATGATTGCAAATATTCAAATGGAATACTAGTACCTACCTATGGAACATCTTCGGTACTACAGTTTTAGCTCGGTTAACATAAGTTTTATTTTCTTTGTTGTCGACGTTTTCATCATTTGATTTTATATCGCCAGAATTTGTATTCTGCTGTAGAGTATTTCTCAAAAGCTTCACAGCAAAAACACTATCTGAAACAGTTAAAAGTATTTTGGGTTTTGGTGTATTTTACATTTGAAAGAAAATGAGGAGGTTATATCAAAAATACATACACTTAGTAGGCAACATTATACTTTACCTTTATCTACTCGCCTGGCATCTTTCGGAGATACATTTATTCTGATTTTTCAATCCATTTCTACTAAGGTACTAACTTATTTTATTATTTTTTTCTGAAATCAAACAAGGTTATCCACTCGGCCGCCATCATAGAAATGTGTAAATGTAAACAAGCCCACATAAGACAGACGTTAATCACAAATAACGCATAACGTTATCCGATCGTGATGCGGTAACGCTAATAAGCGGATCACGTGTGCGGTAAACGTCAAAATAACGTATACCGCTATTACCGCATGACGTTATTGACTTTGCCATATTATCTCTCTATTATGTATAGCAGACTATAAACTAAGGGAATTGTCTATTATATCTTCTACACTTCGCCACAAAATCGAATTTAAAACTAAAACGGGAGACGAGAATCAATTCCCATTGAGGTTGCTCTGAGAGCGGTTTTTGACAGATATCGGTTGGAGACCCGCTCCGAGCGTGTCATTGGAAATCGTTTTTATATTCGAAACACGTCAGGTTGAATTTGGGAAGATGGCAGATGAAGAATTAATGTATTTAATTAGAGTTATGAAGTCATTTATAACATTAAATCGTGATAATCTTGTATCGTGTAATATCGTGATGTATCACTAAGAAACGATGCATGGGAAGAAATAGCTAAGCATCTTGGCAAGTACCTACCTGCTACTATAATTTTCTTTAACATATTTGTACTGTATGAATTGGGTAGGTTATGTAAGTATTTAGGTATATATTCACAATATAGGTACGTTTAATACTGATTAAATGAATATGTGTGGGTATTTATGTATAATTAACTTTAAAAAATTGGTTCAAGCACTGACGTGAAGTCAGAAGCTTTTGCGCGTATGTTCTATTGTCCATTCTTCTGTATTGGACACCCTCAATAGAATTTACCATGGTAAATTATGTTGTCTCACTCTTAATTCGAATTTACCATGGTAAATTAGAATTAAGTGTCCAATACAGGAGAATGGACAACATAATTTACCATGGTAAATTCGATTAAGGGTGTCTAATACAGAAGAATGGACAATAGAACATACGCGCAAAAGCTTCTGACTTCACGTCAGTGCTGAAACCAATTTTTTTTTTCGTGATTTTTTTGATATTTTCTAGGGGTACGGATCTTACAAAATTTTAAACACGTCTTTATGTTGATTTTCTACTACTAGTTACCAAGCTTCAATTCGATCGAATATTTATTTTTTGAGTTATCAAGAAAACAATATTCCAGGTGGGTATAACTCGGAAACCGTTAGACCGATTATGCCCAAAAACGAACTCAACTCTCCCATTTGGATACGCAACCTACCCTGAAAATTGCAAGCCACTATCTCCTTTCGTTCGAAAGTTCTCGAGGCAACGGTCACCCATCTACTGAACTCACACAAGGCTGCTCGAATCTCCAACAATATTTAACCGATCGTGTTAAAACTTGAAACTTGGCAGTAGAGTTAGGTTCTAAAGGCTCTCGCAAAATTTCAGCAATTTCAGACGAATAGTTACTGATATATAGATTTTTTTTTCAATTTTCAATGATTTTTAAAAATTTTCTACAAATACTATCCTCACGAAAATAAGCGAAAATTGTCGCGGTGGCATTCTTCAAATATTAACCATGTTTGAATTCAATCGGTTCAGTATTTTACGAGTTAATGAGGAACAAAAAACAACCAAATTGCAGATGGCTATAACTCTAAAACCACTTGGCCGATTATGCTCATAAACAAACTCAAATGTCGCATTCAGATGCAAAACCTAACTTGAAATCTTCAAGCCGCTATCTCTTTCCGTTCTCAGGTTATCGTGACAACAAAAATATTTTTTAATAATTTTTCAATAATTTTCTAGCGATACGATTCTCACAAAATTTCACAAACGTGCTAAGGTTTATATTCTACAACTATTCACCAAGTTTCAATTCGATCGGATCTATATTGTCTGAAAACAAAATTATTACTCGGAAACTATTGGGCCGATTATGCCCATTAACGAACTTGTCCGTCGTATTTAGATGCGCCACCTACCCTGAAAATTTCAAGTCGCTAGCTCTTTCCGTTCTCAAGTTATCGTGGCAACGGCCGGACGGCCGCTGGACAGAATAAAATTTGACCTCGAATTCTTCATTGGGGAGTCGAACCAAATCGTTTGATACCATTTCGTAAAAAAATTCGAAAGTTACAGACATTTGGGCAAAATGATAACGCGATGTTCCCCAGAACATACGAGCAAAAAGGAGGTATCAATTCGACCCGTATGTATTGTATGTATTTATATAGATCTAATAGTCCTTTTATATAAATATGATTGTATTACAATTTCATAACGTAGGTAGGTGGTACCTACTTGTGTATACCATATAAAATTTTCACCCTTATCGATTATATCTCTATGAATCTTGGGAATATGTGACAAATAAAATCCAGTATATTCTTAAATTTCAATCTACATCAATGCGACGTTTCGGCCAATGGTTCTGGCCATTTTCAAGCCTACAATAAATTTACAATATATCATTTTATAATAAAATAAAACACTGAAACAAGGAAAACTACCCAAACACAAATATTACTCACACGGAAAGGAATGTACAGAGTATACACGTTCGTCTTAAGATATTAAAATAAATGATGAAGTACTTGTGTATGATATTTTTGCACTTATTTCTCAACTACCTATTGGATTTTCATAAGAATCCATTCATTACTTTTTGAAATGAAACGAGTATTTATTTGTATTTAGAGTTGTAGTCTCTATAAAGTCATTAGGTACTTCTTCTTCTTCAGCCCGTGTCCATCCATTGTCGGATAAAGGCCTCTTCCAGGTTTCTCCATGCTCTACGATCTGTTGCCAATCTCATCCGCTTTCCTCCTTCCACTGTTCTGACGTCATCAATCCATCTCTTTTTAGGTCGGCCCACAATTCTTGTTGTCACTTTTGGTCTCCATGGTATCACTTTCTGGGTCCATCTGTTCGGCTCCTGTCTCGCCACATGGCCCATCCATTGCCATTTTAGGCTTGCTACTCTTTCAATAACATCTGTTTCCTTGGTTCTTTCACGTTTCTGGCTGTTTCGAATTTTGTCCTTGAATATGACTCCCAGCATTATTCTCTCCATTGCTCTTTGTGCAACTCTCAGTTGTTCTGCTGCTTTTCGGGTTATTGCCATGGTTTCCAAGCCATAGGTAAAAACAGGTAGGATGCAGCTGTCGTAGGCTTTTTTCTTTGGGTTGATGGGTACCTCTTTTTCTTTAAAGACATATTTCATATTTCCGAATGCCACACATGCCAATTGGATCCTGCGTTTTATTTCCACACTTTGATTTTCTTCGCCTAATTTGATTTTATGACCTAAATATATACAGGGTGAGTCTTTGACCACTGCATTAATTTTAACCAAAGATTCCTCTCATCAAATGAAACACTTTTTTCATTTACCATTTTCCAGATTCGGCTCAGGTAAAAAGTTACAAGCGTTTAAAGATTTCACAATGTGCTAATACACTCCTTGATATAAATTAATTATTAATGCAGTGGCCAAAGACTCACCCTGTATAATGATCCACATTTTCTATGGTAACGTTATCGATGGTAATGTTAAATACATTGTTGCTCATTATCTTGGTCTTACTTAGGTTCATTTTTAGGTCTATTCGCTTGGATTGTTTGTTTAACTGATTTAGCATGGTGTTTAGTTCTTGAATGACAGTGCTCAGCACGACTATATCGTCTGCGAATCTAAGATGATTGAGGTATGCGCCATTCAAGATTCTTCAAGACATTTTCCAGTGCTAAGGTAATTAACTTGGGAGAGATGGTATCCCCTTGTCGTACGCCTTTGCCAAGTTGTATTTTATCTGTTTTAAGATGGTCATCTATTTTAACGTGGAATGTAGCCTTATCGTAAATATTCTTAATAATAGTAGAATATCTCGAATCGATTCTCGCATCCTCCATTGCTGTAAGGAAGGACCAGGTTTCAATGCTATCAAAGGCTTTCCGGTAATCTACAAATGCCAGATGTAGGGGTATGTTGTATTCCGTTGTTTTTCCAATGACAGTTTTAATTGTTTACAGATGGTCGTTGGTGTTAAAGCCCTTTCGAAAACCTGCTTGCTCCGTTGGTTGGTATGAGTCCAGTTTTTTAGTCAGTCGATTGTTGATAACCCTAGTGAAAAGTTTATACAGATGTGACAGCTGGCTTATTGGTCTATAGTTTTCTATGTTTGAATGATCTCCCTTTTTGTATATTAGCACAACCTCTGCATTTTTCCACGATTCCGGAATTTTTCCCTCCATCAGGCATGTATTTAATAGCACGTCTATTGTCTCTATTAATGCTTTTCCGCTCATCTTCAGCATCTCCGGTGTTATTCGATCTTCTCCTGGGCTTTTGCCATTTCTCATCTGTTGGAGTGCATATTTAATTTCTGATGGTGATATTTCCGGTATGCCCTCTGAGCCTACGTTTATGATGTGTTTAGGAGGTCCGATTTGATAAAGTATAGTCGTTTGATAAAGCTGTTCGTACAATTTTTGTATTTCTTGTTTAATTTCTTGCTTATCTGTAACCATCATTCCATGTTTGTTCTTCTTCTTTACATTTTTTTGTTTCCCCCTCATTTGGTTCAATCTCAAGACTTTGATACTTTTATTTTTTTCTATAGTTTCTAAGATTTTGTTTGTTTTATACTCTCTTAGATCTTTTCTCATTTCTTTTTTTGTTGTTTTATTTTGATCATTATATTCTGGTACATCTCTATCAGCTTTTCTTCTTTGCTTTATTAGTTCTCTAGTTTCGGGTTTTAATTTAGTTCCTGATGGTTTCTTTATTTTGCTGCATATTTTCCTTGTGGCTGTAGTTAACCCGTGTTCTATCCCAATAAATATATCATCTACGTCCGTATCCCTGAGTGTTAGTGACTTTGGTGATTTTTCTAGTTCCTTTTGATAGGTTTCCTGATTGAGTTGCAGAACGTCTCCTGTGGGGAATGTGTGTCTGGTGAGTAATCATCTCATTTCTATGTTGGTATTTATTTGTATTTTGGCACGCAGCAGTCTGTGGTCACTTCCTGTGTGGAATTTGTTAAGCACGGTGACATCCTTACAGATATTGTGTTTATTAACGAGGATAAAGTCTATTTCATTCTTCGTTCGTCCGTTTGGACTTCGCCACGTCCATTTTCTTTGAGTTGGTTTTTGAAATAAGGTATTCATACAATATAGATTTTAGTTGTTTAAAAAGTTCACAAGCGCGTCCCCTCTATCATTCCGCTCTCCCAGACCAAAGATACCTATGTATCACTTGGTTGCCTTTTCCCTACGTTGGCGTTAAAGTCTCCGGTGATGATTACATACTGGGTTTTTTCGAGGCTTCAGGCCGGGTGATATCTTCATATAGTTCCTCTATTACTTCGCTGCTCGCTGTGCTTGTAGGTGCGTAGCAGTGTATCAACTGGGTACTTTATCTTTTATTTAATCCTATTATCAGGTATATCACCCTGTCCGATATTGCCTGGTATTTAGTAACAAGGTGTTTGAATTTCATGTTTATAATAAAAGCTACTCCCCCCTGGCCATGATTGGTTTCGGAGTTGTTTTGAAACAGGTTGTGCCCAGAGTTTAAGGTTGTCATTTTTTCTCCTTGCAGCCGTGTCTCGCATAGACCTACCACATCCCATTTAATATGTTCCAGTTCTTGTTCCAATTCCTCTAAGTGATCGTTTGTTCTCATCGTCCTAATATTAAACGTAGCGATATACATATACTTTGTTTCGGTTTTTGTTTCTGTTTGTTGTAGTTTGTCAGTTTTTTGGCTCCCCCAGAGTCCGTGAGGCTGCCCGGATTCAAACCGGGATGGGATTCTGAGGCTTGAGCTCTACCCATCTGGGGTAATTTCGTTTTAGATCTCGACTCTAGCATTGTTTTGGAA
This sequence comes from Halyzia sedecimguttata, assembly GCA_937662695.2. Taxonomy (NCBI): domain Eukaryota; kingdom Metazoa; phylum Arthropoda; class Insecta; order Coleoptera; family Coccinellidae; genus Halyzia; species Halyzia sedecimguttata. The sequence continues at coordinate 4,494,032 of OW569418.2, read as the reverse complement.
GGTAAATGGCTATTAAAACTCCTCGCTTGCCGAGCGTGTTGGCGAGTGTTGTTTCGGCCGCCCACTATGGGTGCAGACGCCGTTTTGCAGCCGCCCACTCTGAGTCAGACGCTACATGCTAGTTTGGTACTTACTTACTTCTTATGTACTTTTTATGTTTTATAAGTCATACAAATAATGTAAATAAAAAACATTACATTTATTCAGTAATACTTATTATTTTTAGAGTAGGTATTCATCAACTAATTATTTTCGTTGAGTGGATTTTGCATTTCTCTTCTCACCATATTTAATTGCCATGGCACTGAACCCTCGCTTGAGATGAAATATTGTTGTAATTTTTCTCTAATGCAATATGCATATTGCGTGTGGTTCCTTCTAAGACCATCCAATGTATTTAACGATTGTTGTGGTGTAGGTTCCGTTCATATTTCATACTGTAGCTCAAAATAGTTATGAAGGAAGCAATCGATAATTTTATTCGATTCATTATTGAGCAAAGCAGTTTTGCTGTAAGGTCTTAGTAAATAATGTTTAAGGGGAAATGCTTCATCGGCGACTATAATATACGGCAATGGTTCTGATCCTGGCGTTAGAGGTTGGTCTTCTGGTATGTTCAATTTCTTTTGATCCAATAGTTTACCCAGTGTTGATTTTCCGAAAATACCTGTGTCACTATTTCTTCCATAGGAGCCCACGTCTAGCACTACAAATTTGTGATGGGCATCTACCAAAGCAAGACGAACTATGGAATTTTGGCCTTTGTAGTTCCAATAATCTGAGCCGCCTACAATTTGACACTTTATGTTCACGTCTTTACCATCTAAAGCTAAAGAGTTTGGAAAATTCCGAAAGCTGTTAAAATCATTTGCTATTTTTTTCCACATTGCTGCTGTGGATTGCGGCATCATGATAGGACCAAGATGTTCCCAAATCGCTTCACAAACCTCTTGCCCAATTATACGTATAGTAGAAAAACCCATGCGATAACTGAATCCAATATTCCGAAATAAATTACCCGTAGCAAGGAATCTGGAAAATAAATAATACAAGTTTTTAGAAATTAGGTTTAGGGCTGGATGATGCTGTGTGAATAGTAACTAACACAGGGCTTGTTTTGGCTCGCAATTGAAACGGCCCTAGAACCGTTCAAAGTAGTCACATACTCGTTTATTGTAATTGGACCGAAATCTTTCACAAGCTGCGTTTGTCCCACTCTTTGCAACCCATTCGGAACTGTCCTTACTACGAACCTAAACTCAGGCCTATATAGTCACTGTAGTCCTAACATGAGGCTCACTTTCGATTGCAAACACTAGCTAACTGTTTGCGTTCGACACCGAACATAAGGTGTATCTGTCAAACTCCACCAAACGACAACTAAAGCTAACAACCAGTTAGTTTGAGAAAAGTAGGACTATGTTTATTATTCACTTATATTCTAGAGAACAGCGTGCTATCATTTCACTCCGATATCTATAATTTTCGAATTTTTGCAGAAAATGGTCTCAGACGATCAGGTTCAACTCACTAACGAAGAATTTGAGGTCAAATTTGATTTTGTCCTGCCGTTCCGCTGGCCGTTCGCTTTCCGCTGGCCGGATAACTTGAGAACGGAAAGAGATAGCAACTTGCAATTATCACGGTACGTTGCACATCAGAATGTGACAGTTCAGATCGTTAATGCGCATGATCGGTCAAACAGTTTCGGAGTATTACGCATCTGAAATTTTGGTGTTATTTTCTCAATAACAAATTACGAATCCGATACAGTTTAATTTTGGTCACTACTTGTATAATGCCGACGCAATAGTTTTTGCGCAATTTCGTGAGGTTCGTATTTAAAATAAAAATAAAAAATTTTTCTTGAAAAATATTATATATCAGAAACTATCTGTCAGATTCCGCTGAATTTTAGCACATACCTTTGGGCCGCCATTTTACAATCGGTCACCGAATTTTAGCTTTATCGACTTTGTATGAGGCTCGAATAGAATATGGTACATGTGCGCAAAAGCTACTGACTTTTTGCGCGCGTGTTCCGCAAGGAACAGCGTGCTATCATTTCGTCACAATGTCTGTATTTTTCGAATTTTTTTTCCAAAATGGTCTCAAACGATTGGGTTCGACTCCCTGATGAAGAATTCGAGGTCAAATTCAATTCTGTCCGTCCGGTCCGGCCGGCCAGCCGGCCGGTCCGGCCGGCCGTTAGCACGATAACTCTCGAACGGAACGACTTAGAGCGTTGAAATTTTCAGGGTAGTTTTGTAGCGTAAATATCTCGGACAAGTTCGTTAACGGGCGAAATCCACTGAGTGGTTTCGGAGTTAAGGCCGTTTTTAGTCAAAACGTTTTTTATGAATATTTCCGGAACCGATCACTCGATCTTTCTGAAATTTGGCATCAAGTTGTAGAATCATGACCTTCATCTGCCTGCGAAGTTTTGTTTTGACCGGACGGCCCTGAAGTGGCAAAAATTTCAAAAATTTTGAAATTTTGTTTTCACGATAACTCGAAAAATACTGATCTGATTAAATTGAAACTCAGTAGTTAGATGCAAAAGACCAATGCAAACACTTTTGCAAAATTTCGTGAAGATCACGTGACATGAAAAAAATCAAAAAATTACTACTATTTTGCGGAATATTTTGCTTAAAATGCCGAAACCTATTTTTTTGAAGTTCATGCTGCCCTATCCGGGCATTTTTCGTTGTGCGCATGCGCAGATGAGAAGTCATTTAACTTCTGTAGTCTTCGTCAGAGAGGATTGGGGTTTTGGGGTGGCGGATGCTATTCCTCCATAGAATCCTTATCCCTGATGAGGGTCTGCGCATGCGTAGATTAAAGATGCGATATCTCCCGAACCACTAGTGTTGGAGAATCGGAGTTTTTTGTAAGGTGTGTGATTTTGGGAGGACTTTCAGCCGCAAGTAGATTGCGCATGCGCAGAAGAGAAGTGACTGTTTTTGGGTTGTATGGGTTATGTCAGGAGTGCTGAGCCAATATTATGAGGTTTTAAAAGAATATTCATGGCAATTCAGTGCACAGCAAGTCAGTTTGGGGGATGTAGCGTTGTTTCCGAATTGAAGTATTCGTACCGTGGCCCTGGGGCTAATTTTGAAATCGATGTTACCCCCTACGGGCATTTTCATTATGCGCATGAGCAGAGCATCAGTGATTTAACTGCTGTTATTTTCGTCGGAGAGGATAGGGATTTTGGGGTGGCGGATGCTATTCTTCCATAGAATCCACTGGTGAGGGTCTGCGCATGCGTGGATTCAGGATACAATATCTCCTGAACCTCTAGTGTTGGAGAATCGAAGTTTTTTGTAAGGTGTGTGATTTTAGGAGGACCTGCAGCCGCTAGTAGATTGCGCATGCGCAGAAGAGAAGTGCCTGTTTTTGGGTTGTATGGGTTATGTTGGGAGTGCTGAGCCGATATTGTGAGGTTTTAAGAGAATATTCATGGCAATTCAGTGCAAGGACAAGTCAGTTTGGGGGATGTAGCGTTGTTTCCGAGTTAAAGTGTCCGTACCGTTGCCCTGGTGCTAATTTCGAAATTGATGTAACCCCTTACGGGCATTTTTCTTTATGCGCATGAGCAGACCATCAGTGATTTAACTGCTTGTGCTTTCGTCAGAGAGGATTGGGGTTTTGGGGTGGCGGATGCTATTCCTCTATAGAATCCCCTGGTGAGGGTCTGCGCATGCGTGGATTCAAGAAGCGATATCTCCTGAACCACTAGTGTTGGAGAATCGGAGTTTTTTGTGAGGTGTGTAATTTTGGGAGGATTTGCAGCCACGAGTATATTGCGCTTGCGCAGACGAGAAAAGTATGGTTTTGGGTTGTTTGTTTTATGTTGGGAGCAATGAGCCGATATTGTGAGGTTTTAAAAGAATATTCATGTCAATTCAGTGCACGGACACAAGGCAGTTTGGGGTAAATAGCGTTGTTTCCGAGTTGAAATGTCTGTATGGTGGCCCTGAGGCGAATTTATGTATAACTGTATTCGGTAGATCTATATTAAAATACGTTCGGATTCGGAGAAGAGGCAATTGCGTTCCTAACAGAGGTCCCACAACCGCAATTTTTTTCGATCTACGGTAAAGCTAACAGTCAAACTGTATTGATAGCTATATTTGTTAAAGGAACTTGAAAAAATAAAAAAAAGCACTGACGTGAAGTCAGTACTCTTTGGCGCGCGTGTTCACGGTGGCTAATTTGAATTGAATGATGAGTACTTCAAGCGCAGTGGATAGAGCGAGCCGAAGATCTACCCAAAGGATAGTGGACACCATTCACTGTCGTTTCAAAAATTAACAGTGCTGTATCTAAGCTGCCATCAGGATAGAGTAATAAAGTTGGAAGATAACACAACTGACTCTCCTTAGTCGCACAAGCTGCTAGAAGATTTGGGAGGGTCAGTATAATCCTAATCATGTTTATAGCACGCGCGCAAAAGCAAATGGACTTAACAATGAACGAAAAAGTGTAAAAAGTCAATCTGCTTTGGCGCGCGTGCTATAAACATGATTAGGATTATACTGACCCTCCCAAATCTTCTAGCAGCTTGTGCGACTAAGGAGAGTCAGTTGTGTTATCTTCCAACTTTATTACTCTATCCTGATGGCAGCTTAGATACAGCACTGTTAATTTTTGAAACGACAGTGAATGGTGTCCACTATCCTTTGGGTAGATCTTCGGCTCGCTCTATCCACTGCGCTTGAAGTAATCATCATTCAATTCAAATTAGCCACCGTGAACACGCGCGCCAAAGAGTACTGACTTCACGTCAGTGCTTTTTTTTATTTAAGAATTTTTATTGCGCGTATGTTCTGGGGAACATCGCGTTATAGTTTTGCCCAAATGTATGTAACTTTCGAATTTTTTGACAAAAATGGTCTCAAACGATTTAGTTCGACTCCCCAATGAAGAATTCGAGGTCAACTTTGATTCTGTCCGTCCGGCCGTCCGTTGCCACGATAACTTGAGAACGAAAAGAGCTAGTGACTTGAAATTTTGAGGGTGGGTGGCGCATCTCAATACGACGGACAAGTTCGTTAATGGACATAATCGGCCCAGTGGTTTCCGAGTAATAATTTTTTTTCAACCAATATAAAACCGATCGAATTGAAACTTGGTGAGTAGTTGTAGAATATCAATCTTAGCACGTTTGTGAAATTTTGTGCGAATCGTATGGCTAGAAAATTGAAAAAAAAATGTTAAAAAATATTTTTGATGTCACGATAACTTGAGAACGGAAAGCGATAGCGGCTTAAAGTTTTCAGGTTAGGATGTGCACCAGAACGCGACATTTCAGTTTGCTTATGAGCATAATCGGCCAAACGGTTTTAGAGTTATAGCCATCTGAAATTTGGTTGTTTTTTGTTCCTCATTAACTCGAAAAATACTAAACCGATTGAATTCAAACATGGTAGTTAGTTGTAGAGCGCCAACGCGAAAATTCTTGCAAAATTTCGTGAGGATAGTATTTGTAAAAAATTTAAAAAAAATCATTGAAAATTGAAAAAAAAAATTCTATATATATAACCTAACTCTACTGCCAAGTTTCAAGTTTTAACACGATCGGTTGAATATTGTTGGAGATTCGAGCATTCTTGTGTGAGTTCGGTAGATGGGTGACCGTTGCCTCGATAACTTTCGAACGAAAGGAGTTAGGGACTTGCAATTTTCAGGGTATGTTGCGCATCCGAAAGGGAGATTTGAGTTCGTTATTGGGCATAATCGGTCGAACGGTTTCCGAGTTATACCCACCTGGAATATTATTTCCTTGATAATTCAAAAAATAAAAATTCGATCAAATTGAAGCTTGGTAACTAGCAGTAGAAATTCATCATAAAGACGTGTTTAAAATTTTGTAAGAACCATATCCCTAGAAAATTTGAAAAAAATGACGAAAAAAAAAATTTTAAGAACCGCACCCCTAGAAAATTTCAAAAAAATCACGAAAAAAAAATTGGTTCAAGCACTGACGTGAAGTCAGAGGCTTTTGCGCGTATGTTCTATTGTTCATTCTCCTGTATTGGACACCCTTAATCGAATTTACCATGGTAAATTATGTTGTCCATTCTCCTGTATTGGACACTTAATTCGAATTTACCATGGTAAATTCGAATAAGGGTGTCCAATACAGAAGAATGGACAATAGAACATACGCGCAAAAGCTTCTGACTTCACGTCAGTGCTTGAACCAATTTTATCATTGTTGCAGTTGAGATGTGTAGAGAAAATTGGAGTAAGTTGCGTAATTGCTTCAACAATGCTATGAAACGACGCAAGAAGAAAAGTGGACAAGCTGGAAAAATAAATGCGGCTTGGCTGTTTGAAGAAGAAATGTAATTTTTTAAGCGATATTTGGAAGGGCGGAAAGCGTTTCCCTCGATGAAAGTCAATTATTATCCCCTGAAACCATTCAATCCCACATCAACACTCCCACATCGAATGTATCACGCAGAAGAAAGGCCAGTTCTAGTAGGGATAATGTGATGTACCCCGCTAGGGTAGGTTCGCTCAATCGTTATACAGTAGAGGGATGGCGAATAATACACAGCAGACTCATCGAAGGGTGTTTATTTCTTAAGCCATACTGAACGGATCACAAAAGACTCGACTACTATGATGTAAGTTTAATAATCAATGAAGTATCAATCAATACTGAATTCATCTTCTTCCAGCCAAATGTTATGTATATATTTATAATATTGTTTGCTTATTGTATTGATAAACATGAACGACAATGGTTACAAACAAACGTGTCTTCTCAATATCACTTGGATCTATCTGAGGCACGTTTTTAAGATGATGTAAGGTTATACATCTTACGTATGAAAATATACAGCTTGTTCCTACTGATACATACTACACCTTCCCTCCTTGAGAGAAAAAAAAAATTTCTACACAATTATAATTTTTTTTTTTTTGACTTATCTATCATATACTTAATATCACAGAATCACTTAAGCCTATACATATATACAATTAATTGTCTCTATTTAGAAAACTAAAATTAAAATAAATTCACTACATTCCTTAATTCTAAGCACTGTTAAGAGTTATAAATTTTCACCCTATTTTTATGAACCGTTTTCAGTTTACGGTTGTCTAGTTTCACGACCACGTTTGGATTGTCCACTTTCACTATTTCGTAGGGACCGTGAAACAAAGGGTCCAGTTTACTTTCACTATTTTTATTGTCCATAAGTACCTTATCTCCTACTTTATAGTCACTCTTAACACACTTTTTATCAAAAGTATCTTTCCTTTTGCATTTATTCTTTTCCAAATTTTCTCTTGCGTCTTGCCATGCTCTTTGCAATCTATATTTTAATTCTATAGGATAGTTGTCGAAATTGTAAATAGGATCGATCTGTTTCTGAATATTTTGGGGAATTCTACTGGGCATACCAAAAACAAGTTCATAAGGAGTATAGCGAGTTGAAGAATTTACGGTATTATTGTATGAAAAACACCAGTACGGAACCCAATTACTCCAACTGTTACTTTCCTTAGCTGCGTGCATACGAAGAAAAGCTCCCAAATGTTTATGAGAATTTTCAAGTGCACCTAGTGTTTCGTGATGATAAGCGGTTGAATTGAAATGATTAATTTTGAGCAGATCACACGATTCACTAAATATTTTTGATAAAAATTCGGTGCCTTGGTCGGTAACAATTTCAGAAGGTATACCATACCTTAATACAAAATTTTGAACAAAAGCTTTAGCGACTGTTTCGGCTTCTTTATTCGGCAGAGCATATCCCTCGACAAATTTGGAAAGATCACATTGAATTGTGAGTATGTATTTATTTTCTTGGATATCGACAGGTAAAGGACCTACTAGATCTAAAAAAATTCTTTGAAAAGCAAAAGAAGCGGTTGTAGTGATTGTCATCGGTTCTTTCCGCGGTAAAGAATGTTTATGCCTTTGACAATCATCACATTTCTTGACGAATTTTTGAACGTCTGCTTTCAAATTGTTCCAGAAATATTCTCTTTTAATATTATTATACATGCGTTCTATACCCGCATGTCCACCTGTAGGTAACATGTGGAAATCATTAAGAATAATTTGTCTCAATTCCTTATCTTCTATATGTCTTGCGTCTCTAACAACGTTTATCTTCAATGATTTTCCTAAAATTTCATTTTTATATTTCATCAACACGTTCAGAAATTCAATATTGCTAGCTAGCTTCATTAAATATACTTCTTTTATATCATTTTCTGTGCACAAGTTTTCCAGAGTCCTCAACGTTATACCTAAGTCGTGCGCCGATCGGATTGTCTGGTTAATAAAAATGATTTGTGAATTCACATCGTATATCATATTATTATTATACTGAACTGTGTGTTGATTCGTTTTTAAATTGGAAAATTCTATTTCATGAAGTGGCCTCAACTCAACACTTTCTGTTGGACGTTTCAACACTTCGACAACTACAGGGTGATCAATCCTCTTGCTATCGGAGGTATTCGTCTCGTGTTGTTGGGAACCTACCTCGGTTTTTGCTCGAGACCGCGTTAGAACGTTAATTTTTCCTACATGATTTTTCATCTCTTTTAGTTCGTCAGATTCTAACCTAATACGCGATAAGGCATCCGCTGTAACGTTTTCTGAACCTTTCACATAATGAACAGTGAAATCATATTCTTCCAAAATCAAGCGAAACTTAGTTAATCTACTAGATGGATTTGTCATACTGAACTGAAACGTAATTTAAAGCATTTACATGATTATTGGCCACGAAAAAATTTTTCAGGCTGGGGATTTTGTTCCTCGACCGAGTTTGAAAAGTTTTCGGTGAAATAAGCTCTACGCGAGTTCGAATAATTGTTGTTATTATTTATGGGACCTCGATTGAATGGACGAGCGCGACCTTGACCATGATTTCTTTCTGCTGAATTGAAATATTGTTTGTTATTCGGATTTCCTTTGTGGTAACGACCTCGATTTGGATAGCTGAACTTTTTCCCACGACTAAATGATTTACCATTTTGATTATTATTTTTCATGTGAAACATTTTCTGGCTAGTTGGTTGGGCTGAATTTTTCATGAGTTCTCTAGAATAAAGTTTATCTTCAATTAATTTATATCTATCGAGAAGCAATTTACTAGCTTCTGTAAGTGAATTCTCTATAACTGTTTGGTGAGGACTTGACGCTTCGAGAAAATTTGGATCCGAATTGACAATTTCATTTAGCTTGTTGAATTTATATTCTAACTTGACTAGTTCATTTAGAAATTTGTTGACTCTATCCTCCCGTTCCCTACGTTCTCGCGGCTCTTTTCTTATATTTTCCAAGAATTTCAGGGACACACTACTCAACTCACTTAACTCTGCAATTAGTTCATCACTTTCCATGGACAATCATACATAACAAGAAAGAGGCAAAATTCTTACGGTTTCATACCAAATCCTGGTGGCTTCTCCTGACCTCGAGCTGCACCTTCTTCTCGATTGCCTTCTTGATCCTCCAATACAAATATATGCAGGCTCCAACACATACTAGCAGAAATGCTACTATTCCCAGGATTTCCGGTACTGATAGGGACCTTGTTGCAACTGATGAAGTGGCTGCACTATTCCCTGTCTGGGCAATGATCACCTCTTCTTGCTTGGATTGCCCTGATCCCATCTTGGCTTGGCGGTCGAACTTTGAACTTCAAGTGGAATCACATACCCATACTCAGATGAAACCCCTCTGGACCTCTAACTGCATAGGACTGGCAGGATCGCCATGTGATGTACCCCGCTAGGGTAGGTTCGCTCAATCGTTATACAGTAGAGGGATGGCGAATAATACACAGCAGACTCATCGAAGGGTGTTTATTTCTTAAGCCATACTGAACGGATCACAAAAGACTCGACTACTATGATGTAAGTTTAATAATCAATGAAGTATCAATCAATACTGAATTCATCTTCTTCCAGCCAAATGTTATGTATATATTTATAATATTGTTTGCTTATTGTATTGATAAACATGAACGACAATGGTTACAAACAAACGTGTCTTCTCAATATCACTTGGATCTATCTGAGGCACGTTTTTAAGATGATGTAAGGTTATACATCTTACGTATGAAAATATACAGCTTGTTCCTACTGATACATACTACAATAATAACTTGGCAGATTTGGTGGAAATCATGAAAAACTGTCTCACGAAAGAAGAAATAAAAAATGGGTTCAAGCCCTGTGGACAGGAGCTTTCTGGCGCTCTAGTTCAAACAGACAAATTATATCTCCGAAAGTATCGGTTTCTCAGAGTTGGGAATTATATCAATGTATTCATATGATAGAACTGCATCCTAAAGGAAATTCAATTCAAATAATAGTTTATTTATCAAGATTAAATGAGCAATCATGAGAATGAGAAAAGCACCATGGAAGAAATCAAATTAAATCTGGCCAATTTTGCCCAATAACAAACTTAACCGAGATATTCATCTCCCTAAACTACTCTGAAAATTTTAACTACCTACCTCATTCCGTTCGAGAGTTATATCTATGTCTATGGATGAAAAGCAGTCTCACTACTCTCAGATCTCTTACTTCATGTTCAGTTCCGAAATGTAAGAATTTTCTGAGAAAAACTAATTTCGGAGCAAACAACTGAGATTTTTCTCACTTCGCTCACAATTCTTCGATTGATTAGATAATCTGTCAGGAACATCATTTGACATTATGACAATTCATATTCATACATAGAATAATATCATTCTGTGAACGTTGAAATACGATTTATTATTGAAATTTTGAAAAATCATATCTCCGAAAGTATTAGCTTGTTAGAGTTAAAAATGATATGAATGGATTCTTATGATAAAACCTCTTATTAAAAAAAATTTAATTTGGAATTTGTTTCGTAAAAAAAAAAATTTTTTTTTGTTACTCCGAAACCATCTGTCCGATTTTGCCCAATAACGAACTTAGCCGAGATATTTATCCCCCAAACCTACTCTGAAAATTTCAACTCTCTAGCTCATTCCGTTCGAGAGTTATCGTGCCTACGGCCGGACCGGCCGGACGGCCGGACGGCCGGACCGGCCGGACAGAATGAATTTCGACCACGGATTCTTGATCAGTGAGTCGAACCAAATCGTTTAAGACCATTTTCATCGAAATATTCGAAAATTACAGACATTTGGGCAAATTGATAAGCACTCAGTTCCGAGGAACTAGAGCGCCAAAAACAGGAAATGGATGATTTAGATACATTGTGTTTAATCATAAGTAAAACGCTAAAGAAGCTCTAAAAACAGATTAAATTCGAATTAAAATGGATTTGCTTGAAGCTGTAAGTGAAGCAGAGCTGAAACAAGTGGAGTTGCAACAAACATATTTTGAGAGCACCAGTTACTATTAAGAATCAGATAATCAGTCAAAGCCGAAATAATATAAATTCTGCTTCTGGTCGTTTTTCACAAGCCCACACATCATATTCTTCCCCATCTTATTTAGTTGAACTGCTTAATACCCAAATTTCATCCGTAGCTGCTAATCATGTAGAAAATATTCGCTTTTATTACGAAAAAATCGATTTAGAATAAAATTATCCTTAACAATTTCAATTTTTATTATTTATAATATCTATCATGAGCAGACGCTGTGGCTCTGTGGATCGAAAAGGGAAACTGCCGAACACATAGTTTGCAAAGGCCCAAAGCTGGCCAGTCTAAGAATTTTACATATGGGTGAGCCAGTTCAAAATATTCACGAAGTGATAACCAAGGCTCCTAAGAATGTCATCAGATATGTTAATACCATTGACAATGTCCTTGGGATTGAATAAGTCGGGTACTAGAACAAAATATCTTATCGGTCGTAGTTCTGAAGGACTGCACCAAGCCTCACGACTCCGTTTTAATAATAATTCCTCTCCTACTTTTATTAGGTGTATTAGAATAAAAAGATAATAAATACATACATGGACAAACTGCTACTCTTCCTCTGGTACTAATCGGCTTCCGAAGATGTGTATATTCCTTTTTGCGCGTATGTTCTGGGGAACATCGCGTTATAGTTTTGCCCAAATGTCTGTAACTTTCGAATTTTTTGACGAAAATGGTCTCAAACGATTAAGTTCGACTCCCCAATGAAGAATTCGAGGTCAAATTTGATTCTGTCCGTCCGGCCGTCCGGCCGTCCGGCCGTCCGGCCGTCCGGCCGTTGCCACGATAACTTGAGAACGAGAAGAGCTAGCAACTTGAAATTTTCAGGGTAGGTGGCGCATCTCAATACGACGGACAAGTTCGTTAATGGGCATAATCGGCCCAGTGGTTTCCGAGTAATAATTTTGTTTTCAACCAATATAAATCCGATCGAATTGAAACTTGGTGGGTAGTTGTAGAATATGATCTTAAGCACGTTTGTGGAATTTTGTGCGAATCGTATGGCTAGAAAATTTTTAAAAAATTATTAAAAAATATTTTTGTTGTCACGATAACTTGAGAACGGAATGAGATAGCGGCTTGAAATTTTCAGGTTAGGATGAACACCAGAACGCGACATTTCAGTTTGTTTATGAGCATAATCGGCCAAACGGTTTCAGAGTTATAGCCATCTGAAATTTTCTGAAATTTCGTGGTTTTTGTTCCTCATTGACTCAAAAAGTACTGAACCGATTGAATTCAAACATGGTTATTAGTTGTAGAATGCCAACGCGGAAATGTTTGCAAAATTTGGTGAGGATAGCATTTGTAGAAAATTTTAAATAAATCATTGAAAATAAAAAAAAAAATTCTATATATCAGTAACTATTCGTTTGAAATTGCTGAAATTTTGCAAGAGCCTTCATAACCTAACTCTACTGCCAAGTTTCAAGTTTTAATACGATCGGTTAAATATTGTTGGAGATTCGAGCATTCTTGTGCGAGTTCAGTAGATGGGTGACCGTTGCCTCGATAACTTTCGAACGAAAGGAGAAAGGGACTTGCAATTTTCAGGGTAGGTTGCGTATCCGAAAGAGAGTGTTGAGTTCGTTTTTGGGCATAATCGGTCTAACGGTTTCCGAGTTATACCCACCTGGAATATTATTTCCTTGATAACTCAAAAAATAAATATTCGATCGAATTGGTGCTTGGTAACTAGTAGTAGAAAATCAACATAAAGACGTGTTTTAATTTTGTAAGAATCGTATCCCTAGAAAATTTGAAAAAAATGACGAAAAAAAAAATTTCAAGAACCGTACCCCTAGAAAATTTTTAAAAAGTCACGAAAAAAAAATTGGTTCAAGCACTGACGTGAAGTCAGAAGCTTTTGCGCGTATGTTCTATTGTCCATACTTCTGTATTGGACACCCTTAATCGAATTTACCATGGTAAATTATGTTGTCCATTCTCCTGTATTGGACACTTAATTCGAATTTACCATGGTAAATTCGAATTGAGAGTGTCCAATACAGGAGAATGGACAACATAATTTACCATGGTAAATTCGATTAAGGGTGTCCAATACAGAAGTATGGACAATAGAACATACGCGCAAAAGCTTCTGACTTCACGTCAGTGCTTGAACCAATTTTTTTTTCGTGACTTTTTAATTTATGTCTCATTCAATAATATCATGGATCTCCTCAAACTCTACTTCAGACAAGCGGAAGTACATAAACAATCGGTCTTCGTCAGATTCCACTATCCGCATCAATGTATGATATTCCTGTCTTTATTTATTTATAGTGTGCATCCAACATCTTCTCTTCTTAATTCTTTTTTTTTTCTTGAGGCACGGACATATTAATGTAAAAACAACAAACTCAATAGATCGTCCTCAAATTCACTGTCTGAATCAGAAAACATAGTACCTACACTGACAAATTACAACATCTGATGTTAATATGCGTTGCATACATGAGACAAGTGTGCACACAAGCTCTCCCACGTTGCGTACGTGGGATCAGTCTGTTTCTACCTTAAGTCTCACTTGGCGCTTATGTTTGAATTTAGTTATATTATGTCGTTTCCATGATGACCACAGAGAATGACAGAATCACAGACACTTGTTTGTATTGAACCATATAATGCTGTATTCATAGTGACCACATCGGACGAGAAAGTACTTTCTCGTCCGCAAAGTACTTGCCTTCGATAATAGTCGATTTAATGGTCACAAATTAGTACGCAAAATGTCACTTTTCATAGAGCCGAGGCGGAGCCGAGGATAGCAAGCAGGCGAGACAATATAAAGTTTTCCACCGAGGTGCATATTACATTTTTTAGCACTGATAGTTGTTCTTACAGGCACATGTTTGTATTGAACCGTATCATGCTGTATTCATAGTGGCCACAGCGGACGAGAAAGTACATTCTCGTCTGCAAAGTACTTGCCTTCAATAATTGTCGATTTTACGATCGCCAATTAGTATGCTAACTCGACAGAGACATGGCTAAACTGAATGCGCGTTTGCGGGTTTCATATGGATCGTGGGAGGTTTGTTGAAACAACAAATGTAACAAGCAGCGCAGCGCGCTAATGTATACGCACTTACGTTTTCGCAGTAAATTGTTTCCTTCTATTCGACGTTTCTTGAATATATCGAGATCACATACCGTTCACTAGTGCAGATTTGTTTCTTCCTTATATTTGATGGAATGCATGCTTATATATAAAATAACCAGAACACAAAAAACTCTATTATCAAAATGTGCAAATATGTACATTTCAAAAAACTCACATCTATCTGAGAAGTTTAAATTTTTCTTGAATTCTAAAAGTCCATAAAAAACTTTCCAAAACTGATTGCACATCACAGGCCAATTTTATGTTCTAACGGGATTATAAGTAAAAATATGTACAATTCTCCAAGAGGTATAATAAAACATCAAGGCTGATGACAATAAATTGCTATATATTCCTTGTCGTCACCTTTAGTGATAGTAAGGTGTAATTGAAAATATATATCTTTTCCAAAATACATTTTTTTCCATTAGTTGTTGAAACTTCATATGAGAAAAAATGTTAAAAAAAATGTTTGATTTTAACTTTATTATAAATAAAACATACGACCTTATTGCTGCTGACAACAATTTTTTCAGTTATTCCAAATGTTATTTCATCTTCATCTTTTAACATTATCAACTGTCCAATGGTAGACTGCACTTTTCCACAGTAATCGATTGAGCTGTTGAACAGTTTCTTTTAAAAATTTCGCGAATATTCTCATAATTGGAGCATTCTGAGAAAAAAGCCTCGATATTGAAAATCGCATCAGATTTTTTAATTTCAAAACAGTTATCATCAATCAAGCCTTTCTGTAATAAAAATTTGTTAGCAAGCTTAAACTGATTTTTTAATGCCAAAGTGTGTGTTATGTTTACACGAGATGCAACTGTATTTGCATTCAACTTTGATTATCTATGTTTGGCTTCAAAGCGCAATGTACTCATATGTATAAGTGGGCCTACTTTTTCCAATAAATACGGATAACGCGTCAAGTTGTGGTGATTTGGTTTGAGCAAAAGTTGTGTCAAATTCAGAAACAATTTATGATGATCGCTGATTAATCTATTTAATGTTTCATAAGTATTTTTATTGATGGATGATGCAAGTATAATAGATAATATTTTTCTAAGAAGTAAGTACAAATTCCAAAAGGGATTATCGAGAGGTATTAAATTTCCAATCATCAGTCCAAAATACTGGACAAAAGTTTTATTTCGGAAAAGGACTTTCTGATATTCTTTTTTTTTTAGATTTTCCCGAGAAAGCAATGGAAGTTTATTAATCATCTGTTTGCCAAAATGGAAGTATTTTATTTTAGAATTGAAGGTTTCAATAGTGAATATCAACAAAAATAAATTGATACAAAATCTCAGCAATATCAAAATTAGCTACTCCTTCGAATATATCGTGAGCAATATCAACTACATAGTTTTCTGTTACGTGAAAAGAGTTTAAGGAATTGAAAACGCATAATTGTTTTATACCTGTCTGGCTGCTATTACTTGTATTTAAGTCCGATTCGTAGTTGTTTCTATTTCTTATTAGTTCTTCACTTTGTGTAACCATATTTGCGGAATTATCACGAGAGCACATACAGAAGCGACAAGAAAAATTTGCACGGAAACTTTCTACATAACCCAAAATGGTATTCAAGCCTAAGTTATCTCCTAGAAACAAAGCAAGTGTGAAAAATATAGTATTTTTTTTATATATTTATAGTTACTCCTTTAGTCTCAAGATATTTGATCTCGTCTACTATTCTTGAAAGTAATACGTTGCTTCCGAATCAGCACTGTGAAACAACTGGCATAAAGAAATATTTTCCAATGAAGACTGATCACAAGCTGGTAAACAAGCAATCGAGCAATAATGCCCCAAGTTTGTGAATACCTGCATGTGAACCTAATGGGTTTCCACATTCATATTCATCAAAATAAAAGAATAGTTTGAATAATGTGACAGACTTCTTTTTGAGATTGTATTTTTTTTCATATTATTCAAAATGGCATCAAATACATTGGGAATTTGGAGATAATTATGAAAGACCTTTCTTAGAGGAACAAACTGAATAGTATAATTTTTTTAACTATAGTTCCATTTTCGCCTATTTCTTGTCTTTGTCAAACTACAATTTCTTAGGGTCGTATAAGTAGGTTTGAGTTTGTTAAAGTTTTGAACCTTAAATATTCAGAATGAATACCATTGAATAATTGTTTCAAGATGAGAAAAAATTTACCGAACTTCGCTTTAGGTAAAATTTTGGATAAATAATTTTCAAACAGTTCTAATGGTTCAATTAGAACATCGTTCAATGACTCAATGATTTTTTGAACATTTTTTCGTGTAAATGTGTTATCAGCATATAACTGTGAGACGAATATCGATACCTACGTTATTTTCTATTTTGTTTTTAAAAGAGTCAAATACATCATCTTGATTTACTTAATCACTTTCATGAAAATAGTAAAACTCAATGTCATCCATATGAGGTTTATCACTTTCTTGAATTATTTTTGGACTAACTTCTCAACGGCTTTGTTAATGTTACATTCGGAAAATGTTTCAGAAGTGCGAGTTTGTTTGAATTGTTTTTTGAAAGATTTCAAACTGGCAAAAATTCTGAAGCATTCTTTTTCGCCACGTATATAGTCCTGCTTCAGTTTGCATTTATGTTGTAAATTTAAATGCAGAACAAGTGATTTCAATTTATCAAATTCTGAATGACATAAACTACAAAGTGGCATTCTGAACTAATAATATCACAGTAAAAAACAAGGGATCGGAACCAGAAAACACTACCAGAAAAACTAGTGGTTATTGTTTAAATGGAATCTTACATCTGCCAATGCACAAGCCGTGCTACTACTAGTTTTTGCGCGCGTGTTCCGCAAGGAACAGCGTGCTATCATTTCGTCACAATGTCTGTATTTTTGTATATTTTTTACGAAAATGGTCTCAAACGATTGGGTTCGACTCCCTGATGAATAATTCGAGGCCAAATTCAATTCTGTCCGTCCGGCCGGTCCGGCCTTTAGCACGATAACTCTCGAACGGAGCGAGTTAGAGCGTTGGAATTTGCAGGGCATGTTTGGAGCGTGAATATCTCGGACGAGTTCGTTAATGGGCAAAATCCATAAAGCTGTTTCGGAGTTAGGGTCATTTTTAGTTAAAACGTTTTTCAAGAATATTTTCGAAACTGATCACTCGATCTATCTGAAATTCAGCATCAAATTGTATAATCATGACCTTTATATGCCTGCGAAGTCTCGTATTGATCAGATGGCTGTAAACTAGAAAAAAAAAGTCAAAAATATTTGAAAATGAAAATGAAATTTTGTTTTCACTATAACTCGAAAAATACTGATCCGACTGAAATGAAGCTCGGCAGTTAGATGCGAAGTACCAACGAAAACACTTGTGCAAAATTTCGTGGGGATAGCATGAATAGAAAAAAATGAAGAAATTTTTAACTATTAGCGGAATGTTTTGCTTGAAATTCCGAAACCAAACATCGGATTGAGTTCAGTTTTGGCACTTCGGTGACCAATGGTGACATCTTGGGGTGTGCAAAATTTCACTGAACAGATCACTAGGAGCCTAAAATAAACATTATAATTTGAACTTCCAAACTGAACAAATTATTCCATTTCGAATTCCTACATGGAATATCTCTAACATCTGGTGATCAGATTTCGTTCCGACGTATTTTTTGCGCGTTTATCTGAATTAATGCGATATGTACGAGGGCAACTGATTGGAATATGGGCTACTTACTAGCATAGCAATTGAATTAATGCGTAAACGATGTGTGGAATTTTAATTTGGTTTTCAAAATTTGGCTGGACGGTGAACGACTGGGGGTGTAACTGCCTCTTTTGGGCATTTTTTGTTATTCGCATAAGCAGACGAGAAATAATTTAACTGCTTGAGTTTTCTTCTGAGAAGATTGGGTATTTGGGGTGGAGGATGCTATTCCTCCATAGAATCCTCGGTGCCGGTCTGCGCATGCGTGGATCCAAGATGCGATATCTCCTGAACCACTAGTGTTGGAGAATCGGAGTTTTTTGTGACTGACCGGATGGCCATAAAGTGAAAAAAAAAATTTCAAAAATTTTAAAATATCGTTTCCACGATAACTCGTAAAATACTGATCTGATTGAATAGAAACTCAGTAGTAAGATGCAAAAAATCAAAGCAAACACTTTTGCAAATTTTCGTGAAGATCACGTGACATGAATAAATTAAAAAAATAACTACTATTTAGTGGAATATTTTGCTTGAAGTTCCGAAACCTATTTTTTTGAAGTTCATGCTGCCCTTTCCGAGCACTTTTCTTTATGCGCATGCGCAGATGAGAAGTCATTTAACTGCTGTAGTTTTCTACAGAAAGGATTGGAGTTTTGGGGTGGCGGATGCTATTACTCCATAGAATCCCCTGGTGAGGGTCTGCGCATGCGTGGATTAAAAAGCGATATCTCCTGAACCACTAGTGTTGGAGAATCGGAGTTTTTTGTAAGGTGTGTGATTTTGAGAGGACTTTCAGCCGCGAGTAGATTGCGCATGCGCAGAAGAGAAGTGACTGTTTTTGGGTTGTATGGGTTATGTTGGGAGTACTGAGCCGATATTGTGAGGTTTTAAAAGAATATTCATGTCAATTCAGTGCACGGACACAAGTCAGTTTGGGGGAAATAGCGTTGTTTCCGAATTTGAGTATGCGTACCGTGGCCCTGAGGCTAGTTTTGAAATCGATATTACCGCTTACGGGCATTCTTTGTTATGTGCATGAGTAGACGATAAGTGAATTAACTGCTGGAGTTTTCGTCTGAGAGGATTGGGGATTTGAGGTGCAGGATGCTATTTAACAGAATCCCCTTGGGAGAATCCGCGCCTTCGTGGATTGAAGGTGCGATCTCTCCTGATCCAATGGTTTAGAAGAATCAGAGTTTTTTGTGCGGTGTGCGATTTTGAGAGGACTTCAGACACGAGTAGATTGCGCATGCGCAGAGGTGACGTGGCTCTTCTTGGGTTGTATGGCTTATGTTGGGTGCGGTTTACGTCTAGCGGTCATGGATTTTGTGCTGAGCCAATAGTGTGAGGTTTTAAAAGAAAATTCAATACAATTCTATGAACGAACAAGTCAGTTTCGAGGAAATAGCGTTGTTTTCGAGTTGATATGTCCGTGTCGTGGCCCTGGGGCCGATTTATAAATAACTATATTTGGATGATCAATTTTAAATTACTTTCGGATTTGTAGAATAGGCGAAGAAATTGCGTTCCTAAGTCGAAATTCATGTAACCCCTTTCGGAGATTTTTCGTTTCACGCATGAGCAGACAAGAAGTGATTTAACTGCTGCAGTTTTCGTTCGAGAGGATTGTAGTTTTCAGGTGCTGGATGCTATTCCTCCATAGAATCCCCTTGGAAATGTCTGCACATGCGTGGATTGAAGCAGTGATATCTCCTGAACCAATGGTGTTGAAGAATCATAATCTGGTGTGAAGTGTTATTTTCAGGGGACTTTAAGCCACGAGTAGATTGCGTAAGCGCAGATGAGACGTTTGGATTGTATGGCTCATGTTGGGAGTGGTTTGCGTCTAGCGGTGATGCATTTGATGCTGAGCCGTCATTTGAAGGTTTTAAGAGAAATTTCAAGACAATTCTGTGCACGGACAAGTCAGTTTCGGGGAAATAGCGTTGTTTCCGAGTTGAAATATCTGTATCGTGGACCAGGGGCGAATTTATAAATTACTATATTCGATAGATCTATATTAAATTACGTTCGGATTTGGAGAAGAGGCAATTGCGTTCCTAACGGAGGTCTCATAACCGCATTTTTTTTCGATCTACGGTAAAGCTAACAGCCAAACTGTATTGATAGCCATATTCGTTAAAGGAACTTGAAAAAATAAAAAAAAGCACTGACGTGAAGTCACTACTCTTTGGCGCGCGTGTTCATGGTGGCTAATTTGAATTGAATTATGAGTACTTCAAGCTCAGTGGATAGAGCGAGCCGGAGATCTACCCAAAGGATAGTGGACACCATTCACTGTCGGTGCAAAAATTAACAGTGCTGTATCTAAGCTGCCATAAGGATAATAATAATAATAATAATAATAATACATTTATTGCAGAGAAATCATACAATTTTTCAGAATACATTGAAGAGAAAAAAATACTGCAAAAGGACTTACGTCAGCGATACTGTTATTATTGTAAGCCCAAAAATACCAACGAAAAACTAGTCATTCATTCCCACACCTCATACCATAGCTACAAGAATGTGCACACCAGAGGAATCTATAAAATTCAGCACAAACTTGCCCTTAGTTCTATGTGTTCAGCAACATTTTCCGATACTTACTTTTGAACCGCGATGGATGACTCAGCCTAAGAGAGGAAGATATGCGGTTATACAGGAAATAGATCGAAAATGAAAAAGATCTGCGGAATAAAGATGTTCTATGAGCAGGTGGTGAAATTAATCCCCTAAATCTAACATTTACATTGTGAACGTCCGACCTAAACCTTATTTTGTTATACAGATATGGGGGCTTTCGAAAACAGATAATGGAATGGAACAAAACCACGGAATGCAGCTCCCTTCGCTTATCCATGCTCAACCATTGACAGCACTTCAACTTATGGATAACTGGTTCATATTTCCTTATGCCATAAATGAACCTCAGGCAAGAACGTTGCACTCTCTGTATCCTTGTCTTATCAACAACCCGCAAGCATGGCCCATAAACAGCGTCACAATAATTGAAATGGCTCAAAACCAGTGAGTCAGTCAGTAAAATTTTAGACTTTTGAGGGAGTTGACGTCTACTACCGTATAACTTTTTCAATCCTGAATACGCTCGCTGAACACAAGATGTGACGTGTTCGGTAAATCGGAGCTCTGTATCCAGAATAACCCCCAAATTACGTGCAGATCTTACCACAGGAATCTTGACACCCTCAACTCTGACATCCAAAAGAGACTCCAAATTTTTGCTGTCTTTTCCAAATACGAGAACCTTTGTTTTAATTGAATTCAAGGAAAGCTGATGTTCATTCGAATTTTTTACCAACAGATCGATATCCGCATTGATCTCACTTGTTGCCCGGTGCAATGCTGCTGACTCAAAAGTGAAGAGTAGCTGCGTGTCATCAGCGTACTCAAAGTCCACACAGTACTGCAGTCCATTGGTGACGAAAAATGTATAAACGCAGAACAAAATTGGAGCAAGAACCGAGCCCTGCGGAACTCCACTTCCGACCAATCCCAACTCCGATCTACCTGTCAATGTCTCCACATACTGATACCTATTTTGAAGATAACTCCTTACAAGTTTCACGGCCCTATCGGATAATCCTATATGCCCCAGTATCGCAGCCAACAGTTGATGATTCACTCTATCAAAAGCCTTGGAGTAATCCAAAAGCAATAAAACACAGCTCTTACCAGTGTCAATATTTCGAATAATGGTATCCACAATATCGAGAAGAGCTGCACAGCAACCATAACCCTTCCGGAAGCCTGACTGGCATGGCGGCAGAATGTTAAATTTATCCAAATGAGATCTTATTCTGACTGCTAAAATTTTTTCCAGTACCTTCGCGCAAGGAGACAAAATGGAAATAGGACGGACGTCATTAAAACTTGCAGGATTACTAACCTTGGGTATCGGAAGCACCTTGGAAACCTTCCACATGTCGGGGAATCTAGCATCTATTATACAACTATTGAAAATGTTAACTAGATACCTGAGTATACGTGGGCAGCACCGCAAAAGCATTTCAACGTTCAAGCCATCAGGTCCGATTGCCCTAGAATTAATTGATTTAATAATTCCAAATACTTCATCTTCATCTGTCAAGCTGAAATGCAATCTTTCCTCAAAAGGAGCGAAACTAGATGATGAATAATAAGTCATTGCATTATAGACCTGGTTAGCACTCAAGGTTTGTGAAAATTGGAGAAAAAAATTGTTCAAATCCTGTGGTTTATCCAAGGTAGGTGGGATTGTCTGTGCAGTAGCTTTGACATGTATACCCAGTTCTGCTAGTCTTGTCCATAAGATCTTACTATCACCCCCCCTCCCATCAATAGCAAACTGTATGTAAGCTTTTTTTTCTCTATTCACAGCAGCAGTGGTCTCATTACGAATATTCTTATAATATTCCCAGCTCGAAGGGGTTCTGTTGTTTTGAAAGTTATTGAGTTTTGAGAGTTATAGAGTAACAAAGTTGAAAAGAACACAACTGACTCTCCTTAGTCGCACAAGCTCCTAGAACATTCTGAGGGATCTCCTTGGGAAAGACTTGGAGGGGTCAGTATAATCATAATCTTGTTTATAGCCAAATGCAGATTGACTTAACAATGAAAAAAAAAAGTGTAAAAAAGCATTGACGTGGGGTCAATCTGCTTTGGCGCGCGTGCTTTAAACATGATTATGATTATACTGACCCATCCAAGTCTTTCCCAAGGAGATCCCTCAGAATCTTCTAGGAGCTTGTGCGACTAAGGAGAGTCAGTTGTGTTCTTCTTCAACTTTGTTACCCGGTCCTTATGGCAGCTTAGATACAGCACTGCTAATTTTTAAACCGACAGTGAACGGTGTCCACTATCCTTTGGGTAGATCTCCGGCTCGCTCTATCCTCTGAGCTTGAAGAACTCATCATTAAATTCAAATTAGCCACCGTGAACATGCGCGCCAAAGAGTACTGACTTCACGTCAGTGCTTTTTTTCATTTTTGCGCGTATGTTCTGGGGAACATACGCGTTATAGTTTTGCCCAAATGTGAAATTTAATTCTGTGGTGCCGTCCGGCCGTCCGGCCGTTGCCACGATAACTTGAGAACGAAAAGAGCCAGCGACTTGAAATTTTCAGGGTGGGTTGCGCATCCCAATACGACGGACAAGTTCGTTAATGGGTATAATCGGCCCAATGGTTTCCGAGTAATAATTTTGTTTTCAACCAAAATAAATCCGATCGAATTTAAACTTGGTGAATAGTTGTAGAATATAGACCTAAGCACGTTCGTGAAATTTTGTGAGAATCGTATTGCTAGAAAATTATTAAAAAATTATTAAAAAATATTTTTGTTGTCACGATAACCTGAGAACGGAAGGAGATAGCGGCTTGAAAATTTCAGGTTAGGTTGTGCATCTGAATGCGACATTTGAGTTTGTTTATGAGCATAATCGTCCAAACGGTTTTAGAGTTATAGCCATCTAAAATTTTCTGAAATTTGGTAGTTTTTTGTTCCTCATTAACTCGAAGAATACAAAACCGATTGAATTCAAACATTGCTATTAGTTGAAGAATGCCAACGCGAAAATTCTCGCAGAATTTCGTGAGGATGGTATAACTAGAAAATTAAAAAAAAAATAGTTGAAAATTATTGAAAACAAATCTATATATCATAAACTATTCGTCCGGCATGGCTGAAATTTTGGAACAGCCTTCAGAACCTAACTCTACTGCAGAATTCCAAGTTTGAACATGATCGGATCTATATTGTTGGAGAACCGGGCAGCCTTTTGTGAGTTCGGTAGCGTAGTGGTAGCCAAGTGTAGCGTGTAGCGGATGGGAATCGTCGTATGATAATATGTAGTCTATGGTCGTATTTTTGCGAGAAGCTTCAAAAATAAATATATGAATGTCATGATGACATATTTTCGCTCGTATATTATGGGATAATCGTCTTATTTCATCACAAATCTATGGGAGATGATAGCCCTACATTAGTGGTCAGACCTGGTTTTGAAAGAGATCCTCCTTAGGAGGAGGCAACTAAATATTGAAGGGATTTCTATGAACAAGAGTGAATATCTTTGCGAAATAGAGAAGGCGATTCTTCTTCAAGAGATCCATGTGCCTTCAGAGGAGTATATTTGCGAGAGGGGACTTGTGAAAGGTTATGTATTATTTTTAATATGATATCGCTGAAATTTCGCTGAAGGCTTCTGATCTTGTAAGGTGAGAGGCTCATTTGTGGATATTAAATCCTGTGATGGGTAGAGAGGAATTTTAGGCCATGTAGGCCACTAAGGCCCACTTGCACGAATGCGGGTTATCTAATTAAATCCGGATTAACTCTGAACCTAGGGTTAAATTGATAATAGGTCTTGCACCTTCAAGAGTTAGAGCCTAACCCTGGGTTAAAACTATAAAAATTTAACCCGGCAAAATAGCAGGGTTGAATGGCTAAGTCCGGGTTAGTCATGTAAAAATTGACATTTCTAATTTAAATAGTTTCGATTTGTGATGAATTTCTGGTAAATAATAAATATTAGCAGTGATCGGTAAATTGCTTGTGTGGTATTTTTGAGAATGATTCATGATTAATGGATATACTACAAACTACATTCTGATCTACGCATGCGCCCCGTTTTAACCTCAACATCAAAGATTAAAGAGAATAATCTTTGCTCAACATCGAATCTGAAATCTGAAACGTAAACAAAATATTCTCAATCCACGAAGTACGAACGAGTATTCCTTCCGTTGAAAATAATCGAGATTACCTTGTATTTGAAGATTGGAGGAATCTAGAAATATTGTTTACTTATGTGAAAGAAATTCCAAATTATGGAGAACTGTGGAAAAGTTGTTCAGAAAGAAGATATCTGGTATATGTCCTTCAGGATTTCTGGCTAAAAATCAGCAGTAAGTAATAGAAGTGAATTGAATGAATTACTTTACTCAGAGAAATCCAAGTCTTAATATTTCCTTTCAGGTTGGAATGAATTAAGGTCCAGTTGACGTAGAGCAAAAAAGTAATGCTTTTCGACAAATAGAATGCATCAGTTACTCTTGGAGTTACTGCAGATAGAATTCTTAAAAACAAGGTATATGGAACTTAGTCGATTGAATATTTGTGAAGCTTAAGTATATCTCATGAGAAAATTTAATATTGATAAGAGGCAACCAAGATGACATGAACACTAAAATTTTTAAAGTTCAAAAGTGGAATAGCCAAGAAGAAAATCTAGTGTTTCTATTCAAACAAATCTGTTTTCCTGATATCATGGGTCTCTTACGATCCATCATCAGGGTGTTTGGATGCCAGCGTGTACCTATATAATAGGCATTTTTAACGAAACATTTTAATTTTTCTAATTGCAGAATATTTTAAAATATAGGAGTAGAAGGCGATGCAATATAACATGTGTTTAGGTATATATTATGTATATTGTTTTCCCGTGGAACTTCAGGTATATGTTTCCTAAATGCTTGTTGCTTAGCATGCTTAACAATGAATACCTCTGAAGAACAGATTTTACTAATATTATAATAGAATGGCTTGATAATTCAACGCTAACTTTGAAAATGATGTATCCTAGTGTTGCAGAGGAAAATCCAAGTATATTTTACAACGAGAAGTAGTATATAAGGAAACGGAGAAAGTCAGTTATCATATTTTAATAATAATCTATATACAAGTATTTATCCTCCCTGCAGTGTTTCACGAATCCTCCATGATTATGTGGGCAGCAGTGGTCCAAACTCGAAAAAATGTATTGCATGCTGCTTGATGTAGTATTGAATTTTCAAAATGAATGTTATTCTTGATCTCTCTTGAAGTAAATAATCGAATATGTTAATAGAGTTTTATTCGAAATTATTTCCTTTGTTTGTATTACGGCTTCAGTGAGGTATACAAATTTTTTGTTCACTGAGGGCTGATATATTTTACGACCTGTAAACTGTCAAGTAGCCTTACCGAAAGGAAAGTAATCTGTAAATGTTCACTTTAAAGGGGATCAGTAAATTCAACGAGCACATAGTTGACGAATACTTTACGGAGAGGTTGAATAAATCGGCCCTTAGTAGATAGTATAAAACAATTTATAGATTGGTATCTAAATAAATGAATCTTATTTTCACAATAACTCTTTTCCCCTAACCCATGAAAACAAATTTTCACAGACAATTTACATGAATCATTAGCTTCAAACGTTCATTATCTTGAAATACAAATGAATAAGTGGAAATTTAATTTTAATATTTCAATATTGAATGGAATATTTAGAGTTTATCTATAATTTCAGATATCTCATCTCATCAACGAGTGACAAAAGTATTGAAATTGATTATGCATTAAACGATGTGTTCAAATGTCAAATTATTACCATATTCCATATCGACAGACATTCTTGTAATGATTATGAAGAATTAAAAAGGTTTGATGGCTAATATAAAAATTTGTTCAAGCACTGACGTGAAGTCAGGAGCTTTTGCGCGTATGTTCTATTGTCCATTCTTCTGTATTGGACACCCTTAATCGAGTTTACCATGGTAGGGTGTCCAATACAGAAGAATGGACAATAGAACATTGGTTCAAGCACTGACGTGAATCAGGAGCTTTTGCTCTTCTTAATGGACAAAAGAACATACGCGCAAAAGCTCCTGACTTCACGTCAGTGCTTGAACCAATTTTGATGTTGCGTTTAGTTCGAACACTATTTCTTGAACGAACTGCCAGATGTGGCGCATTCGGCTGGATACTCCAAGTTTAAGACGTAATATATTTCAAATAGAATTTCTAAGCATCTGCATGCCGACGGGACATCCACTTTGAAAGACGTTTCGTAGAAATATACGAAATATTCGTCGTCTTATAAGTAACCAAATGGTTGTAAGGAAAATTTTGCTTTTCCAGCTTTTCCTTTCTTCCATTTAGTATTTCATTCAAATCAGATAATTGCTGCAACAACAATATTGAATGTGTTATAATTCGACTTCAGATTTAGAACATTTCGACTGCAGTTGATTCTAATATGAGCTTGTAAATCCAAGAGTAGTCAATTTTGACTAATTGGAAGAGGATAAATTAAGAATGGAATCAGCAGAAACTTGCATTAATCAAAAAGTAAAATAATATCAGCATGAAGACCGAAAGTTATGTAGCACGTTTTGTAGTTAATAATAATAATAATAATAATATCGTTTATTTACCAAAAAATAACATCAATATGATGTATATACATTAAGTTCAGCACATCAATAAATAAACAGGGGCATCACTGAAGTTACAATTACAAGTAATTATAACTTGTGTGTGATATAGCCCATTCACTATAATAAAAGGTTTAAATTTAAAAATTATATCCACGTACACAGATATGCACAGCAATATCCATTTTCAAATACAAATTACAACCAAAAATAGCACACATAATCAAATAAACAACTTCATAAATCCATCCACAAAAGCAAGTCTGATCTCAACAGTGAGAAGAGCCACATGCAGCTTTTTCTAGAATTTCATTGTCGGGCATGGTCATATTCCAGCGTTATAAAGCAATAATTAGCCCAAAATAGCTATTATCACAGAAAGTATTCATGTTGAACGGCAAGTATAAAAGATTTAATAATTTCGTAGTTAGGTACATTTTTACTAATTTTAATTGACTTTACTATATTCCTAGTTCTTCAATCATATATTAAAAAAGTTCTTTATCACAGTCAATGATCCACTTTTTTATTCTGGTTCTGAACATACTGTATGTTGGAGCAATTTTAATATCATCTGGTAAGAGATTCCATGTTTTTGGTCCCAGATAACTGCAATGTCTCTGCCCCACTAATTTCAAACATCTTGGAACTATTACACTATACTCTCGTCTTCTGGTATTATACGGGTTTTCAGATGGTTTCACGGTAATGATATTTTTGCGTATATTGAGTAACATTTTCTGGCAAAAAAGTTGTCTAACGTTAAATATTCCACTTTC
Source organism: Halyzia sedecimguttata (assembly GCA_937662695.2). Classification (NCBI taxonomy): domain Eukaryota; kingdom Metazoa; phylum Arthropoda; class Insecta; order Coleoptera; family Coccinellidae; genus Halyzia; species Halyzia sedecimguttata. Next base: position 4,465,838 of record OW569418.2, on the reverse strand, counting down.
CTTATATAATTTATCGCTTGAATAAGTTCTTCCCTTTCCCAAGATTATCTTTATGATTCTTTTTTGAACAATACTTAGGCAGCTCAAATGTGCATCATTAACCCCTCCCCAGCCTATTATTCCGTATGAAAGCTGCGATTGTATCAGTCCGTAATACACTGTCTTCAAGTGAGCTACATCGAGATATTCCCTCAAGAGCTTGAACCTTGATAAAAATCCTCTCAGTTTGTTGGTTAAATGTGACACATGAAGATCCCATTTCATGTGTCGGTCAATTATTACACCAAGATATTTTATGGAAGTTGCTTCAGGGATATATTCTGACCAACGTTCAACGGTCCCATATTTGGTAGATGATTGGTGTAGGAGGTGAATGGTAAATATTTGGTCTTTTCTACATTCAGTGTAAGTTTATTATATTGGAACCATCTACTAATATTGATGAAGTCTTTTTCTGCCTTTCTTTTGAGTTGTTGCCATGTATCAGCACTGTAGAAAACTGCTGTGTCATCAGCAAAACTCAAGATACTTCCTTCGGAGTGAATCTTCAACAGACTGTTTACATATATGGTGAACAGCAGAGGGCCCAAGACCGTACCCTGTGGAACGCCGTAAGTTATTGTTCTAGGACAACCTTTTACACCATCAATATCAACCACTTGTTGTCGATCAGAAAGATATGACCTTAACAGGTCATATGCCTTACCACGCAAACCAATGTCTTCCAACTTGTCAAGAAGCCTCGTGTGACAGACGGTATCGAAAGCTTTGGAAAGGTCAACAAAGATGCAAAGCGACGGTTTAGATTTGTCTAATGATTTGTAGACATGAGATGTTAGTTCAAATATTGCATCCTCCGTCGACCTACCCTCTCTGAAGCCATATTGTTTTTCAGACAAAATATTATATTTCTCCATGAAGCTTGTTATCCTTTTTTTAATAATCTTCTCTAATATTTTTGCCAGATTTGAGATCAAAGATATAGGCCTGAAGTTAGAAATTTCTAATTTGTTACCGCCTTTGAAAAGCGGTTTAATGACGCCCATTTTCAACACCTGTGGAAAGACTCCTTCTTCCAAACAAACATAGAAAATATGTGTTAAGACAGGTGCAATTAGTCCTGATATGTTCTTCAACGTTTCTGCCATGAAACCGTCGTGCCCGGGGCTCTTTTTTGATTTAAGCTGTTTAATTATCTGTGAAACTTCATCCGCATTCGTTGCAAAGAGAAATATGCTTTCATTGTTTTTAGTTGTATCATCTTTGAACGATGTAGGAACCTCGATTTTACTGGCAAGCGTCTGTCCTATCTCACTGTAGTGTCTGTTAAATTCATCAGAAATATATCGCCTATTCGATACGATGTCACCATTCTGCAGTTTCACTTCAGTTATTTTTGTTTTGGGACGTGATTTATTGCAAATCTCATCTACACTCTTCCATAGCTCTTTGGACTTATTTTCGCTTTTATTTATCTCGTTTTGGTAATAGAGTCTTTTCGCTTTTTCTATGAGTTTATTCAGTTTCCTCTTATAGTTATTATATGTTTCCTTGAGTTCTTCATTTCGCGGGTTTTTCAGTAATAGGGTATATAATTTATTTTTTTCATTTATCGATTTTATAAGTCCAGATGTAATCCATTGTTTTCGAGCTTTCTGATTGTTTTTGTTTTAATTTCAGTTGTATTCCTGTTTACATAATTTCTCAATTTTTCTATAAATTTTCCACACTTGCAGTTGACGTCATCCTGCTTGTAGACGTCAGCCCAGCTTTCATTTCGCAACCCCAATTCCAACATGGCATAGTCAACGCGAACTCTTTTTTTGTTCGATGTTTTATCTATAGATATTTCATCCATACCCACCAACAACGCAATTGGTCGGTGATCACTTATTTTCTCATGGAATATGAACGACTGTAAATGTTCATGTAGTTTTGTATTCGCCTTCACGAGAAAATGGTCCAGGCATGTCAGGCTATCTGGTCGGGTTACGTCGTTAATGTAAGAGATAAATCCCGAATATTCCAAATTGTTCTTATATTCCTCAGCATAATCATTTTCTGATAATATATCGATGTTAATATCACCAGTTATGATGTGAACATCACTGGGTGGCATAGTATTTAGGTAACTGAAAAATCTATCATTGAAATCACGCTGACAAGAACTTGGTGGTCGATAAATCGCAGTTAATAACATTTTCTTGGAATTTGCCTTCATTTCGAGTTCGAGAATTTTTATGTCGCCTAAGCTTATATTCAAGTATTCATAATCCAGTGCACTATTGATGAATATTATTACTCCATCATTTTTATTAAATGTAGACTCATTATAGATTGTGTTGAATCCTTTCAGCCCATATACAGGGTCTTTCACGAGGAACCTCACCCATATTTATACGGGAAACTACTGAACGTATTTTCATGAAATTCAGCACTATTTCACGATGCTGATGAAATCTTAAATATTTTCAAGGCATGAGCACCTCCGGTTTTTCCGGAAATGACGTCAACTTCCGTTTTTCAAATTAGAACACCATTTTTTGGCGCTCTAGTTCCTCGGAACTGAGTGCTTATCAATTTGCCCAAATGTCTGTAATTTTCGAATATTTCGATGAAAATGGTCTTAAACGATTTGGTTCGACTCACTGATCAAGAATCCGTGGTCGAAATTCATTCTGTCCGGCCGGCCGGCCGTAGGCACGATAACTCTCGAACGGAATGAGCTAGAGAGTTGAAATTTTCAGAGTAGGTTAGGGGGATAAATATCTCGGCTAAGTTCGTTATTGGGCAAAATCGGACAGATGGTTTCGGAGTAACAAAAAAAAATTTTTTTTTTTACGAAACAAATTCCAAATTAAATTTTTTTCAATAAGAGGTTTTATCATAAGAATCCATTCATATCATTTTTAACTCTAACAAGCTAATACTTTCGGAGATATGATTTTTCAAAATTTCAATAATAAATCGTATTTCAACGTTGTCACAGAATGATATTATTCTATGTATGAATATGAATTGTCATAATGTCAAATGATGTTCCTGACAGATTATCTAATCAATCAAAGAATTGTGAGTGAAGTGAGAAAAATCTCAGTTGTTTGCTCCGAAATTAGTTTTTCTCAGAAAATTCTTACATTTCGGAACTGAACATGAAGTAAGAGATCTGAGAGTAGTGAGACTGCTTTTCATCCATAGACATAGATATAACTCTCGAACGGAATGAGGTAGGTAGTTGAAATTTTCAGAGTAGTTTAGGGAGATGAATATCTCGGTTAAGTTCGTTATTGGGCAAAATTGGCCAGATTTAATTTGATTTCTTCCATGGTGCTTTTCTCATTCTCATGATTGCTCATTTAATCTTGATAAATAAACTATTATTTGAATTGAATTTCCTTTAGGATGCAGTTCTATCATATGAATACATTGATATAATTCCCAACGCTGAGAAACCGATACTTTCGGAGATATAATTATTTGTTCGTTTTCACCCCCTTTTCTTCTCGTTTTTCAAATGAATTTGGGTTCTTTGGTGAAACTTCTCTGTTTTTGGCGCTCTAGATCCTCGGAACTGAGTGCTTATCAATTTGCCCAATTGTCTGTTATTTTCGAAATTTTGGCTGAAAATGGTCTCAAACGATTTGGTTCGACTCACTGATCAAGAATCCGAGGTCGAAATCGATTCTGTCCAGCCGGCCGGCCGTAGGCACGATAACTCTCGAACGAAAGGAGTTAGAGGATCGAAATTTGCAAGGTGGGTTTGGAGCGTAAATATCTCGGACAAGTTTGTTAATGGGCGAAATCCATAAAGCGGTTCCGGAGTTATGGCCAATTTTACTAAAAACATTTTTTATGAATATTTCCGAAACCGATGACTCGATCTATTTGAAATTTAGCATCAAATTGTAGAATCATGACCTTTATATACATGTGAAGTTTTGTATTGACCAGGTTACCGCAAAGTGTCAAAAAAAAATTAAAAAATATAAAAAAAATTTTTCTACAATAACTCTCGAACGGAATGAACTAGGCAGTTGAAATTTTCAGAGTAGGTTAGGGAAATGAATATCTCGGTTACGTTCGTTATTGGGCAAAATAGGCCAGATGGTTTCAGAGTAACGGAAAAAAAAATTTTAACTAACAAATTTCAAATTCAATTTTCATTCAAGGTGCAGTTTTACCATATTAATCCATTGATATCATTTTTAACTCCAACAAGCTAATACTTTCGGAGATATGATTTTCTTAAATTTCAATAATGAATCGTACTTCTATGTTTTCACAGAATGTTATAATTATTCTATCTAAGCTTTATTATATGCTCTGTGTTCATACTCGTACATGTCATTCTGTTCTATAAGAAAGAGTCAAATTTCATTTCAGGTGTTTTAATTTGATTTCTTCCATGATGCAGTTCTCATTCTCAGATTACTCATTTAATCTTGATAAATAAACTACTATTTGAATTGAATTTCCTTTATGATGCAGTTCTATCATAAGAATATATTGAAATAATTCCCAACTCTGAGAAACCAATACTTTCGGAGATATAATTTGTCTGTTTGAACTAGAGCGCCAGAAAGCCCCTGTCCACAGGGCTTGAACCCATTTTTTATTGCAGAAATAGATTCCTTAGAAAATTTCAAGTTATTTTGATGTAACAGTTTTAAGTTTTGGTTGGAAAATTCTCTCTGAGCGGAAATTTTCGAAAAAAAAATCGAAAATAGAGCTCCGCTGAAACAAGAATAACTTCGAGGTTTTTGGATGGAAAATTTTCATTTTTGGGATTTTACAAGATGTAAGATTGATGTATCCACTTTAAAAATCGAAATCGCGATTCATGATACAGGGGGTGAAAAAATCGCTTTCCAAGTTAGGGATGACAAAATCGTGAAAAATCAATTTTTTCAAATTAGAACCCCATTTTTTTATGGCAGATATTGAATCTACGTTAAAAAATAATGTGAGTGTATGCATCACACCCTTGCCCTAAAATGGATATTTTCTGAGTTATTCACAAAAAACTGTTTTTCGTCTTGAATTTTCAGCTATTTCTTTTCCCTTCACGCCAAAAAGATGAAATTTCCAGGAACTGTTATTTGAACCATGCTGTAGATTTTTCACCCCTTCTTGAAACCGACTTCAAGTTACTATTAGGAGAACCATGGCAAACTCTCGCAGTTATAACTAGAGAAGATGCTCAAAGTTTTGACCGTTAATTTCTAGACATTTATTTATACGTCTCAGGAATGCTTCGTGCGTTGCTCTTCATATTTCATCGGGAGGAAGAGATCTGCAAAAGTGTTTAAAAACCAAATTGAGTTTCAAAACTATGAATCTAAAAATCTAAACAAACCTGAACGCATTTCTGACTCGTTCTATGCAGTCCTCTTTATCAGTCAGGGGAGTTGAGTAGACAATATTTTTTATCCTACCCCAAACATAATAGTCTAAAGGTGTTAAATCGGGAGAACGTGGTGGCCAAAGATGTGGACCATTGTTCTCCAACCATCGATCTTCAAATAGCCTGTAGAGGATATTTGACACATTGAGTGAATTGTGTGGAGGCGCGCCATCTTGTTGATACCATAAGTCATTATGGTTCTGTACTAGCGGCTCAATTATTTGAGTCAATATGTCAGAATATCTATCTCCTAAGGGAGAACATTCTTTAAATAATGCAAACATGTGTAGTGTTCTATCTTACCAGTTAAAGTCCCATCATAAATGTGAACATCGAGAATTGCATTATTTTTGATGGCGCCAAAAACATTGAAACTCCAGGTCTCTTGAAAGTTCCATTGTCTGAAGTGGTGGTTGTTCTCTTCATCCCAATAATGACTGTTATGCCTATTGAAAGAACCACTCTTTGTGAATTTAGATTCATCTGTCCAAATTATACAGTCCAAAAAGTTTTCATTCTCTTGAAATCGAATCATCATAGCTTCGCAAAACTCTGTTCTCCTAACGAAATCAGTTTCCTTCAAATGCTGTACCCTATTGAATTTATATGGGTGCATTTTATGTTTTTGCGCGTATGTTCTGGGGAACATACGCGTTATAGTTTTGCCCAAATGTGAAATTTAATTCTGTGGTGCCGTCCGGCCGTCCGGCCGTTGCCACGATAACTTGAGAACGAAAAGAGCCAGCGACTTGAAATTTTCAGGGTGGGTTGCGCATCCCAATACGACGGACAAGTTCGTTAATGGGTATAATCGGCCCAATGGTTTCCGAGTAATAATTTTGTTTTCAACCAAAATAAATCCGATCGAATTTAAACTTGGTGAATAGTTGTAGAATATAGACCTAAGCACGTTCGTGAAATTTTGTGAGAATCGTATTGCTAGAAAATTATTAAAAAAGTATTAAAAAATATTTTTGTTGTCACGATAACCTGAGAACGGAAGGAGATAGCGGCTTGAAAATTTCAGGTTAGGTTGTGCATCTGAATGCGACATTTGAGTTTGTTTATGAGCATAATCGTCCAAACGGTTTTAGAGTTATAGCCATCTAAAATTTTCTGAAATTTGGTAGTTTTTTGTTCCTCATTAACTCGAAGAATACAAAACAGATTGAATTCAAACATTGCTATTAGTTGAAGAATGCCAACGCGAAAATTCTCGCAGAATTTCGTGAGGATGGTATAACTAGAAAATTTAAAAAAAAATAGTTGAAAATTATTGAAAACAAATCTATATATCATAAACTATTCGTCCGGCATGGCTGAAATTTTGGAACAGCCTTCAGAACCTAACTCTACTGCAGAATTCCAAGTTTGAACATGATCGGATCTATATTGTTGGAGAACCGGGCAGCCTTTTGTGAGTTCGGTAGCGTAGTGGTAGCCAAGTGTAGCGTGTAGCGGATGGGAATCGCCGTATGATAATATGTAGTCTATGGTCGTATTTTTGCGAGAAGCTTCAAAAATAAATATATGAATGTCATGATGACATATTTCCGCTCGTATATTATGGGAAAATCGTCTTATTTCATCACAAATCTATGGGAGATGATAGCCCTACATTAGTGGTCAGACCTGGTTTTGAAAGAGATCCTCCTTAGGAGGAGGCAACTAAATATTGAAGGGATTTCTATGAACAAGAGTGAATATCTTTGCGAAATAGAGAAGGCGATTCTTCTTCAAGAGATCCATGTGCCTTCAGAGGAGTATATTTGCGAGAGGGGACTTTTGAAAGGTTATGTATTATTTTTAATATGATATCGCTGAAATTTCGCTGAAGGCTTCTGATCTTGTAAGGTGAGAGGCTCATTTGTGGATATTAAATCCTGTGATGGGTAGAGAGGAATTTTAGGCCATGTAGGCCACTAAGGCCCACTTGCACGAATGCGGGTTATCTAATTAAATCCGGATTAACTCTGAACTTAGGGTTAAATTGATAATAGGTCTTGCACCTTCAAGATTTAGAGCCTAACCCTGGGTTAAAACTATAAAAATTTAATGGACACTCTTCTTAATCGAATTCACCATGATGAATTCTATTGTCCATTCTCCTGTATTGGAGACTCTTCTTAATCGAATTTACCATAGTAAATTCGAATTGAGAGTGTCCAATACAGGATAAACGTCGTGCGCGATCGTTGTGGGACCTTAGTGGAACGCGCCTCTAATAATGTATAATTAGTGTTCTGTGGTTCAAATCATAGATACCTTGTTCATATACTAATATAATCAAAGAAGGTTTTGAGGAACCAGTTGTTTCTGGAATTCTTAAATTCCTGTGTGTTAGATTATTGAAATATTGTGGTATAACTTTATAAAAGTGAATAAGAATAATTTATAGTTAGTGTTAAGTGTATTTCATTGCAAGTAAGTAATAGATTGTAAACCAAATCTCTTAAAAATACAACTGCTTGCTTATTGATGAGGCTAATTTTGAATCTCTTTTAAGAAAACTAAGGAAATAGATTCAATTTTACCTATAGCTAATAGAGCTATCCTAATAAAGAATCATCATGAATTCGTAGAGAAATTCCGTCCGTGTAAGGCCGGCTTTACCGCTGGCTTTAATATATCGATTAAATTCTATTGAAAATGAAACAGAGTAGTTATCAAAATCAATCGGTTATGTATAACAAGAGATTGGTCTTAACCAATCTGTTCCGGTTATTCGCTTAAATTTCTTCCTTCATTAAATTCATTGATTTTCACTTGTTGAAAACTGACCGATTCATTTACGTTTATAGACATAGAATTATTATTATTATTTTATGTCTATGTTTACGTTTGATCGATTATTTCAATTGAAAAAAAAAACGCACCAATACAATCGTACACACAGAATATTCTACAGCTTAAATTCTCTGATCGACATTAATGTATAGTACATAATATGTACATATACATATTATGTATATTTGTATTCTGTGATGTATAGGGTTAGATGTATGATGTCAGAAATGCGATAAAAAACATTGATCGATATTTGAATACACACTCACAAGAGCAAATTTAGGTAATAAATAAATAGCCTACACTAGAAACTACTATTCAATTATTCTTTAACGAACAGCATCGAATACAAACTAATCTACAAGAAAAGGTATTTAATAAAGTATAGTATTTATACAAATTTTTTCCAAAATAAGTCTTGATTCGTCTTAATATGTGCATTTCGAATAAATGTTCAAGTAACTTTAATATCAACAAATTTTAACTCCTGTGAAATATTCCAATTTTTTTCAGAAATTAAAATTTGATAGAAGATGCCTAAGCTGAAAAGGAAATCTGCATCACACCGTTCAAGACAAAAGAATAATGAAATCTATCAAAAACGTATTAATGATGTTCAATTTCGAAGTCTGGAAAATTTAGAACGAACGTTATTGCATGAAGAAGAACGTCAAAAAGAAGAGGTTCGAAGCAGTGAAAACGAATTACGTAGAGAAAAACAAAGGACTAAACGTCAAATTGACGAGCTCCGAAACGAAGAAAACCTAGAACGAAAACAAAGACATAAGACTGAACGGCTAAATGTTGAGGTACGAAGCGAAGAAAACGTCGTACGTAGAGAAAATCAAAGAACTAAACGTCAAATTGACGAGTTTCGAAAAGCAGAAAATCTAGAAAGAAAACAAAGACATAAGACTGAACGTCTGAATGTTGAGGTACGAAGCAAAGAAAACGTCGTACGTAGAGAAAATCAAAGGACTAAACGTCAAATTGACGAGCTTCGAAATGCAGAAAATCTAGAACGAAAACGAAGACATAAGACTGAACGTCAAAACGATGAGGTTCGTATGAAAGGAAATCTCAAAAGAAAAAATCTGCTTAAGACTGAACGTAGTGTTGGTAATGATGAATTTCTATTAAATGAGAATGAACGTAGGAAACGTAAAATAGATGAACTTCGTTCCAGTAATAGTTTTCGAGAATTGGAAAATCAAAAAAATTATACTAATAAAAAGTTCAAAGGAGAAACGGCTGAACTTGAAAGAGCAAATAAAAAAGAAATTGTAAAACAATTAAGAAGAAATCCCGAATTTCGTGAACTAGAAAGAGTTAAAGATCAGGAAGCACATCAAATAGCAAGATTAAGTCAAATAGATATTATTTCAAATACAAATTTAACAGACTGGGAAAAAATTTCAAGACAATTTAATGCAGAAGTTAAACTAGGACCAACAGAGGTATGTGTATGTTGTGGAGGTTTATGGTTTGTTAGTTCTATTAGACACTTAAAACCAAAAACTTTGCAATCTGATAAAATCTCTAATGAGTTCATGAGTCAAGTTTATTACTTACGCAAATTAGACAAATTCAAAAACTTAGAATCTTTTTGTAGTACTTTTTATAGGTACGTCAAAAAATTGCAAATTCCTAAACTTTGTCTGCATAACGGTCTGGATTTCCCAGAAATTCCAGAAGTTTTGAAAAAGTTAACTGTATTAGAAGAAAGATTATGTGCCATTCGTTTGCCTTTTATGCAGATCAGAAGTTTAGGCTTTGAACGTCAATGTAGTTTGCGAGGTAATGTAGTTAATGTACCAGTTTCAATAGATTCAACTGTTTCAGTTTTGCCACGTACATTTGACAATACATTAACAATACAAGTAAAATTGAAACGTAAACTGTCATATAAACATCATTATATTATTGAAACCATTCGGCCGAATAGGGTAAGACAAGCTTGCGAGTATCTGGTTACTACACCGTTATATATTAGCGAAGGAATTACGTTACGGCAAAATAAAGGACATTTGTCTGAAACAGAAGAATTTGTTGTTGATAGAAATGATTTATCTTCTCCTCTTCCAGATAATAATTTTCCACCTAATACAGATTGTAACGATCAAAATAAATTCAACTCTTTAGAAGATTTAGATGAAAATGCGGATTCTGAACCGTTAAATCCAGGCGGTCAAGAAACTCTTATTCAAGATGAAAATGAAGTTGAAAATTTGGCTTTAGCGCCAGCAGAAGGGCAACGGCCAATAGGTCTTCTTTTAGATACTAAGGCGGAAGAAATGTCTTTTCCAACGATTTATTGCGGTCGTCCTAGAAACCCAACAGTTTATTTAACATATAATAATATATTAAAGTCAGAAATGAGACGCTTCGATCGAAGAGCAGCCGTAGTATGTCATCTATTGTATACTTACAAAAAACAAGAAATAACGAAAATTTCGAACGCTATTTCTGTCTGTTTACGTAAACGAAAGCAAGGAACAGGTAATTATTGCGCGGCCCAAATGCTTGATAAAAATTTCATAAACAGCTTAGTTTTACATAACGACGGATATCGAATATTACAAGGTGTCCGAAGCTCGCCTGCGTTCTGGGAAAAAGAAAAGAAAAAATTATTAGCTATGATTCGTCAACTTGGTATTCCAACGTTCTTCTTTACCTTGTCGGCCGCTGAGTCAAAATGGGGAGAACTTTTAAAAATGTTATTTAAAATAATTGATGATAGAATGGTCACCGAAGATGAAGCATTGAATGCGGATTATTCCGAAAAGGCACGTTTAATAAGAACAGATCCCATTACATGTGCAAGATATTTCGATTACAGAACACGATGCCTCTTTAAAACTTGGAAAACAAAATCAGGACCATTCCAAAATTATAATGTTATAGATTTTTATCAACGCGTTGAATTCCAACAGCGGGGTTCGCCCCATATTCATGGACTATTGTGGTTGGAAAATGCGCCACAATTCCACGAAGAACATGAGAATCACTCAAACTTAATCGATTTTATTGATAAATTTATTACATGCGATGGTAAAAGTGAATTAGTTTCACACTTAATTTATCTTCAAACTCATCATCATACCGCAACATGTCATATTGATAAACGGCGAAATAAAAAATGCAGGTTCAATATTCCATATCCTCCAATGAAACAAACCGTTATCTTATATTGTTTGCAAAATATAACTAAAGATGAATCGAAAAAATTTTCAGATATTCGACAAAAAATTTCTGACTTATTAGCTGAATCTGTTCAAACCAAAAATGATTTGACGTTTGATCAATTTTTAAACAAATTGAATATTTCATATGAAGATTATATTATGGCCATTCGTGCTGGAATTAAACGTAATACCATTTTCCTGAAACGAAGGCCTTTAGATTGTATGATAAATGGATTCAATATCAAAATTTTGTCAACGCATAGGGCAAATATGGACCTTCAATACATTTTGGATCCATATAGTTTGGTTCAGTATATAATTAATTATATCAATAAGTCTAATCGAGGCATGTCAAAACTATTAAGTGACATGGAAAAAGAACTTACTTTGGGTAATTTAACTTTAAAAGAAAAACTTCGAGCTATCGGTAATAAATTTGTAAATGCTTCCGAAATTTCTGCCCAAGAAGCAGCATATCATGTACTAGGAATGCCACTTTCAAAGAGTAGTAGGTCCCATATTTTCGTAAATACATCTTTACCGGAAGAAAGGGTAAAAATGTTGAAATCGGAAAAAGAACTGCAAAAATTAGAACCCGACTCGAGTGACATTTTTGTTACAAACGTTATCAACAAATATGTAAAACGTCCATTGGTACTTGAAAGCTACTCTTTAGCTTCTTTTGCCAGTAATATTATACTCGAAAATCGCCATTTACATGTTGACGATGAAGAAAATAGCGAACATAATGCGGAAGACGACGAAGTTGCCGAGATTCAACAAGGTAATCGTAAAAGTTACAGAATTCGTCGAAAATCTTGTATCTTGCGTTATAGACGATTCGATGTTCACAAAGATGTAGCCAACTACTTTAGAGAACAAGTCATGTTGTTTCTACCATGGCGAGACGAAGAGAAAGAATTAATCAATGTGAACTGTCAAGAAATGTATAAAAATAATCGTGAACAAATTGAAAATGAGAAAAAAAAATTTAATTGTTTTTCCGATGATAATTACATTGAAAATTTATTGAATCAGGCTGAAAAAAATCTCGATGAAACAAAAGAGGATAACGATGCGCTTGCAGGTAACATTGACGAAGAATTTGCAGCGTATGCCTTAGATCAACCTGATATTGACATAATAGCACAGGGCGGAGGAAAACCGGTACGATCTAATGATGAAGGGGCACAAACGTTTCTTCTTCCTAACGAACTGTCCTCTGATGAATATAATCTATTATGCCGATCCCTAAACGATAGACAGCGACAATATTTAATGCATATAAAATCTCATTTTAGTGATAACTTTTCTACTCCACTCTATAATTTTATTGGTGGAGGGGCTGGGACTGGAAAGACTGTTTTAATAAAAGTCGTTTATCAAACGTTAACGAAATACTTCAATCAGTATGTCGGCTGTGATCCGTCAAAAATCAAAGTACTGATTTGTGCTCCAACTGGAAAAGCCGCGTTTAATATAAATGGCGTTACATTACATCAAGCACTAAGCTTGCCTGTCAATCAAGCAAGCTACGATATGAGTTTACTCAATAGCGAAACATTACATACTTTAAGCCTTAAATATTCTGATCTTAAATTATTAATCATAGACGAAATTTCAATGGTTGGAGCAAGAATGTTGACACAAATAAGTTCTCGTCTACAACAAATTTTTGCAAGTAAAGAAAATTTCGGTGGAATTTCGCTGTTACTTGTCGGAGATTTGAGGCAATTATCTCCAGTAGGCGATTGTAAAATTTTTAAAGGAAATAAAAGGACAATGAAAAATCCTTACGCAATTTTTCAAGGAACTCATTTATGGGACATGTTCAAAATGTTTCAAATGACAGAAATTATGCGTCAAAAAAATGATTTAGTCTTTGCTCAAGCCCTAAATAATATGGCATCGTGTACGATGACCCCACAAGATGTAACACTTTTTGAAAGTAGGATAGTTTCTGTTTTACCCCCGCATAAAGACAAAACAGTCTACCTATTTTACTCTAACAATGAAGTCAACAATTTCAACGATTTCAGACTTTCTAAGATGAATTCCGAATGTGCTATTTCGAACGCATTCGATGTCGTTTATGGAAGCGGTACTGAAGCTGCCAAAAATCATTTAAAAAATTCTGTAAGCGAGAAAAAAACATCAGATACTTATGGTCTGTGTTCACGGTTAACATTAAAACTAGGCGCTCGTTACATGATGACTAACAATGTTAATACAAGTGATGGTTTAGTGAACGGTGCTACAGGTATTCTAAGAATAATTGATTATGGTACAAATCCAAAAACAGGAACAAAGATACCAATGCGAATATGGATTGAATTTGACGAAAGTAGCATCGGACGTGAGGTTCGCAATGTTCAAAAACAACTGATTGAGAATCGTAATTTGATGTCAAACTTGACACCGATTGACACCATAAAGAAAGTAGTTACAACGAATAAAAATTCTAGTTTGCAGTTATATAGACGTCAATTTCCACTAATTGTGGCAGAAGGTATAACTATTCATAAAAGTCAAGGCAGCACTTATGAAAATGTTATTGTCACGATTGGACCTAGAGGTCTTTCTAGAGCTGCACTGTATGTGGCTTGTAGTCGAGCAACAAAAGCAGAAGGCTTATTAATTCATGGTAAATTTGTACCTCCAAAAAGAGAATTCAATAAATTAAATGACGATCGTGCAATTTTCGACGAAATTCAAAGATTAGAAACAACTGCAAAATTAAATACTAGATTTGAATGTTTTCTACACACGTCGGGAGAAAGAATTATGTATCATAATGTACAAAGTTTACATAAACATATTCTCGATTTACTAAGTGATCCATTTTTTGCAACGGCTGATTTACTTCTCCTGGTTGAAACTTGGACACTTCCTACTGATGTATATAATCTACCTCCGAATTTACGAGAAATCTCCAGAATAGATTGTAATCAAAGACGAACGGCCGGTGGTGTATTCATTGCTGCATCGAAAACAATTAGTAACAAGATATGCAACGTATCAAAGTTCATTGAGAGAGAAGAAAAAGGACATATAGAATTAATTCGTTTCGATTTCAACAATACATCTTATTTTGTCATCTATAATTCTCCCCGAGTATCGTTTAGTCTTACTCAAAAAGTATTGAATGATGCGCTACATCATTCATGTTTACTAAAAATCTTTATTGGTGACATGAACGTCGATTTGAACAAAATTAATAGACACATCAATTTGTTTAATTTTTGGAATTTACAATGTGTAACTCCGAAAAATATTCAAACAACTTATGGAGGAACTAATATTGATTGGTGCTTCTCTAATATATCTAATATACAAACAATGTTGTATGGTTCAACGTTCAGTTACCACAAGCCACTTTGTATAACGTTGACAAATACAAAATCCCCAACGATCAAAGAACAAAATTTAGTTGATAACCACACGTTGAGCGTAAAGCTCAATACAGAACAGAATTCGGAAACAATATCTCATGAGGACATGAAAATTTCACCTCCACTACCAAATGATCAAATCGTTAATCATAATCATAAGTCGAAAAAAATAAATCCCGAACAAAATGAAAATATAAACGCAAATGATGATTATATTGAAATTTCTGATATAACATCTCAAAACTACAATAATGAATATATACATGAAGGCTTATATAATACAGACAGAGTTTCATGCTATTCGAATTCTGCTATACAATGTCTACTTTCTCTATTGGAATTTAGAAAATCAGTTGATAAAAGAAATTCTGATATTAATCGAAATATATTTTTAGTTATGGATAAAATGTCCAGAACTACAGAAATTATAAGAGCTTCTGTTAATGCTATGTTCAGCGAACCATTTCAACAGGACGTTCAAGAATTTTTACAGTTTCTTTTCGAAAAGTTAGACGATGATTTTGTTTCTAATTTAAAATTAACAATTAACGAAATTTCCTATTGTGATCAATGTGATCATCCAAATTCTATTAACGAAACGAAACTTTTCCATTTCTTAAATATTCCAAACTTAAATGAAATATCGTTCAATGATCTATTGGAATGTCAAGAAAATACTACATACTGTAACACATGTAACAGAATTATATCTGTTCGAAAAAAACTACAATATGTAAACAAATACGTTTTTTTGGTTCTTTCGAGAATTGTTCAGATCGGAGGATCTGTGGTCAAATTGAAAACAAAAATTAGAGAACTAAATTCAAATATGGTTAAAATCGATGACCATATATTTAAAATTAAATGTATAATAAAACATCAAGGAGAGGACAATAATGGTCATTATATATCTGTTATAAGACAAAGAGAAAATCATTGGATAGAATGTAATGATGAAAAAATTAACACATTGTCTATCTTCAATTCTTCTTTGGGTGAAGAATACATTATTATTCTAGAAAAATATTGCTAGAATTAAAGTCATATTTAAATAATCAAAGTAAAGAAAATTATAAGTTTAGTTACTAACATATTGAATAAAATTCAATTATATTCTAGTAATGTTCTATTACTTAATCTTAAATAATGAATGCCCATTGATAGATCTATAGGTGTTGAGGTAAAACATAAAGATCTCATTAGTGATAGAAAAACTGGCCTAAAACGCCTCTCTACCCATCACGAGATTCAATAATGACAAATGCGCCTCTCACCTCAAAAGATCAAAACAGTGTGGTTAATTCAACTGAAAAAACAATGATTGAATCAAACATGTCAGTGACTCAACTTATATAAAACATAATGATATTTGTAATTTTATCATTATTTCATCTGCACAAAACACTTATGCAGCATTGAAATAAATACATATTGTCAGCTAAGAACCAGCATCGCAAAAATCAATTTTTCGCTAAAGTGAATAGATGACACATTCAAATTTTAGCTGCCATTTATAATGAACCATTATTTTACTATTGCTCATGTGACAAGGAGTGCCGTTATTCGCAATCGAGTCAATACGACTATCTCAAAATGGGCAGCAACATGTTGTGTGATGCTGGTTCTTAATCGACAAAAGTAAATTGCTGTTTTGCAAATATCTGCATATCAAGTATTTTTAACATTGAATGAAATATACATAACTATTTCATATGAACATCACTATTATTAATAATATATATGCTTATTTCCAGTGTTTAAAAAAAATAATTGAGTAATTGACATTTAGAATGTGCGATTTTTGTTATTGTAAATTAAATTATTTTTTGTGCTCCAACCGAATTTCTTGGTAATCAAATATAATTATTAAAATAAGCTCGTTGATAGATCCAAGAGTGCTGAGGTAAAAAGGGAATTACATCCCTCGCAAAAAGATGCCTGTCCTTTTTAACGGTATAACAAGTTGCCAAATGCAGACACATACCGAAAGTTGACCAGGTTCATCAATTGATGCACCTCTCTCCCCAAATCAAAACAATATGGCTTATTTGAAATAATTACATATAGTATAATAATTTTTTCCATGAAACATAAGTGTCAATTATTCAATTAGTTTCATCTGAAATTATCATATGAATCGTAAAACTTCATGTGCTTGTAACACACAAGAACTCTACAAATTAACGAGAAAGGAAAATCGTCATAGATTCACGAGAAATGCTATAAACGAGAAGAAAGAAGAAATTGTAAAGCGCAGCGGAATATGTCAATAATATCATCAATATGTCGAAAGGAGGAAATAGGGATAAATTCACCTCAGTCCATTGATTTAAGATTCTTCCTTAAGTAATAGGTAAATTTTGAAATCAGATTATAAGAAACTACTTTTTCAAATTTCTCAAAAGTCCATGCTTATTGTGATTTTAAGCAATATATGTACGTCATATATCATTTTTCAGATGATGGAAAACTCTCGGCTACTAATTTAAGTATACAACAAACGAAATCATTTTGGTACCATCCACAACACCAAATATGTACGTATCTTGGTCCAGATTGGCATAAACTGTTTATCCTATGGTAAAGTCAGAACTGAAGTATAATCAAATGGGAAAACACAGTATATCGCAAGTATAATACAACACTTAATCAATCTTTATGATCTGGTAATCTTAAAAATTTCCTTTCACTAGAATTTTCTTTTATAGCAATTCTTTAAAACTTCTCAGTAAATACCCAAAAGCAAATTAATTTAATTCAGATATAATATTTTAGATAAAGGACAACCTTCAATTAATACAATCTATGTAAGAAAGTATGGAAAGAACCAACAAGCATTCTACAACCTTCATAACTCAAGAATTCTTCACATCTTAATTCCAACTTCTACGCTCTACTTCCTTCCAGAAACTCTCATATAGTATATATAATTACATTTACTAATTTAGTTATCTATATCAGCATTGTTATATATTTAATACATAGTGTAGTTACATTATAGAGTAGAGGTTTCTAATTTAAATTACTTATTTACTAATTTTTTTGTTTAAAACGTTATAGAAAATTTATATAATGTGCAAATATAGTTACTATCAAATTATGTTTAGTGTCACAAATTTTGGAAACCTCTGCTCGGTAGGGTTCTATCTCTTTCTCTATTGTTTTGTTATATTATTTAGTTCATTCTACTTTCATATTTTATGTATTCTATCAATCAGTTTTATGAACTTGTGATTGACATTAACTGTTAAAATAACTTAACATTTATCATCTATTCCAAACTCTACTCCTGAAGAAGAAATCCGACAACACACCTGGTTCTCCATTATTCTCAAACAAACAAGATCATTGGAATTGTATATGGCAGATTCTTATAAATTTATTGTTTCAAGTTTACTTCCTCATAGGTAAGAATTCATGAAAGTGTCAATTTATAGACAACATATTTATTTCAAACTTCACATATTTATACAGATTAATATATGGAATGAAAATTGACATCTAGACACTATATTGTTAAAAAGAAGGAAGAAGAATTTCTTAAATCCACTGCATCTCGATAATGTTTACTTCGATGAAATAAATTAAGATTGAAATATGTAGCAAAATCACCCGTATTTATTGATTTCTCTCCTCATTGGTAAGTAATAATGAAATTATAATTATTATAAAGCTAACTTATTTATTTCAATTGTCTAATAACTATATGTAATTTCTTTAACGATTCACTTTTCAAATAAGGGATAACTTTAAATGAAGATTTCTGATATTTATCCCTGTATAATTAAAAATCAATCAGGCAATTGAAGAAAAACATAATATGTATAGCTTCCTAAAAGCGTTTTTATTTTTGTATATATTATATATATATATATATATGGAAAGGTTTAACGGGTAATTCCGCAAAAGGAGCAGATTAAAAATAATTCTGCTGGTACCTGCCGACATGATCCATATTTCTATATATATATATAAATATATATGTCTTTTCTCAAACTTCATAATTACAAAATTAACAGAGGAGAGTCTATCATGTAGTACAAATGTTCAATGATAATCAAGACTAATTCTAATTATTCAATTCTCTTAATAAATTACCTTTAAAAAGTTTTTGAGAATAAGTTAGCAGAAAATTAAAAAGAATTAATTATTTTTAAAATTTGTTATTAGAACCTCAGAATATTATAAATTGCCAAATAATCGTAGAATTATTATGAACTCTACGGTTAACACTTTTCGGATATGATAATTCCTAAATCCTAAAAATTAATCAATTTTTCTTTGCAGAACGTCTATTTGTCTAGCAGTTCATGAAGAAAATACCTTAGAAATCTGATGTGAAGTTATATTATGCATACCAAGGAGAAATCGCATCAAAATCAAGAATATTGTGGATATAATCAGAATATATGAAATATTTAGAACATATCCAAACGAAACTCCACCTTTGATCAACTATCAAGAATATTAGTGAAGAATGAAATTAATAGAATTGAAAAATTTAGAACATATTCAAACGAAACTTCATCTTTGGTAAACTTGAAGAAATATCTTTGAAGCATCTATTTAGAAAAAACAAACGAAGCTCTTCCTTTAGTCAAATTTCCTCAAAATACATCAATCAATACTGTATTCAGAGTATCCAGGTAAATATACAACTTAACTCAGATTTCATTGTCAACTGTTTTATATAATTTTTTTCTTTTTTAGTTCAATCGAATTCAACACTGAATTCCAAAAATTATCAACTAATTTTAATTTTGAACTTGTTTTTGTTCCATTTGAAAAAAAATCATTTTCTGTTTGTTTAAAACAACGTTTTGGAGATAGAAACTTTTGAAAATAATATAATAATTAAGAAAAAATTTGTTATTTTACAGTGTACAAAATTGTCAAATCCTGAACTAAATTATGGCTACATCTATCGTATTCTATTTTAAACACACAATTTAATTTTTTTTTTAAATAACTTGTAATTTTATTTTAGAAAAGAGGTTTCCAAATAATTTTTTTTAACTCATACATAAATAAACATTATATAATAAAATATTATCTTCTTTCCAACAATTATTTATGTCAATTCGTTAAAAAAAAATTTTTAACGAATGTACACAAAATTTGGGAACCTCTGTTTACTCTTAGGCCATATTAATTTCAATAATTTTTTTTCCTGTATAAACCTACTAATTTAAGGCTACAACCATCATATTCTATTTTATACAATTTCATTTTATACAACATGTTATTATATTTTAGAAAAGAGGTTTCCAATCAATTTTTTCTTTGATACCTAAACAATCGTTATTAATCAGAATATTAATTCCTTTCCAACAATTATGATAATGCATTAAAAAAAAACAAAAGACGAATCATGTATCTACACGATTTGGAAATTTCTGTTCGCTAGTTTTCCACAATAATTTCTATAAATTTTGTAAATAATTATTAAGTGCAATCTTTCCACAAACTTTATATATTCATCAAAAATATGACAAATCAATCATTTCTTATCTTCTATTAAGAATTTACATGATCATAAATTTATCAAAGCTAAGTTCAATGGAATATATATGGAATAATAGATAAGGGTTTCAAAAATATTTACAATAAAAAAATAGTATTAATAATATTATTATATATATATTAATATTTTCTTATTATAATTTAAACTTAATTTATGCAGTATGCAATAATTAAGCAAAATAAATTACAATATTTTGTTTTTGTTATTTGAGAAATATTGATAATTTTTTATAATCATAACTATTGTAAATGTTTCATTAGTTTTATTGAGAAAAATCGAATTTATATAAAACTTGCAATACAAATTTATAATAAAAAGAACTAAATAAATAAACATAGTGTTTTTGTTTTAAACATAAAAAATTTCTAGTAATACGATCCTCACGAAAATTTGTAAAAACTATCACGTTGGCATTAAAAAATTAATAACCATGTTTTAATTCAATCGGTTTTGTATTTTTCGAGTTGTTGAGGAAATAACAACCAAATATCTGACAGTTATAACTTCAAAACCATTTGACCGCTTATACCTATAAACAAATTCAAATGTTGCATTCAACAAACGAATCAGATTGAATGAGACATATAGATCTTACGAAATTCACTTTTAGAATTTTATAACAAAGTTATGCAGTTACATCGGCCTAGGCCGCTTACTGTGATATGTATAATAATAATAATAATGTACAAACAAACCAGTTCCATTGGTATATATATATTTTTTTGATATATACACTATCATACAGTTTCTATGAATAATAATAGTTACATTTTTCCATGCGGAAGGGCATATCCTCTAGTAAAAGCAGCAATAATGAAATGGAGATAATTTTACATATAAACAAGTGACCATTTCATTTCTTATATAATATACCAAAAAAATTCGCACTCAAAATATAGTAAATAATAAAAAATAACTTCTGCTAGTAAATCTCAAAATTAAAAAATAAATTATAATAGATGCAAACTATCCATCAAGAACCTTTAAATTTACAACATATATAAATATATTGTATATAGTATATTATTTTAGGGGGTTACTTGCGCTGCAACCTTTAAGTCTATTGTGTCCCCCTTCAAAGCTATCGATGTCATTACCGTCTATAGCTCACCTTCCAGTTCCAGAGTTCTGATGAACTCCAGTATCTGGGATGGCTTCAAAAAGACTACGTCTTCGCTCCTGCAAATTTCTTGCCCAAAGCAATCCTTAAGTTGGTTTGAGATGGCGAAGCATTCCGTTATAAGGTAATCAGGAGTTTTATCCTCCTCCCAACAGAATCTGCACTCGTCAATTTCTACTAGCCCTAATCTCATCATATGCTTGCTTCCTGAGGCCGCAGTGTCCTGTGAGGAAGTGCAGCGTGTTCTTAATAAGGTCCAAGTATCTCTTGGATTTGCCTTCTCATTTCCTATGATTTCAGCATGTCCAGGAACCCAGACCAAATAGACCCTGTAGTTCTTGCCTACTTCATTGAGTTTTCTTCGGCACTCTCATTTTAGTTTGGATTCGTTAACATGGGAGCTCAGAGCTTTAATAGCAGCTTGACTGTTAGAGTGGATTAATACATTACATCTCTGATAGTTTCTTTCACACAGCAATTGGCCCATGGTCTCCCAATTTTGTGATTAATTATTTCATCATACTATTAATATAAATCAATAAGATTCAATCGAGAATTAATTGGTTTCATTAAAAAAGTAAATATCAAAACAATTATATGTACGCAAAAATTATTTTAACCAAGTAAATATCAAAAAAAAAATTGGTTCAAGCACTGACGTGAAGTCGAAAGCTTTTGCGCGTATGTTCTATTGTCCATTCTCCTGTATTGGACACTCTTCTTAATCGAAAAAAAAATTGGTTCAAGCACTGACGTGAATCAGGAGCTTTTGCTCTTCTTAATCGAATTTACCATGATGAATTCTATTGTCCGTTCTCCTGATTGGACCCTTTTAATCGAAAAAAAATTGGTTCAAGCACTGACGTGAAGTCAGAAGCTTTTGCGCGTATGTTCTATTGTCCATTCTCCTGTATTGGACACTCTTCTTAATCGAATTTACCATGATGAATTCTATTGTCTATTCTCCTGTATTGGACACTCTTCTCAATCGAATTCACCATGATGATTTTTATTGTCTATTCTCCTGTATTGGAGACTCTTCTTAATCGAATTTGCCATGATGAATTCTATTGTCCATTCTGGACAATAGAATTCATCATGGAGAATGGACAATAGAATTCATCATGGTGAATTCGATTGAGAAGAGTGTCCAATACAGGAGAATAGACAATAGAATTCATCATGGTAAATTCGATTAAGAAGAGTGTCCAATACAGGAGAATGGACAATAGAACATACGCGCAAAAGCTTCTGACTTCACGTCAGTGCTTGAACCAATTTTTTAATATTCTCCAAACACTCGATTGAGATAATCCCAGATCAATCTCGGCGTCTTTGAGAGAATTTTGAGGATTCACACGAAAATATGCAAGAACTGTAATTTCGTTGTTCTCATCTTCTACTACACTTTTTTCTCTGTGTATAGTTTTCTTAACGAAAGATATGACATTTCTCAAGTTTGTCATGGTTCTGTTAATGGTATCTCTCGTTGGTCTGGGTCGGTCAGGAAACCTCTCAATGAACAGTCGAATCGTTCTATCTACAACTTTATTACATTCTCCATGAAGTAGAATGAGATTTAAATAATCTTCATTGGTAAAATTAGGCATAGTGATCGATTTTATAACTTAATACGAATTATCACCAAATTAATAGTAAACACAAAATGCTACTGAATAAAGAGGAATTAGGCAGATGTAATTAATGATATCTATCATTAAAAAAAAAAGAATGTAAAACATGGTAAGTTTTTGCATATGGTTCATAAGGAATTATTTATTTATCACTGGAGAGAAAACCGATGGCCGATTAGTTGAAATAAAGAGGTTTCCGATACAAATTCGAATCAAAATTCGCCATCTATTTAGGAACAACCTGTAACATTTTTCTCTTGCATATTAGGGTAGTAAAATCTAAAACATGGTTTAAGTAACAGTTCCTGAAAATTTCATCTTTTTGGCGTGAAGGGAAAAGAAATAGCTGAAAATTCAAGACGAAAAACAGTTTTTTGTGAATAACTCAGAAAATATCCACTTTAGGGCAAGGGTGTGATGCATACACTCACATTATTTTTTAACGTAGATTCAATATCTGCCATAAAAAAAATGGGGTTCTAATTTGAAAAAATTGATTTTTACGATTTTGTCATCCCTAACTTTGAAAGCGATTTTTTAAGCCCCTGTATCATGAATCGCGATTTCGAAGTGGATACATCAATCTTACATCTTGAAAAATCCCAAAAATGAAAATTTTCCATCCAAAAACCTCGAAGTTATTCTTGTTTCAGCGGAGCTCTATTTTCGATTTTTTTTTTCGGATTTTCTCGCTCAGAGAGAATTTTCAACCAAAACTGAAAAAAGTTACATCAAAATAACTTGAAATTTTCTAAGGAATCTATTTCTGCAATGAAAAAATGGTGTTCTAATTTGAAAAACGGAAGTTGACGTCATTTCCGGAAAAACCGGAGGTGCTCACGCCTTGAAAATATTTTAGATTTCATCAGCATCGTGAAGTACTTATAAGTGCTGAATTTCATGAAAATACGTTCAGTAGTTTCCCGTATAAATATGGGTGAGGTTCCTCGTGAAAGACCCTGTATAGTGGCGTCAGAAACTCTGAATGTTTCTGTCAGTACAATAACATCGAAGTTATCATCCAACTGGCCTAAGTAAACGAGTAGCTCATCTATATTTTTAGCAATACTTCTTATGTTAGTGTGGAATATTTTTAAGTCACTGGTTCCCTTTTCCAAATACGCATTAAAGGCTGTTACTTCCTTGATGTTATGTGCTCTTACTTTTTCATTTTTATAACCTCTTATGAATGGATCCATTGTGCAACATCAAAGTGAAAACGAAGGCCAACCGGTGCACAGTATAAAACTAATGGAAGATGACCTCAATACCCCTCCTAGGTGTGAGATGTTCTTAAACCCTCACCTCTAGGTTTTTTTAGTAGGTCTCAAGTTTCTCACTTGAGCTACAATCTTCTTGGGGGTCTCTGAAGTTGACGTGTGGACGGTAACACCTTTTCTTACAGATTTTTTTGGTTCTTCTTTGTTGTTTTTAATTTCTTTCACTTTTGTTTCGTCCCTTTGGGGTTCTTTTGGTACGTATATATCCTCCTCTACTTCCACCCCTCTTGGCGATGGTGTTGGAGGTTCACTGACTACTTTTCTTTCTGCGATCGGTGAAAAGTAATTGTCTTCCGTTGCTGATGTTCTTGAGCTCACAATGTCTTCCGCCCTGTATACTGTACCCTCCACTATCAGTTTATCTCCTCTAATATGTGCTGTTCTGTTACCTGATCTAGCCTCCTTGAGCGCTCCCACAAGAATTTTCCTATCCTTCAGTTCGTCTTCGGTTAGATCTTCAGCTATAAATATGCCAGTCCCTTTCAATTTTGTTGCGCTCTTCAAGATTTCCCGTCTTTTCATTTCCGAAACGAGTGAAATCAATATGGGCCTACCGTATCCCCCCTTTTTCCCCAGTCTGTGTGTGCGATCCAGCTCCAGCCCTGCCACCTGCACACTCAACCTCGTTGCCGCCAGCTCAGTGAACTCCTGCACTAGCGTTTCTTGGTTCTCATTCTGGCCCTCCCTTATACCATAAATGACAAGATTGTTTTGTTTCAGCCGCTTCTCAAGTTTAGACAATTTGCCACTTAATGATATGTTCTCCTTCTCCAATATATCCACTCTATCTTTCACTGTCTCCAACTCCTTCTGTACCGCTATCGACCAATTTTTAGAAGTCTCCTCAAGCGCTTCAATTCTTCGGCTGATATTTTCATTCACTCCCTTCAGAAGTGAGTATACATCTTTGATGGTAACTTCTCTATCATCCATAATTCCCTTCAGGTGCGCCACTGGTATACAAACTGTTTTTTCTCAATAAGGCGTTTTTGTCAGTTTTTAATTATTATTATTGTGGATGAGAATGGATGGTTTATAAGAGAATAACAGTCTGATTTCTAAATCAAAATCAAAATATTGTAGTATTCATTACATCACGCAGATTTTCAGATAAAACTCTCAATGCTCAATTTATCTAATGTACTCTTGTTTGTTGCTATTGTAAAAAAGTAACCAGTCTAAAAGGAAGGATGAACAAGCAAGAGACTTATTTCACTCTCTTGGGCCGATAAGAGAGACTTTGTACAGATTTTGAGGGCCACGGAAGGGAAAAAGGACAAAGCAGTGTCAAGGATATGATAGATTATAATAACTCAATAAGTAATTTCTATTACGAGAGTATAATATGAAGAATAACACAGGCCAACAAAAAAAATTTTTTTTTTAACTTTTTTTACTTTAATAGGTGATCTTTATAGATTTTTTTGATCTGAATCCAAATCTGGCTTTGGTTTTTTTTCAACACCCGTAGTTTTCGAGCAATCTGCTATTTATTATACAGTATATGGGAAAATTAATTAAACGCTACGTTACATCATAAGCATGGTTTTATTTACAGTAGGCTACTTACAACAGTGATATAATATACTAATACAGGTTTCACTCGTCAGCTGGAATCGGTTTATATTTTCTTTCTATTTTTTCTTTGAAGCTTCTTGTGTAGCTTTTTCTGCGATGAGTTGCTTGCTGAACTTCTCGATGAAATGACCAACAGTAGTCCCCCATCATGTTGATATTCCAGCGGCCCTGGTAGCGTTTTTCCATTACTTTAATGTCTTGGTGAAAACGCTCACCTTGCTCTTCACTTACGTCTCCCAAATTCTCCGGGAAGAAATCTAGGTGGCTGTTTAAGAAGTGAACTCATCAAACATCCTAAATTTTTAAACTTGTTTTACATCTCAGCCACAAAAGAAACATATTCTGGGTGTTTTTCATTTCCCAAGAAGTGTTTAACAACTTGCTTGAATGATATCCATGCTTCTTTATCATTTAAGGTCATTGTGGATTCAAAATTAACGTCAAACATCATTTTTCTAATGTCAGGTCCGACAAAGACGCCTTCCTTTAGTTTAGCTTCTGAAAGGTGTGGAAACTGTTGGCAGAGATACTTGAAACAAGTTCCATCTCTTGGTAAAGCCTTCACGAACTGTTTCATAAGGCCTAACTTTATAGGTAGAGGTGGTAGGAGTACGTTTTTTGGATCTACAAGGTTTTTCCTCAGAATGTTCTTCTCACCAGGTTTTAAAGACTCTCTCACAGGCCAGTTCTTTCTGCACCAATGTTGATCCCTTGCTCTACTGTCCCATTCACACAAGAAACAAGGAAATTTGGTAAAACCACCTTGCTGACCGGGAAGCATACATGTTACTTTTTAAATCGCCACATATTCTCCAACCATGAGCAGAATAGCCTATTTTATTTAAAAATATATCTAGGTTTTCATAGCTTTCTTTCATACGAACGGAATGACCGTATAGATGCATACGTGCTACCATTTTTCAGTAAAACAGCCTTTAAACTAGTTTTGGATGAATCAATAAACAGCCTCCAGTCTTCCCTTTTGTATTCAATACCAAATTCATTGAACAGACCGGGAATGTCTGAGCAGTACACACAGTACATAGTACAATACGTCAGCTGTTTACAGTAAAATAGATTCAACCTTTTTCGCCAGCAAATGTGTTTTAGCAGTGCTACCAACGTCCTCTACAACCTTTATACCCACTTTTTTAATTTATTTAAACTATATGAAAGCTGTTAAATTCTGTAATAAAATCAGTTAATTTAATAAGTTTATTTATAGAATGTGAAAAAATGGTGGGTGGTACAGCTATTTAAGTATCATATTTGAATCCCGCACCCTAAAAAACATAAGAATTAGGTGTTTTCAGTGAAAAAGTTTTTTCACTGTTGGCCTGTGTAATTAATTCAATGAATATCACAAGCGCAAAATTTTTCATGTCATTTCACTGCACCGTATTGCATACGCAATTAACTCATCAAAATTTTTTATTTATTTATTTGTTGTTATTGTTAATCAACTACTTTATTAATGTCAGCTATAGTTGAACGGAATATTTTAGCGTGAGAAAGAGAGATCTCGATTCACATTATCACATTTTTTACTTTAATTAATTCTTCTATAATACTTAATGGGATAAATCAAAAAGTACTCACATTCAATTTGAAGAAAAAACTGTCTTCGACTTCTGCCTGGCTGGGACGCCAATTCTCCTTGTTTTTTCTTATATTTATAGTGGTGAACATATAAGTTATATTCAATAATGCCTGATTTGGTGTGTTTGAAAAAAGTCAGCTCTAACAATTGAATTTTATATCATAAGATACACCATACCTCAGTAATATTGATACACCTCCAGTTCTCTTATTGTTCGACCTGCAGTTCACAAAAATGTACCCATCGATGTTTATCTCACTCTCTTTCACGTCTTCGGTAATATGTGTCTCACTCATGCAAACAATGTCCGGTCTCCACTGCTGGATTAAGTTCACTATTTCACTTTTCTTGTTCATAAATCCCTGGCAATTAAAATAGACAATATTATACGTACTGAATTGCTATATCTCCCCGTA
Organism: Halyzia sedecimguttata; assembly: GCA_937662695.2. Classification (NCBI taxonomy): domain Eukaryota; kingdom Metazoa; phylum Arthropoda; class Insecta; order Coleoptera; family Coccinellidae; genus Halyzia; species Halyzia sedecimguttata. The sequence continues at coordinate 4,437,918 of OW569418.2, read as the reverse complement.
GTTAATTTTCTTTGTTATGGTCTCAACAATTCTCAAATAACATGGACAGCTGGTGTCGAAAGATGTGTGATCTACATTTAAATTTACTTTCAAATGTTCCACCTTCTTCATGCAATTTATACACTTTTTTACATTGCTCTCACAGTCCTTAGTGTCATGATTGTCGGCACACTTGGAACAAGCTTTTTTATTTTTGCAATCCTTCTGAAAATGATTATATCCTCCACAATTTGAAACAGCGAAGAACATTATGAAATTCGTTGACATAACACTTTCTCCACCCTAAATTCAATTTTTCCATCCCCTTGAAAAACCGTACATAGTTGGATCCACTTCTATAACAATATTCCCAGAATTCTTTTTTGACTTTATTTCATATTTTCGTATAATTTTGATCCTGCTCATAATATCTTCATCACGTAGTGTTAAATCATTCTGAAAATTGATGCATTCCAGTAGATCGTCATTGTCATACTCAATATATTTACTTTCGACTCCCTTTATAATAAACTTTGGTGATTTCAGGACTGCTTCCTCCACCTTATATTTATTTCCTAATTCTTCCTTCAGTTTACTATATATAATATCTTTAGATATGTTATTTTTACAATTGATTACAACACCTCCTTTCCTGATATTTTGCATTCCATCAATACCAATTTTCAACTTTCCCGGGTCGATTTTTTCAGCAATTTCTGTCTTTGTTACACTACTCTGTTGTTCTCTTAATGGTTTTATAAGCAGGGTTTCAGCATAAGATTTTTTGTGACTTGGGAAATCGACTTTATCACAATTTTTCTGTAGCAAATTTATTATCTTCTCTTTGTCCACAATCAGTTTTTCTTTTACTGATAATAACTCCCTGAGTATACTGATGGTTTCGTTATTTTCACATTTACTGCAGTAGAATTTTAGTTTTCTACTCTCTCTTTTCATTCCTAGCACTTTAATTTCACCTGCAGTAAGACCAGCGCAGGATTTGCATATCTTTTTTTCACAACTATCACATTCCAACGGATTCCTCTCCAAAGAAGTACATCCACAAATTCCGCATTCCATGGCAACCTTTAGCCAGGAGAACCTTATCGTCTACCATATGACACAGAAGAAATATGTTAGAAAACAATCCGTGAAATGCCACAACTCAGAGTTTATTCACATGAATAACTCACTCAAAAATAAATCTTCAACAAAAGTCTTTACGAAAATCGGATCACAATTTCACGAGGAAAATTTTGGTATAAGTATCTTAATTTACCGCATAGTACTTCCACTGTTAATAGTAATAAACTCAGGAGCGCAAAACAACATACATGTTGAATTATCATTCACTTCATACTTTTTTATTTGGTATTTTTATTTTACTTCATTTTATTGTTCACGCTTAATAAAATCTAGCTCTAGCCGGGCTTAACCGTGACAATTGGCGCCCAACGGAAATATAATTTTTAGTTTGATTTTTCTTTTCAAGTCTCCTTCAATTTCGGCACGGGATTTGAAATTGTTTTGTATTGTGAATAAAAGATAAAAGGACATAAGTGAGACCGCATAATAATTCGCGACTTTCAGCATCTTATCGCGTTCGTTTTTTTTGTTGAATTGTTTATTCAGATAATATAATTTCACACATGCTTGGAGTAACTCGTAGAAATTATAGTTCACTGAATTAGAGTATTTCGTATTTATCTCTTTCTCACACATAAGACTGGGGTTTGTTCTCATTTGTTTTTCAGGTTGAGATATTTCAGTTTCATATTGTGCTGGTGCATTGGAATCGATTAATTTGTGGTTATTTTTCGATTAAAATATGTCTAAGCCGAATTTCGAAATAAACCGGTTGAGCAACGATGAATTGACTTATGAATTGGCAATTCGTGGCATTACAGGGGTTACCAAAAATGATGATTTGCGGAAATCTTTACGTCAACTTTTTAAGTTAGAAAAATCCGATAATTCGTTGTCATATCCAACTTATCCATTTAAGTTTACAGAGGATTCAGATACATTGACTGGGAAGTTGAATGAATTAAAAAAATCATATGATAATTTTGATGGCTCGGATGATATAGTCTATACAAGGAAATGTTATCTAAGTTGGCTCATGCATTAGGGCGGCTTAATCTTTCAACGCCAAATGATGATGAACAAAAAAAGATTAAATCTTCACTTTTAGTAGGATTTTTAACATTGACATCAGATATCCATAGAAAATTTAAATGTTTCCACAGGCAAAATTCTACTCCTCTAACATTAGATCAACAGGGTAAGAGCTCTAGTTCATCTTCTGATGATGAAGATATAGCGGTTTTATCAAATCTTAGGTTAGATTCAAACAAAGATTCCGCGAGGGTAAATACAGGTCCACTTTTTTCGAGTTATCCATCAGTAACAGTTCCAATTCATATGTGGAATTTGAAATTCATAGGGGAAGAAACCGAAATGTCAGTTAGTGCGTTTTTGGAGAAGGTCGAAGAATTGGCGATAGCAAGACATGTTTCAGAATCTAATTTATTTGATGGCATTATTGAATTATTGGACGGTAAAGCATTATGTTGATATCGAAGCATTCGTAAGCAAGTCTTAGGATGGAGAGATTTCTCACTGAAATTAAGGGAACAATTTCAACCGCCTGATTATAACTCGCGTTTATTTGAGGAAATTAAAAAACGAACGCAGGGAAGAGGCGAAAACATTGGCATGTAAGTAGCAGTTATGGACAATTTGTTCAATCGTTTGTCGACACAGATATCGGAACAGTCTCGATTACTAATAGTTCTAAAAAATTTTACACCGTATTATCAACGTCAATTAGGAAAAAGTGTCATTGAAACTTTTGAAGATTTATTGAGAGTAGGCAAATTAATTGAGTTAAGAACTAGTAATGCTAACACTTATGTTGCCCCAGTTACACAACAAAATAAATTGTTAGAACCGGATTTAGGGTATAGAGAGACATCATCCGGATATTCAATTAGGGAACAAACGCATTTTTCTTCCAGAACTAGTAAAAGTAATATTAAATGCTTCAGATGTGATAACTTTGGACATATAGCCTCAAATTGTGATAGATCCACAAGGGTCGAAAATTTGAGATGTTTCAAATGCAATAAGAAAGGGGTTACAGTTAGGAATTGTCCCAAGTGTTCAGGGTCGAATTCGGGAAACGGGCAGAGGAGACTGTCTGTCTCTTTCATTGGCAAGTACCGCAATTGACAATACTCGAGTCGGAATTATTTTGGATTATATATTTTCTTCCAAAAATTGTCGAGATAAACGACCTTATTTAAGCATATCTATATTTAGTCATGAGCTACAAGCATTATTAGATTCAGGGTGCACTAAGACGGTCATATCTTCGGATTTCTTTAATTATTTAAACAAAAGATTTAAGATAAAGCTGACGAAATTTACAAATACTGTGGCTGTGAGAGTAGCTAAAAATGATGCACGATATAATTGTGTTGGTTCTGTTACAGTACCGATTACTCTTGAAAATAGAGTACGTGTTATGGAAATCTTGGTTATCGAGGATCTAACTGAAAATTTAATTATTGGCGTAGATTTTTGGACTTCTATGGAAGTAATTCCAGATCTTATGTCAAAAACTTGGTCTTTCAAATCTGCAGATGCGAACAACGATGAATCAATCAATTCATTATATTCTGTCAATCCTGCCGTAACTTCACAGGATAAATTAACATGGGAACAAAAAGAGATTTTAGATAACGCACCAGAGAAAGGTTTTAAGGAACTAGGGGAAGGATTAGGCTGCGTGAAAGATGTAACGCATAAAATCGTGGTTGACTCAGAGCCAGTTAAACAAAGATTTTATCCCGTTTCACCTGCAATGATGAAACATATTGACTTAGAATTACAAGATATGTTAGATAATGATATAATAGAAAAATCAGACTCGGCTTGGGCTTCACCCATCGTGTTAGTTAAGAAGAAAGATAGTTCACATAGATTCTGTGTAGATTACAGAAAGTTAAACGAAGCCACTCGAAAAGACGCATATCCAATTCCTTATATTTCAGCTACTTTAGATAAATTAGGAAACGCAAAGTTCATTAGCACAATAGATATTAATCGGCGTTTTGGCAAATACCAATGGCTGAACATTCGAAACACTACTGCGTTCACGGTACCTAACAGAGGATTGTTTCAATTTAAACGTATGCCTTTTGGCTTATGCAATGCAGTTGCTACATTTCAAAGACTCATAGACAAGGTAATAAATTCGTCTTCAGAACCATATGCTTTTGCATATCTTGATGATATTGTTATTGTAACACAGGATTTTGATAAACATATAAAGATTTTAGAAGAAATATTGTCAAGACTGAGGAAAATTGGTTTAACATTGAACAGAGAAAAATGTAAATTTTGTAGATCAGAAATGAAATATTTAGGTTACGTCATTAATGAACACGGGTTATCTGTAGATCCAGATAAAGTTTCTGCTATTTTGAGATTATCAAAACCAAATAAAATTAAAGAAGTTCGTAGAATAATAGGTTTAGCTTCCTGGTATAGACGATTTATACCACAGTTTGCAACGTTAATATCACCGATTACTGGTTTGTTAAAGAAAGGAAAAAAATTGGTTTGGACTGACAAACATGAAGAGGCCCTTCGATCAATAAAAGAAAAATTCATTTCACCTCCAGTTTTATCCTGTCCGGATTTTACGAAACCATTCACGATTCAGTGTGATGATCTTCAGAAGGTTTGGGGGCAGTACTGACACAGTCATCTGGTAAAATAGACTATCCAGATAGAGTTATTGCTTATATTAGTCGTTCATTAACTTGGTTAGAAAGAAAGTATACTACGACCGAGCGTGAATGCTTATCAGTTTTGTTTGCCATCGAGAAATTTAGGCCGTATATAGAGGGAACAAAATTTACTGTCATTACTGATCATTGGTCACTACTGTGGTTAATGTCATTAAGAGATCCTAACGGTCGTATAGGACGATGGGTCCTAAAATTGCAGCAATTTGACTTCGATATTGTCCACCGAAAGGGCAAAGAACATGTCGTTCCAGATATTCTATCTCGTGACACGCTGCCAAATCGGGAAGATAGTTCTGAGGAAATTTTAAAGGTAAATATACAATTAAATGGGAGTAATCTTGTTGAAGATCCTTGGATTCAAAAACTTAAACAGAATATAGAAAAAAGTCCCTTAAAATAGCCGTCTTGGAGGATTCAAAATAATGAATTGTACAAATATGTTCCTTCAAAAAATTATGACTTCTTACAACCAGCATGGAAACGAGTTATACCGAAGTCGGAACGTAAGAAACCGCTTGAGGAAAATCACGATGATCCACGATGTGGATATCCTGGTATTTTCAAAACATTCAAAAGAATTGGTCAATATTATTACTGGTCGAAAATGGCAGCTGACATAGCGGCATACGTTAAAAGATGCTCAGTATGTTGTAAAAATAAACCTCTTTTACGAAAACCCGCAGGTTTGCTGTCTTCACATCCAATTCCTAAAGAGCCGTGGTCATGGGTTTCTTGTGATTTCATTGGACCTCTACCGAGATCTTATAATGGTTTTAAATATATTTTGGTTATTACTGATCAATTTAGCCAATTTGTTATAGTTCGTCCACTTCGGAATTCTACATCTAAACTTTTATGCAAGGCAATGGAGGATGAGTTCTTCTTGATATATGGCCAACCAAAAATTTTGTTATGCGATAACGGCCCACAATTAAAGTCTAAAGAATTCAGAGATTTGTTGAAATCTTACGGAATGATTCAAAAATTTATAGCACATTACCATGCGCAGGCTAATCTTACAGAGCGTGCGAACCAAACACTTGAAACAATGATGCGTTGCTATATTACAGATAATCACAAATTGTGGGATGCGGATTTACAAAAAATCGCCTGTGCACTGCGCACACAAGTGCACGAGACTATTAAAGTTACGCCTTATTCAGTAGTTTTTGGTAGAGAAATACCTACCAATGTGTGTAAACCATTCGATTCTTCAAGCGATGTGGGAGATGACAGCGGTAGTATTGATGTTAATATCGATCAGTACGATAAGCTTAAAAACAATGAATCTTTGAAGAAGCGTAAATTGCTGTTTCAAAGATTATATTAAGATATTCAAGAACGAATGAATGCTGCGGCAACAAAGAATAAAAAGTATTACGATTTACGTAGACGTCCTATTACTTATGAGGTAGGTGATAAAGTCTATGTTAAAAATAAAAAGTTGTCCGACGCGGCACAGCAGTACTCAAGCAAGCTAGCTCCATTGTACGTAGGTCCGTATGTTATACGTAGACATATATCTATGTGGACGTTTGAGCTCTTTGATTCGGATAGGAAGAAGTCAAAAGGTGTGTGGCATGCGAAAGACTTAAAATTGGCACCACCGGAAAGTTAAATTATAATATTTATACCAAGTATACCCAATAATGGAGGCTTTGTACACTGTTTCTCCGCTTATTCTATATTTCCTCAAGATCTTATGCTATTGGACTATCGATTTATACGAAAAAAAGAAAGATTAATAAGAAAAAATTGGTTCAAGCACTGACGTGAAGTCAGAAGCTTTTGCGCGTATGTTCTATTGTCCATTCTTCTGTATTGGACACCCTTAATCGAATTTACCATGGTAAATTATGTTGTCCATTCTCCTGTATTGGACACTCTCAATTCGAATTTACTATGGTAAATTCGAATTGAGTGTCCAATACAGGATAATGGACAACATAATTTACCATGGTAAATTCGATTAAGGGTGTCCAATACAGAAGAATGGACAATAGAACATACGCGCAAAAGCTTCTGACTTCACGTCAGTGCTTGAACCAATTTTTTTTTTCGTGATTTTTTTAAAATTTTCTAGGGGTACGATTCTTAAAATTTTTTTTTCGTAATTTTTTTCGAATTTTCTAGGGGTACGGTTCTTACAAAATTTTAAACACGTCTTTATGTTGATTTTCTACTACTAGTTACAAAGCGCCATTTCGATCGAATATTTATGTTTTGAGTTATTAAGGAAATAATATTCCAGGTGGGTATAACTCGGAAACCGTTAGACCGATTATGCCCAAAAACGAACTCAACTCTCCCTTTCGGATACGCAACCTACCCTGAAAATTGCAAGTCCCTATCTCCTTTTGTTCGAAAGTTATCGAGGCAACGGTCACCCATCTACTGAACTCACACAAGAATGCTCGAATCTCCAACAATATTTAACCGATCGTATTAAAACTTGAAACTTGGCAGTAGAGTTACGTTATGTAGGCTCTTGCAAAATTTCAGCAATTTCGAACGAATAGTTACTGATATATAGAATTTTTTTTTTTTATTTTCTATGATTTATTAAAAATTTTCTACAAATGCTATCCTCACCAAACTTTGCAAACATTTTTGCGTTGGCATTCTACAACTAATAACCATGTTTGAATTCAATCGGTTCAGTGTTTTTCGAGTTAATGAGGAACAAAAAACCACCAAATTTCAGAAAATTTCAGATGGCTATAACTCTAAAACCGTTTGGCCGATTATGCTCATAAACAAACTGAAATGTCGCGTTCTGGTGCACATCCTAACCTGAAAATTTCATGCCGCTATCTCATTCCGTTCTCAAGTTATCGTGACAACAAAAATATTTTTTAATAATTTTTTTAAAATTTTCTAGCCATACGATTCGCACAAAATTTCACAAACGTGCTAAGGTTCATATTCTACAACTACCCACCAAATTTCAATTCGATCGGATTTATATTGGTTGAAAACAAAATTATTACTCGGAAACCACTGGGCCGATTATGCCCATTAACGAACTTGTCCGTCGTATTGGGATGCGCAACCCACCCTGAAAATTTCAAGTCGCTGGCTTGTTTCGTTCTCAAGTTATCGTGGCAACGGCCGGACGGCCGGACGGCCGGACGGCCGGACGGCCGGCCGGACAGAATCAAATTTGACCTCGAATTCTTCATTGGGGAGTCAAACTTAATCGTTTGAGACCATTTTTTTCAAAAAATTCGAAAGTTACAGACATTTGGGCAAAACTATAACGCGTATGTTCCCCAGAACATACGCGCAAAAAGAAAATTTTCCAGGAAATTTTTTTTTTCTGTTGGTGAGGGGAGTGTAACGGTGTGGAGTCACCGGACTGCGCAGAAACTGCTCTGTGCGCGGGCCATGGGACGCTCACCGGCGCAATAATTCATTTTCCATGTTTCTCTCGTGAATTACGCAATACGTATTTTTAAGAAAGATTGAATCTATCAAAAGATCGGAGGATCGTTTGAAAATCCACTAGAGTGGGATCATAAAGCTATTCATCGAATGTTATATTAGGTACTGGTTTTGAAAACAGTCACCTTTCGTTATATACGGATTTTTGAGTAAACACAGCTATTTAAGAAGGAAGTTTTCGTGTCTTCTCTGTGTATCTCCACACACCGCCCAAAAGGAGGATTCCTTATTCCCGTGGGAACTTGTGGTTACCAGTCCCGAGGGCCACAAACCGGGAAAGATTTGTGTTGCTTACCGTTGAGGAGGTTTCCTTACCATTACCGTTGTTCTGCGGTATCACAGCTAAGTCCATTCAAACTTTTATAATGAAGGAAATGTGTCCTTATGGAAATGTAATTTAGTGTGGATACTTTCAGTTATCTAATATATTGAGTACAACCTTTTTGTGAATAGACAATACATTAAACTAGTTGTTCTCTTATACCCTGTGTTGAAATTGAAGGAGAAGTATTTGGTATTTTTATTCTTTCATTTTATTGTTCACGCTTAATAAAATCTAGCTCTAGCCGGGCTTGAACGTGACACATTGCTTCCAAATTCTCAAAAACATAACTGCGTACCATAAACGGTAAATTCGCTGTTCCACGTCTATTTCTCCATCTAGAAATGAAGTTACTGAGTAATTCATAAATTTCAGGTAAGCAATTGTTCCTTGGCTGTCGGGCACTGCTTCCAAGAGCTTCAGTATATTTTCACGGCATATTTTTTCTGCTGCAGCGAGGATCATTTCATCTTCTGCCTTCAAACCAGACTTAACAATGAAATGTTTGTCTTTGGAAAATTCATTGATTAAGATTTCAAGCTCACAGATGCCACATGGTTACCCAAAGGAAGTATGATTGAAGCTTTTAACAATCGAGTTCTGAGCTTAGTGCAAATGTGTACAGTGTCTTGTATGTTACAGGAATCGTCCGCATTTACATCCATTTGATACCATGGCCATTTGTAAAATTTATTGGGTGCGGAAAGTTTGCATTCAACTCTCATTCCCTTAAGTAAACGACTGTCACCATCGGCAGAGAATCCCAAAATTCTTATACCAAATCTTAATGCTTCTTCCTTCATGAACACCCATCTTTTTTTATATCTTCAAATGTAAGTTTATTATTCGTTCCAAAAATAGATAGACAAAATGAGGGAGCGAATATGGAGACAGATTGTGCCACTATAGCATATGCATAATTTGCTTTTTCTGCTTCTGAAAAATAATTCAGAATTTTTGCAGCAGACGAAGCCACAAACGTATTTCTAATTGGGACTCCCTCTTCGGATAGCGGTAAACAAAATCCCATAACATTGTTTGTTTTATGATCGTATTCAACTTTGCCTGTAATTCGTATTCCATCTTCTCCTATCCAAACCACTTTGGGCAAATGCCTTTCTTCAAGAAATTCTTTCAAACCATTGAAGTCGCAATATCCTTCCTCTAACTTTGGTCTCTGGGAACTCACACACCTATTGATGGTTGTAATTGAAGGTATTACACCATTTGAATTTGCGTGTAAGGTTTCGTTCAATAAGCGCCCCCCCACGTAGTATATTATATTATATTATTTATATTATATTATTATTATTATCTGATCCTCCTGGGTCTTCCACAAGGAGACCCCTATGTATAAATACATAGAATTTTTTTTCATTATTATATCAAATTTGTTACTATGAGTATCCTTCTGAGAATTTTGTTTCGCAATTTCAATAAGTTTCATCAGAGTTTTTTTGTAAAAGCTTTTTGTGGATAGCATTCGATTGGACTAATGGTTTCTGTGATAAAATCACATTCAGTGATATTTTTTATCAAATTGTTAGCTAAATCCGTGTCTGCATGGATAGTCATATTTATTTTGTCCAAAATAGGAAAGAAACTGGTTATGAGACACTGTTTTTCATACAATTTTTCCCATTTTCTTCTAAGTCTTTCTTTTCTTTGATACTTACGAACTCCACTTTGATTTGAATGTTTTTAGTTCTATGGATTCTCGTTCAGCAGATGATATGATATGAATATATATATATATATATATAATTTGATGTTGTTGAAACGCTTTTATGAATCGAAAGAAGAATTTTGCGCAGGTCAGTGTTATGTACGGTACGAAGGACTGTTTCATAATTTGATGTTGTTGATACGCTTTTATGAATCGAAAGAAGAATTTTGCGCAGGTCAGTGTTATGAACGTACGAAGGACTGGTTCATAATTTAATGTTGTTGAAACGCTTTTATGCATCGAAAGAAGAATTTTGCGCAGGTCAGTGTTATGTACGGTACGAAGGACTGGTTCATAATTTGATGTTGCTTAAACGCTTTCATGCATCGAAAGAAGAATTTTGCGCAGGTCAGTGTTATGTACGGTACGCCGGACTGGTTCATAATTTGATGTTGTTGAAGCGCTTTTATGCATCGAATGAAGACAGTTAATGGTCACGCATAAAAATAAACAAAGCTGGTTCGAGGTTAGTGGTATTATCCTTTTTAATCTACCGCTGTGCTTTGATGACCTACGTTATCCTTATCCTTTTCAAGAAAAACTAAACCTTTATCTTAAATCACACGACATGGATCCAGTATTATTTACTGTTCAGTACTCTTCTAATATTTTTTTCATAGATTATTATTATAGTTAATATTTAGTATTTTTAGTAATTTATCATATATTGAAAAATATTTCTGTTTCATTACAATGAAATACTTCAGTTATATGGACGAGAACTGAATTTTTTGTATTCTTAGGCCGCTCGTATACCAGCACGACGAGACCACAACGCGACCGCAACGATACTTTTTAACGAGGGATTCGCGTCGCATCTTTGGTATGGGCGCTTCTATGTCTAAGGCTGCTCGTATACCAGCACGACGAGACCGCAACCTCTTGTCGCTTATTAGTCGCGCACGAGGTTACAGATAGACATGTCTTCACCAAAGATACGGCGACGCGATCGCTACACGACCTGTGTTCTACTTAACTGATCTCGAGCGACTCAACTTGCCAGTCGTCACGGAACAGCGATGTGACAACCAAATTTGTGCTGTGTGGTGACAACAAATGGATTTAATGTTTTCAAAATGAGCGAAGAAGCGAATAATATGAAGTTAGTTCAACTTGTGGAGAAATATCCATGTCTATATGACTACAAATCACCGGAATATTCCAGAAGGGATATCACTGAAAAAGCTTGGGCTACAATTGGAGATTAAATATATTGCACAGGTTAACATTGAAGTTTATTGGTTTATACAGATAAACTGCGCGTTTTAAACACAATATTGCTACTGCCAAGGCAATGATGCTTTATCTGTAATGAAATAATCACTAAGGTTATTACGTAAACCGATTGGATTTCTGGTCAAGACATTGTTCTCTTTTTCTATTCCACTTGGTCTAGGTACTATATCATCCCTCTCGTCTGGGACTGTACTCTGGTACATTCGACTTTCCCGTTGACGTATGAAATTGCAAAGGACACAACAGCATGAGATAATATGGGTTATAGTAGTTGTATTAGTACAAAGTATTGCGTTTTGAAGCACTTGAAATTTTTGGGACATCATTCCAAAAGAGCCTTCAACTGTCTTTCGATCTCCACCAAGTCGGTAATTAAAAATTCGTCTTTTGTTATTTAGTGTCCGTTGTGGATATGGTCGCATCAAACATTTTTTTAGAGGGAAAGCTTCATCGCCAACAAAAAATATGGAAATTTTGGTTCACTTGAATCATGTGGTAACATTTTATCTTCAGGAAGGTATAATCTTTCTGTTTCTAACCATCGTCCTAATCTTGATGGTCGGAAAACTCCACCATCACTATTTCTACCTGCAAAGCCTGTTTCAGTGGTTGTAAACAAACCATCTGCATCACTACATGCCATTCATATGAATGAATGGTAATTTTTATAATTACAATTTGCGGAACCAGATCTCGGAATTTTTCTTAATTGTATGTGTTTGCCGTCGAGAGCTCCTAGACAATTTGGCAGATTCCCTAGCAATATTCTTCCATCTCTCTTTATTTGGTAAGGGCATATACTCAGGCTGGAGAGCATTCCATATAGCTTTGCTCGTTTCAGCAACAATTTGCGAAATAGTCGAATCGCCTCTCACAAAATGGAACGAAAGGCACCTGAATGTGCTCCCTGTTGCCAATTACCTAAAAATAAATATTTATACATGTAGATGCAAATTTATCTCAGAAAAATGATAATGCGATGCTCCCCAGAACATGCGCGAAAAAATATGTTTGGTATGATATAAACATTTTTATATAGGGAATAATACGAAACTCAATGGGAACATTTATTTCCAGTTGCAGGAGCCAAAGAAAAATGGAATACCTACGATCAGTTTATGTTCGTAAACGAAATCCGCATCCAACCGGATCAGGAAAGAAACAAGTCAAATCATATTATTTGAAAAATTTTATGGAATTTATTATTCCGTTCATTAAAACGCAAGTGACGGAACTTGGAAATGTGCCTCTCCCATCTCCACCAGATTGCAATAACATTGAGAGCGATATACCTAACGATGAAAATGCAGAGGCAGTGCCGGACATTGTAACACTAGAGGCAGAGAAACCACAAACCACCGTGGTGAAAAACGTTTCCGCAGAAGTTTCTGTATCATAAAAAAGAAGGAAAGCAAATCGAATCAAATCAAATCAAATTTATTCAGCACATTGTTACAAACAAATGGTAGCAATTATAGTCACACACAAAAAAAAAACACTCAAAGGATACAACAAGAATCAACTGATTTTTTTTTTCACTACTCGAACTCATCTGCAAGAAATTCTTCAACCGAGTAGTAACACTTAGTTGTTAGAAGAAGGCTGAGATGTTTTTTGAAACCGCTCGATCGTTTCATTTCCTCTGGAAGGTGATTATATAATTTAATTACTAAGTAATTAGTAGCTTTTTGAGTTCTTCTTATTCTGTGGTATACACAGATCTTGTCTATGGCGTGTGGCATACTGATGGAATTCACCACTTACGATATATTTATGCTTATTCTCATGAGCATGAAGCAGACAAGTATAAATGAACTGGCAGTGTAAAGTTAGAATGTTGAACTTTCTGAAGCACATTAAATGAAGTAGAAATGAAGTAGATAAGACGTTCATTAAGCATTATGCAGAAAAGAGGAAAAAAGGAGATTATTCCGGAATCTCCGATAATCCGAGAAGAACATTTTTAGAAAGCCTGCTCCCTGAGGTCGATGAGATGCCGGAAAAAACTTTCAGACTTTTTAAACGAAGGGTTTTCCAATTAATTGATAATCTTAATAATAACTCAAACGAATCAACCTCTCAATCATCACTTTCCCACTCCTTGCCTTCTAGTAATCCAACCTCGCTATCATCAACCTATGCAGCAAGCCCGGAATCAATCCATTACTCTACTGACCAGTCGCCCTACCTACTATCAGATTCATCTCATTCGTTGCTTTCTAATAATTATAATTTTCATTATGTAACCCTCTCTTCTAATCATGGCGACAACAATATTTTCACACCGTATGATATTTGATTCTTTCTCACCGTATGAAATTTGATTTTTTCACAGCGTATATATTTGATTTTTTCATAAATAATAATAAAGTTTGTTACAAGTACATCTTGTTCAAATATTTCATAAATATAAACTTACCTCAAAGTAAATAGCAGTCTTTCTTCAACGCCAACACTGCATCTGTAGTTTGTATCCAATTTTCGAATGGCCGGAGACACCGCAGTCAATAATACATTGAACGTTTCCTTTGTACATCCGGTAAAACTATTGAAATCTGTCTTCATCACATAAAAATTCTTTTACCAAAATAAACATTCTCCGCTCTTCATTAGTTATTATGTACGGGTGAATCCAATATCGACGTTTTCGCTTTCTATTCTTGTAATAATAATAAGCCATCATTATATCTTCGTCTTCACTGCTTGACATTCTCAATAAAATGCAGAATTTCGTCTTTTTCACAATATTAGTCTACGTAGCGATGGCGTAGCTTTGGTGTACAAGACCGTAGTTTGCTGGTCGACAACTAATCCCTCGCTAAAAAGTATCGCAGCGGTCGCGTGGTTCTGGTATACGAGCAGCCTAAGCGACAAAAAGTCGCGTTGTGGTCGCGTTGCGGTCTCGTCGTGCGGGTATACGAGCGGCCTAACCAGGTCCCGCGACTTGCAAGCGACACGACGTCGCGGTCGCGTTGCGGTCACGTCGTGCTGGTATACGAGCGGCCTTAGTATTAAGTAAATACGACTGTTATAGCCATTTTATATCTTTCAGAATTACAACAACATTTGGTAGTAACTCCCAGTCAGTCAGGTGGAGCTTCGTCAAGCACCAACACACCGAGCCCACGGGGTTGGATGAAACCAAGACCTTGATTCATTTATACGGAATTGATATAGGGACCAGGTAGGTTCCCTTGGAATACGATCAGTGAAGGTGTTGTGGGAAAAAATTGCGGGTTTGTTGTCGGAGCAATTTGAGACAACAATAACACCGAACAACTGCCAGAATATGTGGAGGGTGTTGTAGAGTAATTAAAAGAAATTCATTGTTAACCAGAGGCAGACGGGTAACTGTTAATATGTATCTAATTATATTTCAAAGGGTATTAACATCTTCCTACGTTTTCATTTCATTTCTGTTTTCAGGCAGAGGAAGGAGTGTATTTAAGTTCCAATAAGAAAGAAGAAACTATTGGCCAAAAAAAAAATGGGTTCAAGCCCTGTGGACAGGAGCTTTCTGGCGCTCTAGTTCAAACAGACAAATTATATCTCCGAAAGTATTGGTTTCTCAGATTTGGGAATTATATCAATGTATTCTTATGATAGAATTGCATCATAAAGGAAATTCAATTCAAATAATAGTTTAATTATCAAGATTAAATGAGCAATCTGAGAATGAGAACTGCACCATGGAAGAAATCGAATTAAATCTGGCCAATTTTGCCCAATAACGAACTTAACCGAGATATTCATCTCCCCAACCTACTCTGAAAATTTCAACTACCTAGCTCATTCCGTTCGAGAGTTATTGTAGAAAAACTTTTTTTTAATTTTGAAATTTTTTTTTGACACTTTGCGGTAATCTGGTCAATACAAAACTTCACATGCGTATAAAGGTCATGATTCTACAATTTGATGCTAAATTTTAAATAGATCGAGTGATCGGTTTCGGAAATATTCATAAAAAATATTTTTACTAAATTCGGCCATAACTCCGAAACCGCTTGATGGATTTCTCCCATTAACGAGCTCGTCCGAGATAATTACGCTCCAAACCCACCTTGCAAATTTCAATCCGCTAACTCCTTTCGTTCGAGAGTTATCGTGTCTACGGCCAGCCGGCCGGACAGAATCGATTTCGACCTCGGATTCTTGATCAGTGAGTCGAACCAGATCGTTTAAGACCATTTTCATCGAAAAATTCGAAAATTACAGACATTTGGGTAAATTGATAAGCACTCAGTTCCGAGGAACTAGAGCGCTAACAAGTTTCGTATGACAATTGCCCAAAACAGGTTTAAAGTACCTACAAATAGTAGATTTTTCTTAAAACATGTATCAAAGAAGAGTAATAATGAAATTACCTTGTAATCGATCAAAAATTTCCTGATCTACGTTCACCAAATTTTCTCCTCTCTCGAACTGCAGAATTATGCTTTCAATATTTACATTCTATCTGCATTCTATGTTGTACTGAGTTGCCGGGATGAAATAATTAATTTCGTCCTTTTCCACTAAGCTTTTATTTCGGTTAAAAAAATACCACAGTTTGCCAGTTGATTGTGAAAACTAAATCAATCTACAACAAAATAAACGAACTATAAATTAGAGAAAAACATAAATATTAATTATAATTTTTTCTTACCTACACCAAGAAACACAAGCGTTTCAAAATTAACGAAAACTTTGCTATATTCTAATATGGCTGTAGTGAATCATAAATTGACAACCAGCGACAAAGATCTCTCAAGAATGAATGTGCGCGAGTACGACATTCCCGCGGAACCATCCTGAAGCAATATACACTGCTCAACACATTTACTCGCTGGGAACAATCAACGTTCTGCTACAACTTGCCCCCTCCCAGTATTGATCGAAAAATTGAGATCATATACTTAAAGCCTTCAATGAAAAAACTAAATCAAAAAAATAGAACTACCAAATGATATAAATTCACGAAATAAATCTTCTACTCCATGGGAGGAAAATATTCCTTGAGATGGCTAATATGAAATATCCCCCTGCACACTCACCAGAAGATAGGAACAAGTGCCAATTTTCTTCTTGACCTTATACGGTCCTTCAAAAAGTAAAAGAAACTTTTTTGTTTCTCTCTTTAGCAAAGATGAGATTGGATTTGCCCGAAGCAACACCAGGTCCCCTATTTCGAACCCTTTATGCGGATTGATAGTCATTTTATGCCGTATGACTCTGCGTGCCGCCTTGCTTTCCAGACTCGCTTTGGCTAGAATAAATTTTCCCTTCAAACTCAAATTTCCCCTGGACTTATCACGGTGGTATTCATCCGGTAATAGTTTCAAAGATTCTTCCCCAAATTGCAGTTCTCGCGGGCTGAATCCGGTACTCTCATGAACCAAAGAGTTGAAAAACTCCATGAACAACTTTACTTCACAAGCCCATTTTGACTGATGCTCCCAACAATATGTTCGCACCAATCGACCGATTTCTCGCATAACCCTTTCAGAGGGGTTTGCTTGTGGATGACGAATTGAAGAACGAACATGCCTTATTCCCAGATGTTCCAGAGTATTCCCCCATTTCCTCGAGGTAAATTGTGTGCCATGGTCAGTTAAAATATTTTCCACCTGACCCATGGTTGGAAAATAATCGTCTGTAAGGCGCTTCAGTATCGCCGTAGAAGTTGCCTTTTTCAACGGGTATAACGTGACATACTTGGTAAAAACATCCAGCATGACGCAGATATACTTGCTGCCACCACGACTTCTTGGTAGTGGTCCATACAAATCTAACGCAACTAAGTTATTCTTGGAAGATGGGACGATTGCCCTCAATTCGGCTGTGGGCATCTTAGAACATTTTGTTCTTTGACAGATGTCACAATGTTTGATGACCTTTTTAATATCACGAGCCATATTGTTCCACCAGACTTCATTTCTCAGTACTCTCCAAGTTTTGTAACTTCCAAAATGGCCGATAGTATTATGGAAAACCTGTACGAATTCCTGAACCATTAATCGAGGAACACATAACCTATAAAAATTATCATTTTCGTTTCGAATGTATAAAATATCTTCACGAATGAGAAATCTTTTCTTTAATTTCTTATCAACATCCAGCATTTTGCGAATATCCCCCAGTTTAGGATCTGACTTCTGTTTTTCGGGTAAATCCTTCAAGTAATTTACAAACTTATGCGGCAACCTGAGAAGACTCAAAACTCGAAACATTTTGTCTGTAGGAGTAGGGGGACGTACAGCGGCATATCTCGATAGTGCGTCAGCAACTATATTCATTTTTCCTGGTATGTGTTGTATATCGAAATCATACTCTTGAATAGCTAACGCATACCTAGCTATACGAGACGACAACAACCTACAAGTTTTGAGGTATGAGACAGATCTATTGTCGGTATATATGGTGAAATGTTTTCCTAACAAATAAATTCTGAATTTATTCAACGCCCACACCACACTAAGTGCTTCTCTCTCATTAATACTATACCTCCTCTCCCTATCCAACAATTTCCGACTAGCCCATGCCACCGTATGGTGAGTACCATCAACTACTTGGAACAACTCAGCTCCAATTCCAACATCAGAACTATCTATTGTGAGAGCAAATGGAAGGTCTTCCCTTGGGTGATAAAGAAAGGTATGTCGAATTAGCGATTCTTTCACCTTCTTGAAAGATTCACTTTCTAAATCTGTCCATTTCCACTTGGATTTTTTCCGCAACAGCATCGTTAATGGACTGATCAATTCCGCCAAATAAGGAGAAAATGAACGGTCGAAATTTATGAGTCCCAAGAAAACCTGTAATTCCTTTTGGTTTCTTGGGGTTTGATAGTCCACAATGGCCTGTGTTCTATTTGGATCTGGGTGATAACCAGTGGATTCCAAAACATAGCCTAGAAACTGAATATTTTTTCGAAAAAATGCACATTTTTTCAACTTCATGGTGAAACCACACTCCTTCAATCTCGAAAAAACAGCATCAAGGTGATCACAGTGCTGTTCAAAACTTTGGGAGGTTATCAGTAAATCATCCACGTATTGTTTAAGAAATTCATTGAAATCGTCTCCAAATATAGCTGATAAGCATCTCACGAAAGCGCTGACACTCGTGGATAGGCCAAAAGGTAG
Source organism: Halyzia sedecimguttata (assembly GCA_937662695.2). Lineage (NCBI taxonomy): Eukaryota > Metazoa > Arthropoda > Insecta > Coleoptera > Coccinellidae > Halyzia > Halyzia sedecimguttata. The sequence continues at coordinate 4,419,267 of OW569418.2, read as the reverse complement.
AACACAAAAACAATAAGTCCTTCCATTAAATTTGAATCCCGTAAACTTTTGCGATTCCTCTGAAAGCGGAATCTGCCAATAGGAATGAGTAAGATCTAACGAAGACATATACTCCGCTCCACACATGGAGTGCATCAACTCTTCTACCGGCATTGGAGTTTCATATTCCTTTTCCATTACTTGATTTAGATGCCGTGCATCCAAACAAATACGTACACTATTATCACGCTTTAAGGTCGTCATAATAGGAGATACGTAAGGAGTAGCCATTCTTTTGATAACACCCCAAAATTCCATTAGGTCGAGTTGTTTCTGCACCGCATCTCTATGACTTATCGGTACAGGGTATTGTCTTATACAAAATTCCTTGGAATCCCTTAGCCTAATTTGATGCGTGTATTTATCAGTTCTCCCTGGAACTTCCGAAAATATATCTTTATGTTTCCTCAACAATTCACCGAAAATCTGTTTTCGCTCCAAATTAAGGTCACAATCATCAACAATCCTATTTATTTCCCCATCAACTTCGAAACATTCCCTGTTGGCACTATTTTGCACCTGAGGAACTGGCGCACCCTGTATACATCTAACTGATGGAGAATCATCCGAACCAATTTGGTGTTCGAAATGCACCTCCCCTACAGAAAGCCAATTTCCATTATGAGAAAAAATTATTTTTCCAAGACCTAAATCTATTTTAGCATTAATTAACCCTAATAAATCAGAACCGATTATTATCGGGTACACGAGATCGGGAATAAGTAAAAATGCGTGTACCATCTCGATATTATTGATTACAAAAGGAAGCAGAGATTGATGGGTTACTCGCCTTTGCTTGCTTTTAAAAGCACCAGTAACCCTGACTCCCGTACAATTGAAAAAAACTATGTCACTATGAAAAGGTGTCAATTGGGACCACACATCCTGATTGATTGCGCAAACTTCACTCCCTGTGTCAATCAAGGCCGGGAATTCAAAATTAAACACCCTAATTAATATGACCGGAGACCTGGTATCGGCCACCGAGTGCTCGAGCTCACAATCCTCAGTTAGTAAATCTTCCCGAGGGTTGTTATAGGCAGAGGAGGTCCTCTTTAGTATTGCCTCTACATTCGGACCTAAACGAGAGGCAATTCCTCGTTTCCCGAATTATTTGATTCCTCCACAGCCTCAGTCGTTATGAATGAGATTTTCTTGTTTTTAGGATCATAATTATCCCTTCGAAAAAATGACCTGTTACCTCCCTGAACACCGTAAGAATTATTGTTGTTAGACCTATTTGTATTAGGCGCATTCCTATTCATGCTCGAGACGCGGTCCATATAATAATCCGCTTGTCTCAATCTTTCCATAGCTTCTGCCAAAGATCGTGTACCCATTAGAGTAGAAGAAATATTTGGCGGAAAGTGCCTAGCAATTGTCTTAATGAGCAGTAATTCACTATACGGAGGGACTAAATATTTAGCCATCCCCACATTTTTCATAAAATAGTTTACTAATGAACCCTGATATTCTTTATAACATCCTGACTGAAGATCAAGTTTTATTTGCAATTGTTTCGTTTCGGACCAAAATTGATCTTTGAACCCCGACTTGAAAGATTCAAAATCGGCGAAACTATGAAGAAATGCCTGTGACCACAAAGCTGCGGTTCCCTTAAATTGATCTTTGATAATAAAATTAAAATTTTCGAAAGGCATGTTGTCTGAGAGCACAAAATATTCTACTAATTCCAAAAATTCCATAGGATGGAGAGCCTCTGTGTTATCAAAAACTGGCAGTTTTTTGCTTGCTTCAAAATAGTATACATTATTGCGTAAAATATTATCTCTATCTTGTTGATTATTCCTATTTCTATTTATACTCAAATTGATTTGATTCATATTAGATACAACCTGCGTTAACAACTGTTCTAAACTGTCATTATTGTGTACCTGATTTTCGTTTTTATTTTCGTTATCTAATGAGTGAACATGTAATTTCCTTTTCAGTCTATTCATTTTATCATGATTATTATGCATTGAATCATCCAATGACCGGCCCTTTGATGAAACCTTGGGCATATTATAAAGAGTGTAATTAAACATTCTATCATGACTATCTCCGATGTTATTGTGTCGAATAAAATTTTCGTCAGATATCGATTTATCTCTCGCAGAAAATGTGGAAATTCTTTCCTGAAATTTAAAACTTTCTAATTTATCTTGCGTCTTCAGCGGTTTTTGTTTATGTAGATTATTTTCACTCGCATCACACACATATGCGAGAGATAAATCCGTATCACATATTATCTTATCATCATCTAATAATGCATTCATTTCTTCGTCTTGTGAAAATGTACTAATATTAGACAAAACCTGCATGTCTCTTCTCTGTCTTGCACATGTAGAACTGCCTTTCTCTTGTTCCATTGCGTTTTCTGGGTTTCCGATGCTGGATGAAACCACCTTTGTTTTCTTCACTGCCCCTGTCTTCTTTTCTTCCAAAATGTTGTTGAAACTTTTCGAACGATTCCTCAAATAATATCCCTTCTTTTCATTCTCCTGTTTTTGGGGTGAATGTTGAAGTGGCATTCTTTCTTTTATAAGCTTAGCCCCTAGTTGAGCGCCAAGTTGTACTGGGTTGCCGGGATGAAATAATTAATTTCGTCCTTTTCCACTAAGCTTTTATTTCGGTTAAAAAAATACCACAGTTTGCCAGTTGATTGTGAAAACTAAATCAATCTACAACAAAGTAAACGAACTATAACTTAGAGAAAAACATAAATATTAATTATAATTTTTTCTTACCTACACCAAGAAACACAAGTTTTTCAAAATTAACGAAAACTTTGCTATATTCTAATATGGCTGTAGTGAATCAGAAATTGACAACCAGCGACAAAGATCTCTCAAGAATGAATGTGCGCGAGTACGACATTCCCGCGGAACCATCCTGAAGCAATATACACTGCTCAACACATTTACTCGCTGGGAACAATCAGCGTTCTGCTACAATGTCTATGGATGAAAAGCAGTCTCACTACTCTCAGATCTCTTACTTCATGTTCCGTTCCGAAATGTAAGACTTTTCTGAGAAAAACTAATTTCGAAGCAAACAACTGAGATCTTTCTCACTTCGCTCACAATTCTTCGATTGATTAGATAATGACATATCTCAGGAAAATAATTTGACATTATGATAATTCATACATAGATTAATTATATCACTCTGTGAAATACGATTTATCATTGAAATTTTGAAAAATGATATCTCCGAAAGTATTAGCTTGTTAGAGTTCAAAATAATATGAATGGATTCTTATGATAAAACTGCTTATTAAAAAAATTTAATTTGGAATTTGTTTTGTAAAAAAAAATTTTTTTTTACTCCGAAACCATCTGTCCGATTTTGCCCAATAACGAACCTAGCCGAGATATTTATCCCCCAAACCTACTCTGAAAATTTCAACTCTCTAGCTCATTCCGTTCGAGAGTTATCGTGCCTACGGCCGGCCGGCCGGACCGGCCAAACAGAATGAATTTCGACCACGGATTCTTGATCAGTGAGTCGAACCAAATCGTTTAAGACCATTTTCATCGAAAAATTCGAAAATTACAGACATTTGGGCAAATTGATAAGCACTCAGTTCCGAGGAACTAGAGCGCCAAAAAACGTCAACAGGTAGTTCTGGAATCGCATGAGTCAGTGTCAGAAATTGACAAGAAGCTAATAATGCAGAGTATCCTTGAAAGTAGCGGAACTCCTACCTTATTGATAATCAAGAGAATGTAGGTGTTGAAGAACAACATGTTAATACAAGGGTTAAACGTAAGAGAACGTGTGTAAAAAGGAAAAGAAGCAATGTAGAATTGTTGAGAATGAACAAAGAGAATTTTGAAAATAAAAAATTAAAAATTGAAATAGAAAAGCAATTCAGTCGCTATGCAGAAGTAACTGAGTTCCAGATGAGAATGAGCAAAAAGCCATTCCAATTGCAGAAAAAAAAAATGGAGATTGAGGAACAGAAAATGAAGATCCAATATAAAGTGGAGGTAGAACGATTAGTTACTTGCACATAAGTGCATAGGTAGTACATACTTATAATGTACCCATTTATGTATTTTGGATAAGCTTGAGTTGAATTTTGTTTAAATGCTACTTTTTACACTATTTATAGTGTATCAAAACTTGAACTTTTTTGCGCAGGTTCTAAGATACAGCGTTCTAACATTTTGCCCAAATGTATGTAATTTTCGGCTTCAAGATTCTTTACTATTCCATGAGGATGCGGAGTAAAGGTAGACGCTCGAGAAACGGAAGAGGCGCGTTTTTATAAGCAGAGTTAGCATCTGCTTGTCAAAACACTGCGGTGGCTGGAGTATATGAGCAGGTAACCTATGCTCCGGCATTCTCTGGCTACCGGAAGCACAACTGGTCCAGGGACCAGGTAGGTTCCCTTGGATGCGATCAGTGAAGGTGTTGTGGGAAAAAATTGCGGGTTTGTTGTCGGAGCAATTTGAGACAACAATAACACCGAACAACTGCCAGAATATGTGGAGGGTGTTGTAGAGGAATTACAAGAAATTCATTGATAACCAGAGGCAGACGGGTAGCTGTTAATATGCATCTAATTATGTTTCAAAGGGTATTAACATCTTCCAACGTTTTCATTTCATTTTTGTTTTCAGGCAGAGGAAGGAGTGTATTTGAGTTCCAAAAAGAAATGGAAGAAACTATTGGCCAAAAAAAAAGTCAATCCAGAGGTAGTTCTGAGTTGTGTTCGAAAATTAACTCCACGGAGTAGAGTAGAGTTTTTGAAGGTTTGACAGATTTACTCTGGAGTTAGCTACTCTGACATGTAATATTCGAACGGGATGGAGTTAGAGTCACAGAAGTTGGAATAGGTTATGTTGGTATTAAGAAATTACGTTTTCTATGTAGTCTGCTTTGTTTTATAGTGAATGTGTATATTATCCAAATATTACGAATAAAATGGCAAATCCAAATACAACTCAATTATTGGAAACTGATGAAAATCGGAAAAAATCTTGGCAATGGCAGATAATGCTTCCAAGATATTGTTCGCCAGTTGTAATTTAAATGTTAGTATTTAAATTAGAGCATACATTAATTCTTGGCAAGCACTCTCCAATACCGTTGAAGCTGCTCCTGCTCATGCGCTCCGCTCTTCTTGTGTTGGCGCTATTTTACCGCGAAATTGGCTGGAATACGATTTCTGATGCCATTCAGCTATTGTCAATCGACAACGAGCTGTCTTATTCAGAGTAATTCCTTAATATACAAGTTATTACTAATACTAACTATCCTGTTGACATCGATTGTATTTCAATCGTTTCGTTGGATTTATATTTATTATAGGTTGTGAATCGATTGGTTGTATTTCAGTGAAATAATTAAACCCAGGAATATGGAGGAGCAAAAGTAAGTTGCCTTTTAATTAATAGAAAGGGATTATAAGTATATTTACTTTTCAGCGATAACAAACTCAGTTGTCAAGTCTGTGGTAAAAATTTTGGCAGATTATCGTCAAAGACTCGGCATTTAAAAGAATTCCACAATATTATTACCAATACCTTACGAAAACATATTAAGTGCCCAATATGCTGCGAAAATAATTACAAACCATTTCAATTTCGAAAAGAATTGATCCACCATTTGAAGCAATACCATACGTTGAATATAGTAGAGACTACATTGGATTTCAAGACAATTGAAGAGTTTGAAGCTTGGAGGAATCTAGATAATAGAAATATTGATTATGTTTGTGAAAAAATAAAAAAAAGCACTGACGTGAAGTCAGTACTCTTTGGCGCGCGTGTTCACGGTGGCTAATTTGAATTGAATGATGAGTACTTCAAGCTCAGTGGATAGCGCGAGCCGAAGATCTACCCAAAGGATAGTGGACACCATTCACTGTCGTTTCAAAAATTAACAGTGCTGTATCTAAGCGGCCATCAGGATAGAGTAATAAAGTTGGAAGAGAACACAACTGACTCTCCTTAGTCGCACAAGCTGCTAGAAGATTTGGGAGAGTCAGTATAATCCTAATCATGTTTATAGCACGCGCGCAAAAGCAAATTGACTTAACAATGAAAGAAAAAGTGTAAAAAGTCAATCTGCTTTGGCGCGCGTGCTATAAACATGATTAGGATTATACTGACTCTCCCAAATCTTCTAGCAGCTTGTGCGACTTAGGAGAGTCAGTTGTGTTCTCTTCCAACTTTATTACTCTATCCTGATGGCCGCTTAGATACAGCACTGTTAATTTTTGAAACGACAGTGAATGGTGTCCACTATCCTTTGGGTAGATCTTCGGCTCGCTCTATCCACTGAGCTTGAAGTACTCATCATTCAATTCAAATTAGCCACCGTGAACACGCGCGCCAAAGAGTACTGACTTCACGTCATTGCTTTTTTTTATTTTTTCAAGTTCCTGTAACAAATATAGCTATCAATACAGTTCGACTGTTAGCTTTACCGTAGATCGAAAAAAATTGCGGTTGTGGGACCTCTGTTAGGAACGCAATTGCCTCTTCTCCGAATCCGAATGTATTTTAATATAGATCTACCGAATACAGATATACATAAATTTGCCTCAGGGCCACCATACAGACATTTCAACTCGGAAACAACGCTATTTACCCCAAACTGCCTTGTGTCCGTGCACTGAATTGACATGAATATTATTTTAAAACCTCACAATATCGGCTCATTACTCCCAACATATCCCAAACAACCCAAAACAATACACTTCTCGTCTGCGCAAGCGCAATATACTCGTGGCTGCAAGTCCTCCCAAAATTACACACCTCACAAAAAACTCCGATTCTCCAACACTAGTGGTTCAGGAGATATCGCTTCTTGAATCCACGCATGCGCAGACCCTCACCAGGGGATTCTATAGAGGAATAGCATCCGCCACCCCAAAACCCCAATCCTCTCTGACGAAAGCACCAGCAGTTAAATCACTGATGGTCTGCTCATGCGCATAACGAAAAATGCCCGTAAGGGGTAACATCAATTTCGAAATTAGCCCCAGGGCCACGGTACGGACACTTTAACTCGGAAACAACGCTACATCCCCCAAACTGACTTGTCCTTGCACTGAATTGTCATAAATATTTTTTCAAAACCTCACAATATCGCTCAGCACCCCCAACATAACCCACACAACCCAAAAACATTCAGTTCTCTTCTGCGCATGCGCAATCTACACGCGGCTGAAAGTCCTCTCAAAATCACACACCTTAGAAAAAACTCCGATTCTCCAACACTAGTGGTTCAGGAGATATCGCATCCCTTATCCGCGCATGCGCAGACCCTCTCCAGGGGATTCTATGGAGTAATAGCATCCGCCACCCCAAAACCCCAATCCTCTCTGACGAAAACTAAGGCAGTTAAATGACTTCTCATCTGCACATGCGCATAACGAAAAATGCCCGGAAGAGGCAGCATGAATTTCAAATTAATATTTTTCGGAATTTCAAGCAAAATAGAGTAATTTTTTGAATTTTTTCATGTGACGTAATCTTCATAAAATTTTGTAAAAGTTTTCGCTTTGGTCTTTTGCATCTAACTACTGAGTTTCTATTCAATCAGATCAGTATTTTACGAGTTATCGTGGAAACAAAATTTTAAAATTTTTGAAATTTTTTTTTGTCACTTTATGGCCATCCTGTCAGTCACAAAAAACTGCGATTCTCCAACACTAGTGGTTCAGGAGATATCGCATCTTGAATCCACGCATGCGCAGACCGGCACCGGGGGATTCTATGGAGGAATAACATCCTCCACCCCAAAACCCCAATCTTCTCAGAAGAAAACTCGAGCAGTTGAATTATTTCTCGTCTGCTTATGCGAATAACAAAAAATGCCCAAAAGAGGCAGTTACACCCCAGTCGTTCACCGTTCAGACTAATTTTGAAAACCAATTTAAAATTCCACACATCGTTTACGCATTAATTCAATTGCCATGCTAGTAAGTAGTCCATATTTTAATCAGTTGCCCTCGTACATATCGTATTGATTCAGATAAACGAGTAAATACCCGTCACCAGATGTTATGTATTCCGTGTAGAACTTCGAAATGAAATAATTTGACCAGTTTGGAGGTTCAAAATTATTAATTTTTTTTGAAGCTCCTAGTGGTCTGTCCGCAGTGAAATTTTGCACACCCCAAGAGGTCATTATTGGTCACCGAAGTGCCAAAACTGAACTCATTCCGATATTTGGTTTCGGAATTTCCAGCAAAATATTCCGCTGATAGTTAAAATTTTTTTTAATTTTTTCTACTCATGCTACCCCCCCGAAATTTTGCATAAGTGTTTTCGTTGGTACTTCGCATATAACTACCGAGCTTCAACTCAATTGGATCAGTTTTTCTCGAGTTATAGTGAATACAAAATTACAATTTCAGTTTCAAATATTTAAATTTTTTTTCTAGTTTACTGCCATTCGATCATTATGAGACTTCGCTGGCATATAAAGGTCATGATTATACAATTTGAGGCTGAATTTCAGATCGATCGAGTGATCGGTTTCGGAAATATTCTCGAAAAACGATTTAACTAAAAATGGCCGTAACTCCGAAACGGCTCGACGGATTTTGCCCATTAACGAACTTGTCCGAGATATTCACGCTCCAAACATGCCCTGCAAATTTCAACGCTCTAACTTGCTCCGTTCGAGAGTTATCGTGCTAACGGCCGGACGGACAGAATTGAATTTGACCTCGAATTCTTCATCAGGGAATTCGAAAAATACAGACATTGTGACGAAATGATAGCACGCTGTTCCTTGCGGAACACGCGCGCAAAAAATTGCAAGACTAATTATGGAGAACAACGGCACTATAATTGTAATCGGAGTAACACCACAGGTTGGTTACTTATTAATGTGTTCTAAATGATATATTAAGTTCTATTCTATTTAGGATTTGTCAGCAATTGTTCTGAAAGAAGAATGAAAAGGGGAGGCAGCATCAAAATATCTGGAATCTGTCCCTCAAGAATTGAAGCTAAAATCAGCAGTACTGGTAGTTATTTGAATTATTTTACTTATCCAAGGCTCATTATTTATTTTCAGGAGTGATCATATGCTTTACTGAAACACATGTGGGGCATGAGAATGAATTAAGATCTAAACGGTTGACGAAAAGTGAGCAAGAAATGCTCGTCAACAAATTGAATGATGGAGTTACTACAGATAGAATCCTCAGAGATGCAAAAATTACAAGGAATACAGAACTGAGTAGATTAAATATACTAACTCGTGGAGATTTAGCATATCTCATGAGGAAATTTAATGTTGATAAAAGGCGACATGAAGATGACATGATCGCTACAATTTTGAAAGTTCAAGAATATCCAAGAAGAAAATCAGGTGTTTCTATTCAAACAAATTGGTGAGTGGTTCTCAAATATGTGTGATTAGTATTTTATTCATCATGTGTTTAGGTGAAAACCACCCTGAGTTGAAAAACCAAGATTTTGCTCTGGGCTTCATGAATAATCTCATGGAGAAGAAGCTCAAAGAGTTTAGTAGAATCATTTGCATAGACGGAACTCATGGGACTAACAGGAAAAATTGGGATTTAACCATAGTGCTAGTTAAAGATGAAAGGAACATAGGATTTCCTGTCGCTTTCTTACTCTCCAATAGAAGGGATCAGAAGATCCAACAAACTTTTTTCCATGCACTAAAAACCAGCTAAATACATCATGACAGATGATGATGTAAAATATTACAATGCATGGACCCAAGTGATGACTACAGAAAATAAACCCAGAAGATTATTATGCACATGGCATATAATAAAAAACTGGAACCAACAAGGAAATAATAAATTTAAAAAAATTGAAAATATGAAAAGCTATGGAGAAGGAAATGAGAAGAATCTTGACTGAGATGGACGAGTCAACATTTAGGGAGTTGAAACTAATATATATTTCAAGCACTTGGAAGAAGAAGGGGAAACTGCATTTCTCAACTATTTACAGAAGTGAGTAACAATGTTGGGACTACATCTACATCGTCATTTTGATAAATGATTTTTTTCAGATATTTATTTCAGAGCGACGACAGGATACACATGTGGGCTCATTGCTATAGGAAGAATTGTGGAATTAATACAAACATGGCAATCGAAAGTTTGAATAAAGTTTTAAAATATAATAAACTGAAAGCAAAACAGAATATTCGGTGAGTGGTGAAATTGTTTAATAATAATTACTAAAAGTGTATGTTGACCTTTCAGAGTGGAAAAGTTGCTGGATATATTGGAAGAATTGGTAAATGACAAAATGTGGAAAAAAATAATCGAAACTGAAAGACCATCTGCTAATTCGTATCAACATAGAGTCAATCTATAAGCACATGATCGAGCTGAAAATGTTGTCCAGCATATGGTAACTCGGTTAGATTCAGGAGAATTCAAAGTTGAATCAAGTTCAACAGGAGATAAATATTACATAATTTCATATAGTGAACTTTGCGATGAAGGATGTAGAGCTTCGTACTGTGAGAAGTGTAAAATCTGCATACACAGATTCAAATGTGAGTGTTCAGAATATGCTGTGAAAACAGCCTTGTGCAAACATATACATGCAGTTGCTTTGATCGAAAAGAGAAGCGAGTCTGTTTCAGGTGGAGATTCTGATGACTTCACCTTGTGTATAGATGAACCTTCTACTAGTAAGGTCCAATACCAATCCGAAGTTGATCGTTTCTTGGAGGAAAATGAAAAAAAAGTTAATTTAAATGTTCCTAATGATGAAAGTAGTTAACGTGAGGTACCTACCCAAGTTTTTATTGAGTAGGAAGTTTGGTAGTATTTCCAATAGCTTGTATATTTATAGATTATGCATAAGAAATTATGTGAAGATCTCAAATCAGTAGATTTTGCCAGTTTCTCTAAATTTTACAATGCATTCTATGAACATCAGAAAAGTGCAGAAAATGTTGGATGTAGAAAAAGGAAAATTGATAAGCAATTATATTATCCACGCAAAAAGTAGAGTTAATGCAAACGTGGAAAGTAAATAATCTTTTGGTAATTTTTTATGCATTTATGTATAGTTTTGAAAAGTTCTAGGGACCCAGAGAGGTGATTGGCCAATCTTTTAGTAATTAAACAATGCATGTAGGTGATAGCTAAATTTAAATATTTAAATAATTTAAATAGTTTGAAATAATATACAAAAATCGAAAAACACAAATATATGGATTAAGTGTACATATATTGAGACTGCGTTCTGAATTTGTGTTTGTGAGTGAAAAAAATTGTTGCATCTCTCAAAAGATCCAGGACCAAAAAAGAATTGTACTTGACAAAATTCCATCAATTCTTCGAGAATATCTGCTATTTGAAATATTGAATGAGTTTTTTGTAATTCCTGAATTAACGCAATATTTTTGTACTCATCACTCTGAAAATTTTTGCAGTAAGTATGTATATAGAAAATTAAATCGTCAATGTCACACGATCGAAAATTTCACGAAAAAAGACCCTTGTCTAGTTTTATAATCTGCCAGTGCTGTTGTTGAATGGAGATTCACAAGGTACTACTTTCCTTAAAAACTATGTGTCTGCAATCGCCAAAACTTACGCTTTTCGCTCTATTCGAAAATACAGTCCTCTTTTTTGCGCACATGTTCTGGGTAAAATCGCGTTATCATTTTGCCCAAATGTCTGTAAATTTCGAATTTTTTGACGAAAATGGTCTCAAACAATTCGGTTCGACTCTCTAAAGAAGAATTCGAGGTCAAATTTGATTCTGTCCGGCCGGCCGGCTGTTGCGACTATAACTTGAGAACGGAAAGAGATAGCAACTCGAAATTTTCTGGGTAGGTGGCGCGTCCCAATACGACGGACAAGTTCGTTAATGGCCATAATCGGCCCAATGGTTTCTGAGAAATAATTTTGTTTTCAACCAATACAAATCCGATCAAATTGAAACTTGGTGAGTAGTTGTAGAATATGAACGTAAGGACGTTGGTGAAATTTTGTGAGAATCGTATCACTAGAAAATTTTAAATAAATAATTAAAAAATATTATTTATGCCACGATAACCTGAGAACGGAAAGAGATAGCGACTTGAAATTTTCAGGTTAGATTGTGCATCTTGATGCGACATTTGAGTCAGTTTATAGGCATAATTGGCCGAACAGTTTTGGAGTTAACGCGAAACCTTGCGAAATTTCGTGAGGATCATATCACTAGAAAATTTTCAAAAAATCATTAAAAAAAAATCTATAGGTATATCAGAAACTATTCGTTTGGCATCGGTGAAATTTTGCGAGAGCCTTCAGACCTCAACTCTACTGCTAAGTTCCAAGTTTGAACACGATAGGATCTATAGTGTAAGGCCGCTCGTATACCAGCACGACGAGACCGCAACGCGACCGCGACGATACTTTTTAACGAGGAATTTGCGTCGCGTCGCCGTATCTTTGGTGTGGGCGCTTCTATGGCTTACTACGTACCGCGACTGCGAAGCGACACGAAGTCGCGGTCGCGTCGTGCTGGTGTACGAGCGGCCTTAGAGATCCGAGCAGCTCTGTGTGAGTTCAGTAGCTGGATGTGTGACCGTTGCCTCGATAACTGATTGGGACTTGCAGTTTTCATGGTAGGGTGCGCATCCGAATGGGAGGAGTAGTAGGACTAAGCGGGTTCTCGATCAAAGTTGACCTATGACCTCCCTAAATGGTGTCTGGGGGTCTGATGCGTCGGGCGGATGACGTCATGAAAAATTTTCTGGATGGACGCGGGATATGAACCCGGGGAGTTTGGGTGAGAGTCAGGGTCCTTACCGCTAGGCCACGGGGGGCCGTAAGAATTTGGGATGTTTGGTGCTATAAAGGGAGAGTGACGCATGATTGAAATTAACGTGAACTTTTGCGCGCATTGTCCATTCTCCTGTATTGGAATTGTTAATTGGGAGGGGCTCTCAGGGACTTTCAGGTTATCATAAAAATGGGTTCAAGCCCCGAGCTTTCTGGCGCTCTAGTTCAAACGGACAAATTATATCTGGTATTGGTTTCTCAGAGTTGGGAATCAATGTATTCATATGATATCACTGCAAGGAAATTCAATTCAAATAATAGTTTATTAGATAAGTAATAATAAATTACCTTGTAATCGATCAAAAATTTCCTACGTTCACCAAACTACAGAATTATGCTTTCAATATTTTCGGGTGAGGTCCCCCCGTTGCATCGCTAAAATACGAGTATTTCAACCCCAATATTTTTGAAGTTACCTTCTGTCAAGTTGACATTATGAGAATTCATACATAGAATAATATCAATCTGTGAAATACGATTTACATTGAAATTTTATTCGGATTATTATTGGGTAGGCATTTATCGTTTGTGAATCTTTTGGTTTACGCGGTGCAAGCTGGGTGTACGGATTTGAAGATTGGATCGAGGGATTTGAATATACAGGTGGTGGTGGTGCTTCGAGTGGAAATTACATGGTTTGACTATTAAAAAATAATTTCAGGATGAGATTTTTTATTGACTCAACATAATGTTAATTATCTACATCGTTCAATACTTTATTCCTATAAAAGTACATACATTCTAAAATTGCATAACTCTGAACACAAGGATTGATTCTACAGAAAGCATTTATGAAATCTTCAACAGAATTGTTGTTGTTGTTATTTTTGCTGGAGTTTCGTATCAATTCTTTGATGGTGTCCACAAATTTAAAGTAATACAAAGTCATTCGGATATATTTCAACATTTCCAGACGACTGATAATTATCAGTCGATTCAATTGAGATAGCTTATTCAAGTCAACTTCACTGAAATATATGCAGTTTCCCCATTTTGTGACGCTAGTAATCATACATTCGCCAGCACATCGTACAACTGTAGCTCCACATTCTTGTTGATAACCATTTTCGATTATTGCAATAAATGACTCCCATTCCCAATCATCAAAGGATATCACGCAGTCATTACAGCTCAGCTTAACAGCAGGTGTGAATTGTCTCGCCGGACTTATACCACAATCGATGTATAGAGAAGCAGACCCTAATCCACGTTCAATTTCTAGGTGGAACTGGCCGTTCAACAGGTAGTGCTTTTCGTTTGTTACTTCAAAATTACATGATTCGGGATCAGCATTTTCACTTAGCACCGACTCATATATTGGCGATAGCATGGTTATTCAAAGTTTGTTTTCTGACTGAATCCAGGAATCATGTTCTTCACCCATTCCCAGCCATCGCACCAAAACCTTGTCTGCACGCCTGCGCAATACTCTTTCAACCAAATAAACATCAGGCTGCTTTGTCTTTTGCAATTCTTCTTGGTAGAAAGCTCCACTTATAGGTCTGCCTGTTAAATCTTCAATTAGGTAACTTACGGGGTTGGTCAATTGAACTTTTATAATTTTAAATAGTTCGGTAGTCCATTGTGGGAGATATCCTTTTGTAAAAACATGTCTAAATTTACTTATACGTACAATATCGCCCGTTTGAAATTTATGAGGTGCTGCTATTTTTATGTGACTATATGCGAATTTATATATGTCACACTCATTTTTCTTGTTTACATCACTTGGTTTCATTCCAATCGTTCGATGTATTTTATTATTATATACATTCACAACGTCTTGAAGTATGTCAATCCACCGATAAGTTCCTCTCAAACAGAATTTCTTGAAAAGCGCCTCTTTCAATGTTCTTATCACTCGTTCCACTATTGCTGCTTTCTTATCACTGTAGGTATTATAATGATTAATGTTATGTTTTCTAACTAGTTTTTGAAATTGTCTGTTGAAGAATTCCTTTCCTTGATCAGACTGCAAATTTATGGGCTTTCGACCGTCATTATGTTCAAGGATATCGAGAAAAGCCAAAGTCACCTCTTCGCCTGTTTTTCTTTTCACCGGTCTAACCCATACAAATTTCGAAAAGCAATCAATTACGACCAGAAAATATTTATAATCATCATTGCTTGTGGCGAGCCGATCAAGCTGTCCTAAATCCATTTGCCAGAGATCATCTAACCCCTTGATGATAGTTCTTCGTCGAGGAAAATTTTTGCGTGCAGGTCGATGAAGTTCCTTAACTACTTGCGCTATTTCTCTGGATGGTGGCATCTTTGTGACTTTCAGTACCCAACTTACGATTCAGGCTTTCGATTGAAGCTTTTATTTCGTTAATTTTTCTATCGATATCAAATCTTTCAGCAACAGTTTTTTGTTCGATTATGTGTATCTGCTTTGAGACGTAATCAAGTTGTTCATTAAGTTTCTTGTACATTTCAATATTGTTATAATTAGTGTTTTCCAATTCGCCTCCAAGTTTTGCACATTTCGTTTCAATAACACCCTTATACTGATAAAATACAATACCCAATTTACCTAGGTCTTCAAGTATCCTTTTTGCCGTTAAATCAACATAATTCATGTTGGCAGCGTCAGATTTTCTTATAGGCTCATCAACATTACACAATTTATGTCCGGTAAAGTCATAATCACCATCACTGGTCATGGGAAACGTATAACCAGACCGCGCCCATTTCGCTGAGGAGATCCTACGAGATAACGATACCCTACCAAATTTGTCCATTGTTGTAGGTGAAATGATTTTCAGTGCAATAAGCAACACTTAATATATAATTCCCGCTTCGCGCAACTCCTCAACGATTGCTTCGATTTCGTTATCGCTTGAGTTATTACCAGCTTCTTTTGACGCATGCAATAAACACAAACGATCAACTAATTCATTAATGTTGTTCCAATATCTATACTCTATCGCTTTATCGTTGTATCGCATCATTCCACCACCAAGTTTCTGTATAATATTTTTATATTTGCGGGCATTGCTTGCTTTGATTTGTTTCGATGGATTGAACAATCTTCTATGCACGCCTGTGATATCCAATATCTGTTTGTAGTTTTCTTCATCGTCTGGTCTAAATCCAACAGGTTCCTTGTTGAATAGCAGTTTGAGGAGCCCCTGGCTACTATGATAATTATATTTACCATCGATAATAATATCACCACTATGAAGGTCGAAATTGAGTGAACTACTACCTAGACTCCACGTAGAGTTGCGGTGTTCATATTTAGGGCCATATATGTAATCTATTTGTGGGTCTCTATTCCACAATTTCTGAATATAGCCCCGAATATTTTTTGGATAGTCTTCCAAGGAGTTGCCAGAATTATTGATTTCATTGTAGGGCATTTGTGCAGTATCATCTTCATCATAGTCATAATATTCATTATCTACGTCATCCTCATAATTCTCTTTCGAAAATGGCATGGAATATTCTAGTTCTTTTTTGTTGGTTTTTGACGGTATAGATTTTATGGATTCAGTTTTGGGGGCCGGCGGCGATGGTTGCTGCTTAAATTGTTCTTTCATCTCATCAATACGTTTCGTAATAGGAAAAACCATTCGATTTATCGATTCATCCTCTTCAGAACGACCCAATTTAAATGCTAAATATTTTCCTCTAACATCATTGATGAGCCGTCTAAGTTTGAGTTTGCGATGTTGTGTTGACTTGCCACTCGACATGATGCTTATAAACTGATTAATTTTCCTTTATGCTTATGAATTTATCGAAACCATGTCGATATCGCCCATCATGCAAGTTGCAGTCTTTAACGATCATTAAAAAACCATAATTATCGGTGCTCCAGCATACGGAACAAATTTCTTTAAATTTTTCATAACTCATATCGGGGGATATGTGTTCGTTGAAAATGTGACGCAAATTCACATCATCACTTCTGAATACAACAATTATGTTTGCATTGTCTCGAATCAGATGTTTATTTATTGACACATATGTCTGACATAGAAAAGCAACATCAATTTTTTTATGTCTACCCATAGAGTAGTAGGACCTGATTTTGTCTTGCTTGCTGTTACATATATCGTCAAATATGAAAATGGAATTTTCTTTAGCGTCTACAGTATCTATGATTTCATCATTTTCTCTAAAACTGTGATAACCTATACCATGAACGCCATTCAACACTTCTTCGAGTAGCTGATATTTGGGTTGATATAAACTTTTCGAGAATATGTAAACATTTTCGAATTTAAGGCCATTAGGATGAAAAAGTAAGGATAAAAGTGCGTTGGATTTTCCACAACCACTTGGACCTACAATCAAAAATCTACAATTGGCTGGAAATAAATCGCCATTTTTATTAAATTTTGGTTGATCTTCAAAAATATCTAAATTACATACAGGTAAAGATTTTTGATGTTGCTTAATTCGCATCTTGAATGGAACTGATAATTTTTAGGAGGTGGTGGGTGAATATAAAGATAAACTGATTTCAAATTCTATTCAAAATAGCTCTTTTCTTTTTACATGTTGATGTTGAAAGACGTGAAAATCTAGATTTATTATGAAAAACTAACGATTGCCAGATACATGATGAATTGTTATTTCGTCGATCCTCAGATTGTTGAAGGGAAAGCTTCTCAAATTGAATAATTATATTTTGATCTCGATCGTGGTTGTTTCCATCTTTGCTTAGGGACAGTTCTTCCTCCGCATATTCTTCTTTCAACATTTTTCTTCGTGTGTGTGTGTGTGTGTGTGTGTGTGTGTGTGTGGGTTTAGTTATTTAATGGGGGATAGCATTCCAAAGCCAATTAAATATGTCTCTGCAGTTTGCCATGCTGCACATGCGTGATACATTTCCATCATGATACATACACAAAGGTCGTTGCATCGTTAGATTTGGAGGTGGTGGATTGTAATGTTCAAGCTGATTCAGATCGATAACAAGGGTCGACAGTCCAATCCCCAATAAATATTCCTTTTTTTGGCTACCCTTTACATAAACTATATCAACATCTGAGAGTAATCTCCTAAGAATATCACCAACATCACTGAGTTCCACACCACAACCAAGATTATATTTTATTCCATGAAAATTATTCTCCAGCCATCTTACTACCTTCTGATCTTGCATCGATAAAGATAAGAATTTTACTTCAGGTTTCACTAAAAAATGTGCGATTTGATGCCCATTATTCACACATATCTCTTTTGGTTGAAAGCTGCCATTAATTGTGAAACCTTGAAAATCTACTACTGCCAATTTCATCTTGTTACGGTGACTGCTCCAGCTGAACTGAATCCTCAAAAGTTTGTTAATTTTCTTATAATTTCGCTTAGTGGGTGGTACTCGATGACGTTGTCGTGAACAATGATGCAGTACACCCTGGTGTTGGCGGGAAAACCTTTTCTCGCTTCAATCTCCAATTTAACGTCAACGGTGGAAAATTTATAACTATCATCTCGTTTGGAACAATCAATTGTAAAAATAAATCTTGTCTTGTATTCCCCATAATCGAGCACCGCAGTATTGCCTGTTCTACCAGTATAAGTGTTTGTAAATTCACAATAATTATAATGAGCTTCGCTATAGTCATTTTGGTCGAAATTCAATCGTAACCTTTCTTGAGGATAATATTCACCATTGAGTAATACACGTATATCTGAAATGTCAATATTTTCAAAGTAATTTGGATCTTTAGCGGGGTTATCTTTTCGATCAGAGTGAAAGCAGCATATAACATAACGAGGGCATTCCACAACTATGCCCGTTTTAATACTCCATAATTCTTGAGTAGCTCCGACAGTAAGGGCAGGAAGTTGATGAACTTCCCATTTCCGAAAGGGAAGTAAAATGGGTTTATCACTTTTTATCATGGAGAGCAGATTGAGTTTGATTTCATCATTAGGATACACATGTTTAACTCTAAGCTCTATATCACTTATCGTTATTTCACCTTTTGTCTCTCCAGGCTGCTCTCCTGTACCGGCTGTGATAATCATGGAATTGCTATCGTTGCGAGCCCTGATTAACCTAATGAGCTGTTTACCACATATTGCTTTCGGATAATCATTGAACATGTTGAGCAAATGTTTGAGAGGTATACGTATTGCAAATGAGCCATCATCATTTTGCAATGGCTCATCAGGGAAATTCCATCCTGCTTCATTTAATTCTTTCTCATAGCACAAAAATCCTCTTATTAGTGATACAAGTCCAGGGTCTTCAACAGTTTCAACTTCAGTGCCACATAATTCGTAGGTTATCGAGTCAAACAGAAAAGCACCATAATTATTCACCAATTTCAAAGTTCCGGCGCCCGAGGTTTTTTTCAATTGTCCCCTTATGAAAAGTGCAGATTCATACATTAGAAACCATACATCTGGTCGGTTAATAACAATTTCAATCGTATCATTATTGTTGAATGATTTTATGAATGGAAGGTATGTTCGATTTTCTACACGAACGATTGAATCATCTTTATCTACCGATCGATAAATGTCAAACGTGTGGTCTGACAACATAGCCGAGCGATTGTAGTATTCTTTTATTTCTCTGGGATAATCTCGTAAGCTGCTGCTGCTGCTTCTTCGAGCGGTGTTGTTGTACTAATGCGCTTTCCCTAGACTGGGTTACATATTTATTATGTTGATATTGGGGGAAAATCAAGACCATTTCCTCAGTTCTAGTCGAACAATAATCTCTTCACCTCGAAAATTCACAAAGTTGAAATCCTGATCTAGTATAGTCAAAGTGATATTGTCAATTGTTCCGTTGCTATTCACAGGTAGATAAATCAAGTGTTGCGGTGTTATATCAATAGCGTATCCTGGATCAACACCAACTGAAAACTCGTAGATGGTGTGACAAATTTTATTGTTGTAAAATGATCCGTGAGCAAGACTGCAATCTATATGAATACAGCGTACTGGAACTATATTCACAGGCAAATCAGACTGATGTTCGACTCCTGCTACCAAATGTTTTTGAGAAAAGCCTAAAAGCTTACCTAGTACAATGCTTTTGGTAAAATCAATAGATATCGACCGATGGAAAATTTCACACTTCAACGTTGTATTGTTTGGTCTCAGGTAAAAGATTTTATCTCTTTCGCTCCTCTCGTTCTCTGCAATCAGGTATTTTCCAAGATAATTTTCAATATCGGAAATTTCGTATGTTCCACTAGGGATCTGGAGCTTTTTTTCCCCTTCTGCAGATGTTTCTGAATAATATAAATACGTATTTTCTTCAATGTTTGGTATTGTATTGTATGAATAAAAACCAATTAAAGCAATACCATACTGATGATTGGGATCTAGTTCGATTGGGGGCACAAAATCTGCTGATAGTGTC
Organism: Halyzia sedecimguttata; assembly: GCA_937662695.2. NCBI lineage: Eukaryota > Metazoa > Arthropoda > Insecta > Coleoptera > Coccinellidae > Halyzia > Halyzia sedecimguttata. The sequence continues at coordinate 4,399,081 of OW569418.2, read as the reverse complement.
GAACTACGTCCTTTTAATGTGAATACTGTCGACATGACTGATGATTGATTATCAAAATAACACTATTTATGCTTTATTAATTTTACTCAACAAAAATTGCAAACATAATTTACCACAATTGGATGTATTATATGTCTGATATACATTTCTGTTGTAGATTATATCACAACCACCTAAATATTTAACCAATTCTTTCGGAGGTTTCAGATCCCCAAAAGAATCAAAATACTCTGCATCGTTTCCTTCTTTGCTATATGCTACCCAATGTGTTCCAGGTCCATCTGAACAATCCAAGTTGATGATACCACATTCCTTCAACCTAGAACGTCTTCTTCTTAATAAATCATCACGCATGAATACACCTCGAAAGTTTGGAATTTTCAATTTTTTCGCATAATCAACCAACTCATGGTCAAATAATGCTCTATTGGGTAGCTTCGCAATTAGTTTTTTTGTTTTTTAACAAAGAGCCCATAACCCTTCTTATATTTTTTCACATAAAGACCATGTCCTACCGCTTCCATCGCCTTGTTGTGACGTTGATGTTCAGCCAACTTTTTTGTTGCGTTTTTGGCATCGATAAAGGTCTTGACAACAGCACTTCCACCGCCAAGTAAGCTGCCCAAAGTGCTCAAACCAGCAAGAATTGGTATCAACGGCAATATGCCACCTGACTTGAATGGAATAATTCGAGGCACTCTGATGTTCTTCTTCCCCCCGGCTTTTTTGATAGCAGCTCGGGCTGCTTTTAATGCTATCAATGATGACTTTTTTATATCATCACTATTAGGTGACTTGCGCAACGCCTTTGTTAAGGGAACTATTAAGCTTCTCTTGAACGTCTTTTTCTCTTTGAAACCCATTCCTAGCTTGCGTTTAGCTTTCATTACACCTGCAACTATGAGTGCTGCAGTTTTTTCACCAACTGAAGCGTTTCTTGATTTTACACGTTGCCAAGCCTTATCCTCTAGAATTTTATCTGCTTTATGTCTTTCCGCCAAATCCTTTTGCTGTGAATAAAATATATCGTGTTCCATACAACTCTCATCGAGCGGGTTGATACCCTTCTGTCCCTCACGTAAACGTTTTTCTAACTTTGTACCAGGTCCGCAGAATTTGTAGCCACCAGGTATATGCAGTTCAATAGGTAACTTATTAATGAGTGTATCAACAAGACCTCCTCCCTCTCTAAACGTTAGCATATTAATGAGTTCAGAATAAAGTACATCCACACTTTTATAGCTTATTTATCAAGTGTCGGTCACCATGGAAGGTTCACTCTATGAAATAATTGTGAGATACATTTTCATTGGAGTTCACTTATCTACTACACTTTTATTTTTGACAACTTTATATAGTCTGAGAAATCTGAAAAATGCTTTGTGCCCTAGTGGTAAATTTTTATTTGATAAAGAACATGTGAAATGTCTCAGTTGTGGGCTAACCATAATCTGCACGGAAAGTGATACTAACCTGTGCAGCAAAATGACTGAGGAAAGAAGTTTCAACATTATAGAGGGATCAAGATATTGTTGCCCTCTCAAGTGCATTGGTGCAGACCTAAGTGAAGATCAAGTGGATGGATTGGCTTGTCGAATTTGTGAATCTTTTGGTTCTTGTAGATGTGCTTGTATAGTGTATCAGTACATGAGGAATAAAAAATAAAAAACAACCTGTACATAATAGTTTATTTACATTTTTTTTTTAACAATTCAATTCATCTATATCACTATTAACATCTCCAGATTCTACATATCTTTCAGATTAATAGCATCAACATTTTTATCAATTCTAACAATCTATGTCACTATCTTCATCTGCAGAGTCTATAAATCGTTTGGAATGTGCTTTGAAATTAGTTACAGTATTAGGCACTAAATCATGTAATCTATCACAACATGTATTCTTATCGTATATATCAAAAAGAACTCCATCAAAATCTGCGTTACACCAATATTTTCTATTTCTATACAAGTTATATAGATTGTGTCGGCTAATGTATAAATGGGAGTGATCGCGAATGCTGAACAGTTTTGAATCAACCCTTCTCCTTTTCAATTCTTTTAGAAAAATTTTAAAGCAAATTTTACACAAAAATAAATTAAACTCTTTAATATGATAATAATTTCGCCATATACATAATTCATCCTCATCATATTCATCACTCCAGTCTCGTTTACATAGAATATGGCTTTGAGCTTTACGACTCGTGATAAATCTTGAAGAAGAGAGAGGATACTCAAATGAAGTTGTTTTCTTTGCATAGGTTCTGGCATCCGCGATGATTTGATTCCACTTGTATGCGCTAAATTTCTTCAATATTTCAATTGTAATTATTTCAGGCAAATTCAGGCGCATCACATTGAATATTGAATCAGTATTTTGAATTATTGTTTTGATTGCAGACTTTTGGAGAGAAAAAACCTTTATGGCTGATGTTAGATTCGAGTTGCTAAGTTGATGTTTATCTTTTTGTTCTAACTGATGTTGTTTAAATTGGTCATTCTGAAAAAAAAAAACAAAATTTGCACTTTTCTAAGTTTGTGGTGGTGGTGGTGGTGGTGGTGGTGGTGGTGATGGATTTGTTTGCAGTGAATAATGCCCCCAAGGTAGGGTGTCAAATGATGAAGAAATCAAGTAGCGTTTGTCATCTTGTGCGCTCAATACTATTTTTGATTGTTGAATCGAATAAATGTCGTGTGCAAAGGATCTTATTGTATTCTGTGATAAAACATGCCGTTCATTTCCTTTGAGGCATCTCACATAATCGTCAAAAGTTAAGCAGTTTTTAACAACACAATTTTTGACACCTTTTGATTTCTTGACGGTTTGCCCCCCTTGAACCTTAAAAGAGTACATTTTAGCACGCAAACCAACAAAATGAGTGATAATTTTACCATTCACCTCATCTTTCATTAAACCTGGTACCTTTTTATTCACTAATGGAATGTTGAAAGCATTGTCTTTAGGATAATCGCTAGTGTCAAAATGAGTATAACAATCTTTTTTTATTAATTCACATGGGTTAGAACCTTTAATCTCATAAAAGAATGAGTCCGTATCAATATACATGATTTTACAACCATCGGGATTATTTGGCAACATATATTTGTAGTGGAAGTTAAGCATGCAGACTTTTGAGATATCAAGAATCGCCATACCTATGTATAAAGGTTTATTGAATAAGAGCTCATTCTTTTTGAGTTCGATCGCCATCAAATCTTCTCCGAACACGGTACGACTATGAAACCTTGGGGACGCAATCATGTTCATCGCCCCATAGCGACCCCCATATTGATTAACCAGACGAACTACCCGGTGTAATCGAATATTCTCCATGGTCTTACCAAAAATAGCATTGTTCGCAAACTTGAACTGGTTTTTACCAAATTTGGTGGTCAACTTTGCACGAAGTTCCGTATTAAGATCGATATAGGGTTTCAACCAGGGGGATTGTCTGAATTTCAAAACTTTTTTAATTTTTGTTAATCTCAAGCCCAATTCTAAAACAGCCTTCAAATTCCGATAATGAATGATGTAATCTTTTTTATCTGAGAGTGTGCATAGTAATTTGGGTAGCTTTGAACCTGGAGGGACTATGTGCTCCGGACACACTGGTAGATCTTTATGTAGATCATGCAGATGTTGTGGATATTCCAGATCTACCTGAAGAATATATCCTTCTGGGCTATCATCAGGAACAGTGCTCACATCAACAGACGTATCACACCATTCAAAACCCTCAATTGGCAAATATTGACTCATCGCCCATCCATATAAATTATTTACATCAAGATACAGTAAATAAGATTCTGGCTTTGATGGATCAAAATTAGTCATCTGGGGATTGTTAGCTTCGGATAGTCTGTGCATGCAGCAACTGATCCCTCCACGTATACCCTGTTCCACAAACATAACCATATCAACATTTTTGAGCACCTGAAGCTGACATTTGGTGTATAAGAGCATACAGTCCCAGGTGTAACCTGGCATTGTGTGATACCATGCAGGATCAAGTTTGTACGTCTCCAAAGCTGTTTTCCGAAAATTTTCCATTACGTCTGTGAGTAGGAGTATGTCGGTTTTCATATAGAGATCGCTATATTCACCTAACGTTTTAATTTTGAATGTTTTCCAAACGGTTTGAGCATGCTGGTAAGTTTCATCATCTATGTGCGCGTCATTTAATTTATTATAAAATTCATGGATCTGTGGAAGTTTTGTATCGTTCAGTTTATCCATGTCCGTCATGTAGTCATAACAAAAAGTTCCCTTTCTTGTTAGCAACTCAAATTCACTATCTAGTAGACCAGAAAATTCCTTCTTGAGATTATAAAAATTATCTAAGATCAAAGTAGAGGCCAATTCATCCAAACTAGCCCCCATAAATTTGAAAGAGTCGATAAATCTGAATCTAAGTTTGGTTTCCGCATGAAAATATGTAAAAGAAATATATTTTTCTTTATTAATAGGTAGAGTAGTGATATTACCCCGATGCAAAAGAGATTTTACAATGAAATGACCATCGTAATTGGATAAATTATGAAAAACTATGGGCACAATAAAGAGTTTACGAAAATTTAAATTGCACTGCTGATGTGCCCATCCCCTAAATTCGGAAGAAAAATGATCGTGATCTCTAACTATTACATCTTTCTTGTTAAAACTTTTTTCACATATATGACAACTTTATCAACTTCTCTGGGCGTGCCCGACATTGGTTCAATATGTTTCATATGAGAATGAACAAAGGAAGCAATTTTATCTATTTCATCAGAAAACCAATCCACGCAATTCTCACCACGAAAACTAGCGTAACGTGAAAAATTATCATTATATGTACATTTTAAATAATATCCTACACTATACGGTACATGCTCCTGATACTTGAATGAAGTTTCACCGATTTTCTTATTGCATTGCCTAAGTATTGATTCAAAGTCTGCGTACACAATAAAGGGACATTTTTGTTTGTAAACAAAATTTCGAAATTCAACATGATCGTAATCCGGAAAAGATACTTTTTGATTATTGAAATCTTTGCACAACTCATAATGTTCATTTAGTTTTATCTGAGACGAAAAATAATTCAAACACCTATCACATATCATTTTTTTCCCCTTATTTTTCGAGAGCTGACTTGAGATAAGCCTGGAAAGATCTTTAATCCAACAATAGTGATATTTAATTTCAAAGTCGTGTATATCTTCTGAAGGTGTGACATCATAGTCGCCCAAATTTGGAAAATATTTATCTTGAACTATTAGTAAATTCACATGTTTTTGCACGAAATGTTGTTGGGTTAGTCTTAAAGGCGACACTGTATAAAATGATCGATTTTCTTTCTCTATCAATTGTAAACCATACACATTTATAGATATATTATTCATTTTTTCAAATTTTGCAATTTGCGATAGTTTCATGGGCAGTTCTAAACCATCAGTTTTTAGTACGTTATGGTAATTGGGGTAACTTCTGGTACGATTACTATTAGTTGTTGCTGGATGAAGTGCGCTAACAACACTCCAAAAAAAGCATGCGTTATCATCATTCTGAACGTTAATACATGCTTTTTTTCTCGAAATTTGATCAGGTAGTTTAATGTAAGATGATCCACCACAGTTATTTCCTATTTCAAATTTATTAATTGCAACTTCCAAGTGAATTATTTTGCTCAAAGCCCAGCCGCTACCTTTATTGCTCATATCCTCGATGTCAGCTATGATACGATTAGTTATGTTAATATCAAACCAAAATTTCAATTCAGTGGATGGGTCAATTGTAGCATTAGGAGTGGTGAAAAATTTCCGATCCACAATTTCGTCATCACCATTATTTTTAATGAAATCAGCACAAAAGGTTGTGTTAACTTTCAAAATTGGCATATCCCTCAAAACACTTGAAATTTTTGTTTTAAACAAATGGAAAGCATCTGTCAAAAATGGCTTAATATCAAGATGGGTTAAATTTATAACAATACCTGTCCTTACTCTACAATTATATAAAACATTTAAAGTGCGCCATATTACTCGAGAGCTGCGCCTTTGAGTTTGCCCTAATCCAGAACCTATGTATCTATTTGGAAAACATTTTATGAAACAACGCATTCTTTTTAATTGTGCAATTTTTGAATATATCATGCGTTTCTGACCAATACTGAAGTTACATTTTTTCAATGCCACATTACACCGATAAATATGCTTGCGTATTATATGTAACCATATTTGTGCATTCGCAGGAGAATGATTTTCTTCCATTGATTTTAATGTTTGTTCTATTTTCGTCAATGTACCTTCAAAACGATTCATTTCTGCGTAGTACAATAACACCAAAAAAGAAAAAGAAAAAAGTGGAGATGCAGTGATATTGATGAATTACCTTATTTATCTACAATCTCCAAGGAAATGGCTGGATGTGTTTTCCCAGTATCTATGGTCCCTCGGAATATTAGCGAATATTTTCCTGATGATAGCTCGGTCGTATGTGCGCTGTAGTCCTCCGTCAGCCTTTTTGGCAGGAACGCTTTGAATTCGTTGAATTCAAAGAGCACAGCTGGACCGAACCTGGTCTTCACCAAAATACACTTTAGAATGTGGTATTTCTTATCCTTCTCCAACTCTGCTATACGCCTTGTTGGCTTATCTTCAAGAAGAGATGTTTGGTTAAGTTTGTTTAAATCCATGTCTATAATGAAAATGAATAAGAAAAATATGCATGAGATGTAAGATGAACAGAAACTTACTTTGTTCTGTAGGGTATCAAAATTTCTCTAATGAACTACTGCTACTGCTGTTTGGGTAATATACGATTTTTCTGCTACTGCTGTTTGGAATGAAAAATATTTTAATATATGGATACATAATTTTCTAATTGATGCTTACCCAAAGATCACACTATCACAAATTCAGATGCTCCGACAAAGTACAAATGAAAATTTCAATCGGCACACGAATGATCAACGATGTGTTCCTATATGGAAATAATAGAAAACTGACTAACGTTAAGCAAAACGGCTGTTTATATAATCAAGCCACCCTCAGCCGGAGATCGCGAGTCACGCAAATGTTTACATTTTAGTCGATCGTACACAAAAGAGTCTACCGCAGCTTTAAATATTGGAATTTGAGATTATCTATTTTGTGTTTTAAGAAAAATCTCAAGTTTTCAGATCAGAAACGAACAGAAAAAATACATGAAATTGGAAAGTACAATATTTTCCTAGGCGTCTGTCAAATTATATTTTCAGCCATATTTGAACAATCGAAATTAAAGAGGGAGCAATTCTTTTTTATACATTTCCGCTTTTTTCTACAATGCTATTTTAGATTCAAGGGAAAAATTTCAGCTTTTCCCCAAATGCTTTTGATGTTGAATATGCAGATTATTTTTGAAAACCTCTCGCATATCCAAGATGTGTAAATTCATGGAAACATTTTTTTTTTTCATTGACTTATTGAAATAGATTTGCTCAACTTTTTCATCTTTTCAAACATTTTCAATATTTTCGTTGAAGTCTGCTCAATGATATCTACAGCCATCGAATTATTGGAAATTTTTTCGATACATTAAGGTTTTTCCTAAATATGGGGTGAAAAATATCATAATTACATCTTTTTTTTTGAGAGCACTTTGTTTACGGCTCCTTGCATAACGATAATATAACTGACAGATTTTATTTTCAATTGAATGAAATTTCTTCATTGAATCTACTGCTAATTAAACAGTTTTCAGATCTGATGTTTTTTCAAATCAACGAATTGAAAGTATAGATGCAAAATGGAAACTGAATATTGATGCGATTTACAAAACCTACTCGTATTCGCATTTCAAAGATTGTTCTTAATGTTCATGGATCCATTCTTTCATCAACTTTCAAACGATTCAAATTGAATGAATTTTTTCAAACATTTCATTTTCACTAATTCTTCAGTTTCAAATTGGAAGAATAAGTACGGCCCTGCTCATCTTTGTTTTTGTTTATGTCTACAATCCTGAAATGTACCATATGGCGCTGGAATCCCTTATATTGCTCGTCTGCGTAAACCGAAACATTCATAAATAATTCCCGTTCATATAAACGATAAATGCCACCCCAATAATAATTCAAAAAAAGGATCTAGTACCTGCGAATAATCCGAAACCACACCCGGTATTCCCATTCAAATAAACGATAAATGCCTACCCAATAATAATCCGAATAAAATTTCAATGTAAATCGTATTTCACAGATTGATATTATTCTATGTATGAATTCTCATAATGTCAACTTGACAGAAGGTAACTTCAAAAATATTGGGGTTGAAATACTCGTATTTTAGCGATGCAACGGGGGGACCTCACCCGAAAATATTGAAAGCATAATTCTGTAGTTTGGTGAACGTAGGAAATTTTTGATCGATTACAAGGTAATTTATTATTACTTATCTAATAAACTATTATTTGAATTGAATTTCCTTGCAGTGATATCATATGAATACATTGATTCCCAACTCTGAGAAACCAATACCAGATATAATTTGTCCGTTTGAACTAGAGCGCCAGAAAGCTCGGGGCTTGAACCCATTTTTATGATAACCTGAAAGTCCCTGAGAGCCCCTCCCAATTAACAATTCCAATACAGGAGAATGGACAATGCGCGCAAAAGTTCACGTTAATTTCAATCATGCGTCACTCTCCCTTTATAGCACCAAACATCCCAAATTCTTACGGCCCCCCGTGGCCTAGCGGTAAGGACCCTGACTCTCACCCAAACTCCCCGGGTTCATATCCCGCGTCCATCCAGAAAATTTTTCATGACGTCATCCGCCCGACGCATCAGACCCCCAGACACCATTAAGGGAGGTCATAGGTCAACTTTGATCGAGAACCCGCTTAGTCCTACTACTGGGAGGGTTAAGTTCGTTTATGGGCATAATCGGCCCAACGGTTTTGGGGTATTACCCACCTGGAATATTATTGTTGTTATTGTTTCCTCGATAACTCAAAAAATATAGACTCGATCGAATTGAAAATTTAGTGATAACCGTATCCCTAGAAAATTTTGAAAAAATTACGTAAAAAAACATTGGTTCACAATCGGTAAATTCGTTGAAGAGTGTCCAATACAGGAGAATGGACAATAGAACATGCACGCAAAAGCTGCTGACTTCACGTCAGTGCTTGAACCAATATTTTGAATAACTCGCCTTTGGCCGTGTATTCATGACATTGCTTCTTTTTCCGTTTCAATTTTTCTTATCTGCGCTCTCCTTCTGAATTCCGCTACAGACGTTTTGAACTTTTTTTGGCAAGGATCCATAATCCGTATTCGGTTTTCGATTTTAAATTTCAATCAATATTCAGATTCACTAATTCACTATTCACGAATAATTTATATAAGAAGTACAAGGTTATGTTTCTTTCTATTGAACGATTTCGACGTATAGCCGGGGAAGGCCGGGAATTCCCCAGTCCTGCCATCTAGTCTCTAGCAGGAACAAAGCTTTCTACAATGCTGACGGTCCATAATAATACTCATCTTATTCAAGTAGTAGTTAAAAAATATCTGTTTTTATTATGTCCTTCTTCTATAGTTTTCCACTATCCGCGGTGAATTTGGCGCCCTTTGAGATATGATCCGGGGGGGGGAGGCTCCCCTCCCTCCCCCCCCGGTAGCGACGGCCCTGTTTGGATGACAGCATGTATTATATAATAGGAGTTTTTAACAACAATTTTTCATTTTTCCAGTAGCAGAATATTTCAAAATATTGGAGTAAAAGGTCACGTAGTAATATAACATGTTTGTATGTATTTGTTGTTTTCCCATAGAGTTTCAGGTACATGTTTCTTGAATGTCCAATGCTTGTTGCTTAGTACGCTAAACAATATAAATATGCATGAAGGCCCCGATGTTACTAATATTATACCTACTAGAATGGCATGATAATTCAACTATAACTTTTAAAATGATGATATACCTAGGACTATGGAGGAGAAACCAAGAAGCATATTTTCCAACGAAGAAGTAGTATACATATAAGACATTTTTTCAATGGAAAAAGTTAGTAATCCTGTTTCAATTATGATCCATATGTTTATCGTCTGTGTAGTGTTTCAGGAACCATCCATGATTATATAGTGGGGTGGTGGTGGGCCAAACACAAAAAAAAATATTATTGCATGCTGCTTGATGTACTAATGCTTGATGCATGTAATGTAAATTTCAAAATAAATGGTATTCTTGATCTCTCTTGAAGTTAAGAATGATGTTAATATATAGTTTTATTCGAAAGTATTTCGTGTGTTTGAATTAATGCTTGAGTGGTATACAATTTTTTTATTCACTTGGTAGAAAGTATAAAATATATATGTATATTGGTATCTAAATAAATGATTTTCATTTTTACAATTACTTTGTTTCCGTTACCTATGTAAACCAATTTTTTCATGCATTTAATATATATTCATATTCTTGGAATACAAATTAATAAGTGGAAATGTCTGGAAACTTAATTTCAATATTTTGAGTTAATACATAATTGCAGATATCAAATGAGTTGACCTAAAATTATTCATCTGACAAAATGAAAATGATATATAACTATAAGAAATCATTATTTATCAAATGATTTGTTACAATATAACATTATTACCATATTCCATACCTAGAGAAATTCTTATAACAATTATATGCAGGATCAAATCATCTGTTCGGTGGCTTATATATATGGATGATATATGAATAAGCAATAATTCAGCTATTGAGGATGAAAGCAATATTCAAACCTGATTATGGAAAATCTAATTATTTGTTTCCCAAATGGTGAATAGCTTATATTTGTGTCCCTAGATTAGCTATATGATTTCCAGAATAATCATGTCGTAGTTGTTAGCATACAATACACTAATCGGTTTCTTTTCAATGCAGCCTTCCACAACATCTTAATACAATGAACTGTATGCTTATTGTCGCAATTTGATAGGAATTGTTCATCGTGGAAATAAAACTTACGCAAAAGGTAATGTTTAGTTGATATTGATTTTTCCCTTAAAAATTATGCACTGAATTTTGAAGGAAAAGTGATTCAAGTGCACAAAATACTGCTTACAGCCGTCCATAACAGTAAGATCTCACATCCAAATAATCCATATTTCACGAGAATTTACAAATAATATCTTCGGTCCTGTCAAAATCGAAATTTGACTGAACAGTCTATTCAAATTTCGTCCAAGATATTTGTAAACACGCGTGGCGCATGAGCACAAGCAGCTTCTTCGGGATTGGAGGGTACTTGCCAAGAATTAATGTATGCTTTTAAATTAGGGCGACAATGGTGAATAGAGGGTCCGAAGCGGTACATTGAACGCTCCACCACCTGCGTTCGCAGACGAAACGCTTTTAATTTGAGGGCTGGTTTCTCAATTGCAAGTTAACTCAAGGTTGCGAGTAACCCGAGTGTTAGGCGTTCATGAATATCGCTAAATACATGCGTAACTCTCAACCTCCAGTTAATTCGATTGCGAGTTAACTCGATATTGCGGGTAACCCAAGTGTTACGCGTTCATGAATATCGCTAAATACATGCGTAACTCGCAACCTCGAGTTAACTCGCGATTGAGAAACCGGCCCTGGGGGTCTATTCTCGACCATTCGCAATTTGTACGATCGTGCGCATCTACATAGCAATATATAGCATATGCGACCGATCGTTAAAATTGCGAATGGTCGAGAATAGACCCCCTGAGTCGAACTTATGCGAGTAACCGCAACAGAGTAGTTAAGACCAATTTTTTACTGTACATTACCGAATGGTTACAGCAAGGGATTGGTCTTAAACACTCTGTTGCGGTTATTCGCATAAATTCGACTTTGGAAAGTGCATGCGCATTAGTGCACTGCATAACAGAACCAAGGTTATGTTTATGTTATGTTTGTTATAGTTTGGTTCAGTCTTATGAGACCATGCACCTTAGACTGGGCCAAAAAAAACGACTATTTTTTTTTAATGGTACTGTGAAAATATCATTCATGATGATGAAAAAAAGTTATCGTGAAAGTTTGAGCCCTTAATAATAGTATTAAGGCGTGTATCGTTACGACTATTGGTTTTTTAACAGTAATCGCATTTTTTCACTCAAAACTCATCAATTATTAATTTGACAAATTTGAGCGATACGTATTCTTAAAGGAAATTAAATTCCCTACAAAAAAGCTCTCTTTGTAAATTAATGTAAAATAAGCCGTTTGCTTGTTATCGTGCCTGAAACATTGATTTATTTTTTCAATTTTGCGTTTGATTTTTCATTTTTGTAACTACCAGATATATCAATATTTTTGTGGTACAAAATACTTATTTTAAAGGAAAATTTAATACTCTACAAAAAAAGTTTCTTAACATTTTTTATTAATTTCACTCCTTCCAAAGTTATTCGACGTTGAAGTTAAATTCAAAAGTAATTTATCGTTTTTTTCGCGTTAAACATAATTTTTTCCACTTGATTGAAAAATTTATTACTTAAATATTGAGAGTAACTTTTTTCTGTCGACCATTAAACTTTTTTATGTAAAATCATAATTTATTAATGTAATATTTTGCTTTTTAACAATTAGTTATCAACATAAATTTATTTTTAATGTATTTAAGCAACTCCAATAGTACAAAATATTTGGTTTCTTAATCATAAGTTATTTATTTGTGTAGGAATATACTTTCATCAATAAACTTTTACTTTTAAACTTATGTTTTTAGCCCGCTTAGTGTTTTGTTCTTCTTGATCTCAATACCGTCGCAGTCGAATGTACTCCCCCTCCACCGTTACATATGTAAATGTCCATTCGCGAAGTCGCGAAGTCAGCCTTCGGAAAATGACCTTGAATGTTTCACGTTAAAGCGCTGCGAGGTATCGTGAGCTTTTCCCCACTCTGTTACCGAAGCTGAGAACAAAGCCTTTCTTTACTCCCACCACCTTACTTCTATCATTGCTTTGTTCAAAAAAGGAAATACTCTCTGTGTATGAGGTGAAATCAAAGGACTTTGATTTCATTTTTAATTGTGCAAAGTTACTCTAACGTTGTCTACGCAAATTTGAGTTTTCATTGCAGCTTTATTTATTGTTTTGCATATAATTTCCTTCTTTCTTTCTTTCTTTATATTGTTTAATTGTGATCGATAGTATAAATTTATTTATTGTATGTAATTGTTTAGTCGTAAGAAGTACTTTAACCTCAATTATAGTGATATAAATTAAGTGTTCAGTTAATTTTGTGTTTGTGAATTGTTTTATTACGATACTTTGTTACTTTGTTACGATACTTTATTACGATTGTTACTTTGTTCGATTTGATGAAAAAGTGCCAATATGTCATTTGAGAAAATTTATTTAATTGGAGTTCCCTTTGAGAAAATTAATACCCGTAAACTTCCGACTGTCAAAGAAGTTCTATCATTATTTTTTTATCAACATAAAGTTCTCAAATTAAAAATTTATGATAGTGCTTCAAAAACTGCTCATATCGTTCAAGACTGCTGGAATAATTTACAGATTCAAACTTCTGGTTTTTGCATCATTGTAAAGAAAATAATCAGTATTTACAATAAGTGGAAATATTTACTGTGCAATCGGAAAAAAAAATCACGTGCTCAAAAACAAAGAGAAGGTAGATTTGAAAAAAAACTCCAACAATTATTTAACATCGCTGGGAAGAACAGTTTGAAAGGTTTGGATAGAAAGAATAACATTGCTTTTCATCTTCCAATGTCTTCGAATCTGCAAGAAAATAATAATCATATCTCAGTTGAAAAACATGAAGAAATAATGGAAATAGATGCGATATGTACGTATTCATTAACAATAATTCAATAAATAAGTCAAAATAACTAATTTATACTGTGCTACTAATGAGTTAATGTTCTAATAATTACACAGTAAAAAGTTTTCCGTCATTACGTCGAAAAAGTTTTGTGTCAAAAATTTTTGTGTCAAATATTTGACACATATTAGTGTCAATTTAACACAACCCACTTGTGTCATTTATTTTTGACACAAAAAAGTGTTATTTCTCATAAAAGTAACATTTTAAATATGTTACTACAATTATTTCAACATAAATTTGTGTAACTTGTAACATAAAACTGTGTCATTTGTTTGACACAAAATTTTTGTGTTAAAATGACATAAAAATTTGGGTCAAATTGTTCTTTTACACGAAATTTGTGTAAAGATTACACAAAATTTTTTACTATGTACTTATATATATTATTTCTATTGAATTAATGTTTATGTTTTACACAAAGAAAGAAAAAAAATTTTTGTCAATGAATCAATTTTTCCAACTGACGAAAATATCTAAGAAAAACAAAATATTTTGATTCAAGTCGAAATTTTTTAGACCAATAAAATTATTTCACTCTCGAAACAACTCAGATTTTTCTAAAATTTCTATGGTTCACGTGATCTTTCTTGCTGTGCGATAAACTTTATTTATAATACGATTATAAATTTCTATAAATTATTTTCTGCATATTTTCTACACAAATATAATATTTTAGTAGTTAATCGCCTTGCGAACTTGTGTAATTTTAATCATATATTTTTAGTTAACAATGTCAAAATAATTTATATTTTTCAGAAGACACTGCTCGTGATTATAACAATAATGACTGTGATGCTACAACATCTAGTCAGGAGTTGCAATCAGAGTCAGATTCAACTATAAGCCGAATTTCAAATGCGTCTGACTTTGAAACTGATTTTTTAACAAAAGTATGGACACCAAAAATAAACATCATAACCCCTGAATTAGCCACTGCACTTGATCGTGGTAATGTAAGTAGACGAAGTGCCACATATATTTTGGCAGCTACTTTAAAAAGTGTGGGATTCGATATTCGGAATGTTAATTTAAGTTATAAAACTATTCAACGACACCGTATAATCCATTGGAAAGAAATTGCTGAAGGCTTAAAAGAAGACTTAAAATTCAATGATAATTATGTGGTCCATTGGGATGGTAAACTGCTAAGTGATATTGTTGGATCAGAAACTGTAGATAGGCTTCCGGTTCTTTTGACATCGTCTGGCAATGAACAGCTATTGGGTATTCCAAAAATTGATTCAGGATCTGGAATTGAGCAAGCTTTAGCTGTACACTCAACTATGGAGCAGTGGGGTGTCAGTAATTATATTAAAGTGATATGCTTTTGATACTGCAGCAACCAATACGGGTAAATTATAATTATTAGTCTCATTAACTTGAAAAAAACTCGGATTTGACAAAATAGACAAAAATTATACTTAAGATCAATTTTTTTTAACATTCCAATTAAGAAACCTCCAAAAATCGACAAGTTTATTTTGTTTATTGCCAAAAATAAAGTTTTTTTTTGGTCATCTAATACTTGAAAATAAATTTTAGAACAAAAATTAACTCTATTGATGGTTATATTTTGGAATTTATAGGAGTAATATAGTTCAAAATAAAAAATTACTTGATTTGCCATTCGTGTTTCTAATTAAATCTCTATCTTTCTAATCCATAGGAATTCATCATGGCGCCGGCGTAGAGCTTGAGAAAATTCTGAAACGAAAGCTTATATGGTTACCATGTCGTCATCATGTAATTGAACTAGTCATAAAAGGCGTTTTTGAAGCATACTGGCTAGTACAATCAGGTCCGAGCGTTCCATTTTTTAATCGATTTAAGATCGGTTGGAATAAAATCACCACGTCCAAATATAATGCCGGCATCAACGATGAGATGGTGGCTAATATACTATTAGACAAAAAAGATGAACTTTTAAGTCTTATCGACAATCATTCGCAGGTATGTTTCGAGTATGTTATTTGAGTTGTCAAAGTACACAAAAAACTATGTGGGCAAATAAAATTTTTATTTTAGGCAAGAAGTTTTTTTTTTTCAATAATTTTCTTGATTCAAGTTGACCACGTTTTGGGTACACAACCTAAAATCTCCAGTTATCGTGTAAAGATATTACCTTTCAAAAATAACCGAAAATTATCATAATTTTTTTGCAGAAATTTCTTCCAAGAAATGACTATCGAGAATTTTTGGAGTTATCATCTATTTTCATGGGAGCTACGCCAAAGGATAATTATACTTTTAAATGTCCGGGAGCAATGAGTCACGCTCGTTGGATGTCTAAGGCGATTTATTGTATAAAAATGTTTATTTTTCGAGCAGAGTTTAAGATGACAGCTCGTGAATTGAATAATCTTCGTCATGTTTGTATTTTCATAGTTACAACTTATATAAAATCTTGGTTTACTTCACCCTCGGCAATCTTCGCTCCCAATAATGATCTGACTTTGATGCAACAATTGATATTATATAAAAAAATTAACTTGACTGTATCACAAGCTGCTCTCAAGAAAATGGTGAGACATTTATGGTATTTGAGTGATCAATTAGCCATAATGTCTCTATTTGATGACTCTATTGACCTGACTGTGAAGAAGAAAATGATAGAAAAACTGATAAATAACCAATCTTCAAATACTAAAGCCCGAAAATATGAAGTAGCAAGCGATTCAGATGAATTGCTAGAAAAAGATGTCAGTGACTTTATTTCTGTTGAATCGCTCACCATATTCAAAGAATTTGATTTGCCGTATGATTTTATTGATGAAGATATAAGCAATTGGCCCCATAATGAAAGTTGTCAAGAGTGTAAGCAGTTTTTCGGAAAATTAGCTGTCGTCAATTATGTTGCTGAGCGTGGTGTATCGTTAATTGAAGATTACAATAAGTGTCTCACTAAAAACGAAGAACAACTTCAATATTTGTTGCTAGCCGTTAGTGAACATTGAAAAAAGTTTCCAAATTGTAATAAAAGTAATTTCATTGAGTAATTATTTTTTCAATTGAACATTCTCCATGATTTGATAATAATTCAAGCAATATAAGCTTTTTTGTTTTTGTAAAATTATAAATTATAAGTGAAAATAAAATTATCTTTTTTATCTCTTTTATTACTTCTATTTGTTTTGACTTATTATTCAATTTTTTTCTGTAAATGAAACTCTGTCTCTACACAAATAAATAACTTATGATTAAGAAACCAAATATTTTGTACCATTGGAGTTGCTTAAATACATTAAAAATGAATTTATGTTGATAACTAATTGTTAAAAAGCAAAATAATACATTAATAAATTATGATTTTACATAAAAAAGTTTAATGGTCGAGAGAAAAAAGTTACTGTCAATATTTAAGTAATAAATTTTTCAATCAAGTGGAAAAAATTATGTTTAATGCGAAAAAAACGATAAATTACTTTTGAATTTAACTTCAACGTCGAATAACTTTGGAAGGAGTGAAATTAATAAAAAATGTTAAGAAACTTTTTTTGTAGAGTATTAAATTTCCTTTAAAATAAGTATTTTGTACCACAAAAATATTGATATTTCTGGTAGTTACAAAAATGCAAAATCAAAACGCAAAATTGAAAAAATAAATCAATGTTTCAGGCACGATAACAAGCAAACGGCTTATTTTACATTAATTTACAAAGAGAGCTTTTTTGTAGGGAATTTAATTTCCTTTAAGAATACGTATCGCTCAAATGTGTAAAATTAATAATTGATGAGTTTTGAGTGAAAAAATGCGATTACTGTTAAAAAACCAATAGTCGTAACGATACACCCCTTAATACTATTATTAAGGGCTTAAACTTTCACGATAATTTTTTTTATCATCATGAATGATATTTTCACAGTACCATTAAAAAAAAATAGTCGTTTTTTTTGGCCCAGTCTAATGCACCATTATTAGTGTTCTGCTATGCACCCAATCTCATTCTCTAAATTTATTCAGCTATGAATCTTCGTCCTATATACTTGGAATTGGTATCCCTGGGGACAGAGGGAGTCTCGGCTACACCGATCGACAAGAAAAGTTCGACTCGATGTCGATCGTGTACACATAATTCACCATATATTGGAATAATCCTTCGAAACCTTTCACAAACATCAATTAAACATACTGAATTTATTAATCTTGGTCGTTGTATTTTTCAATTTAAAGTAAATTTGGAGTTTAATATATTCTCCTGTATTGGACACTGTACCATGTTGAATACTATTGTCCGTTCTCTTGTATTGTACACTCTTACTCGAATTTACCATGAAATTGATATGATACATTACTCATAAATGTGATCTTATACCAGAGTTTCACTATATCATAACCTTGGTCCTACAAAGTTTAATTGTCAATGTTAAAACAAAATTCATTCTCTACTATTTTACATTTGTGTTCATACAACTTAACGTGGACAATTTTTTTAATCCATAAAATATTAACTATTTTCCAGTTTAATGATAATGAAGATGAATCGTCGAATGAGAATCAATTTGTGGCCAGTGTTTATATGAAAAACACTATTAGAGGAGAACGATACCGAAATCCAAGGATAAGAAATTATCTTGATGAAATTATCCCCCGTTTCGATTCGAAACAATTTCAAGAGAACTTTCGACTGTCATCTGATGGTTTTGAAGCCATTTTATTCATTATAGGTCCTAGACTTATTCAAGTGAGACAACATCAGATTGGTAGGCCCCGTATTGGTCCAAGATTGCAATTATTGTCCGTGATTTGGCTATTACCTAACCCAGAATATTTCAGGCAAATATAGTCTGCATCGAAAAGGGGGTTATACCTATATATTCAAAATATTGTTGTAGGTCAGTCGGCGATCGATTCGGAATAGGTAAATCGTCACTTTGGGATAGTTTCCTAAGAATTATAAACGTACTTGAAGATATTGCTCCTACGGTTATTTACTGGCTGTCATATGTGAGATTGTATGATATTTATAATGCATATGAGTTCAATAGATTAGTACCATCTGAGATCTCATTTAGTCAACACCTTATTACATGGCGCAGTCGTAAAAGTGAAAATGAATCAAAGTGCATTACCTCCGTCCGAGTTGAAGTTAAACGGTGATAATGCCACTGAATGGAAATTTTTCATTCAAAAATTTAATATTTACATGAAAGCAAATAAAGCTGAAAACGAAGACGAAGAATACAAAGCTGCTGTTTTACTCAATTGCATAGGAGACAAGGCCCTGAAGATATATAATACGTTTGAATTTCAAGAAGACAAGGAAACCCTGAAATTCGCAAGTATAGTAAAGAAATTTGAAGACCATTTCGTTCCAACCATCAATGTGACGTATGAAAGATATTTATTTTTCACAAGAGAAATGAAGGAAAATGAATCGGTTGATGAATATATAACTCAATTAAAACAATTGAGCATAAATTGTGAATTTAATAATTTAAACGATTCATTGATAAAAGACAGACTGGTATTGGGAATTAAAGATAAGAACGTGAAGGACAGATTACTCCGGGCAAAAAACTTGGATCTGATAAAGGCGGTCGAGATCTGCAAATCTGCCGAAGTAACACATAAACAATTAGAAGTTTTATGCTCGAACAACTCAACAAGTGCGACAAGGACAGAAGATGTGGAACTAATGGAACTGAGAAAGAAGAGTAATGGCACGCAGGGATATGGAAGACTATGGTCTAAGAAGGGAAGTACGAATTATAATCATAATTATGGAAATAAATCTAGGAATAATCAATCTTATGAATTCAGGTGCTCAAGATGTGGTTCTGTCCATGAACCGAAATCTTGTAGAGCATATGGAAAAAAATGTCAAAATTGTGGTTTGATGAATCATTTCAGTAAATGTTGTAAAAATAAAAATATTAGGAATATTGAGGGACAAGATTGTGAAGAATTTTCAGAAAACGACGAACTTTTTATTAGGTCGATAGAATTAGAGAAAATTAATAAAGATAGTTGGACAGCAGAATTAAAAATATTTGATAAAACAATTTCATTCAAAGTTGATAGCGGTGCTGACGTTAATGTTATCCCATACGGAATTTATAAGAAATATTTTCAGAATATAGAGATTTTTGAAAGCAAAATAAAATTAACCGAATATACAGGTAGTCAAATTAAAATTTTAGGCTGCATTAATATTTCAGTATTGTATTAAAACAAAAAATATTATGTTAAATTTTTTGTCGCAAATACTAATGGAAAACCTGTTCTAGGTAGAGAAACAATAGAAAAATTGGATATTGCCAGGATGGTTGGTATACTGAGTGACGTTTCTGCTGGGAATTATTTAGAAAAATATAGGGATGTTTTCGATGGAATTGGTTGCATGCCAGGCCAATACAGAATAAAGATTGATAAAAGGGTCAAGCCATGTGTACACGCTGCCAGACGATTTCCTCAAGCAATTTTGGTAAAATTAAAAAATAAATTGAATAAATTGGAAAAGTCAAATATAATTGTTAAAGAGTTTGAGCCAACAGAATGGGTAAACTCTTTGGTTATAGTGGATAAACCGAACAAAGATTTCCGAATTTGTATTGATCCCTCAGATCTTAATAAGGCAATAAAACGTGAATATTTTTCAGTGCCCACATATACTGACATTATAAGTTGTTTAAAAGACGCGAAAGTTTTTTCTGTTCTAGATGCAAATAATGGTTTCTGGAATATTGCGTTGGACGAGTATAGTTCAAAGCTATGTACTTTCAATACCCCATTCGGGAGATATAGATTCAAAAGGTTGCCATTTGGATTGAAATGTAGTAGTGAAGTTTTTCAGAGAAAAATAATGCAGTGCTTTGAAGGTATTGAAGGCGCACACATTTATATAGATGATATTTTGGTTTGGGGAAGTTCTAAAGAGGAACATGATGAAAGATTACTACAAGTATTAGAAAGAGCGAGAAAATATAATATCAAATTTAACTCAAGCAAATGTAAATTTTCCTTGAATGAAGTAGATTATATAGGTCATAAAATAACGAGTGAAGGTATAAAACCAGATAATTCTAAAATTAGTGTTATCGAAAAGTATCCCGAACCCGCTAACATGAAAGAGTTACAGAGTTTTTTAGGCATTGTCAATTATTTACATAAATGTATCCCGAATGTCTCCGAATTGACCGCTCCTTTAAGGGAATTATTAAAAAAAGACGTTTTGTTTAAATGGGATTTTGCACCAAAAAATTCTTTCAACAAGTTGAAACAAATTTTGATTAAAGAACCAGTTCTTAGTTTTTACGATCCTTCAAAAACCTTAGTATTATCAGTAGACGCATGCAGAGATGGTTTGGGAGCTGCTCTATTACAGGAAGGAAAACCTGTTGCGTACGCGTCAAGATCTCTTAATAATACCCAAAAATCTTACGCCCAGATCGAAAAAGAAATGCTGGCAATTGTATATGGCGTTAAAAAATTCCGTCAGTATGTATATGGTAGGGAAACCATCGTAGAAACAGATCATAAGCCTCTCATTCATATATTCAAAAAACCTTTAATCGATTGTCCGATGCGGCTACAGAGAATGCTTCTTGACTTACAAGTCTACAATTTGAAAGTCGTATATAAGCCGGGGAGAGAAATGTACATTTCGGATGCTTTAAGCAGAATCAAAATGCCTAATGATGATACCGCGGTTTTTGATAATGAGTATGAAGCTCAAGTAAATTATTTGAGAAAGAATTTTCCAATTTCTCAAACTCGGTTGGCGCAATTCGAGGAAGAAACAGAAAAGGACCATGAACTCAAAATAGTGTCAACTTATATAAAAGAAGGTTGGCCAAACTCTAGAGCAAAATGAGAATCAAATTCAAAATTATATTTCAATATCAGAGCAGAATTAGTTATGATAGATAACCTGGTATATAAAGGAAATTGTTTGGTGGTACCCAAATCCTTAAGAAAAGATATGTTGAAATTAATTCATTTGAGTCACATGGGCATCACAAAATGTATTTTAAAAGCAAAACAATATCTTTATTGGCCTGGTATGAACCGTGACATCGAAAATACTGTTACCTTATGTGAAATTTGCCAGAAGTATTCAAAGAACAACTGTAAAGAACCTTTGAAACCTCACCGGGTACCAGATTATCCATGGCAAAAACTTGGTTGTGATTTATTTGAGTTAGGCAAAAATAAGTTTTTTATTGTTATTGACTATTTTTCAAAATATGTTGAAGTATGTAAAATTCATAATTTAACCTCAGATACTGTTGTGAAACATCTAAAAAATATTTTTAGTAGACTAGGTATTCCACAGATTTTCATTTCTGATAACGGTACACAATATGCAGGATTTGAATTCAAAAAATTTAGTGAAAGTTGGCAATTTAAACATGTTACTTCAAGTCCACATTGTCCACGTTCAAATGGGATGGTTGAACGCTCAATTCAAACTGTTAAAAATATCATAAAAAAATGTTTAGAATCCCAAACAGACTTAGACCTAGCATTATTAGATTATAGAAATACTCCTATAGATAATAATATTCTTTCACCTAGTGAATTATTGTATGGAAGGAAAACAAGAACTTTAATGCCAGTTACAGATATTTTATTACAGCCGAAAAATATTAATTTTCAAAGACAGAGAAATAATCTAATCAAAAAACAGAACAAACAAAAAATGTTTCATGATAGATCTGGTAGAAAGTTAAGAAAATTAGAAAGTAATGAGAGAATTTATATAAAAAAAGATCATATTTGGGTTACAGGCTATGTTGTGAAACCTGTTAATGAAAGGTCATATCTTGTAAGAGAATCTAATGGGGAGGTTATACTTAGACGAAATAGATATTTTCTTAAACCTTATTATACACGACAAAACAATTACATTTCAGAAACAGATGATGAAGATAATACTCAAACTAGACCGAATGAAAGTGAACAGATTAATCCATATGTTAAAATTCAATTGAATAATTCTAAATTAAATAATGACGAACATTTTAGTAGTGAAGATATTGCAAATACGAATACAGAGGTAAATGATGATATTGTTGGCAAAAAGGATTTCGAAGAGATAGATGATTCTGAATCAACAAATAGAGATTCGAACACAAGAAGAACTATTTATATAACCAAATATGGACGAAAAGTTCGACGTCCAAAATAATGAATAGTCTATCTATTCGAGGTTGATCAATTTAGTTTAATTTTATTATAAATGTATAGGTAGAAGTTAGTTTGTTTTATGAAATAAGGGAGATGTCATATGTGAGATTGTATGATATTTATAATGCATATGAGTTCAATAGATTAGTACCATCTGAGATCTCATTTAGTCAACACCTTATTACACTGGCCCTCAGAACATAAGCTGCCACTATAACGGCTAAGTATTATGAAATATCAAGAAATCAACTCAGAAATGTTGTGGGAGCCATTGATGGAACATATATACCTATAAAATCTCCTACACAAAATAGGACGTCTTATATCACGAGAAAATGCAATTATGCCATTATACCTTGCAAGCAATCTGTGATTGCAATCTGCGATTCTTGGATTGCTATACTGGTTGGCCAGGATCAGTAAGCGATTCAAGAATCTTGAAGCATTCATTTGTTTATCAAAATATAATGAGTAGTCGCCGGAAATACTTACCGGAAAATCATTTTATCGTGGCTGATAAAGCTTATCCCGTGTTGAGCTGGTGCATCCCCCCCTATATTGACAATGGAGGTTTAACAATGAGGGAAACAAAATTTAATAGTGTGATTTCCAGAGTCTGCCAAACTATTGTAAGGTCGTTTTCATTACTCAATGGGAGACTCAGGCGATTAAAATATTTGGATATATCACGCACATATTTAATTCCTAAGACCAGCTTAGCTTGTTGTGTAATTCACAACATTATCCTCAACTATGGAGACATATATTTACATAACCATTTAGTAGAGGCTGGACTTGATGATGAAAATCCCGTAGAGACTGCAGAAGCTACTAGTGAGTGTAGAAATAATGGAGATTTTGGAAGTAATCATGATGGAACAATTTTTCGCGATCAATTAATGCTGAGTATCGATAATAATTGTTATGAATATTATATTATTGGACCACCTGTATATTATATCGTTATGAATGTTGTATTTTTAGTATAAACTAATATTAAGGACCTATTTGGTTTTAAGGACTAAGGTTGATAATTTGTTTGTTAACATGATTATAATTAATTGGTGCACGCATTTGTGTTTCCAAAATGTACCAAAGGAAAGAATACCAATATTATCAATTGGGAATAATCAGTTCAGTAACCTCTTGTGTTGTGTTTATATGAGAGCACGAATAAGTGCTGACGAATGAAGAGACCCGCGGAGAGAGCGGACGGAAGACCGAAGGTTTTCAGTCAGCATTCAGCATTAGAATTCGTCAATTTTCGAGAAGGCATTGAAGTAAAGCTGTACAAAGCGAATTTTATGTGGAACATTCGAACATTAAAAGTTTTGGTTTTAATCAGAAAAGTGGTTTCATTAACTAGGCGTTGTAATAATTCAGAAGTGGGATCAACAGAACAGTTTTTTTTTTCTCAATTTTGTGGCGAGTTAAAAGTGATTTTGGACCGAATAAAATGAGTGACAACGGGGAAATAAGTGACGAGGAAGTGCGTCGAAATCGAGTGTACGACGATTTGATTGAACAACACATAGAGAAACAAATCACGGCCGCCCTTAAAAGAAAATTCGACGACAATCCCAGACTTCCATCGATTTCAACAAATCTGGGAGATTTAAACTTTGAACAGAATGACGCCGCTGCAGCTAACATGGATAGAAGCACTGGAAAAATTGCAGTCAAGGGTGATATAATTCCGCCCTTCGATCCTGATGATCGCCACCACACTGTCGTATCGTGGCTTAACAAAATTGATCAACTCTCGATGATTCATGGATGGAGCGATTATGAAAAAGCTGGATATATGCAAATGAAATTAAAGGGCGCAGCACGTGAGTGGTTTTTCCGATTAGACAGCTACGACAAGACTTGTACAGAGTGGAAAACAGCGTTATCCAGAGCTTTTCCGAGATGTGTTGATCACGCCACTTTATTAGAAGAACTGGTTGCACGTAAAAAGAGTCCCGGCGAAAGCATGACGCACTATTATCATGCAAAACTGAATTTGACTCAACAATGCCGACTCGATAATGAAGCTACGATATCTTGTATAATTCGAGGTCTTCCTCAAGAATTACAACCAAATGCCCGTGCATTTCAATGTGGTACTCCAGACGAGTTGTATGCAGGCTTTATCGCCCCTATGGACAATTACCAAAGCCCTCAAAAGGACGCAATGCAGCCCCATTTCGGAAAAAGATTTAAAATAGAGTGCTACATTTGTGGAAAATTGGGACACATTGCAAAGGACTGCTGGAGCCGAATTAAACCGTCTACTTCGAAAGAAGGAAGACCAGGACGATCCCGGTGCGCCTTATGCCGTCTTACAAACGACGCCACTGAGGATTGCTTCAAGCGACAAACTGGGTCAAGGTCAAGTCAAAGGGAGAATATGAAGCGATGCGATTTTTGTAAGAAAGCGGGACACCGCCGAGACGATTGCTGGTTTAAGAAACAGAAGGTTGAGGAAGTTAACACTCTAGGGCAAGTAAAGAATGATTTATATAAACTGGCTGTCATAATAAATAATATTCCGTTTAGAGGGTATTTAGATACAGGAAGTTCAGTAAATGTGGCAAATATGAAGGTCTTAAATAAAACAAACTTACAATTACTGCCCTCTAACACGGTTATTAAAGGTGTTGGTGGATCATTCGTGGTTCCAAAAGGTATAATTAAAACAGATATTTTAATAAATGAAATGGAATTCCATACAGAAATATTAATAGTTAATACACCAATGAGTGATATTGATATTATTATAGGACAACCTATATTAAACCAACAGGACATGGTGTTGAAAATAAAGCATAATCATGTGACTTTATCAAAGTGTGAAAATAAGCGTAATGTCGAATGTTTAAAGAGCATTGAGTCTGCTGTGGTAAACCACGGTGATATGACTGAAGAAGATTTGAATAAATTGCTTCAATTACTAAATTTGAAACAATCATGCTTTGCAAAATCTCCTGCCGAACTGAGCACAATAAACAATACTGAGTTTTCAATAACTTTAAATTCAAAACAAACAATATACTATAAACCTTATAGATTATCAGAAAAAGAAAAAACAATAATGCGTGAACTAGTAAATGAATTATTAACAGCAGGTATTATACAAACTTCTAATTCGTCATATGCCAGTCCCGCAATTTTAGTTAAAAAACCAAACGGGGATCATAGACTTTGTATTGATTATAGAAAACTAAATGCCATTACTGTAAAAGACAGATACCCATTACCAAATATTGAAGATCTTATCAACAAATTAGGCGGCAACAAATATTTTTGTAGCCTAGATATGAAGCAGGGTTATTACCAAATTCCATTAGCCAAAGATTCGATAGATAAAACTGCATTTATTACTCCAGATGGGCAATATGAGTTTCTTCGTTTACCATTTGGATTATGTAATGCACCATCAGCTTTTCAAAGGTTAATAAATAATCTTATGGGCCCTCTACGCCATGTGGAAATATTGGTTTATCTCGATGACATTTTGATCCCGTCAAAATCAATAACTGAAGGGATGGAAAAACTAAACACTATTTTAAAAATTTGCGACGATAATAATTTGAAATTAAATTTAGAAAAATGCTATTTTTTCAAAACTAAAATTAATTTTCTGGGGTACGAAATTAGTGAGAATGAAATCAAACCTGGTTCAAGGAAAGTAAAAGCTATTCAAACTTTCAAAATACCTACAAATGTTCATGAAATAAGGCAGTTTTTAGGTCTAAGTTCGTATTTCAATAAATTTATTAAAAATCATGCTGAAATAGTTGCACCTCTAACAAAATTACTTAGGAAAGACGTAAAATGGGAATGGGGAAAAGATCAAAATATGGCAGTTTCAAAAATTAAATCAATCTTAACTAATGAACCGGTTTTAACCATTTTCAATTCGGATTCAAAAAAGGAACTACATACTGATGCCAGCTCAAAGGGTATTGGCGCTATTCTTTTTCAAGAATCAAATAGTGGATTGAAACCAGTGGCTTATTATAGTAGAGCAACAACCGTGGATGAGTCCTTTTACCACTCATATGAGTTGGAAACTTTAGCTGTAATTGAATCTATAAAAAGATTTAGAATTTACCTTCATGGTACTCATTTTAAAATAGTAACGGATTGCAGTGCAGTTCGAAGTACATTTATAAAAAAGGAATTAGTACCCAGAATAGCAAGGTGGTGGTTAGCTATTCAAGATTACGATTTTGAAATTGAACATCGTCCAGGTAGTAAAATGGCACATGTCGATGCTCTTAGTAGAAACGCGGAAAATATTTTAAGAATAGAAGTTGACGACTGGGCTTTAACCGTACAAATGCAAGACGAACGAATTCGAATAATTCGTGAAAAATTAAAATCAGGAACTGCCGACAAAAACATGAAACTGACATATTGTCTTAAAAATGATAGGGTTTACAGGAAAATTTTGAATGATAAATTAAGACTGGTAATTCCGAAAATATGTAGATTTAATATTATGAGAAAATATCACGACGAAATAGGTCACATAGGCCTAAAACGATGTGAAACCTTAATAAAAAGTAAATTTTGGTTTCCAAAAATGACACGATTTATAAAAAAATATGTTAATGCATGTATAGATTGTGCCTATAAGAAAAGTCAATATGGAAAAAAAGAAGGGTTTCTTCATCCTATACCTAAAGCAAAGGAACCCCTTTGTACATGGCATATTGATCACCTAGGACCCTTTTGTAAAACAAACAAAAATTATGCATATGTTTTTATGATTATCGATTCATTTTCTAAATACTTGTTTGCAAGACCAACTAGAACGACCAACTCAAACGAGGTAATTTATTGTTTGAAGGATTTGTTTAGTATGTTTGGAACACAAAAACGAATCATCGCAGATCGTGGCAAGGCATTTAAATCTAAAACATTTAAAGAGTTCTGCGACGAAAATAAAATTAATTTGGTCTTAAATGCTGTAGCTTCGCCGCGTTCGAACGGCCAAGTCGAACGCTATAATCGTACTCTTTTGGACGGTATAAATACAAGCATAGAGAACGAAAATGAATGGATGGATAAACTGCCAGATGTGGTCTGGGGAATGAATAACACAATCAATGAAAGCACAGGGTATCCCCCACATACATTAATGTTTGGCTTCGATAAAGATCGTTATGGAAATTTAGGCCAAGAAGACATTATTCCCGAGAATAGGCAACAAATTGCAGAAAATGCTAAGCAAAAAATGGATAAACAAAGTAAAAAAATGAAAAAGCAGTTTGATAAGAAACGGAAAGAAAGCACGAAATATAACATAGGCAGTTTGGTTCTTTGGCGAGGAGCTAAAAAAGATACCAAGGATGTCGGTCGTAAGACTGGAATAAAATTCGGAGGCCCCTATAAAGTATCAAAAGTTCTAGGTAATGATCGATACGAAATTGTCGCCCTTAAAGGCATGAAAGGTTACCAACGATATTCTGCAGTGGTAGCTGCAGACGCAATAAGAGAATATAAATCTGGCGCATTAAGTGAATCCGATTCACCTTCAGATGATGAGGTAAATAGTATCGATGAGTTGATTGATTTATTAGAGTCATAAAAACAACAAAAGGAAAAACATTATGGCACACCATACAACAAGTTATGAAAACATAATAAAAATGGAATACCATACAATAATAAAAATGGAATACCATGCAATGATAAGAATGGAATACCATACAATTATAATAAAGATGGCGCCCGAAGAGCATTTTTCAATATTTTTTTTCTTAAAAAAAAAAAAAAACTGACAAGAATGAAATCAAGCAGATATTTTATGCGGGCGAGAAGGCATTCAAAACAAATTTTGGTGATGTTCCGCTGTGACTAGGAGTAGGAAAAGCCACCCCTAAATCTTGTTTCGCAAGAAACTTTGTTCCATATTCATATTTTTTACAAAAATGGAATACCATACAAAACAAAAGATTGAATAAAAATATGGAACACCATAACATAATATTGCCAATTATTATTACTCTATGGAATATAGTATTTGTGATTAAATGGTTAATAAAAATATAAATATGTATAAAACAAAAAATATATATATATATGAACTTTTACAGAAAGTCTTCTGATTTCAGAACTAAGAAGAAATAAAAACCCGTCTGATCATAAACTGGCGAGGACGCACAGAAAAACAGGATGGCCGAATGTTATGAATATTATATTATTGGACCACCTGTATATTATATCGTTATGAATGTTGTATTTTTAGTATAAACTAATATTAAGGACCTATTTGGTTTTAAGGACTAAGGTTGATAATTTGTTTGTTAACATGATTATAATTAATTGGTGCACGCATTTGTGTTTCCAAAATGTACCAAAGGAAAGAATACCAATATTATCAATTGGGAATAATCAGTTCAGTAACCTCTTGTGTTGTGTTTATATGAGAGCACGAATAAGTGCTGACGAATGAAGAGACCCGCGGAGAGAGCGGACGGAAGACCGAAGGTTTTCAGTCAGCATTCAGCATTAGAATTCGTCAATTTTCGAGAAGGCATTGAAGTAAAGCTGTACAAAGCGAATTTTATGTGGAACATTCGAACATTAAAAGTTTTGGTTTTAATCAGAAAAGTGGTTTCATTAACTAGGCGTTGTAATATAATACTTCGTGATGTGATGTTTTGTTAGTAATTTGTTTTGTTTAAGTGGATTTATAAAACCTGTAATAATTAAAATCACTTTCAATTTTGCTATTAGGGTGCTTTGATCGAGGAGTGCAGTTTTGGAGGTGGTGGATAGGTGAGGGCCAATTGCTCATGATCTTAAGTGAAGCAATCTGGTCTGGCTGTGTTTGTCGGCCCGATGCAACACATATCTAATCTAGGTTACTTCGAATATAGAATACTTTTTATATTCTACTTTGTGAATAATGTTATTTTGATACCTTCTCTAAAAAATTCAGGTATCCCATTTTTCATCATATTAGGCAATACATAACAGAAGTTTCAACTATTAACTACAACTACAATTTATCGAGAAGTTTTTCCATCATATTAGTATATGTTTCAAGTGCTTTATTTTGTATTTTTAATTTCTCTTGGTGGCTTCTTTCTCTGCCATCTTCCCGTTTCTTGGATTCCTCCAACATTTCTTTCGTCCATTCAAGTAGATTAGAAGAATTGCTTGTTTTTCTCTTTTTTTGTCTTCTATCATCTTGAGTGGGATTCTGATCGCTCTTTGAAGACGAAGCAATGGCTACAGGTTCCACTTCTGGCGTTAAGGCATAAATGTCATTCATTTCCTCAAAATAATGAAAACTAAGGAATTTTGCTCCAGAACTTTTGTCGCCCATATTGTCCTTTGCTATATACTGTTTTCTCAAGTTCTTCCACCTATTTTAAACTTGTTTTGATGTGAACTTAAAATTGTCTTCTCCTAGCTGTCTCGAAATTTTTCTCCACACAATATCCTTTCTTATAGTAGTGTTTTTAAATTCTGGTAAAAATTTCTTGTACAAACCTATTAGGTTCAGTCTAGCCTTGTGAGACCAATTTATCATTTCTTCTGGCGCGCCTGAAATGTAATGCCCATTAAATAATTAATTCTTAAGGGAGGTTTCATGTACAGTTTTTGCTATAATTTGAAATTCAAGTTTTAGTGTAGTGAGGATTAAGCATAAATTTATGTATACTCTTAAATATTACTTGAGATAAAGACAATATTTTGTTCCACAAACTAGGCGAAGATAAAATTTATTCCATGAAACAAGAACTATTTACCTTCATCTGTAGTTATCAAGGAGCTTTCCTTGCCTTTTGATTCCATACTATTCTGATCATTATTGATTTCAGAGAAGTTATTATTATTATTATTTAAATTAACAAGAGTAGAGGTATTTACACCTATAAACTCAAAAGAAAAAAATGATGTGTACAAAACTATCACATATGAAAAAAAATGGAAATAAAGTGCATGCGTATGATCAATTAGAACTGCGCCATCCACCGAACCCATTTTTAAAACTATTGGTAGAGCTGCTCACGACCACGTCAGGGGGCAGGCTGTTCCAGGTGCAGAAAACTCTGTTACTAAGAAAGCACTGTCTCGCCTGAGTGCTGAAATTTTCTTTCCTCAACTTGTAATTATGTCCACGGAGATGATTCGTGTTTCTTGTAAAGATGGCTTCAAGCTGAAGACCAAACATTTCATGCAAGGCCTTATAAGTGAAGATCATGTCGCCTCTGGCCCATCTGCTGTCGAAGGTGGATAGATTTAGCAAACGTAAGCGTGTGGTTAAAATTGTCATGTTCATTAAAGATGTCATCAGAATCTGCTGGTTCGACAGATTCATCCTGCAAATCATCCTGAAATTCGCTTCTTTTTGCTGTTTCGATAGATTTATACTCCAAATCATTTTTTTCTATATACATCATTGATACGTTTCCTATAAATTTAAAAATGGGCATTTATTCAAAAAAATATCCAGTAATATAATTATTTTCACAAAATGATACGAGAGTTATATGAAACCAAATTATACAGTGTGGAAACGAAATCAAGAATAATAACTATTAAATAAGTACAATATACAAGAAAAAACAAGAGGTACTATATCTCACTCAAAGCTTTTTCAAAACCATATATCTAACTCGTTTTTAAAGTTATCGATATTGTATTCATTAACAATGACTGTATCACTGCTGACAGATTATTGCTTCTGAATACCTCGCGTATCAGTTACAGGCGGTGACCCCTGAGGTGTTGTGTGGAGGCCAGCTCAAAGAGGAATTTCAACTCAGTTCCAAATTTACCGTTCAGGGCTCGTAGGTAATGATGAGATCGCCCGTTTGCGCCTAGCTTGGAAGGTTGTGAGGCCAAGGATAGACAAATGCTCCACGTATGTATGATGATCGTATTCTCCCATATGGTATCCTTCTAGCACGTCTCAGGATGGACTCCAACATTTCCCTGTGCCACACCAGCTTCAACACACTGGGCCAACGTATTATAATATTGGTCTGATATAATTTTTATAGTGCTCAGAATAGAAACCAATGCCATAGAAACGAAATGATCCCTCAAGGAGACCAAGCATTCTCCGAGCCTTTGAGGTGATATGCAGTATGTGCTCTGACTTCGAAAGTTCTTCCATTATAACCACTCCCAAATCCAGGTGTCTACTCGAAACGTTCAGTGGGCGCTGATAAAAATAGAAGCGTTTCCTTGGATTATGTTTTCCCAGGTGGAGGACTGCACACTTTTCGAGGGGCACACTATGGCACCAGGAACACATTGCATCCAAATCATCCTGGTGAAGGGATGAATCATTGAGGGGTTGATTATAGTACGTCGAATCATTTAGGCATCCAAGCAGATTTGTGATGGTTGCGGGTCCCGGTATAAAGCCATGCTATTCATCCGGCAAGATGCTGTTGAAAATAAAGAACTCCATCATTTCATCGGATATCATCTTGTCAGCGATTTCAACAACAGATGAAGTGAGGGAAATTGGCCGATAATTATAAGGATCGAGTTCGCGGTCATTATTGTACACAGGAGTCACTCCTGCAGTGATCCAATCAGTAGGTAGGTAGGAAGAGACTGATGGGACCGGAAAGACTTATCCATGAGCACAGACAAAGGGACCGCAAGACCCGATGAGCAGTTTTTCAAAATGATGGAGCTCAGATTATCGACACTGAGTGGTGATGACGATTTGAGAGCCTTGAGATGTTTCTCAACAGTCCAAAATGGGAACGCAATGTTTTCCAGACTCGCTTGGCAGCTATCCGAAAGGATTTCCGGTAGAGGTCCTATAGGTTCCGCGATGAAGGATTCACTAAAAATATTGGAGACACAGTTCGCTACTTCCTCGGAGTTTTGACAAATTTTCTCTTCGCGATTACGTATCTTTGGAATCCTAACTTTGGTGTTAAGTGTGCATCGCATGTATTTATAGAACTTGTTTTTGGTACTGGACGACCACATATTTTTTCTTAACTTCGCCTTAGCCGATGTAATCTCTCACGACACAGCCCCTCGAATAGTTCCGATGGTAGGGTAAATCCCGATCCCGTTGACTCCTCCCGAATCTTAGCTACAGACATCTCTTACGGTCAAGCATCCCGCACTCAGTATACATTAATTCTTGGTAGTATAGACTGTCTCTTCAAAGTTCGACTCTGCCAGGACCGAATATATTATTTGGTAGTTCTCGTGAAATATAGAATTTTGTTCAATCATATTTTTAAAATTTTCTGGTGCTCACGAAATTTCGCAAGAATTTAAGCGTTGTCATTCTACAACTAATTACCATGTTTGAATTCGATCGGATTCGTATTTCTTGATTTATCCAGGAAATAAAAACAAATTTCAAATAAGTATAACTCAAAAACCGTTTGACCGATTATGCCAACTTAAATGTCGCACTCGGATGTGCAGTTTACCCTAAAAATTGCAAGTCGCTATCTTTTTCCGTTCTCAAGTTATCGTGAGATACATTATTTTTTTTTAAATTTTCTAGTGATTCGATCCTCACAAAATTTAATATATTTTATTATAAGTCTTTATGACGATATTCTACAACTTTATTTCAAGTTATCGCAAAAATAATATTTCGGATGCGTAACCTACCCTACAAAAGTAACTACACTCTTGTCCACTTCAGTTTTTGTCGTCTGACATATGTTTCGGAATTTACGACCTACCCTAACAATTACAAGTCGCTATCTTTTTCCGTTCTCAAGTTATCGTGAGTTAAATAATATTTAAGATTATTAAAGAATATCCAGGCAGTCGAGTTGTTCGAATCTATTATTTAATATTTCATAGTCTATTATCTTCTTATTCGTACCGAAGTCGTCAACCACATCGCAAAGAACTTGTGTGACAATGTTACCAGAATTTACTATTTTCTTTACATATATGCACTCATATTGGAAGAGAACGAAAAAAAAATTAGCAATAATTATCTAATAATAAATATTATTCTACCTTGGGAGAAGTATTAAATAAACAATCTTTTAAATAATCTCAATCTCGAATTCGGCGGGAGAAACTACTCTTCAATCTTCATTGGTCATAAAATAGAGTGAGACAGAGAAATAAGAGATTTTCCGTCCCTTGCGTTATGTCAAATTTGAGTGGAGTAAAACTCTGACATTGCGGCCCACTTGCACGAATGCGGGTTATCTGATTAAATCCGGGTTAACTCTAACCCTAGGGTTTAATTGATAATTTGTCTTGCACCTTCCAGAGTTAGAGCCTAACCCTGAGTTAAAACTATAAATATTTAACCCGGCACAATAGCAGGGTTAAATCGATAAGTCCGGGTTAGTCATGTAAAAATGGACATTTCTAATTTGAAATTTGAATAGTTCGCGGTTGATACTTTCTGGTAAATAAAATATTGGCATTATACAGGGTGTCCCGTAAAGACCACGTCAAACGAAAACGGAAAGTAGATCAGAATGTGCTCTACCTGATGTAAAAAATCGTTCATATGAAAGTCTCACAGTTTTCGAGATATTCGATGTTTCATGAAAATGTTGAATTTTTTCACTCATAATGCTTTCTCTCTTGCGGAAGCTACAATTAAATACTTTTCGAATCGGTTTTTCTTCCGTAAATATTGTTGAATGATTATTTCAATTCATGCAATGAAAAATAGCACAAAATATTATACAGGGATTCTGAAAAATAAAATTTAAATTCATGTTCTGAAGGAAGTGTTTTTTTGTACTCAATTCTATCTGACGTGGTATAAAAAAAAGACACTAGACCTTTTCTGCATATTACGTTGAAAAGTTGCCCATTTTGTGAGGATTCCGAAAAGGTTAAATACAAGTGATAACCTTCTTCACGAAAAAAGATATTTGAATGTTTATCGAAAATGGAACATTTCTGTGAAAAACTGATTTTGTCACCTTTTCCACAAATCCTTTCATTTTGCAGATTCTGCTGTAACATATTGAATAATTCTCTTGTAAAATGTCAGTTAGTCCTTAAATTACTTATAAAGTTAAATTATTCATTAATTGCAATGATATAATGTAATAACGCACAGGACCTTCAACATCAACAAATCTATTGTGAAGAAACTTTATAAAAATATCAATAATAAAAATTCAGGATTCTTATTAGAGCAAATGCTCAAAATGACCACCCCCTTCTCTAATACATGCCCTGCATCTATTGAGAAATGACCTTTTCAAACCATACAAACTTCTCCCCGCTATTTTGGCTGCTGAAATACGAATGCGACCCCTTAGTTGTGCTTCATCTCTTATGGGATTCGAATAAATTTCATTTTTTTTTAAACCCCAGTAAAAAAATCCAGAGGATTTAAGTCTGGTGAACGGGGAGGCCACAAAATTTCACCACCCCTTCCGATCCACCGGTGAGGATATGTTTGGTTTAAATATTCCCTAACATGACGACTTTAGTGTGCTGGGCACCAGGCCCCTCTTCCCCACTGGGCACTATGGGCACGTGCCCAGGGCCCCGCGATCGAATGGGGCCCCCTAGTTCCTGCCAGATTACCAAAAGATAACCGATATTTAGGTATTACCGAAAAACATTAATTTTGAAAAATCTGATGATAATGACTTACTACAATACCTGCGCTTATTATATTACCCTTAGTTTGCCGCATGCGGATAGCTATACCTTGTACAACATAGCTTGGACTTTTTGACAGATGGGTCAGTGATGGGAAACAGAAAATATCTATTGATGTAAAACATGTGTTGGCTAAATATGTGGCTGTATGTATGTTTTAAACTATTATAAATAAATAAATTCATTCGTCAATCAATTTCATTGCACTAGACATAAAAACATTGGGTAGGTAAGAGACCATAGGTTTCAGTTTTTCTATTTAAATTTTACTTCGAAGCAATAAAAACCACTTAAGACTTTCGGAAAATGCTTGAGTCCTTAACAGGTACTTTTATGTTGTGTGTCTATTCTTATGATTATTATCAATTTTTAATATTATTAAAATAAGAAAATATTGTTCGTCGTTGCAAAGTTATATCGATTTCAGATTTGACATCCGTCAAAAAGAAAGATCAAACTAATAAATAAACAGGGTATCCGTATAAGTACTCCACTCTCTCTCAAAAATGAGTTTTTCCGATATTAGTATGTTTAGGTTAATTTAAATACCTATATGTAAGTATAAGAATACAATTAAAAGAAAAATTATTAAATTAACAAGCACTGACGTGAAGTCAGGAGCTTTTGCGCGTATGTTCTATTGTCCATACTCCTGTAATGAACACTCTTCTTAATCGAATTTACCATGATGAATTCTATTGTCTATTCTCCTGTATTGGACGCTCTTCTCAATCGAATTCACCATGATGATTTTTATTGTCTATTCTCCTGTATTGGAGACTCTTCTTAATCGAATTTACCAAGATGAATTCTATTGTCCATTCTGGACAATAGAATTCATCTTGGTAAATTCGATTAAGAAGAGTCTCCAATACAGGAGAATGGACAATAGAATTCATCATGGTGAATTCGATTGAGAAGAGTGTCCAATACAGGAGAATAGACAATAGAATTCATCATGGTAAATTCGATTAAGAAGAGTGTTCATTACAGGAGTATGGACAATAGAACATACGCGCAAAAGCTCCTGACTTCACGTCAGTGCTTGAACCAATTTTTAATTTATAATATCATTTAAATTAATATTGTTGGACGTTACTTTGAAAGTTCTAAGCTATACTGACTTACAGCAAAAATATTATAAAGAAAATAAGCAATTATTGGATAGTCAAACTATCATTTTAATAAAATGATGCATTTTTATTGTTCAAATAAAGATATTTTGTTAACTTACAAGAATTTCTTCATTCAATGGTATTTCAAAGAACTAATTACAGTTTTAAATATTTAATAAAAAAACCTTTTTAATTCTTCATAATCATTACAAGAATGTCTGTCGATATGGAATATGGTAATAATTTGACATTTGAACACATCGTTTAATGCATAATCAATTTCAATACTTTTGTCAATCGTTGATGAGATGAGATATCTGAAATTATAGATAAACTCTAAATATTCCATTCAATATTGAAATATTAAAATTAAATTTCCACTTATTCATTTGTATTTCAAGATAATGAACGTTTGAAGCTAATGATTCATGTAAATTGTCTGTGAAAATTTGTTTTCATGGGTTAGGGGAAAAGAGTTATTGTGAAAATAAGATTAATTTATTTAGATACCAATCTATATATTGTTTTATACTATCTACTAAGGGCCGATTTATTCAACCTCTCCGTAAAGTATTCGTCAACTATGTGCTCGTTGAATTTACTGATCCCCTTTAAAGTGAACATTTACAGATTACTTTCCTTTCGGTAAGGCTACTTGACAGTTTACAGGTCGTAAAATATATCAGCCCTCAGTGAACAAAAAAATTGTATACCTCACTGAAGCCGTAATACAAACAAAGGAAATAATTTCGAATAAAACTCTATTAACATATTCGATTATTTACTTCAAGAGAGATCAAGAATAACATTCATTTTGAAAATTCAATTCTACATCAAGCAAGCAGCATGCAATGCATTTTTTCGAGTTTGGACCACTGCTGCCCACATAATCATGGAGGATTCGTGAAACATTGCAGGGAGGATAAATACTTGTATATAGATTATTATTAAAATATGATAACTGACTTTCTCCATTTCCTTATATACTACTTCTCGTTGTAAAATATACTTGGATTTTCCTCCGCAACACTAGGATACATCATTTTCAAAGTTAGCGTTGAATTATCAAGCCATTCTATTATAATATTAGTAAAATCTGTTCTTCAGAGGTATTCATTGTTAAGCATGCTAAGCAACAAGCATTTAAGAAACATATACCTGAAGTTCCACGGGAAAACAATATACATAATATATTATTATTATTATACTGATCCTCCTGGGTCTTCCACAAGGAGACCCCTCATAAGCTCTAAGAGCTTGCCCTGAGTTAGGAGAAGCAGTTGTGTTCTGTGTAGGCTTTGTCACTGTGTCCTTACGCCACCTTAGGCACAGCACTGTTAATTTTTGACCCAACAGCGAATGGTGGCGATTACCGTGACTAGAAAATTTCTTTCCTAGCCTCTGAACTGAACTTGGGGCTTCCACTCCCAAGTCAATTACTCTACCACTGAGCCAATCGCACATACCTACACACATGTTATATTGCATCACCTTCTACTCCCATATTTTAAAATATTCTGCAATTAGAAAAATTAAAATGTTTTGTTAAGATTCCTATTATATAGGTACACGCTGGCATCCACACACCCTGATGATGGATCGTAAGAGACCCATGATATCAGGAAAACAGAAAAGTGTTCAAAATTCACTGGTCTAAGCGTAATTCAACTGTTTTTTTTTGTGCAATAGTATTATGCAAATGTTATGTGTAAACAGGTAAAAGTAGCTAAGGGCCAAATCTGAATAATAGGGTAGGTGCAGAAATTTTATGGCGTATTCCATTGGCAGCACCAGTGCTGCACTGAGCACGCACTGAGTGCAAAAAATGTTGCACTGGACGTCAAAATGTGTCAAAATGCTTGACGAAATTCCCCAATGGAATACGATTCATGCACTCAGTGCGCACGAGTTCTACCAATGGAATACGCCATTAGTGTTCATGTCATCTTGGTTGCCTCTTATCAATATTAAATTTTCTCATGAGGTATACTTAATCTTCACAAATATTCAATCGACTAAGTTCCATATACCTTGTTTTTAAGAATTCTATCTGCAGTAACTCCAAGAGTAACTCATGCATTCTATTTGTCGAAAAGCATTACTTTTTTGCTCTACGTCAACTGGACCTTAATTCATTTCAACCTGAAAGAAAATATTAAGACTTGGATTTCTCTGAGTAAAGTAATTCATTCAATTCACTTCTATTACTTACTGCTGATTTTTAGCCAGAAATCCTGAAGGACATATACCAGATATCTTCTTTCTGAACAACTTTTCCACAGTTCTCCATAATTTGGAATTTCTTTCACATACGTAAACAATATTTCTAGATTCCTCCAATCTTCAAATACAAGGTAATCTCGATTATTTTCAACAGAAGGAATACTCGTTCGTACTTCGTGGATTGAGAATATTTTGTTTACGTTTTGTATTTGTGTTTTGATCACATTCAGATCAGATTCGATGTTGAGGTTAAAACGGGGCGCATGCGATGTAGGGCTATCATCTCCCATAGATTTGTGATGAAATACATAATACGATTTTCCCATAACATACGCGTAAAAGATATGTCATCATGACATTCATATTTTTATTTTTGAACTGAAGGTTCTCGCAAAAATACGACCATAGACAACATATCATACGACGATTCGCATCTCCTACCGAACTCACAAAAGGCTGCGCGGTTCTCCAACAATATAGATCCGATCGTGTTCAAACTTGGAATTCTGCAGTAGAGTTAGGTTCTGAAGGCTGTTCCAAAATTTCAGCCATGCCGGACGAATAGTTTATGATATATAGATTTGTTTTCAATAATTTTCAACTATTTTTTTTTAAATTTTCTAGTTATACCATCCTCACGAAATTCTGCGAGAATTTTCGTGTTGGTATTCTTCAACTAATAGTAATGTTTGAATTCAATCGGTTTTGTATTCTTCGAGTTAATGAGGAACAAAAAACTACCAAATTTCAGAAAATTTTAGATGGCTATAACTCTAAAACCGTTTGGACGATTATGCTCATAAACAAACTCAAATGTCGCATTCAGATGCACAACCTAACCTGAAATTTTCAAGCCGCTATCTCCTTCCGTTCTCAGGTTATCGTGACAACAAAAATATTTTTTAATAATTTTCTAGCAATACGATTCTCACAAAATTTCACAAACGTGCTTAGGTCTATATTCTACAACTATTCACCAAGTTTAAATTCGATCGGATTTATTTTGGTTGAAAACAAAATTATTACTCGGAAACCACTGGGCCGATTATGCCCATTAACGAACTTATCCGTCGTATTACGATGCGCCACCCACCCTGAAAATTTCAAGTCGCTAGCTCTTTTCGTTCTCAAATTATCGTGGCAACGGACGGCCGGACGGCACCACAGAATTAAATTTCATTGGGCAAAACTATAACGCGTATGTTCCCCAGAACATACGCGCAAAAAAAGAAGAATTATTTGATGCGGTGTGATTTATGCGTTTATGTCTTACAGAAACCTATTCGAACGTCATTCGTAATACCAAAGACAAAAAAGGGGAATTCCCGACTCCCGATCGTCGTTTGACTTG
Organism: Halyzia sedecimguttata; assembly: GCA_937662695.2. Taxonomy (NCBI): domain Eukaryota; kingdom Metazoa; phylum Arthropoda; class Insecta; order Coleoptera; family Coccinellidae; genus Halyzia; species Halyzia sedecimguttata. The sequence goes on along the minus strand of OW569418.2, from coordinate 4,358,816 downwards.
ACGAACGGGGGAATTCCCTTCAATTATTTGTCTGCGATGTTGTGGCGTTTGTTTTGTTTGTAGTTGTGAGTTTGTTACAGACTGTGCTCGAGCTCTGATAAAAAAAATAGTATTGTTTGATTAAATCGTCGTTTGTCTGTTTTGTGTTAGCGAATATTTTCGTTATAAAATTAATTAAATACTGAATTATAATATAAAATGTCGAAACGGTCATATCCTAGTGGATCTGAAAAAAGGAAAAAAGTTCTACATCAGAAAGAAGTAATTGAAAAGTTACCAAAATTAACATCATATTTTACTACTACTACTGGAGAAACTTCTGTAAGTAGCAATCAACTCATAAATGTTCCACATGATGACTCAGCTCAATTACAAATTGCGGGAATTTCTAAACCTTCCAATTTTGAAAAAGAGATTGAATCAGAAAGCGACTATTCCTACGACGAAAGTGCAACGACTTCAGTGACTTCACTAAAACCGATAACTCCAACTGTGTCAATTGAACAGCAGTTTTCCAACACAGAAGAATTAATATCGCACGATCCCGCCGATTATTTTCACGAGAAGTTTGTTGAAATAAATCGCGAAATTTTAATTCGTAAGGGACCAGTATATTTTCAAAATAAAGATTCTGACTTTTCCGAGGCATCCAGAACCTACAAAGATGGTAATAAATTAGTAACGAGATATTTCAACAAAGCATTATTTATTCAACAAGTTAAGAGCGTTCCTGCTAATCGGGTCCTTCATGAATGGCTTCGTATAATAAATATACTTGTGCATATATTTCACAAATCAAATAGACCCCAGAGGGTTCATTGATCTGCCGAGAAAGCAAGAGCAGACGCGTTTCTGGCTTCTTGGCCTTCATCAGTACCCTGTAGCTTTCCCGACAAATTCAACTAAACTGACCCGGGTTAAGCCTTTCAGAGACGGCTCGGTCGATCATTATAATCGCCCACGCCACCTATGAAACAAAACACGGAAATCAGCCTCTCCCCACCAGTGAATATTTGAAGCGTGAAATCATATGCCACCATTCACTCGATATTAAATCAAGAACGAGTCCCACAGAGCTCAGACAGTATCTTCTCAATGCCATGAACGCTGTTTAGCGTTTTCAAAAATAATAATGAAAAATGGCGATACCGTTGTTACTAATCAACAAGTTAAGAGCGTTCCTGCTAATCGGGTCCTTCATGAATGGCTTCGTATAATAAATATACTTGTGCATATATTTCACAAATCAAATAGACCCCAGAGGGTTCATTGATCTGCCGAGAAAGCAAGAGCAGACGCGTTTCTGGCTTCTTGGCCTTCATCAGTACCCTGTAGCTTTCCCGACAAATTCAACTAAACTGACCCGGGTTAAGCCTTTCAGAGACGGCTCGGTCGATCATTATAATCGCCCACGCCACCTTCAAATATTCACTGGTGGGGAGAGGCTGATTTCCGTGTTTTGTTTCATAGGTGGCGTGGGCGATTATAATGATCGACCGAGCCGTCTCTGAAAGGCTTAACCCGGGTCAGTTTAGTTGAATTTGTCGGGAAAGCTACAGGGTACTGATGAAGGCCAAGAAGCCAGAAACGCGTCTGCTCTTGCTTTCTCGGCAGATCAATGAACCCTCTGGGGTCTATTTGATTTGTGAAATATATGCACAAGTATATTTATTATACGAAGCCATTCATGAAGGACCCGATTAGCAGGAACGCTCTTAACTTGTTGATTTTTAACAACGGTATCGCCATTTTTCATTATTATTTTTGAAAACGCTAAACAGCGTTCATGGCATTGAGAAGATACTGTCTGAGCTCTGTGGGACTCGTTCTTGATTTAATATCGAGTGAATGGTGGCATATGATTTCACGCTTCAAATATTCACTGGTGGGGAGAGGCTGATTTCCGTGTTTTGTTTCATAGGTGGCGTGGGCGATTATAATGATCGACCGAGCCGTCTCTGAAAGGCTTAACCCGGGTCAGTTTAGTTGAATTTGTCGGGAAAGCTAAAGGGTACTGATGAAGGCCAAGAAGCCAGAAACGCGTCTGCTCTTGCTTTCTCGGCAGATCAATGAACCCTCTGGGGTCTATTTGATTTGTGAAATATATGCACAAGTATATTTATTATACGAAGCCATTCATGAAGGACCCGATTAGCAGGAACGCTCTTAACTTGTTGATTTTTAACAACGGTATCGCCATTTTTCATTATTATTTTTGAAAACGCTAAACAGCGTTCATGGCATTGAGAAGATACTGTCTGAGCTCTGTGGGACTCGTTCTTGATTTAATATCGAGTGAATGGTGGCATATGATTTCACGCTTCAAATATTCACTGGTGGGGAGAGGCTGATTTCCGTGTTTTGTTTCATAGGTGGCGTGGGCGATTATAATGATCGACCGAGCCGTCTCTGAAAGGCTTAACCCGGGTCAGTTTAGTTGAATTTGTCGGGAAAGCTACAGGGTACTGATGAAGGCCAAGAAGCCAGAAACGCGACTGCTCTTGCTTTCTCGGCAGATCAATGAACCCTCTGGGGTCTATTTGATTTGTGAAATATATGCACAAGTATATTTATTATACGAAGCCATTCATGAAGGACCCGATTAGCAGGAACGCTCTTAACTTGTTGATTTTTAACAACGGTATCGCCATTTTTCATTATCATTATTATCATTATTTATTCGCAAATTAAAGAACAATGAAAGCGTCGAAAGAAAATGGTTGCTGTATTCGCCCTCCAAATGCTCTGTATTTTGTTTTTCATGCTGCTTATTTAACCCAACTGATGTTAATCTTTGCTCTCGGAATGGATGTAATGATTGGAAGCATATTAATCACATAATTTTAACACATGAAAATAGCCCAGCGCATAAGCAATCTATGATGACTTATCTGGCACGAAGTAAAGCGGTTGGTAGAGTAGATATAGACTTATTATCTCAACATCAAAAGGAAGTGGATTACTGGAGAAACGTACTTAAACGGATTGTAGCTGTTGTAAAATTTTTGGCATCGAGAGGGCTTCCATTTCGCGGCGACAATCAAATCCTAGGATCTCCAAACAATGGAAATTATTTGGGTTGTGTGGAATTATTGAGTGAATTTGATCCATTTCTTGCAGATCACTTAAAAAAATTTGGGAATCCTGGAAAGGGTAACATTTCTTATTTATCAGCAAATATCTGTAATGAGTTTATTGAAGTAATGGGAAAACAGGTTCTAAAAAAAATTATAAATGAAGTTAAATCAGCAAAATATTTTTCCATAAGCGTTGACAGTACGCCCGATCTGTCTCATATTGACCAGCTAACTTTCATCATTCGATACTTAAAAGACTGTGTTCCTGTTGAAAGGTTTTTGAAATTTATACCTATTAAAGAGCATAAATCTAAGTATTTAGCGGAGACCATCTTAAATTTTTTAGAGATACATGATATTCCCATAAAAGATTGCAGAGGCCAAAGCTACGACAATGCTTCAAATATGTCGGGAAAGTATAGTGGTCTACAAACAAGAATCAAGGAAAAATGTGAATTTGCCACCTTTATACCATGTGCAGGACATTCACTAAACTTGGTAGGTGTCCATGCTGCTGGGTGTGTACCGGAGGCATCACAGTTTTTTGAAATAGTTCAGAAAGTGTACAACTTTTTTTCGGGCTCTACCCACAGATGGAACATGTTAACAGAACATTTAGGTTCAAAAAAAGTTGTTAAGAGTCTTTCACAAACCAGATGGTCAGCCCGAGCTGATGCAGTAAGTGCTTTGCATGGGGGTTATAAAAGAATATTAGAAGCTTTAATCACCATCGCAAACGATACTGAACAGGCACGAGAAACAAGAGACGCAGCCCTTAGTCTGTCTAGAAAAATGGGAAATCTAGAATTTATTATATTGACGGAAATCTGGAGCACTATATTGGAAAGAATACACAAAACAAGTAATTATCTTCAGAAAGAAACAATAACACTGGACGTTGCAACCAATTTGTTGACTTCACTTTATGATTTTATTACTAACCTCAGGGATAAATTTGATAATTTCGAATCATCTGCCAAAGAAAATAACCCAGAATCTGACTACAAGGATCTATCTCAAAGAACAAGACATAGAAGCTCACGGCAGAGTTTTTTTGATGGCTCTGCGCCATCAGTCCAATTGAATGGAAAAGAGCGATTCAACGTAGAAACCTTTCTGCCAATAATCGATACCTTGAGTGTTCATCTAAAACAGCGACAAAGTTCATATGAGACCGTCAGTCAACGTTTTAGTTTATTTTTTCACTTAAAAACTCTGAATTCCGAAGAGATACGAAAAGGATGCAAAGAATTTTCTCAAATCTATCACGAAGATGTAAATGAAAAAGAGTTAGAAATAGAATGTCAACATTTAAAAGAATACTTAAAAAATGTTCAGAGTGAAAATGAAGCATCAACCAGTGTACAGGAAGTATATAATCTATTAAAGCAAAACAAAATTGAAGACACATTTCCTAATGTAGAAATTGCATTGAGAATATTTTTAAGCATGATGGTAACTAACTGCAGCGGAGAACGCTCCTTCTCCAAATTGAAACGAATAAAAAATGAATTAAGAAGTACAATGCTTCAAGAGAGATTAACTAGTTTGTCGCTGATGTCCATAGAATGTGATATTCTCAATACCATAGATTTTGAAGAAGTGATTAACGATTTTGCTCATCTTAAATCTAGAAGGGTACCTTTGCAATCAACATAGAATTAATCTAAGGATTTTAAGTTAAGCGAGACAGCGAGTTATTTTAGTAGATTATTTTTTATATTTCCTATTTTTATAGAGTTAGTAATTAAATAAAAATAAATTTAGAACCTTGTTTGTCTTTCTTTATCTATTGTAACTAAATAGTGTTTTCTCAAGGTCATAGGGGCCCCATGATCCTAATGTGCCCAGGGCCTTAAATAGTTTAAAGACGGCCCTGCTGGGCACCCGTCGTGTTAAAACCATAGATTACGTCGCATTTCCAAAGGTATATCTTCTAAGAGTAAGGGTACACTGTTCCTTAGAAAATTAAAATAGTTGGTGCCGTTTAATGATTGCGGCAATTCTGTCGGATCGAATATTTTTCCATCGTATATTCCAGTCCATAAATTCACCGTAAATCGATATTGGGATCTATCTTGCCTTATATTGTGCGGATTCTTGATGTTCCAACTATGAAGATTATGCAGATTGATATAACCGCTTTGAGTACAGGAAGACTCATCAGTCCAAAGGATATTATTGAAAAAATCGGGATTTGATTTGATTTTGATATGCCTGTCATGAGCTCTATCATTCTGGTTGATGCTGAAGGATTATTTTCGACATCATTCAAAATGGTGTCATCTTCCACGATCGAAGGCCGGCCACTACTTTTACGACTCCCAGGAACTCTTTCTTCGACAATTGCATTATGGGTCCGGACAAAAACTTCGTAATTAGGATGTCGGCGATTGGGGTACCGCTCTGAATAAAGCATCGATGCTGCTCTAGCATTAAGACGTACTTCTCCATAAATAAGGTGCATGTCGGCATATTCTCTTGCAGAATACGAAACATTTTCTGTAGACCCAGAAAACTGATACGCATTAACTTCCACTAGATGAAAATGAACGCTTCCATAGATACCTTAAGTACCTTAAGTTTGAATCATTGAATCGCATCACATCATATCGATGTTCTAGAGTTCTTTAGGCAGAGAAAAAGAAATAAAAAAACTCAGTCAGTGAATTGACATCTTAATAACATTTTATTGATTTGTTGATTGATTATTTTCAGCAGGAAGTGCAAAATGGAAGTATTTATGGAAAAGGTGAAAAAATCAGTTTTTCACAGAAATGCTCCATTTTCGATAAACATTCGAATATCTTTTTTGGTGAAGAAGGTTATCAACTTTATTTTACCTTTTCGGAATCCTCAGAAAATGGGCAGCTTTTCAACGTAATATGCAGAAAAGGTCAAGTGTCTTTTTTTTTATACCACATCAGATAGAATTCAGTACAAAAAAACACTTCCTTCAGAACATGAATTTAAATTTATTTTTTTCAGAATCCCTGTATAATATTATGTGCTATTTTTCATTGCATGAATTGAAGTAATCATTCAACGATATTTACGGAAAAAACTGATTCAAAATGTATTCAATTGTAGCTTCCGCAAGAGAGAAAGCATTTTAAGTGTAAAAATTCAACATTTTCATGAAACATCAAATATCTCGAAAAAGATAGAGCACATTCTGATCTACATTCCGTTTTCGTTTGACGTGGTCTTTACGGGACACCCTGTATATTACTTGTATTGATTGTATAGAGTTTTTGAGATGATTAATGAAATACTACTACTTTCTGATGATGATGAAGAGATTATCGATTATATTATTTCCGATTCTTACGATAGAAGAGTTGGAGAAAGAACAAATTATTTCGATTCCCTGAGAGACAACGCTTTTCACAGGAGATTTCGCCTCAAAAAAGAAAGTGTCCTATATTTGTTGAGCAAAATTGAACACAAAATATTGTACAGACGTAACAACAGGTGCGTTACATTCTATTTTATCTACCCTAACAGTAAACGTTGTTCCCGGAACGTCCAATTCATGTTCCATATAATATGTCCCGTTCATCTATGAGATATTCGCGGAAAGTTCCACTTGGGATGTTCCTGGAAGGTCCCACTTGGAATAGTCCCGGAACATATTATCATTTTGACACGGATGGATTCTCTGACCTTATGGAACAGAAGAAATGTCCCATGATAGAGTCATTTTCCAAGTTTTACCTAATATGTCTCAAAACTCTCAAATGATTATGAACAATTATGTTACTTCTGAACAACAAAAAGAAAATGACTGATGTATTCATCAACAAGTTCTGTGGTTCAAGTTAAGGTTAACTTCGTAAAGGTTGACTGTTGTTTTGTTGAGAAATGGAATTTGAGGGTAAACTTTTGAAAATTGGGAAAGAAACAGAATAAAACAAGATATGCTGTAGTTGGCCTCCTTTAGATGAAAAGCTTGTGACAAAAAAGATCAAGAAGGCTGAGGACCGTACATGACAAAATTTTTCTATGTAGATTCTGAAGGAAGATAATACCTAAGGTTCATTGAAGCACACTATTACATATTATGTAGTGACAATATTTCAGATTATTATGACCTATCAAAATTGGATGAGAAGAGACTAGAAGAGGAATGAAGCACCGATAGTATTGTTTTTCTAGAAACAGAATGTGATCGCAGAAAGAAGAAAATGGGAAAAATATAACAGATCTTGCAGAATGTCTACCACCACTACCATAACGTTGGGATTAAGATTGAGATTGATTTAATATCCAACCAGAAGTAAACCGAATTCCATTGGCTCATGGCCAAGGAGAGAAAATGGATATCTACCATCATTGATTTAGTGGCTGTGTGTATATGCTATATATATTTGAATAAGGAATATAGGTTCTAATATATTCATTGTTTTCTTTTAAAATTATTCTTGTCCAACGTTAACAATAATTTTTGGTATACTATAACTATCAGTGAATGTTTAACGAGGGACGATACTTACATGAATGTGGCTTATACTTGATGAAGTTGCTTATTAAAGTGAACAAGAACACTCTATACAGATTTTGAGGAAACTATACCGTTCCTTTCCATATTTGTCCTAATTTTTTAAATGAATATTTGTGCGAATCCAGATAGAACTTATCTTGTTTACTTTTTGTTTCTTTCCTGACTCAAATACCATTCGTACGTCATAATTAATAAGTGTTTAAATATGAAGTGCTAAGCTGTATTGAAAATTTTAGATCGTAGGAAAGGTATTGTGTATAACACTCGTATGAAGTCAAGTTTATACAATTCTTCGGTTTGCATACTGCTCACCCAATTCATAAAACACCTGGCCATTTATAGAGGGAGAGGAACGATGTGAGTATATTCTTGATAATGAAGAAATGGTATTGTGTAGCTTCATTTAAAAACAGAAATTTGGCGTTATCGAGTTCTTAACAACCTTTTTTTGCAAAGAAAATCTACGAAATACCTATTAAAAATAGGAACTATATACCATTATCTTATTTATTTACGATTTTTGACATTTTGTATTTCACTGAACATATCTTTTGCTGTTTTGGGAACACACTTGTGCTATTAGGGTATAGCAGGTTGCATGGGATTCAATTTACTAAAATAGGACTGTGGGATCTGAGAGCTATTTTATAAATCAGAATCTAATTTTGTTTTTTTATAACAGTGAAGCCCTTTCACCTATGAACCAGTTACTGTGTGCATTACGATTTTATGCTACGGGAAGTCAACTAATAACATGTGGAGATTATGTTGGTGTGCATGAGTCACCGGCGTGTAGAATCATACACAAAGTCACGGATGCCATAGCCAGATTATATCCACAATTTATATTTATGCTTACTTCAGAGGAAGAACAGAGACAAGCTGATGTGAAATTCTATCAAATTTCTCGGTTCCCACACATCATTGGAGCTATCGACTGTATTCATGTACGAATGAAGTCTCCAGGTACATATATAATGTTGTGTACATAAGTATTGTATAGTGTTGAAGGAAATTAAGTAAAAGAAAATTTCGGCTCGTATGATTATTGTGCCTAAATATTATAAAAGGCTTCATTGAAAAGAATAAATACTTGTAGGTTTCAAAGTAAATATGCTTTGTTTCAGGTGGGGATACTGCAAAAATATATAGAAACAGAAAGGACAACTTCTCTTTGAACACTCATACAATAGTAAATTTGTTTTGTTTCAGGTGGTGATACTGCAGAAATATACAAGAACTGAAAGGGATACTTTTCTTTGAACACTCAAGCCATATGCTCTGCAGATTTGATGTTCACTGACGTTGTTGCAAGATGGCACGGTTCAGCCCACGATTCACATATCTGGGATAAATGCAATCAACGCAGACATTTTATGCAAGGGTCATATGGCAATTACTGCTCACTTGGTGATAGTGGATATGCACAGACAACATTTATGATGACACCATTAGCAAATGTCAATTCTTTTAGCCAATCTTTATATAATGAGGCCTAAATAAGAACTAGGAATACTATTGAGCGCACCTTTGGTATTTGGAAAAGAAGATTTTCTATTGTGTCTAGGGGAATGAATGTTAATGAAGAATACCGGGAATTATTATAGCTACTTGTGTGCTTCATAATATTGCACGTCTACAAAACGACCCAGTACCACCTGTCGATCCAGAGTATCCCCCCTATTTAACCATTTCAATGATGTTTCTGAAGATATCACTATATGAAATTTAGATACCTGTACGCATAATATTTTTTTTATATTGTTTTTCTTTAAGATTCGCTTCTTTGTGAAAGGCCTCAAGAGTTTCTTGATACTTTTCCTCTGAAGTATACCTGTGCTCCTCGCAACTTTCTTGCCAGCCTTCAGAAGTTGTTCCGTACACTTCAATATTGTGAATTAAAGTTGCTTCATCAACTGTTGATAATAAATAAAAGTTGTAAGTTGCAACACAAGGCACGTAACACAATTCAAACAGAAAAACTTACTTGGAATATTCATTTTCGCACTTGACACAGTTTTCCTTGCCTTCTTTTTTAAGTTCTTATAATCTTGCTGCAAACTTTCAACTGTTCGATGGTAGCCAGTGGTGGTGGAATTGAACTCCTTCTCCACTTCCAGCCAAGCTTTCTGCTTTTGATGAAGATTGACTCCGTCTGTTTTTTTGTTTTCCATTATGTATCTATTATTGTATTTAGAGATAATGTCGCAAAGTAAGACATTATCTCCGTCTGTGTAGTTTGGGGCACGTACACGAGCTTTCATTTCTATTTTTAATTACTATTCAAATTTCTCAAATCAACTCACTTAAATTTTTCAAAATACGAGATCGGCAGTTTGAAAATTCAAATAATCGTAAAACTAAAGTCGAATTTAAGCGAGTAACCGGAGCAGAGCGGTTAAGACCAATCTCTTGCTAAACATAACCGATCGGTTATAATAGCAAGGGATTGGTCTTAACCGCTCTGTTCCGGTTACTCGCTTAAATTCGACTTTTCTGACATGACAAGAATAGATATATAATATTCTGTGAATCATTTAAAACAAGTTGCAGAATGGGCTCCTAATAAAACACGAATGCGAAATTCGAAAACGAGCGACGAAGGAGCGAGTTTTCGAACGCATGAGTGTTGGAATTGCCTTCTGCAACGAGTATTAGACGATATTTTCTCTATTTCAGGCAAGTTTTGTGAAATACTATTGAAATTTAATGAAAAATTCGGATTATACATCCTAGTGACTTTTGTATTGTATCCTGGTGGTTGTACGAAAGTTGACAGATTACGGAATTTGAATTTGAAACGTACGTAGGGCATGGAGATCAGCATTGAAACAGTTTCCTAATAGCATGAATGATTCAAAATTAGCAAGAAGGAAATCTCTATTACCATATTTTTGAATGAAAATAAAGCTTTTCCTCCACGATTATTTCACAAATATCCAGATTATATTGTATTGTCAATTGACGTGTGATATAATTTGATAGGATCGAATGTCAGTGCTGACTTCCACAAAACGAAAAATATAACGAGAAAAAATGCGGGAATGAGTTCATTCCAGCACTGTTTTAAGTGCTGGAATGGGCTCATTACGATAATGAAATAGAGAAAAGAAATTCAGTCGCTATGTAGAAGTAACTGAGTTCCAGATGAGAATGAACGAAAAGCCATTCCAATCGCAGAAAAGAAAAGTGGAGATTGAGGAACAGAAAATAAAGATCCAATATAAAGTAGAGGTAGAACGATTAGTTACTTGCACATAAGTGCATCGGTGGTACTTATAATGTACCCATTTATGTATTTTGGATAAGCTTGAGTTGAATTTTGTTCAAATGCTACTTTTTACACTATTTATAGTGTATCAAAACTTGAACTTTTGCGCAGGTTCTAAGAAACAGCGTTCTAACATTTTGCCCTAATGTATGTAATTTTCGGCTTCAAGCTTCTTGTACTATTCCATGACGATGTGGAGTAAAGGTAGACGCGCGAGAAAAGGAACAGGCGCGTTTTGATAAGCAGATTTAGCCTCTGCTTGTCAAAACACTGCGCTGGCTGGAGTGTACGAGCAGGTAACCTATGCTCCGGCATTCTCTGGCTGCCGGAAGCACAACTGGTCGCCAGAGTTCTTAGAGTACCTAAAGAGGTGGCCCAGAACAGAATACGGGATGCATGGGAAACTGTTCACTGGTTCACGACAGATAACATCTGGACAAACAGTTCTAGCACGGGCTCTGGAAGAGATCTAAACTTTGTTCCTATAGCAAAGAACAAGCTGTTTATGTCAAGACGGAGTACATAAAGGGGAGACATTATTTGGCTAGTGGTTCTAACATCGAGGAAAGTCAGAGATTTCGTTTTCATGTTCTATTAGGTAATATAGTTTCGTAAACAATATTTCGCACAGTTGTTTCTCCAAGGCGAAAAAAAATTTAGAAAATAAAAACAAAATCAATTAACATAGTTTGATGAATAATTGATTGATTCCTTGAGTCGGGTCCATAAAAGTGAACTTTTTGGCGCTCTTTTTTAATCAACAATTGAAAATTAACTGATCTTTTCAACTGTTTCAGTTAGTTTTTTTGTGTGTGCGGACTGCAAGAATAAGTGCAATCACTTCACAGAAAATCGTTCAAAGGGCGAACAACGAAATCTGGTCAGGCTGCAACAAATAAAGAACTCTGGAAATTTGTAAATCAAATACCGTAACCGGGGGTTACTCTGAACACAAGGGGTTGCTTGGAACAGATACGTTGTTAAATGCGATCGCGAAACGTTGTCAGGTTGGCTAACCTGAGCCGCTGCGCGGCTTTTTATGGGAATGGTGAAATCAGCTATTCTGAAAACAATCCTCAAACCTCCTCCTTCAGATGCTATCGATATTATACTGAGACTGAGTAGGTACATCCCTAAATAGTTCACTTGTTTAGTAGATCTTGTAACACTGCTTGCAACTTCAGAAAGGCGATCAGCAGTCAGCAGCTGTTTTGTTGGACTGGTGGATTGCGCCGGTGCAGTGTAGGGGAATTCCCTCTTAAGGGGATTCCTAGACTAGAAGGCTTCTCATATTACGAAAACGCAAATAACGCAATCCGATTATTCCGATTTACGAATTTACGATTGTAGCCTGTAGGTGTATTCACTGTATTTATTGTATTGTGATTTGTGAACTGGTGGCTTTATTCTGAAAATGAGGTAATGTTTTTTTGTTGTTGTATTTTGAGCGAAGTTTATGATTTTTAACTTTTAGCGATGATGATTTTAATTCTGATGCCAGACCAAGTCCATCAGAACGGAAGAAGGCCAAATATATGCAGAAATATAAAAAAAAACTGGGAAAACAAAGAACAGTTTAAAAATTGGTTATCTCCACAATCAAAAGATGACGGTAATGCATATTGCAAAGTATGTGCCAAAAGCATTTCAATCAAATCAACAGGTAGACTGGCACTTCTTAGGCATCAAGATCGTGAAAGCCATCAGAAAATGATGAAGTCCGTAAAAGGTCAAAGAACAATGACATCGTTTTCAACTCACAGCAGTCTGGAGAATATTACAAAAAAATCAGAAATGCACATAGCTGCCTTTGTTTCTGAACACAACCTCTCCTATAACCTGATGGGCCATTTTATTAAATTGCTACCAACAATATGTCCTGATTCTGAAGTTGCCAAGACAATTAAATGTGGTCGCACAAAGTGCTCATCAATAGTCAAGAATGATATAGGAAAAAAACAGCTCCAGGAAGTTTGCGATATTCTGAAAATTGCTAAATTCTCTCTAGTTGTTGATGAATCTAGTGACAGAGGGTGTACAAAACATTTGTGTCTAGTTGCTAGATATCACAATGAAGAAAGGTAAAATTTGAAATTTTTCTTGAATACCCTTTGTATTTAATTATTTCAGGATCAAAGATACATTTCTTGGTTTACTCCCTCTGCATGGTGCAACTGCAGCGGATCTTTATGAACACATAACAACATTTTTTACCACCCATCAAATTCCATATAGAAACAATCTGATTGGGTTTGCAGCTGATGGGGCAAGCGTGATGGTTGGGAAGAACAAATCCTTGGTTACCAGGTTGCAATCGGATATACCAAATTTGTTTGTTTTGAGATGTATTTGTCATAGCTTTAGCTTATGCGCTTCAAATGCTTGTTTGAAACTACCTAGACGTGTTGAAGACTTAATTAGAAATATCTATAACTTTTTTTCAAATAGTCCAAAACGCGTTGAATCTTTAAAAGAATTTCAAAATTTTACAAGAACTCCCATCCACAAAATGCTACATCCTGTTCAAACCCGGTGGCTATCTTTAGAGAGCGCAGTAAATAGAGTTCTAGAGCAATATAATGCTCTAGTTTTATATTCCGTCGATGCTATGATGCTTGAAGGGTTGCTATCGGGACAAAATATACTAAGCGATCTTCAGGATCCATTAACAAGGCCATTTAAATGGTTTTTACAATTTATTTTACCACTCTTCACAAGTCTCAATAAGGAAATGCAGTCTGAGCGGCCAAAACTCCATAAACTATTTTCTTCTATTTCTGCAGCATACAGAACACTTTTAGAGTATTTCATTAAAAAATAATTACTTGAAAACCAAAATATTCATATTAATTACAAAAATCCACAAAACTTTTTGCCTTTAGAAGAATTATATTTAGGTGCCAAAATTTCACTGGTAATTAACGATATGGATAATGAAGCTAAATTGACTCCAAGAAGTAGATGTTTAGATTTCTATATCGAGGCTGCTAATCAGCTTACTAAACGGTTTGATTTCAACAAGAAATCTCTAATTATGTTTGATTTACTTAATCCTTCTAAAATTATAGCCGGTGAAGATCCATCTATTATACCCCTTGTTAAACATTTTCCAAATTTAGTAGGAGAAAATCAATTGCAGCAAATAGATAATGAATATCGTCTATTGAGGTACACACTAAAAGACGATTCTGAAATTGTTGTAGACATGGAGGAATTTTGGAAAAAAGTAAGCAAAATGCACTATGGCGATGATTCCCCAATGTTTTCCATACTTTCTAATTTTGCCTTTGATATGATGTGTCTGCCACATGCATCTGCAAATGTAGAAAGAATATTTTCAGAAATTAATTTGATGAAAACAGACGAACGAAACCGCTTATCTTCGGCCAGTATAGTAGGTCATCTTCACACGAAACATTATTTAAAAAATAGAGGTCAATACTGTTTCGATGTAGAATTCAGTAGAGAAATAATTGAATTGCATAATTCTAATATGTACAAAAAAGCTGTAGAGATTTCCGGTTCTGACACAGATGCGGATTAACTCTTTTTCTGTGTTCTGTTTTTTTTCATAATCTATTTTTTTGTTGATGTATTTTTTTAATCTGTTATGTTCTTTTGGTTGAGTTTTATTTTATATAACTTTTTTTGAAATAGACTGTTAGTTTTCAGCAAAAAAACCTAGATCGTATTATTTCTGAATACACCCTCTCCCTGCCCTACACGCCTACTGATTTCTACTGATTTTGTAATGCAGTATCTACTGATGTATTGAAAAGCAATCTGGCAACATTGGCTACAGCTACTTCATCAAATATTTATGGTTCCAAGTATACCGTTGCACAAGAACAAGAAAAGGCATTGACTCAATATTTATTGAATTGCAGTAAAATGCACTTCGGCCCTACATTGAAACAGCTTTTAACTTTGGCATACGAGTACGCAGAATCCTCAGGGTATAATTATCCCAAATCCTGGAAAGAAAACCGGTGCGCTGGAAAAGATTGGGCAGCTGGCTTCAGAAAGAGAAACCCAGAATTGAGTCTAAGAAAACCAGAAAACACAAGCGCAGCAAGAAGCTTTGCTTTCAATAAAGCTGCTGTAGCTCAATTTCATGATAATTACGAACGCATAATGAGACAATACAATTTTACATCCGATCGAATAATAAACTTAGACGAAACAGGCATAAGCACAGTCCTTTCCACTCCTAAAAGTATTGCTGGAAGAAAACAAAGACAAGTGGGACAAATAGTTTCTGCAGAACGCGGAGAGTTAGTTACTTTCTGTGGTATTATTACTGAAACTGGTTCTCCTCTTCCTCCAGTTTATGTCTTTCCAAGAGTTCACTATAAGGATCACTTCCTAAATGGTGCTCCTGATGTAAGTCTAGGGTTGGCAAACAGAAGCGGCTGGATGACATCAGAATTGTTTATAAGAGTTTTGAAACACATTCAACGCCATACTTTGAGCAATAAAGATAACCCAATTCTAATATTCTAATCATTTGTGACAACCACGAATCTCACATTTCAATAGAAGCTGTTAACTACTGTCGTGACAACGGTATTGTTCATTTGAGTCTTCCCCCACACACGTCACACAAATTGCAACCGCTTGATGTCAGTGTGTTCGGACCCTTCAAAGGCAAATTGAAGATAGCTTTCAACGACTGGCACATTCAAAATGTTGGAAAACTTCGACCATATACAACATTGCTGAACTGTCAAAATTAGCATATTTGGAATCATTTACACCAAAGAATATCATAGGTGGTTTTTCCAAACCTGGAATATGGCCAATTAATAAACTGGTATTTGGCGACGGCGACTTTGCACCGATAGACATTTTCAGCACAGGTTATCACGATTTGACAGATGAGAACACTCACAAAACACAAGATTTACATTTTGTAGACTCAGAAACAAGTCAAAATAATGAGGTTGTTGATAGAGAACAAAATAAAACTCCTACTTTGGATGCCGACCCAGTTTCAGTGTCTGATGCTGACGATCCTCTACAAGTTTCTTCATCAAAGGCTATTCTTACTCCTGAAGTAGTTAGACCTTATCCAAAAAAGGCGATTACTGACAGTGTCTTAAAAAGAAAAGGAAGAGAAAAAGGACGATCAAGAATATACACTGAAACACCAGAAAAAATAGATTAGAAAGCTTACGTAATGAAAAGGACAGGAAAAGAGAATTACAAAAAGCAAAACAGCATGCAAAAGAATTGAAAACAGCGATAATCTGTAGGGATTAACTGAGCCAAGAAAGAAAAAGAGAGTGACTTCTTTGCCTGCACAAATAGATTCCGATTCTAGTCACGATGAAGTCGTGATGACGAGTGATAGTGAAGACATTGAAATGCCGTCGGAATCAGATGAAGAGGTAATTAATGAAGAACCAGTTAATCCTGAACACATAAATATTGGAGATTTCCTGCTTATTAAGTTTGAGAAGAAGAAAACTGTGATTCACTACGTTGCCAAAGTTGTATTTAAGTATAATGTGACAGAATATGAAGTATTATATCTCAGAAATAAAGCAGGGTCTTCTAAGTTTATATTTCCAATTGTGGAAGACAAAGGAAGTGTGGATGTTAGAGATGTAGTTTTGCAATTACCAAAACCAACTTTCTCCAAAGGCACATCTCGAACATCGTCGCTTTATTCATTTTCCGTAGGTTTAACTCGATATAATATACAGTAGATTGTTTTGTAATTTATATGAGTTTTATGATTATTTTTGTTAAATTTTTGATGTTTGTTTAATTTTTTAAGAAAAACATTGTTCATTTTGATAGGAGGTTCTAATATTATATTTTCATTAACAATATTCAATGTTAAAGTCTGATTACTTAGTAAGTGTAGTAGAATGGAACGCAGTCAGCTTGTCATGTAGTAGAATGGAACGCAGTCAGCTTGTCATTGATATGACAGCTGACGGTTCTACTACGAGGCAGGTGTGCAGGGGAAGGCTCCCAGATTGTATTGTGGTATGAGAAAATAAAGAGAAGTTATTAAAAGAATTATTATTACTTATATTAGAATTTATAATATAACTATCTACGAACACTACATGGCGCAGTCGGTATCGAACTGATATCAAAATAATAAACCAGTGGAAGCGTGGATCACGAAGAAATTTTAAGATTGTCGACAGTGAAACCGCATGGCCGAAGAAAACAGCCAAGGCGAATTATTGGCAAGTATGTCTCACATCGAATATAGAATGCCTACAGCACTCTCGTTGGACAATATAGAAGATATGTTACCGAGATGGAAGCAATTCAAACAACAATTCCAGATATTCCTATCAGCAGCTGGATTTGAGAGGTTATCTGAATCAAGAAAAGCAGCTTTATTATTGAATAGCGTTGGAGGAGAGGCTCAAGACTTATATTTCAACATTCTTAAGAAAAATGACGAGACACAGAAGTATGAGGAAGTACTTGAGGCATTTGACAGTTATTTTACTCCAAAACAGAATGAAGTGATAAGTACATTAAATTTCAACACAAGGAATCAGGAAGATGGAGAAAGTTTCGACAATTTTTATTCAACTATCAAGAAATTAGTGAAAAATTGCAACTTTGACAGGCTAGAGGACAGGATGCTAAGAGACAGGATTGTCATGGGTATTCAAAATAGAAGCGTACAACAAAAACTACTAGAGGTTAGTGATCTCACCTTGGATATGGCAGTTCACAGATGCAGAGCAGCAGAATTATCTCTGGAACATGTCAAGATAATACGAAAACAAGGGGAGACGTTATTGTCGGTAGATGTTATTTCTGATAACCAGAAAACTGTAAATAAAGAAGATAAGTATTTCACTAGTAATAGAATTAGGCAACCAGACAGACATTATAACCAAAACTATTATAAATGTTTTAAATGCTCACGTGTTCATGGTCCTAGGCAGTGCCCTGCCTATGGGAAAAAATGTTCAAAATGTCACAGGTTAAATCATTTTGCCTCAGGGTGTACAAGTAAAAATGTGCATGATCTACAAATGGCTGATCAAAATAGTGAAGATAGTAATAATTGGGTACAAAACTTATGACAAATTAAAGTTTGCCATTCATTAGCGAGAAATATTAATATTAAAAATAATGAATGGGGACAGAGGATAGTAGTGGGCAACAAAATTGTTAATTTTAAGTGTGATACTGGGTCACAGGTCAATATCTTATCACTTAATCAATTAAGAAGCATAGTTAATCAGAAAAAACCTTGTTGTTCTCAGACTAATATTCTGTTAGAAGCATTTGGAGGAACTAAAATTAAACCGTTGGGGAAACGAATCTTAACTTTATTGAGGGATGGTGAAAAAATTGAGACAGAGTTCGTAATAATAAAACAGAATGTTAGACCAATTTTAGGTTTAGATACACTGGTAAAATTGAAGTTACTAAATATTGAAAAAATTCATAACCTAAGTCAGTACAATAATAAAGAAAAAGAATTAATTATTAATAAAAATGCCAAACTGTTTCAAGGAGTTGGTGAATTCAAAATACCATTAAAACTTCACATTAAAAAAGGGGCTCACCCAGTGGTTAAACCACCCCGAAGGGTGCCACTTGCGTTGATGGATCGTTTGGCAGCTAAGTTGAAAAGCCTGGGAGAGCAACAGATTATTGGGAAAGTAGATCATCCAAGATCCTTTGTGAGTAATCTGGTTATTATAGAAAAAAATGATAGGAGTCTTAGAATTTGTTTAGATCCTAAAGAATTGAATGAAGTATTGATTAGAGAATATCATCTCATTCCTACCTTGGAAGAATTAATAACAAAGTTAAGTAATAAATCAGTATTTTCAGTCCTTGATCTGTCGGATGGTTTTTATAATATTCCCCTTTCAAATGACTCAACCGATTTGTGTACTTTCAGTACTCCTTTTGGATGTTATAAATTTCTTAGACTGCCCTTTGGATTGTCAGTTGCACCTGAAATTTTTCAAAAATATAGTGAAAAAGCTTTTGGTGACATTCCAGGTGTATTGGTTTACTGTGATGACCTGTTAATATGTGGTGCTGATGAAGTACAACATGATAAAGTATTGAAACAAGTATTTGAGAGAGCTCGTGAGCATAATGTCAGATTCAATAAACGTAAATTCCAGTATAAATTAAAAGAGGTAAAATTTTTTGGTCATATTTTTTCCAAGGAGGGAATGAGAATTGATCCCGATAGAGTAAAAGCAATTTTGAACATTAAGAGTCCTAGTAATAAAAAAGAATTACAAATTTTCCTGGGATTAGTTAATTACTTAAGAAAGTTCATAAATAATTTAGCTGATATTGTGGCACCCTTACAGACTTTGCTGAAAAAAGATGTTAATTGGCTATGGACAGAGTTTCATGAAAATAGTTTTGGTAATATTAAAAAGTTCATTTCCAATGCTCCTGTGTTGCAAAATTTCAATAGCTCATTACCAGTTAGTATACAATGTGATGCCAGCAAAGATGGATTAGGTTGTTGTTTGATGCAAAATAAATTACCTGTAATGTATGCATCAAGAAGTCTGTCAGAGGCAGAAAAGAACTTCTCACAAATTGAAAAAGAGTTGCTCAGTGTAGTTTGGGCCACAAAAAAGTTTCATTATTACATATATGGTAGAAAATGTCTAGTGTTGAATGATCACAAACCATTAGAGACTATACTAAAGAGAGGTTTACATGAAATTCCCTCAGTCAGGCTTCAAAGACTCAAATTGAAATTGTTAAAGTATGACATTGATTTTAAATATTTGAAAGGTCGATGTATGCATATTGCAGATCTACTGTCACGTTCTTATTTGGATGAATCTGAGGAAGATCAGTCCTATATGCATGAGGTAATTCACTGTATTGGATTAGCCAATTATTTACAATGCACTGAGGGTCAAAAGAACGAAATGACCATAGAAACTATCAAAGATGAGGAATTAAATAAACTTATGTATTATATTCATAACGGTTGGCCAAAGAATTTGGAACATGTACCAGATTCTCTGAGGCATTATTACAAATTTAAACAAGATTTATCAGTTGATCAGAAATTAATCTTTATGAATCATAGACTAATCTTACCTAAGTCAGTGAGAACAGCAATTTTATACAAGGTACATGAAGGACATATGGGAATAACTAAGATGAAACAAAAATGTCGAGAATTATATTATTGGCCACAAATGAATTGTCATATAGAGAATTTTGTTAAAAAATGTATAGTATGTCAAATGTTTCAAAATAATAATATTAAGGAGCCTCTATTATCGCACAATATACCCTTGTTACCTTTTTCTAAAGTAGGAGTGGATCTCATGGAGTTTAGAAGGAAAAACTATTTGGTTCTCTTTGATTATATGTCCAAGTGGCTTGAGGTTAGATTAATTCCTGGCAAATCTGCAAGGAATGTGATAAATGTATTGACTGACATATTTTCCTCTTTTGGTATACCATCAGAGATTGTGGCAGATCATGTTCCCTTTGACTCTGTGGAATGCAAAAAATTTGCCTCTGAATATGATTTTAAATTTACTTATTCTAGTCCCCGATATGCCCAATCAAATGGTATGGCAGAACGAGGTGTTCAGATTGCCAGGAAAATGCTCACTAAGTGTTTTGAGGACAACACTGATTATCGTCTAGCTTTACTTCAATATAGATCATCTCCAGTATGTGGCACAAATCTTACTCCATCACAATTATTAATGAACAGAAATATTAAAACAAAATTACCTGTGACCCATCATTATCTTGAACCAAAATTAAATAATAATTTTAAGACTGAATTCCAGAAAATTAGAAATAGAAATGTAAAAAGTTATAACAAAAACACAAAACCTAAACCTAGTTTTAAGTTTAACGAATATGTATGGTTTAAGAAAGAGTCAAATTGTTAAAAATAATGATTACAGATCCTATGTGGTAGCAGACTGTAATGGGTGTTGTTATACCAGAACATCGTATCACATTCGTTCACAATGATTTATGATCCTTCAGATAAAAATGTCAATTTTGTTTATTTTCGTTTATGAGTACAGAATGATCATCCTTTTTTAAAAATTTTATTTTAGTTTTTTTTTGTGGAAGGGAAAAGATGTAGTAGAATGGAACGCAGTCAGCTTGTCATGTAGTAGAATGGAACGCAGTCAGCTTGTCATTGATATGACAGCTGACGGTTCTACTACGAGGCAGGTGTGCAGGGGAAGGCTCCCAGATTGTATTGTGGTATGAGAAAATAAAGAGAAGTTATTAAAAGAATTATTATTACTTATATTAGAATTTATAATATAACTATCTACGAACACTACAGTAAGTATATAACTGATTATATAATTAAGAAAATAACAGAGGATTAGTCTTGTTCTATGATGACAATATTGTTTTTTTGTGATTATATTCCTTAAGTAACTTAAGAGACTGATTATGCCTAATGTACACTCTTAATAAAACGTATTTTGCGATCTCAATCAATAAATTTGTTTTATTTCTTAATTTTAAGTAATAATACAGTTTATATTGGGTTTTTAGTAAGTTTAAATTTGCATTTCATATGGATCTAAAATACGTATCAACCTGCCCCACCCCATGTATCAAAGTGCCCCACTGGTGGGGCAGAATGATACAAAAATGTTTTTTTCTTAAAATCAGTTTATCTATATACGTCGCCAGTTTTTGCGTAGCCAAAATATAAGCTGACATATTAGCCAATGCACACATCAAAACAAATATTTAAATATAATGCTTTATGGTCCTCAGAAACGAGATTGAATTTTTGTGTATCAAAGTGCCCCCCCTCCCCCTACTACCGAAACTGTTGAGCCGATTATGCCCAAAAATGAACCTAGCTCGCCTATCGAGATGGGCAACCTACCCTGAAAATTGCAAGTCCCTATCCTTTTTCGTTCAAAAGTAATCGTTGCAACGGTCACCCATTCATCTACTAAATACACCCTATTCGGCTCGGATCTGCAACAATATGGAACCAATCGAGTTAAAACTTGGAACTTGGTTCTCAAGGTAGGTTTTGAAGTCTCCAGCGAAATTTTTGCGATGTCGGACCTACACTTTCTGAGATGTAATTATTTTCTGTGAATTTCAATGATTTTTTTAAATTTTTTTAGTTGAAAGATCCTCACGAAATTTCACAACTATCTGTTAATTTTGAATTGGATCGCATTTGTAGTTTTCGAGCTCTGAAAATCTCAAGTCGCTATCTTATTCCGTTCTCAAGTTATCGTGGCAACGGCCAGCCGGACGACCCGCGTGCCGATAGCCGGTAAAGTTAGCCGGTGAAATTTCCGGAAACAGCCGAAGACCCATAGGCGTCCGTCATGACATTACCGATATGGAACATTGGATATTTAGAAAGTTTTACCGTTCTTTCGTCCAATATTTATTTGAATGAGTGCTACATCATTCCTGACCTCGTAAAAATTCGTTGGAGCAATTATATAGGGAAAATAAGGTTTTTCCTTCATGCACATTTAAGACAAACTCTTATTTTGTGGAAATTTCCTGCTCAGTAATTGGCTTACGAAAGAGCCAAGTCTGACTTTCTTAGCTAGAAATAACAGGGTGAAATACACCCTCAAGTGGTTCTTCGACTCCATGGGGTAGTTATCGTATTTTCTCCAAAATTCGTAAGTGCAGAAAAAATTTGAATTGATAGCATTATCGATTGAGCCCAGATTAATTTTCTTTGGTAGGGGATTACGGGGATAAAACCACCCGTTAGTTGCTTTTTCGTCTCTATGGGGTTGTTATTATATTTTCTCCAAAATTTAATCGTGGGGAAAAAATCTGCATTAATAGCAGCTATAGATTGAGCCTAGTCTCGTTTTCTTGCGTAGGGGATTACTGGGTGAAATCCACCCCTAACTAGATTTTCGTCTCTATGGGGTTGTTATTGTATTTTCACCAAAATTTTAATACGCGGAAAAAATCTGCGTTAGTAGCAGCTATGGATTGAGCCTAGTCTCGTTTTCTTACGTAGAGAATTACGGGGTGAAATCCACCCGTTAGTTGGTTTTTCGTCTCTATGGGGTTGTTATTGTATATTCTCCAAAATTTAAGTGTGCGGAAAAAATCTGCATTAATAGCAGCTATAGATTGAGCCTAGTCTTGTTTTCTTACGTAGGAGTTTACGGGGTGAAATCCACCCTTAAGTGGTTTTTCGTCTCTATGGGGTTGTTATTGTATTTTCTCCAAAATTTGAATATGCGGAAAAAATCTGCGTTAGTAGTAGCTATGGATTGAGCCTAGTCTCGTTTTCTTAAGTAGAGGATTACGGGGTGAAATCCACCCGTTAGTTGGTTTTTCGTCTCTATGGGGTTGTTATTATATTTTCTCCAAAATTTAATCGTGGGGAAAAAATCTGCATTAATAGCAGCTATAGATTGAGCCTAGTCTCGTTTTCTTGCGTAGGGGATTACTGGGTGAAATCCACCCCTAAGTAGATTTTCGTCTCTATGGGGTTGTTATTGTATTTTCACCAAAATTTTAATACGCGGAAAAAATCTGCGTTAGTAGCAGCTATGGATTGAGCCTAGTCTCGTTTTCTTACGTAGAGAATTACGGAGTGAAATCCACCCGTTAGTTGGTTTTTCGTCTCTATGGGGTTGTTATTATATATTCTCCAAAATTTAAGTGTGCGGAAAAAATCTGCATTAATAGCAGCTATAGATTGAGCCTAGTCTAGTTTTCTTACGTAGGAGATTACGGGGTGAAATCCACCCTTAAGTGGTTTTTCGTCTCTATGGGGTTGTTATTGTATTTTCTCCAAAATTTGAATATGCGGAAAAAATCTGCATTGGTAGCAGCTATCGATTGAGCCTAGTTTCGTTTTCTTACGTAGGGGATTACGGGGTGGAATCCACCCTTAAGTGGTTTTTCGTCTCTATGGGGTTGTTATTGTATTTTCTCCAAAATTTGAATATGCGGAAAAAATCTGCATTGGGCAGCTATCGATTGAGCCTAGTTTCGTTTTCTTACGTAGGGGATTACGGGGTGGAATCCACCCTTAAGTGGTTTTTCGTCTCTTTGGAGTTGTTATTGTATTTTCTCCAAAATTTAAACATGCGGAAAAAATCTGCATTGATAGCAGCTATCGATTGAGCCCAGCCTCGTTTTCTTACGTAGGGGATAACGGGGTGAAACTCACCCTTAAGTGGTTTTTCGTCACTATGGGGATGTTATTGTATTTTCTCCAAAATTTAAGTGCGCGGGAAAAATATGCATTAACAGCAGCTTAATATTGAGCCTATTCTCGATTTCTTCCGTAGGGGATTACGGGCTGAAACCCACCCTTAAGTGTTTTCTCGTCTATGGTGTTATTATCGTAATTTCTCTGAGATTTGATGGAGCGGAAAAATCATGCAGTATCTTTATTTCTCTGTTCTCATCTAATTTTTAGAATCAGAACTTTGTCCGGAAAATTTGTGTTTTTGCTTCATTATTCGACTCGGAATTGTGTTTTTTCTCGCCTTTTTCCCGTTATCTGATCAGTTTTCGAGATCGTCGTTTTCGTTTCTACTGCAAGTGATATCCCTTACACTTGTCAAACAATCAGCTCAATTTTCAGAGTCTGAAATTTGGTGTATTCGCTTCTTTATTTGATTTGGAATCGTTTTTGTTCTTGCCTTTTTCTCCGTAATCTGATCAGGTTTCAAGATAATCGTTGTCGTTTCTACTACGAGAAGTGACATACCTAACACTTGTCCCACAATCAGTTCAATTTTCAAAATCGAAATTTTCGTCCTGAAATTTGGTGTATTCGCTTCCTTATTTGATTTGGAATAGTGTTTGTTCTTGCCTTATTTTCCGTAATCTGATCAGGTTTCAAGATAATCGTTATCGTTTCTACTACGAGAAGAGATATACCTAACACTTGTCCCACAATCAGTTCAATTTTCAAAATCAGAATTTTCGTCCTGAAATTTGGTGTATTCGCTTCTTTATTTGATTTGGAATCGTTTTTGTTCTTGCCTTTTTTCCGTAATCTGATCAGGTTTCAAGATAATCGTTGTCGTTTCTACTACGAGAAGTGATATACCTAACACTTGTCCCACAATCAGTTCAGTTTTCAAAATAAGAATTTTCGTCCTGAAATTTGGTGTATTCGCTTCTTTATTTGATTTGGAATCGTTTTTGTTCTTGCCTTTTTTCCGTAATCTGATCAGGTTTCAAGATAATCGTTGTCGTTTCTACTACGAGAAGTGATATACCTAACACTTGTCCCACAATCAGTTCAATTTTCAAAATCAGAATTTTCGTCCTGAAATTGGGTGTATTCGCTCCTTTATTTGATTTGAAATCGTTTTTGTTCTTGCCTTTTTTCCGTAATCTGATCAGGTTTCAAGATAATCGTTTCTACTACGAGAAGTGATATACCAAACACTTCGTCAGAGTCAGAATTTTCGTTCTGAAATTTTGTGGTTTTGCTTCGTCATTCGATTTGGAATCGTTTATGTTTTTGCCTTCTTTTCCGTAATCTGATCTGTTATCAAGATAATCACTTCACGTGATTGCTGCCAGAAGTTGATATATTACTGGTTGAGGAATCTGCTGTTTTTGTTTTGAAATTTGGTTTTTCTGCTTTTTCATTTGATCTCAATTTTGGTTTGGTCTTTCTTTTTTACATTTCCAATTTTTTCTTTGTTATTTCGTGCAATAAGAATATTTTGGTGGAATTAAAGATTGTGTTTTATATATTTTGATTTTTCTACTGTATTATTGTGCATTCTTGTTTTTCTTAGTTTTTATCATCGGTAAAGGAAAGTTTTCTTTTAATCGTTTTTCTGCACTGTCGAATTCATATTGACTACATTTTGTTCGTACTTCTTTCCATTTTTTTTTAGTACTCTAGTAAGTTTAGTTAGGTTTTCGGTTTCTTGTTTTTTTTATTCATATATTTAGTTTGGTAGTTGGTTATATATTTAGTTTGGTAGTTGGTTAAATATTTAGTTTGGTAGTTGGGTTAGACTTTTTACTGGTATAATAACATCATTTGGACATTTTAGTCAAATTATTCTGCACACATTAAGCCTTTTATTTTCATCACCTGAATTTATTAATTAATTCAAATTCAGAATGTATATAAAAAAGTTGTCTCGAAAGCAGGCTTTCGATATTATATACAAAGAATTAGTGAAGGAAAATTTTTCTTTTACATCAGGGGGAGGAATCAACGTTTAGCTTATTGAGAAGATCAGTCTAAAGCTCAATGGCACCAATTTCGGCTATCGCAGTATTGTTTCGAAGATTCTGAACGATAATAGGGCATTCCGTATTCACTCAGATGGAAAAGTTTCAGCTAAAACTTGTTATACAAATTTGGAACAGTTATAAGACTTTGGGATATTCGAGTTTGTGATGTTTGTCCATCATACCGTAAAGCTGAATCTGTTTATTCGGAATTTTGTAAATCAATGGGACTCAAATACACATTAAAAAATCGTCGAAAGCTTTACTATCAATGGAAACATTTGGCTAGGAGTATCAATGAGGATTATGAGCGCTGTCTACAAAATTCAGAAGAACAATTATCCAGCTGTAATGACAATACCGATCTTTCCAAACATGATAAATTATTCTTGATGTTGAATAATTCAGATGATTCGAGAAATAAAACTCATTCTGAAACCGAAATTTTTTTAGATAATACATCTCCAATTACTGAACATCATTCAATTCCTAATATCACAGAAAATGTAAAAAATGATTTTACCAGTGGAATTGAGCCTACACGTTTTCAGGAAACTGTACCCAATCAAATTCAACAAAGAAGTTTTCCCATACCGACCGATATTCTCAATCTTTCTGATCCCGGTGAAACGAATTCCAAAGTTCTGCCATTGGAAACGAAGAATGTTTAGTTCGACGGATCGGTGTACAGCTTCAGAAATTGTATCATCCTCGAGGTATCATTCAAGCTAGAGAACAATATCTTCAATATTATGTTTCAAAATAATAATTTATCGAATGAATACTATCCTCTGATACTGAGGAATAGGATAAGGAAGTAAGTCAACAATTTTTGTATCATAGTTTTCAAAGACTTTTGGTGGACGAAAATAGGAATGCTTTTACTGTTTTAGGAATCTGTAAGCAAAATGAAGGCCGCTGCAAAAAATTCAGAATTTTAATTTCAATTCTTGAGAGAAATGTTGAAGTGTACAGTACCTCCAGAAATTTTTGTCATCCTAATTTTTCAACCGCTCAAGTTCGTGGTATCGAAAGACGTTTGATGAAAGAAAAATTGGAATTTATGAAGCCCTTGGGCAATAAAAAAAAATTTTTACGAAAAGCAAATACACCCCTCATTCAAGATGGAAAAAATTTACAGGATATCAAGTCTGATACTACATATCGAAAAATTCGCTCTGAAAAGCTTTGTGTAGATGACACCAGCACCGATGACCTTCTTGATGTTATGAAATTGCAGAAGGACCATCCATCTTTCATTCAAGAAATAAGTTTGCCCTTCAATATTAAACTATTCAGTGTAGATCAAATTCTAGTGCTCAAATCACAGTTTAAGGATGATGAACTGCCAACAATTTTCTTTGATGCTACTGGAAATGTCGTTCGAAAACCGAGAAACTGTAAAAGAATTTATTTCTATACTGCTGTGACTCGCCTACAAATAACTGAAAGAATTTTCCCAGTTTTTTCAATGATATCTGCGGTGCACGATTCCAATTCAATATTCAAACTATTAAGTGACTTCAGATACTCTTGTGAAAAAGCGAATCATTGGCCAGCCGTTTCGAAAGTTGTTTCTGACTTCTCATTTGCTAATTTACATGCTATGTGTAAAGCTTTCAATAGGTGTACTTTGCAAGAATATTTGAAGCATTGTTATAGTTTCCTCGAAAAAACCACTGATGCACCTTCCGTTACAATTCACTTATGTTGTGCTCACTTTATGAAGATGGCGTGTTTAGATATAGATAAACTATCGAAAAATCAAATCCAAATGAATTATTTCAAAGATGCTGTTGCAGCAGCCCTTCAAATTTCTGAATTGGAAACATTCGATATATTCGTTTTAAAATTATATACGATATTAAATTCTCGATTTTCCAGTGCGACAGTCGAGGAATCCAAAAAAGTATTACATGAAATGTGATCTAGATTTTCTGCAAATTCGCAAAAAATAGAATCGCCGAAGGGAGAATTAAGTTCAGTGGATAATTTTGAAGACGAAAATAAAAGTTTACTGAAAACCAGTCCATTTTTTATACGGTATACATCGCTCGTTCAAAATATTGCACTAGATAATTTTCTATCTGAACATGAAAATATCCTATTTAATGAAGATTTATGGAATTTGGTTATGAAGAAATACATTCCACTCTGTCCCCTTTGGAATTCATTTTTATTGAGAGGCTCTCCACGGCTGAGTAATGCCTTGGTTGAGAATTATTTCGGACAACTCAAGTTGAATTTGTTAGATGGTCAAAAAAATTTAAAATGTTCGAGATTTATAAGAAAATTATATGATGAAATCGCTGCACTGAAAGTGGAAAACAAGCTCAAAATAAGGAAGATAAGACTAACGAAACGTGACCCAACAGATGAGAAATTTTCTCAAGAAAGTTGGAGTAAAAAAAGTAGGAAATATGAGTCTCATTTCAGTGGCCGGCATTTGAAGGTTTTCAATTCAGCTGAAAGTTCTGCAGAAGGAAAACTAGTTTATGCTGATGAAGATGAAGATTTAGCTCTCTGCTCACATTGTGGACAAGGTGTCCTGAACAAGATTGCCATTTGGGTGCAGTGCAGTGATGAGAATTGTAAACGTTGGTATCATAAACACTGTGTTGACCCAGAAAACCAAATTGACTATACGAAAGATTATATTTGCAAACTCTGCTCAAGCATTTTTTCTCAAAAAAAAAAAATAACCCAATCACAGAATGCCTCATCTAATGTGTATGATTCATTTTCTCAGTACCTGAATAAAATGTTCAAAAGCTGTTTTGAGCTTAAAACAATTGAACGAGAAACCATTTTACAGAGAGAATGCCCATTATGGAGAGAAGAGAGAAGAATAAGAGTGACTGCCTCAATTTTCGGGAGGATATGCAGAGCATTTGATAAACCAAGCTCCCCATCTATCTACAGAAATATATGTAGGTATATATTGGAACCCAGGTGCTTGAGAACCTCTCCCATTGAGTATGGTATCGCTAACGAAAAAATGGCGAGGGCTATTTATGAAAATAAAACGGGAACATTATGCCGAATGGCTGGGTTAGTAATACATCCGAAATTCTAGTATTCAAGTATTTGGCTGGATCACCTAATGGTTTGATAGGCGAGGAGGGGATGATTGAAATCAAATGCCCATGTACTACTCGACATATGAACGCTGAAACTTATCAGTTCAAATTTTTAGCGGTAGATGGAAAAATAAAAACCACACATGATTATAATTATCAGATTCAAGGTCTCTTGGAAATATCGAACCGTATCTGGTGCGATTTAGTTATCTTTACTTCAAAAGGAATTGAAATAATGAGAATCAATAGGGATAAAAAATTCTTCAGAGAGAAAATGTTAAATCCTCTCAAGTATTTCTATTTTTTCTATCTCCTTCCACACATCGTTTCGCCGAATGAATGTTCGAGTTCATACAGTGGCAAGTTTTGGAGATCGATTATGGACTTGGAATTCTTCGAAAATTGTCTTGTAAGGAATTCCAATTATTACACACCTTTGGCGAGTGGTAGAGAATATACTGTCTGTAGAAGCAACGATATTCACTTCTCCATAAGAGAATTATTGATAAGCGATTTCGAAACACTGATATTTCCTAACCAGTTGAGTAGTTTTGTCATTGATCATTGTCTTAATATTTTTAATAAACTTTCTGAAAATAAATATCAAATTGTGTCCGTTGAAAAAGCATCTATTATAGCATCTAATAGTGTGTTTGCTTCATATTTTAACATTAATTTGCAATTCCATCAAGATCACTTGATTCTGCCTGTACACAAGAAAATCATCACGTACTATTTTCCATATCTATGAAGGCGAAGCAAATATTTTATGTCGACTCAATGGGGAACGAGCGTGCATCGTTTGAATCATATTTAAGGAATTTGGAAAAATATTTCCTCTCGAAATTGATCAATATAAATGATTTCGAAATTATTACTCCAGATCATTTAAAACAATCTGATAGTTTCAACTGTGGGGTTTATGTCATATATTTTTTTAAATGTTTATCTCTGGGACTAGATATGACTACCTTTTGTGATATAAATTCTTTCAGAAGAACCTTGAGAGAATCTCTGTTAGAGCACTCTGATGACATGAAGAAGAAATGTTTCTTCTGCAGCTGCGAAATATCTGATTTGACAAGTGATTATTTTCATTGCAGGAATTGCTATCGGTCAATGCATACGAAATGTTTACTAACAACACAAGAACTGAAAAATGGCCACACTATTGAAGACAAAACACTCAATGACACTTGTGACTTATGCCGAATGAATTGACGCCCTCCCTCATAACAGACGGAAATTTGCTATGGCCTTTCTTATGTGAAACATACTTAAAAAATCTGTTTGAGTCATGTGGTAGTTCCTGCTCTATTGTATCCCAATAGCGATAAAAATCTTTCGAAATCAACCTTTTCGATAGAGCTCTGAAATGCCTGAACCGGTCGTAATCAAATGAGTCCTTATAAGTCTTGTATCTACTATGAAACTTATGCTTCCTTCGAATAGTACGAATTGTTTCTTTTGAGTAGAATAAGGGGAACTTTTTATTTATTTTTAATTTAGGTATATGTTCCGAAATTAATCAACTCAAAATGTTATAAAAGACGTCCACTCCGGTATTTACATCAACATTTTTCAAGAGATCAGACCAATCCACTTTCTGAAGCGCCGCGTTCAGAGGCGTTATCGAGGCAACTGTCACCCATCTACTGAACTCACACAAGATAGCTCGAATCTCCAACAATATTTAACCGATCGTATTAAAACTTGAAACTTGGCAGTAGAGTTAGGTTATGAAGGCTCTTGCAAAATTTCTGCAATTTCAAACGATTAGTTACTGATATATAGAATTTTTTTTTTTATTTTCAATGATTTATTAAAAATTTTCTACAAATGCTATCCTCACCAAATTTTGCAAACATTTCCGCGTTAGCATTCTACAACCAATAACCATGTTTGAATTCAATCGGTTCAGTATTTTTCTAGTTAATGAGGAACAAAAAACCACCTAATTTCAGATAATTTCAGATGGCTATAACTCTAAAACCGTTTGACCGATTATACTCATAATCAAACTGAAATGTCGCGTTCTAGTGCACATCCGAACCTGAAAACTTGAAGCCGCTATCTCTTTCCGTTCTCAAGTTATCGTGACAACAAAAATATTTTTTAATAATTTTCTAGCCATACGATTCGCACAAAATTTCACAAACGTGCTAAGGTTCATGTTCTACAACTACTCACCAAGTTTCAATTCAATCGGATTTATATTGGTTGAAAACAGAATTATTACCCGGAAACCACTGGGCCGATTATGCCCATTAACGAACTTGTCCGTTGTATTGGGATGCGCCACCCACCCTGAAAATTTCAAGTCGCTAGCTCTTTCGTCTCAAGTTATCGTGGCAACGGCCGGACAGAATCAAATTTGACATCGAATTGTTCATTGTGGAGTCGAACTTAATCGTTTGAGACGCAGCATTCTATCAAAGAGAATGGTGACACGTGATACGTTTGATGAGTTACAGCGTCGATAACTAAAAAAAGGACCGACTAGTGAGGGGAATTAGGCGTCGACTAATTTATTTAAACCAGTACATTTGATGTTTTTCGATGTTAAATTTGTCTATATTTCTGTTGCTACGGAATGAATAGCGTCCTCATTCGGTTACTTTGAATTTCCACACGAGATTTATGTTTTGTTGACTTGGCTCCAAATGCCGCCCCTAAAATTTTGGCGCCCTAGGCGACCGTCTACCCTGCCTACCCCCTAGCGACGGCCCTGTAGAAACTTATCCAGACACGACCTGCGTGGAGGCACAAACTACGTATTTCACGTTGACCTATGATCTACGATCTATCGAGAAGAGTGGAAAGTGGAAACTCAATAGTAAGAAGCGTAAAGCGTCCTTCTCTTTCAGTAATTGGATACGCAATGCGCAGGCGCTCGAATGCCCATGAGAATGTGGTGACATCCCAGAACTGTTGTGAACTATTAGGATAATTTGGAAAGTTTTATGAATATTAGTAGTATTTTGGAAACTCTAGTGATTTTTTGTAGTACTCTGGATAGTTAGAATAAATTCCGCAGAAATTACATGTTAGGGATTGAGATATCACCATATGATAAATAGTGAATGATGAGTAATTTATTGTTAGTTTACCCCCATTTTTAACAGTGCGTTACTATCCTGATCCAGATAGATAACATCGGTAGTAGGTCGGGAGTGAGCGAGGAGAGGATTTTTCGCTTGACAAAACGGAAGTGTCAAAAACGCTGGTGCAGTCCAATAATATATTTTCGTGTTTACAAAAGTGAAGGAAAGTTCTCGTTGGATCTTCTGAGTAGGTGTGCAATTTTTGAGTTTTTATTTTCTTAATCTTCCTTGAATTCTCGGGACTATTTCTATAATTTTCATCTTTTGTTGACTTGTTCAATTGGTTACTTGTTTTTCCTTTGTTCTATATTTTTTTTTCATCAACTTACATTGTCCCTGCGGAGGATTCGGTTCTTAAAATTGATATTAAATTTTTGGTTTTTTCGACACTTCTCTCTTTATATTACTCCATTTTATATGTTACATCCGAAACACTCTCCACTGGATATTCCGTGTTTTGTTGAAATTCTGATTTCAGTTCGGTCAACCATTATTCATCGATTCTGTATTGCTCTATCTATTTTCTTCATTGATTACATCAGGTTCATTGTATTAACATATTTGATAACTTAAAATTAAAAATGGTTTATAAAGAATTAACGTGCTAGCAGCTATATTAGAATACATACGACTGAATTGTGACAATTGTAATTATGATGTATTGAATGAGTCATCTAATCCATATTATAACCCTAAATTGTATGAGTTGATAATGAAAAAATATATACCGTTCTTGCCTCTATGGTCGGCTATCATGTTAAAAAGATTTGATAGGAATAGAGTAATATAAGTAATGCCCCCGTTGAAAATTATTTTAACACAATGAAGCAAAGATTTTTACGAAGGGAAAGAAATTGGAAGTGCTCTCGATTTGTGAGAGCAACCAGAGAATCGATGTTGTCACTGTATAAAGAAATGCTCTGCGTTATTCCGAAGAGTAATTTAACAGGACGTTTTCATAGGCAGGACAAAGTAAAGAGGAATCGAAGAAGACCAGTTTATAAAGGACATTTTGAGGGACGTCATTTGAGAAAAATGAGAAAGAAACAAAGTCATCAACAAGATGATGAAGCCACATCAATTTGCCAGTATTGTTCAGAGGGGTCCTTGGAGACTACAGCCACTGATTGGGTGCAATGTGATGCATGTAACCAGGGATGTTGCGAACATTCGCATCCGCATCCGTAAATGCGGAACTAACGCATAGATTTGGACATCTGCATCTGCATCCGCATCCGCATTAATCAATGCGGATGTTCATGCGGATGCGAATATCGTGCAAGTAGCGCCAGCAAGCAAATTTTTTACACCGGTGACTGAAGAAAGGATTAACGATGACATTTTAAAGATGATGAATACTGAAAATGAAGTTTTCGTATCTCTTAATACCAATACCGAAATAGCTAAACGACTAAAAATGTCTGATATTGCACGGAAAATGATATGGAACAACTAGGACTAGGGACATCAGGTTTCGACAGAAAGCCATATTTACAAAACGACCTTGCTATGATGTTAGATTCGTCGAGTGAAGACGAGAGTACAGAAATGCCAGAAAAAGATAGGATTGAAGCTGTACTCAAAAAGGAGTCGCTCTGCTTACCGCACTAAAAAAAGAATAAATGTGGATGAAAATCCTCTAAATTGGTGGGATGTTCATCGAGGGGAATTTAAGGTATTATCGCCGATAGTACCAAGATTTTTATCCTCTCCACCGGACAGTGTTCCTAGCGAACAATTATTTAGTAGCGCGGGTTTTATTTACGAACCTCTGCGTAATCGCCTTGAATCAGGAAAGGCGGCAATACTACTGTTTATTAAATATAATGTTCCTATTTTTAATTTCACTTACTAATATAAGAATCAGTAGGTGTTTAATATAAAAATAGATACTTATGTTTGATTTGATTACAATTAAAAAAAAAGCACTGACTTGAAGTCAGTACTCCTTGACGCGCGTGTTCACGGTGGCTAATTTGAATTGAATGATGAGTACTTCAAGCTCAGTGGATAGAGCGAGCCGAAGATCTACCCAAAGGATAGTGGACACCATTCACTGTCGGTTCAAAAATTAACAGTGCTTTATCTAAGCTGCCATCAGGATAGAGTAACCGAGTTGGAAAAGAACACAACTGACCCTCCTTAGTCGCACAAGCTCCTAGAAGATTTGGGAGGGTCAGTATAATCCTAATCATGTTTATAGCACGCGCGCCAAAGCAGATAGACTTTTTACACTTTTTCTTTCATTGTTAAGTCACTCTGCTTTTGCGCGCGTGCTATAAACATGATTAGGATTATACTGCCCCCCCAAATCTTCTAGGAGCTTGTGCGACTAAGGAGGGTCAGTTGTGTTCTTTTCCAACTTTGTTACTCTATCGTGATGGCAGCTTAGATACAGCACTGTTAATTTTTGAACCGACAGTGAATGGTGTCCACTATCCTTTGGGTAGATCTTCGGCTCGCTCTATCCACTGAGCTTGAAGTACTCATCATTCAATTCAAATTAGCCACTGTGAACACGCGCGCCAAAGAGTACTGACTTCACGTCAGTGCTTTTTTTTTTCAAGTTCCTTTAACAAATATAGCTATCAATACAGTTTGGCTGTTAGCTTTACCGTAGATCAAAAAAAATTGCGGTTGTGGGACGTCCGTTAGGAAAGCAATTGCCTCTTCTCCAAATCCGAACGTATTTTAATATATATCTACCGAATATAGTTATTTATAAATTCACCTCAGGGCTACCATACAGACATTTCAACTCGGAAACAACGCTATTTCCCCCAAACTGACTTGTGTCCGTACACTGAATTGACATGAATATTCTTTTAAAACCTGACAATATCGGCTCATTACTCCCAACATAACCCAAACAACCCAAAACCATTCACTTCTCGTTTGCGCATGCGCAATATACTCGTGGATGCAAGTCCTCCCAAAATTACACACCTCACAAAAAACTCCAATTCTCCAACACTAGTGGTTCAGGAGATATCGCTTCTTGAATCAACGCATGCGCAGACCCTCACCAGGGGATTCTATAGAGGAATAGCATCCGCCACCCCAAAATCCCAATCCTCTCAGACGAAAGCACCAGCAGTTAAATCACTGATGGTCTGCTCATGCGCATAACAAAAAATGCCCGTGAGGGGTAACATCAATTTCGAAATTAGCCCCAGGGCCACGGTACGGACTCTTTAACTCGGAAACAACGCTACATCCCCCAAAATGACTTGTCCTTGCACTGAATTGCCATGAATATTCTTTTGAAACCTCACAATATCGGCTCAGCACTCCCAACATAACCCATACAACCTAAAAACAGTCACTTCTCTTCTGCGCATGCGCAATCTACTTGCGGCTAAAAGTCCTCTCGAAATCACACACCTTACAAAAAACACCGATTCTCCAACACTAGTGGTTCAGGAGATATCACATATTTAATCCACGCATGCGCAGGCCCTCAACAGGGGATTCTATGGAGGAATAGCATCCGCCACCCCAAAACCCCAATCCTCTCTGACGAAAACACCACCAGTTAAATCACTGATGGTCTGCTCATGCGCATAACGGAAAATGCCTGTAAGGGGTAACATCAATTTCAAAATTAGTCCGAGGGCCACGGTACGAACACTTTAACTCGGAAACAACGCTACATCCCCCAAACTGACTTGTCCTTGAACTGAATTGCTATGAATATTCTTTTAAAACCTCACAATATCGACTCAGCACTCCCAACATAACCCATCCAATTAAAAAACAGTCACTTCTCTTCTGCGCATGCGCAATCTACTCGCGGCTAAAAGTCCTCTCAAAATAACACACCTTACAAAAAACTCCGATTCTCCAACACTAGTGGTTCGGGAGATATCGTATCTTTAATCTACGCATGCGCAGACCCTCATCAGGGATCTGGATTCTATGGAGGAGTAGCATCCGCCACCCCAAAACCCCAATCCTCTCTGACGAAAACTACAGCAGTTAAATGACTTCTCATCTGCGCATGTGCACAACGAAAAATGCCCGGAAAAGGCAGCATGAACCTCAAAAAAATAGGTTTCGGCATTTTAAGCAAAGTATTCCGCAAAATAGTAGTAATTTTTTGATTTTTTTTCATGTCACGTGATCTTCACGAAATTTTGCAAAAGCGTTTGCATTGGTCTTTTGCATCTAACTACTGAGTTTCAATTTAATCAGATCAGTATTTATCGAGTTATCGTGAAAACAAAATTTTAAAATTTTTAAAATTTTTTTTTGCCACTTTAGGGCCGTACGGTCATAACAAAACTTTGCAGGCATATAAAGGTCATGATTCTACAATTTGATGCCAAATTACAGAAAGATCGAGTGATCGGTTCCGGAAATATTCATAAAAACCGTTTTGACTAAAAACGGCCTTAACTCCGAAACCGCTCGGTGGATGTCGCCCGTTAACGAACTTGTCCGAGATATTTACGCTACAAAACTACCCTGCAAATTTCAACGCTCTAAGTCTTTCCGTTCGAGAGTTATCGTGCTAACGGCCGGCCGGCCGGCCGGCCAGACCGGACGGACAGAATTGAATTTGACCTAGAATTCTTCATCAGGGAGTCGAACCCAATCGTTTGAGACAATTTTCGAATAAAATTCGAAAAATACAGACATTGTGACGAAATGATAGCACGCTGTTCCTTGCGAAACACGCGCGCAAAAATGTTAATAATTAAGTTATCATTGTTTTAATTCTTCATTAATAGACTTTATTTACATAATATCTGCATCCGCATCCGCGGATGTGAGCTTTCAAAACTCCGCATCCGCATTCGCATCCGCGGATGTGAAAAAATCAGCATCCGCAACATCCCTGCATGGAACATGTGGGTTCATCAGATATGTGAGCCTGATAGAACTTTTACAGGAGAATTTATCTGTAAATTTGGTAAAAAACCCAAACAGAAGAAATCCATGATGAAGTGACTGAAGAAGTGCCCTTCAAAACTGACAAAATGAATTTTCTTGATAATGGTCTCGTGAGAGACCACACCTATTACAAGAAATTTTCTAATGGAAGAGGCTATATAGTTGCGATACTAGATCATCCTCGTAGAAAATTACCTGTCACTGATTACTTAACCTTAAATGGTGAAAACTGGCTCAGTGATGCTATTATTATAGATTTCATTTTGAACATGATGAATACAAGGGGTGTGTATCAAATAATTGATGGTGGACGCTCAATTCCTCTTCAACCCACCAAATTACATACAGGGTCTTTCACGAGGAACCTCACCCATATTTATACGGGAAACTACTGAACGTATTTTCATGAAATTCAGCACTTATAAGTATTTCACGATGCTGATGAAATCTAAAATATTTTCAAGGCATGAGCACCTCCGGTTTTTCCGGAAATGACGTCAACTTCCGTTTTTCAAATTAGAACACCATTTTTTTATTGCAGAAATAGATTCCTTAGACAATTTCAAGTTATTTTGATGTAACATTTTTCAGTTTTGGTTGGAAAATTCTCTCTGAGCGGGAAAATTCGAAAAAAAAAATCGAAAATAGAGCTCCGCTGAAACAAGAATAACTTCGAGGTTTTTGGATGGAAAATTTTTATTTTTGGGATTTTTCAAGATGTAATATTGATGTATCCACTTTAAAAATCGAAATCGCGATTCATGATACAGGGGGTGAAAAAATGGCTTTCAAAATTAGGGATGACAAAATCGTGAAAAATCAATTTTTTCAAATTAGAACCCCATTTTTTTATGGCAGATATTGAATCTACGTTAAAAAATAATGTGAGTGTATGCATCACACCCTTGCCCTAAAATGGATATTTTCTGAGTTATTCACAAAAAACTGTTTTTCGTCTTGAATTTTCAGCTATTTCTTTTCCCTTCACGCCAAAAAGACGAAATTTTCAGGAACTGTTATTTGAACCATGCTGTAGATTTTTCACCCCTTCTTGAAACCGACTTCAAGTTACTATTAGGAGAACCATGGCAAACTCTCGCAGTTATAACTAGAGAAGATGCTCAAAGTTTTGACCGTTAATTTCTAGACATTTATTTATACGTCTCAGGAATGCTTCGTGCGTTGCTCTTCTTATTTCATCGGGAGGAAGAGATCTGCAAAAGTGTTTAAAAACCAAATTGAGTTTCAAAACTATGAATCTAAAAATCTAAACAAACCTGAACGCATTTCTGACTCGTTCTATGCAGTCCTCTTTATCAGTCAGGGGAGTTGAGTAGACAATATTTTTTATCCTACCCCAAACATAATAGTCTAAAGGAGTTAAATCGGGAGAACGTGGTGGCCAAAGATGTGGACCATTGTTCGCCAACCATCGATCTTCAAATAGCCTGTAGAGGATATTTGACACATTGAGTGAATTGTGTGGTGATACCATAAGTCATTATGGTTTTGTACTAGCGGCTCAATTATTTGAGTCAATATGTCAGAATATCTATCTCCTAAGGGAGAACATTCTTTAAATAATGCAAACATGTGTAGTGTTCTATCTTACCAGATAAAGTCCCATCATAAATGTGAACATCGAGAATTGCATTATTTTTGATGGCGCAAAAAACATTGAAACTCCAGGTCTCTTGAAAGTTCCATTGTCTGAAGTGGTGGTTGTTCTCTTCATCCCAATAATGACTGTTATGTCTATTGAAAGAACCATTCTTTGTGAATTTAGATTCATATGTCCAAATTATACAGTCCAAAAAGTTTTCATTCTCTTGAAATCGAATCATCAGCTTCGCAAAACTCTGTTCTCCTGACGAAATCAGTTTCCTTCAAATGCTGTACCCTATTGAATTTATATGGGTGCATTTTATGTTTTTGCGCGTATGTTCTGGGGAACATCGCGTTATAGTTTTGCCCAAATGTCTGTAACTTTCGAATTTTTTGACGAAATTGGTCTCAAACGATTTAGTTCGACTCCCCGATGAAGAATTCGAGGTCAAATTTGATTCTGTCCGTCCGGCCGTCCGTTGCCACGATAATTTGAGAACGAAAAGAGCTAGCGACTTGAAATTTTCAGGGTGGGTGGCGCATCGCAATACGACGGACAAGTTCGTTAATGGGCATAATCGGCCCAGTGGTTTCCGAGTAATAATTTTGTTTTCAACCAATATAAATCCGATCGAATTGAAACTTGGTGAGTAGTTGTAGAATATGAACCTAAGCACGTTTGTGAAATTTTGGGCGAATCGTATGGCTAGAAAATTTAAAAAAATTATTAAAAAATATTTTTTTTGTCACGATAACCTGAGAACGGAAAGAGATAGCGGCTTGAAAATTTCAGGTTATGTTTTGCATATGAATGCCACATTTCAGTTTGTTTATGAGCATAATCGACCAAACGGTTTCAGAGTTATAGCCATCTGAAATTTGGTGGTTTTTTGTTCCTCATTAACTCGAAAAATACTGAACCGATTGAATTCAAACATGGTTATTAGTTGTAGAATGCCAACGCGAAAATGTTTGCGAAATTTGGTGAGGATAGCATTTGTAGAAAATTTTTAATAAATCATTGAAAATAAAAAAAAAAATTCTATATATCAGTAACTATACGTTTGAAATTGCTGAAATTTTGCTAGAGGGTTCATTACGTAACTCTACTGCCAAGTTTCAAGTTTTAACACGATCGGTTGAATATTGTTGGAGATTCGAGCATTCTTGTGTGAGTTCAGTAGATGGGTGACCGTTGCCTCGATAACTTTCGAACCAAAGGAGATAGGGACTTGCAATTTTCAGGCTAGGTTGCGTATCCGAAAGGGAGAGTTGAGTTCGTTTTTGGGCATAATGGGTTTAACGGTTTCCGAGTTATATCCACCTGGAATATTGTTTCCTTGATAACTCAAAAAATAAATATTCGATTGAATTGAAGCTTGGTAACTAGTAGTAGAAAATCAACACAAAGACGTGTTTAAAATTCTGTAAGAACCGTACTCCCAGAAAATTTGAAAAAAATTACGAAAAAAAAATTTTAAGAACCGCGCCTCCAGAAAATTAAAAAAAAATCACGAAAAAAAAATTGGTTCAAGCACTGACGTGAAGTCAGAAGCTTTTGCGCGTATGTTCTATTGTCCATTCTTCTGTATTGGACACCCTTCATCGAATTTACCATGGTTAATTATGTCGTCCATTCTCCTGTATTGGACACTTAATTCGAATTTACCATGGTAAATTTGAATTAAGAGTGTCCAATACAGGAGAATGGACAACATAATTAACCATGGTAAATTCGATTAAGGGTGTCCAATACAGAAGAATGGACAATAGAACATACGCGCAAAAGCTTCTGACTTCACGTCAGTGCTTGAACCAATTTTTTTTAATATTCTCCAAACACTCGATTGAGATAATCCCAGATCAATCTCGGCATCTTTGAGAGAATTTTGAGGATTCACACGATAATATGCAAGAACTGTAATTTCGTTGTTCTCATCTTCTACTACACTTTTTTCTCTGTGTATAGTTTTCTTAACGAAAGATCCGACATTTCTCAAGTTTGTCATGGTTCTGTTAATGGTATCTCTCGTTGGTCTGGGTCAGTCAGGAAACCTCTCAATGAACAGTCGAATCGTTCTATCTACAACTTTATTACATTCTCCATGAAGTAGAATGAGATTTAAATAATCTTCATTGGTAAAATTAGGCATAGTGATCGATTTTATAACTTAATACAAATTATCACCAAATTAATAGTAAACACAAAATGCTACTGAATAAAGAGGAATTTGGCAGATGTAATTAATGATATCTATCATTAAAAAAAAAGAATGTAAAACATGGTAAGTTTTTGCATATGGTTCATAAGGAATTATTTATTTATCACTGGAGAGAAAACCGATGACCGATTAGTTGAAATAAAGAGGTTTCCGATACAGATTCGAATCAAAATTCGCCATCTATTTAGGAACAACCTGTAACTTTATTATCTTGCATATTAGGGTAGTAAAATCTGAAACATGGTTTAAGTAACAGTTCCTGAAAATTTCATCTTTTTGGCGTGAAGGGAAAAGAAATAGCTGAAAATTCAAGACGAAAAACAGTTTTTTGTGAATAACTCAGAAAATATCCACTTTAGGGCAAGGGTGTGATGCATACACTCACATTATTTTTCAACGTAGATTCAATATCTGCCATAAAAAAATGGGGTTCTAATTTGAAAAAATTGATTTTTCACGATTTTGTCATCCCTAACTTGAAAGCGATTTTTTCACCCTCTGTATCATGAATCGCGATTTCGATTTTTAAAGTGGATACATCAATCTTACATCTTGAAAAATCCCAAAAATGAAAATGTTCCATCCAAAAACCTCGAAGTTATTCTTGTTTCAGCGGAGCTCTATTTTCGATTTTTTTTTCGAATTTTCCCGCTCAGAGAGAATTTTCCAACCGAAACTGAAAAATGTTACATCAAAATAACTTGAAATTTTCTAAGGAATCTATTTCTGCAATAAAAAAATTGTGTTCTAATTTGAAAAACGGAAGTTGACGTCATTTCCGGAAAAACCGGAGGTGCTCATGCCTTGAAAATATTTTAGATTTCATCAGCATCGTGAAGTACTTATAAGTGCTGAATTTCATGAAAATACGTTCAGTAGTTTCCCGTATAAATATGGGTGAGGTTCCTCGTGAAAGACCCTGTATTCCTCAAGAATTTTAAGATTGAAAAGACAAATTTTTTCATACCCTTACTAGTTAATGGATATCATTGGTGCGCGGTTGAAATTAACATTTCAAAGAGGGAATTCACATATTTGGATCCTTTTGGAAAGAAATTTCCACAAGTTTCTCATATTTGAAAGAGTTCATAGCTTATTTACAGAAAAGCGATCAATTGAGTGAACTACAAAATTTCAACTGTTGGAAAATTATAAGTAAAAAGCACATCGACCAAAGGGATTCCTATAATTGTGTTATTTTTATTCTTTACTTCTTCAAACAGATGATCGAAATCAAATCTCCCAATGAATATGCATGAATGAACTACGGAAAAAATTCCAAAAAGGTGTACTCAAATCTCCTGAGTCAGTCAAGAACACTTGTCTCATCTGCGGTAATACCCGAGATGAATCATACAGACGGTGCAAATATTGTGTAAGAATATTTCACGAAAGATGTATGTTCGAAAACGTGATCGTGAATGATATGTGCGAACTATGCTACCGATACAAGTGAGGACGCTTACTAACGGAAGAGTTTTCGCTATTCTGCTCAAGTGACCTTTCTACCTAACTGAAGAGGAAAAATCAGTTCAGAAACTATTACTCTATTATTTGTTATTTTGTTTTACCTCATGTGATATTATAAATTAAAAGATGTTTGTTATGATAGTTGTTCACTTTAAAGCCCATTGGGATGTAAAGGGACGCCTTTGATGTATTTTATTTCTGCTGCTGCACTCACTGATCTGCAAATTTTGAACTTTCCATGCAGAGACATGGGTGTTCAATGTTTTCTGATGATTTTACCAGGTATTTTGTATATTTAATTTATTATTCTTGGATTTTTTTCAGTTGTCATATTTTCTTCACATTATGTATTTGTATTCAAAATGAGAATTTTAGTAGAAAATTGATGTCCTCTGGTTGATATATTATCATTGTATTCGAAGCAGTTAACTCTGATTTTTGTCTAAATAAATTACAAATATAATAATTACTCCAAACTACACCATAATCTATGCTGTTGTATAATTTTACAGAAAACACAAATTTGCCACTGAGGATGTCCACCATCGACCTTCTCTAGGTGTAAGTAAATGCCGTGTAACGAGTTGGTTGATGCAATAACTTCTTAATAACAACAGCCAATTTGAATTCGATCCTATGTTTAGTCCTCAAGATACCGCTAATTTGGCACATTTTGTTGCCCCCCATCGACCCCCTCGAGGTGTAAGTATATGCCGCATATGTAGTTATTAGGCGTTATAGGTCCTTAATGTCACCACCAAATTTTAATTCCATCCTATGCATGGTTATGAAGAAATCGCAAATTTGTCACATTTGATGTACCCCATCGACCCCCTCGAGGTGTAAGTAAATGCCGCATATGTAGTTATTAGGCGCTATAGGTCCTTAATGTCACCACCAAATTTGAATTAGATCCTATGTATAGTTATGGCGAAATCGCAAATTTGTCACATTTGATGCCCCCCATTGACCCCCTCGAGGTGTAAGTAAATGCCGCATATGTAGTTATTAGGCGGTATAGGTCCTTAATGTCAGCACCAAATTTGAATTGGATCCTATGTATACTTATGAAAAAATCACAAATTTGTCACATTTGATGCCCCCATCGACCCCCTCGAGGTGTAAGTAAATGCCGCATATGTAGTTATTACGCGCTATAGGTCCTTAATGTCACCACCAAATTTGAATACGATCCTATGTATAGTTTGAAGAAATCGCCAATTTGTCACATTTGATGCCCCCCATCGACCCCCTCGAGGTGTAAGTAAATGCCGCATATGTAGTTATTAGGCGCTATAGGTGCTTAACGTCACCACCAAATTTGAATACGATCCTATGTATAGTTATGAAGAAATCGCAAATTTGTCACATTTGATGCCATATATGAGCTAAGAGGTTGATGTGCCATGAATAAATAAAAAAAAATTGAATTCGATCCTATGTTCGGTTAAATAATAATGTTTTTGCATGGATATCCGTGCAATCATTGAATCGCGCACGATGATTTCAAGGTCAAAGTTTGCTATCTCGGTTTGCTGTTTTCACACCGGTTTGAAATTTAATATAATACATCTGAACAAAAATTCGCGACGAATAGTCAAGTTTTTGGAAAACCGCGAGATGTTTTCAAACCGAACACGAATCAAAAATTTAATCAACCTAGACCAGAACCAATGTCCATCAGAACTAGAGTTCCTCCTATCAAAAGAACATGAGGATCAAAATTTTCAAACATTAGCCTTCGGAAATCGCAAAACTTAAAATTTACAAAAGAACATTTGTCATCTTTGCCTTATTTAGAATTAAAAAATCCGCCTTGTAAACTACTCATAGATAGAGGAAGTTCAATTTGTATAATTGACCCTGCAGTAGCATACAATTTATTCCTGGAAAGTATTTATGAAGAACATACATATTTCAAAACTGCCGTCGGCAAGGATTTTAGTCGATATAAAGTCGCATTTCCCCTTCATTCTTTTGGATCCGATGGTACATATCCTTTCGTTATCTACAAGTTCCATACACAATATGACGGTGTCATAGGAGCAAACCTTTTGAAAGA
Source organism: Halyzia sedecimguttata (assembly GCA_937662695.2). NCBI lineage: Eukaryota > Metazoa > Arthropoda > Insecta > Coleoptera > Coccinellidae > Halyzia > Halyzia sedecimguttata. The sequence goes on along the minus strand of OW569418.2, from coordinate 4,314,327 downwards.
TTTAGAATTAAATTTCAATTGGCAGAGTCACGAATTAGGCAATGACGTAAAAACACAAAAATTCCATTTCCAGAAAACATGCAGTAATGAACCACTTCCCTTTGATTTAAGTCATCTAGAGAAAAATCTCCAAAATCAGTTAGTAAAGATATTACAGAGCAATATAAGAACACAATTACCAAATCAGACTTTGAGTTTCACGAACAAAATTAAACATCATATTAGAACTATGGATGAAAACCCAGTTTATGTAAGACGTTATCGATACCCAGAAATTCACAAACAAGAAGTGAAAAACCAAATTCAAGATTTATTGGACAAAAACATAATTCGTCCTAGTAATTCGCCTTGGTCCTTTCCAATTGTGGTAGTTCCGAAAAAAACTGATCAATCTGGTAATCAGTAGTGGCGATTACAGGAAACTTAACGAAAAATCATTTGATGATAAATTCCCTATTCCGAACATCGATGAATTATTGGATCAATTGAAAGACGCGAAATATTTCAGTGCTTTAGATTTAGCCAGTGGATTTCATCAAATAGAGTTAGACCCAGAATCGAATGAAAAAATGGGTTCAAGCCCTGTGGACAGGAGCTTTCTGGCGCTCTAGTTCAAACAGACAAATTATATCTCCGAAAGTATTGGGTTCTCAGAGTTGGGAATTATATCAATGTATTCATATGATAGAACTGCATCATAAAAAAATTAAAATAATAGTTTATTTATCAAGATTAAATGAGCAATCATGAGAATGAGAACTGCACCATGGAAGAAATCTAATTAAATCTGGCCAATAACGAACCGAGATATTCATCTCCCTAACCTACTCTGAAAATTTCAACTACCTAGCTCATTCCGTTCGAGAGTTATATCTATGTCTATGGACGAAAAACAGTCTCACTACTCTCAGATCTCTTACTTCATGTTCCGTTCCGAAATGTGAGACTTTTCTGAGAATAACTAATTTCGGAGCAAACAACTGAGATTTTTCTCACTTCGCTCACAATTCTTCGATTGATTAGATAATGTCATGTCTCAGGAAAATAAGTTGACATTATGACAATTCATACATAGAATAATTATATCATTCTGTGACAACGTTGAAATACGATTTATTAATGAAATTTTGAAAAATCATATCTCCGAAAGTATTAGCTTGTTAGAGTTAAAAATGATATCATTGTATTCTTATGGTAAAACTGCTTATTGAAAAAAATTTAATTTGGAATTTGTTTTGTAAAAAAAAAAATTTTTTTTTGTTACTCCGAAACCATCTGTCTGATTTTGCCCAATAACGAACTTACCCGAGATATTTATCTCCCAAACCTACTCTGAAAATTTCAACTGTCTAGCTCATTCCGTTCGAGAGTTATCGTGCCTACGGCCGGCCTGCCGGCCTGACCGAATGAATTTGGAACACGGATTCTTGATCAGTGAGTCGAACCAAATCGTTCAAGACCATTTTCATCGATAAATTCGAAAATTACAGACATTTGGGCAAATTTATAAGCACTCAGTTCCGAGGAACTAGAGCGCCAAAAACAGCATTCGTTACAGATGATGGTCATTTCGAATTTTCAGAATGCCCTTTGGTTTAAAAAACGCCCCATCAACTTTCCAACGCGTTATGAATCAGATTTTACAACCAGTATTAACAAAATATGTGTAATCTACATGGACGATATTATTATTTTTTCCAAAACTCCCGAAAAACATCTCGCCTATATTCAAACTGTCTTACAGTTATTGCAAAAAAAATCTTTAAAAATTCAGTTAGATGAATCTTATTTTTTCAAGTCTGATCTTATATTTTTAGGTTATAAAATTTCAGAAAAAGGAGTTGAACCTAATCCCGAAAAAATTGAAGTAATAAAAAAATTCCCACTACCGAAATCAGTCAAAGAAATTAAATCTTATTTAGGAATGATAGGATACTACCGGAAATTAATTCCGAATTTTTCAAAATTAACTAAACCCATGACCAAATTTCTAAAAAAGGATCTCAAATTAAACATTCGTGATCTGGAGTAGGTATATCGAGTCATTTCACTCAAGCAAGAATCTATTAATCAATTACCCCCCGATCCTTCAATACCCCGATTTCAACAAACCATTTGTCCTTACAATGGATGCATCTCAATATGCCATTGGTGCTATTCTATCACAAGGAACACCCCGGACCGATTTACCCCTATCATACGCAAGCAGAACATTAAACGAAGCGGAAGTCAAATATTCAACCATAGAAAAAGAACTTTTGGCAGTGGTTTGGTCCGCGAAATATTTTAGACCATATCTAAAAGACGCATCATCCCGACTAATGAGATGGAGAATAAAATTAGAGGAATTCAATTTCGAAATTAATTATCGAAAAGGATATAATAATAATGCGGACGCGATTTCTCGTATTCGGAAAGACGAGTTAAACTTAAATGACTCATCAGGAGACGATTTAGCCTCGATCATCCCTCAAGTTACACTTGAAGATCTCGAGATTTCAGAAAAAGAGTTAGATAAAATAACCGAATCATGCATCGCAAACGATCAATCGCAAGAATCCAATCCCCAAACTATTCATAGTAATTTCGAAGATCCCATTCTAGAAATACCATACACGGAACGCTCTCCAAACACAGCTATGGGAGACCGGGTACAAAAGTAACGGCGGGTCGAAAGTAACAAATGCTCTCTAGATTTATCCAATGGGCGAACACCGCTTTGCCGCTGTCAGGTGACAGCCGGGAGTGCCCCCCTCAATTGCATTTAGTTGCCGCGTACGCCACGCGCTGTAGGCTGTGTGACAGGACGCTACGTGAATTTACACATCAAAAGTAAGTTTTTTGACGTTTTCTTATTCAAAGTTTTAAAAGTCTTTAAAGTAAGTAGGAATCCGAATGTTTTTGTTAAGCTATTCTGTTTTAAAGTGATTACACATTTCGTAAATTCATTTTTGTGTAGCATGCTCCGATTTAAGGTTATGTTGTACGTTTTGACAAAAATGTGAACGGGTACAAAAGTAACATAGCCCTATGGGTACAAAAGTAACATGTTACTTTTGTCCTCGTGGTGATTTAATTATTTATTATTTTTTTAATTGTATTTTTTTAACAGAATGCCCCGTCAACGCATTAGAAAAACTGAACGAGGAACCACAGACACGGGAGTGTATCAAAAAGCGGCTGAAGAGCATTTTAAAGATGCTGCAACCATTAGAGGCCTGGCAAAAAAATATAATGTTTGCCATGTAATAACATTATATAGATTTATAAAAAAATTAAATGCAGGAAATGCTACCGCTGTTGTGGGATACCGTTGCGTCAACCGTGTTTTTACCAACGACGAAGAAATTAATCTACGCGACTACTTAATCGAGTGCTCAGCAGTTTATTTTGGGTTATCCCCAACTGAAGTACGTAAACTGGCATACGAGTTAGCGCTTAAAAATTAAAAACCATTTCCTACAAAGTGACACGATACTCAAATGGCGGGTAAGGAATGGTTGACTGGTTTTTTGAAACGACACCCGAGCCTGTCTTTAAGATGTCCTCAAGCAAAAAGTATGTCGCGGGCATCAAGTTTCAACGAGCATAATGTGAGTAAATTTTTTGACAACCTTGCTGATGTTATGGATAGGTACCAATTTGAGCCAAAAGATATCTGGAACGTGAACGAAACAGGGCTGACCACTGTCCAAAAACCTAGCAAAATTGTAGCCCAAAAAAGAGTTAAACAAGTAGGTGCAGTAATATCGGCAGAACGAGGAAGATTAGTAACTATTGCTGTTGCCATCAAAGCTCAAGGCGGACACATCCCACCTTTTTTCGTATTCCCACTGAAACGATTCCAAGACCACATGATCCGTGAGGGTCCTGTTGGATGTGCTGGAGCGGGCAATTCCAGTGGATGGATGCAGGAAGCTGAATTTTTAATGTTTCTACAACATTTTAAAAGACAAGTCAAGCCCACAGTTGATCAAAAATGCTTATTACTCCTCGACAACCATGCGTCGCATATATCTATCCAAGCTCTAGATTTTTGTAAAGAAAATGGGATAGTACTGCTGTCGCTTCCACCCCATTGCCCGCACAAGCTTCAGCCTTCAGACAGAGCGGTGTTTGGACCATTTAAGAAAATGATAAATACTGCTACGGATAACTGGATGCAAAATCATCCTGGTCAAACGTTGACTATTCATTACATTCCTGGAATTGTTAGAGAAGCATTTCCTCTGTCTGTAACTGATAGAAATGCAATCGCTGGATTTAATTGTACTGGTATAAGTCCATTCAATAGGAATATATTTACTGCTATTGACTACGCGCCATCATCTGTAACTGACCGGCCGTTACAAGTCAACAGACAAATTCCACCAAATGATCTGTTGACTAATTGTGACGCAACGTCATCCATTCAAGCTGATGCAAGTAATCCAGTAGGTGATCTTCCGACATCAATTGACCAAACTGTTGATCATAAAGATAGCAATGATTTGTCAAACAAATCAAACAATAATAACCAACCATCGAATGTTCAAAATATACCGGACACTGATCCTATGTTAGCTAACTCAATTTTTGATCAAAGATTCACATCACCGATACCAGGACTGAGCGGGCTGCAACAAGCAAATTTTATCAACCCGTTTAATTTCTTGCCTAAAGATCTTAGACCTTTACCACAAGCCGGTCCGAGAACTGAAACAAAAAAGGTCGTAAAAAACGTAAGACTGCAATTTTGACGGACACTCCCGAAAATAAAATAATTGAAAAAGAACACCAACAACGAAATAAAGTCCAGAAAATGGTACTGCAGGCCAATACTAGAGAAAGTAAGAAAAAAGTGTCTGCAAAAGGAAAGGCAAAAGGCAAGAAGACAAAGAAGGAACCAAAAGAAGAGGAAAATGAATCTGACGACGAAGATTACTGTCTTGTCTGTTTAGAAAATTACAGTCGACCAAATGAAAAATGGGTACGATGTATGAAATGTAAAATGTGGTCCCATTTGGAATGTGTGGATGATGACAAGTATTATGTGTGCCATCATAGTCCAGGATCCATCGCCCATTTTTGCACTTGATTACTATCAAGCTAATTTTCCGTGAGTAGCTTTATTTTGATGAGACGCCCAATAATTTCCTATACGAAACTCTCGATTGTGGTAGCTAACAGAGGTAGCAAGGATAAAATATGTTGATTTGATGATTCTCAAATATATACTAATAATTACTATCAAGCTGAATCTTCGTGAATAGCTTCGTTTCGATGAGTCGCCCAACAATTTCCTATGCGAAAATTCTCAATTATGGTAGCTAACAGAGGTAGCAATGATAAAATATGTCGATTTGATTATTTTCAAAAATTTTGAAGAAGTTAAAAAATTAATAATCGTCAATGTAAATTCAACAAAAAATTAACAAAAAAAAATTTGTGCCGCTTGGGTTTCTGTATTTTGCTACCACAGCTGAGTCACACCGGTACGGCGGTACGCATGCGCAGAGCATTGCTTACTGCGTATTAGGTATCCCACGTTAGTGTTGACCATAAGCCTGCAAACATTTTCTCAGTCGACCACGTGTTTTATTTTATCTTGATAAATAATTTCAAGAAATGTTTTTTGTGCTGCAAAATAATTATGGAGTGTTTTTTGTGTAATTCGTTATGTGAAAACTCTACTTTTCGAGAGAAAAGAGAAAAAGTGAAGAAATTTAATAAAGACTTTTGGCTTTCTTGCAAAACTTTTCTATCTGCTCGAAAGCATCATCAACATAAATATCGAGATGTTATATTGCCTGAAAATTGGAATGACGAAGTAATAGGTTATCATTCCTCTTGTTACAAAGAATTTCGAGTGAAATCTAAATATTTGTCTTATGATAGGTAAGTCGATCGAATATTTACTTACTTTATTTTTAAAATAATTGAAACATAATTTTTTAAGTTCATATTTTACCGGAGTGAACCTAGCAGCCGTTTCCAGCGGCCAGTTTTGCCGAATACACCCGAACGTGTTATCCAGTGGCGTACGGAGCGATGATAAATTTATGCTATAGTATGGCCAATTCCCATAAATAATCAATATAGGGAACTCAGATTTCATTGAATTTCTGTTGAACAATGAGAAATAATTCTAGTGGTAACGAGGGTCAATTATATTAATGATTCGGGAATGTTATTACACTTGAATATCAAAATTGCGATATTTCGAAAACCGTTCGTCGGATCATTACCAAAGTTTGTACGCAGAATTTATATATCGGGGTGATTAATTTTAGAGAATTTCGAAGACTTCCCTGAAGATTCAGGGGTTGAAAATCCATCCCCTATTTTACAAAAATTCATATCTCGGGAAATATTAAACGGAGTATAATGACACTCGGTGCGTAAGATTGTTATATTCATACGAACATTCACTGAAAATTTCAAAAACACGCAAAGGGAACCAGGGGGTGGCAGACCATCCCCTATTTTTCAAAATTCCATATCTCTGAAAATATTCAACGGAGCATAATGACACTCGGTACGTAAGATTATTATATTGATATGAACATTCCCTGAAAATTTCGTCAACTCGCAAAGGGATCCAGGGGGTGGCAAACCATCCCCTATTTTAAAAGAATCCATATCTCGGAAAATATTCAACGGAGCATAATGACACTCGGTACGTAAGATTATTGTATTGATATGAACATTCCCTGAAAATTTCGTCAACTCGCAAAGGGATCCAGGGGGTGGCAAACCATCCCCTATTTTAAAAAAATCCATATCTCGGAAAATATTCAACGGAGCATAATGACACTCGGTACGTAAGATTATTGTATTGATATGAACATTCCCTGAAAATTTCGTCAACTCGCAAAGGGATCCAGGGGGTAGCAGACCATCCCCTATTTCAAAAAATCCATATCTCGGAAAATATTCAACGGAGCATAATGACACTCGGTACGTAAGATTATTATTTTGATATGAACATACGCTGAAAATATCAACTACTCGCAAAGGGATCCAGGAGGTGGCAGACCATCCCCTATTTTAAAAAAATCCATACTTATCTCGGAGAATATTCAACGGAGGATAATGACACTCGGTACGTAAGATTATTGTATTGATATGAACATTCCCTGAAAATTTCGTCAACTCGCAAAGGGATCCAGGGGGTGGCAAACCATCCCCTATTTTAAAAAAATCCATATCTCGGAAAATATTAAACGGAGCATAATGACACTCGGTACGTAAGATTATTGTATTGATATGAACATTCCCTGAAAATTTCGTCAACTCGCAAAGGGATCCAGGGGGTAGCAGACCATCCCCTATTTCAAAAAAATCCATCCCCTATTTTACAAAAATTCATATCTCGGGAAATATTAAACGGAGTATAATGACACTCGGTACGTAAGATTGTTATATTCATACGAACATTCACTGAAAATTTCAAAAACACGCAAAGGGATCCAGGGGGTGGCAGACCATCCCCTATTTTTCAAAATTCCTTATCTCTGAAAATATTCAACGGAGCATAATGACACTCGGTACGTAAGATTATTATATTGATATGAACATTCCCTGAAAATTTCGTCAACTCGCAAAGGGATCCAGGGGGTGGCAAACCATCCCCTATTTAAAAAAAATCCATATCTCGGAAAATATTCAACGGAGCATAATGACACTCGGTACGTAAGATTATTGTATTGATATGAACATTCCCTGAAAATTTCGTCAACTCGCAAAGGGATCCAGGGGGTGGCAAACCATCCCCTATTTTAAAAGAATCCATATCTCGGAAAATATTCAACGGAGCATAATGACACTCGGTACGTAAGATTATTGTATTGATATGAACATTCCCTGAAAATTTCGTCAACTCGCAAAGGGATCCAGGGGGTGGCAAACCATCCCCTATTTTAAAAAAATCCATATCTCGGAAAATATTCAACGGAGCATAATGACACTCGGTACGTAAGATTATTGTATTGATATGAACATTCCCTGAAAATTTCGTCAACTCGCAAAGGGATCCAGGGGGTAGCAGACCATCCCCTATTTCAAAAAATCCATATCTCGGAAAATATTCAACGGAGCATAATGACACTCGGTACGTAAGATTATTGTATTGATATGAACATTCCCTGAAAATTTCGTCAACTCGCAAAGGGATCCAGGGGGTAGCAGACCATCCCCTATTTCAAAAAATCCATATCTCGGAAAATATTCAACGGAGCATAATGACACTCGGTACGTAAGATGATTATTTTGATATGAACATACGCTGAAAATATCAACTACTCGCAAAGGGATCCAGGGGGTGGCAGACCATCCCCTATTTTAAAAAAATCCATATCTCGGAGAATATTCAACGGAGCATAATGACACTCGGTACGTAAGATTATTGTATTGATATGAACATTCCCTGAAAATTTCGTCAACTCGCAAAGGGATCCAGGGGGTAGCAGACCATCCCCTATTTCAAAAAAATCCATATCTCGGAAAATATTCAACGGAGCATAATGACACTCGATACGTAAGATTATTATATTGATATGCACATTCGCTGAAAATATCAACTACTCACAAAGGGATCCTGGCGGTGGCAGACCATCCCCTATTATTCAAAATTCCATATCTCTGAAAATATTCAACGGAGCATAATGACACTCGGTACGTGAGATTATTATATTGATATGAACATTCGCTGAAAATATCAACTACTCGCAAAGGGATCCAGGGGGTGGCAGACCATCCCCTATTATTCAAAATGCCATATCTCTGAAAATATTCAACGGAGCATAATGACACTCGGTACGTGAGATTATTGTATTGATATGAACATTCCCTGAAAGTTTCGTCACCTCGCAAAGGGATCCAGGGGGTAGCAGACCATCCCCTATTTTAAAAAAATGCATATCTCGGAAAATATTCAACGGAGCATAATGACACTCGGTACGTAAGATTATTATATTGATATGCACATTCGCTGAAAATATCAACTACTCGCAAAGGGATCCACGGGGTGGCAGACCATCCCCTATTATTCAAAATTCCATATCTTTGAAAATATTCAACGGAGCGTAATGACAATAGGGGATGGTCTGCCACCCCCTGGATCCCTTTGCGAGTAGTTGATATTTTCAGCGAATGTGCATATCAATATAATAATCTTACGTACCGAGTGTCATTATGCTCCGTTGAATATTTTCCGAGATATGGATTTTTTTAAAATAGGGGATGGTCAGCCACCCCCTGGATCCCTTTGCGAGTAGTTGATATTTTCAGCGAATGTGCATATCAATATAATAATCTTACGTACCGAGTGTAATTATGCTCCGTTGAATATTTTCCGAGATATGGATTTTTTTAAAATAGGGGATGGTCTGCCACCCCTGGAGCCCTTTGCGAGTAGTTGATATTTTCAGCGAATGTTCATATCAATATAATAATCTTACGTACCGAGTGTCATTATGCTCCGTTGAATATTTTCAGAGATATGGAATTTTGAATAATAGGGGATGGTCTGCCACCCCCATAATCCCTTTTTGAGTAGTTGATATTTTCAGCGAATGTGCATATCAAAATAATAATCTTACGTACCGAGTGTCATTATGCTCCGTTGACGAAATTTTCAGGGAATGTTCATATCAATACAATAATCTCACGTACCGAGTGTCATTATGCTCCGTTGAATATTCTCCGAGATATGGATTTTTTTAAAATAGGGGATGGTCTGCCACCCCCGGGATCCCTTTGCGAGTAGTTGATAGTTTCAGCGAATGTTCATATCAATATAATAATCTTACGTACCGAGTGTCATTATGCTCCGTTGAGTATTTTCAGAGATATGGAATTTTGAATGATAGGGGATGGTCTGCCACCCCCAGGATCCCTTTGCGAGTAGTAGATATTTTCAGCGAATGTGCATATCAAAATAATAATCTTACGTACCGAGTGTCATTATGCTCCGTTGAATATTTTCCGAGATATGGATTTTTTTTGAAATAGGGGATGGTCTGCTACCCCCTGGATCCCTTTGCGAGTTGACGAAATTTTCAGGGAATGTTCATATCAATACAATAATCTCACGTACCGAGTGTCATTATGCTCCGTTGAATATTCTCCGAGATATGGATTTTTTTAAAATAGGGGATGGTCTGCCACCCCCTGGATCCCTTTGCGAGTAGTTGATATTTTCAGCGAATGTTCATATCAATATAATAATCTTACGTACAGAGTGTCATTATGCTCCGTTGAATATTTTCCGAGATATGGATTTTTTTGAAATGGGGGATGGTCTGCTACCCCCTGGATCCCTTTGCGAGTTGACGAAATTCTCAGGGAATGTTCATATCGATACAATAATCTCACGTACCGAGTGTCATTATGCTCCGTTGAATATTTTTCGAGATATGGATTTTTTTAAAATAGGGGATGGTCTGCCACCCCCTGGATCCCTTTGCGAGTAGTTGATATTTTCAGCGAATGTTCATATCAATATAATAATCTTACGTACCGAGTGTCATTATGCTCCGTTGAATATTTTCAGAGATATGGAATTTTGAATAATAGGGGATGGTCTGCCACCCCCAGGATCCCTTTGCGAGTAGTTGATATTTTCAGCGAATGTGCATATCAATATAATAATCTTACGTACCGAGTGTCATTATGCTCCGTTGAATATTTTCCGAGATATGGATTTTTTTGAAATAGGGGATGGTCTGCTACCCCCTGGATCCCTTTGCGAGTTGACGAAATTTTCAGGGAATGTTCATATCAATACAATAATCTCACGTACCGAGTGTCATTATGCTCCGTTGAATATTTTCCGAGATATGGATTTTTTTAAAATAGGGGATGGTCTGCCACCCCCTGGATCCCTTTGCGAGTAGTTGATATTTTCAGCGAATGTTCATATCAATATAATAATCTTACGTACCGAGTGTCATTATGCTCCGTTGAATATTTTCCGAGATATGGATTTTTTTGAAATAGGGGATGGTCTGCTACCCCCTGGATCCCTTTGCGAGTTGACGAAATTTTCAGCGAATGTTCATATCAATATAATAATCTTACGTACCGAGTGTCATTATGCTCCGTTGAATATTTTCCGAGATATGGATTTTTTTGAAATAGGGGATGGTCTGCCACCCCCTGGATCCCTTTGCGAGTAGTTGATATTTTCAGCGAATGTTCATATCAATATAATAATCTTACGTACCGAGTGTCATTATGCTCCGTTGAATATTTTCAGAGATATGGAATTTTGAATAATAGGGGATGGTCTGCCACCCCCTGGATCCCTTTGCGAGTAGTTGATATTTTCAGCGAATGTGCATATCAATATAATAATCTTACGTACCGAGTGTCATTATGCTCCGTTGAATATTTTCCGAGATATGGATTTTTTTGAAATAGGGGATGGTCTGCTACCCCCTGGATCCCTTTGCGAGTTGACGAAATTTTCAGGGAATGTTCATATCAATACAATAATCTCACGTACCGAGTGTCATTATGCTCCGTTGAATATTCTCCGAGATATGGATTTTTTTAAAATAGGGGATGGTCTGCCACCCCCTGGATCCCTTTGCGAGTAGTTGATATTTTCAGCGAATGTTCATATCAATATAATAATCTTACGTACCGAGTGTCATTATGCTCCGTTGAATATTTTCCGAGATATGGATTTTTTTGAAATAGGGGATGGTCTGCTACCCCCTGGATCCCTTTGCGAGTTGACGAAATTTTCAGCGAATGTTCATATCAATATAATAATCTTACGTACCGAGTGTCATTATGCTCCGTTGAATATTTTCCGAGATATGGATTTTTTTGAAATAGGGGATGGTCTGCCACCCCCTGGATCCCTTTGCGAGTAGTTGATATTTTCAGCGAATGTTCATATCAATATAATAATCTTACGTACCGAGTGTCATTATGCTCCGTTGAATATTTTCAGAGATATGGAATTTTGAATAATAGGGGATGGTCTGCCACCCCCTGGATCCCTTTGCGAGTAGTTGATATTTTCAGCGAATGTGCATATCAATATAATAATCTTACGTACCGAGTGTCATTATGCTCCGTTGAATATTTTCCGAGATATGGATTTTTTTGAAATAGGGGATGGTCTGCTACCCCCTGGATCCCTTTGCGAGTTGACGAAATTTTCAGGGAATGTTCATATCAATACAATAATCTCACGTACCGAGTGTCATTATGCTCCGTTGAATATTCTCCGAGATATGGATTTTTTTAAAATAGGGGATGGTCTGCCACCCCCTGGATCCCTTTGCGAGTAGTTGATATTTTCAGCGTATGTTCATATCAATATAATAATCTTACGTACCGAGTGTCATTATGCTCCGTTGAATATTTTCCGAGATATGGATTTTTTTGAAATAGGGGATGGTCTGCTACCCCCTGGATCCCTTTGCGAGTTGACGAAATTTATAGGGAATGTTCATATCAATATAATAATCTTACGTACCGAGTGTCATTATGCTCCGTTGAATATTTTCAGAGATATGGAATTTTGAAAAATAGGGGATGGTCTGCCACCCCCTGGATCCCTTTGCGTGTTTTTGAAATTTTCAGTGAATGTTCGTATGAATATAACAATCTTACGTACCGAGTGTCATTATACTCCGTTTAATATTTCCCGAGATATGAATTTTTTTTAAATAGGGGATGGTCTGCCACTCCCTGGATCCCTTTGCGAGTTGACGAAATTTTCAGGGAATGTTCATATCAATACAATAATCTTACGTACCGAGTGTCATTATGCTCCGTTTAATATTTTCCGAGATATGGATTATTTTAAAATAGGGGATGGTTTGCCACCCCCTGGATCCCTTTGCGAGTTGACGAAATTTTCAGGGAATGTTCATATCAATACAATAATCTTACGTACCGAGTGTCATTATGCTCCGTTGAATATTCTCCGAGATATGGATTTTTTTAAAATAGGGGATGGTCTGCCACCCCCTGGATCCCTTTGCGAGTAGTTGATATTTTCAGCGTATGTTCATATCAAAATAATAATCTTACGTACCGAGTGTCATTATGCTCCGTTGAATATTTTCCGAGATATGGATTTTTTGAAATAGGGGATGGTCTGCTACCCCCTGGATCCCTTTGCGAGTTGACGAAATTTTCAGGGAATGTTCATATCAATACAATAATCTTACGTACCGAGTGTCATTATGCTCCGTTGAATATTTTCCGAGATATGGATTCTTTTAAAATAGGGGATGGTTTGCCACCCCCTGGATCCCTTTGCGAGTTGACGAAATTTTCAGGGAATGTTCATATCAATACAATAATCTTACGTACCGAGTGTCATTATGCTCCGTTGAATATTTTCCGAGATATGGATTTTTTTTAAATAGGGGATGGTTTGCCACCCCCTGGATTATTTTGCGAGTTGACGAAATTTTCAGGGAATGTTCATATCAATATAATAATCTTACGTACCGAGTGTCATTATGCTCCGTTGAATATTTTCAGAGATATGGAATTTTGAAAAATAGGGGATGGTCTGCCACCCCCTGGATCCCTTTGCGTGTTTTGAAATTTTCAGTGAATGTTCGTATGAATATAACAATCTTACGTACCGAGTGTCATTATACTCCGTTTAATATTTCCCGAGATATGAATTTTTGTAAAATAGGGGATGGATTTTTTTGAAATAGGGGATGGTCTGCTACCCCCTGGATCCCTTTGCGAGTTGACGAAATTTTCAGGGAATGTTCATATCAATACAATAATCTTACGTACCGAGTGTCATTATGCTCCGTTTAATATTTTCCGAGATATGGATTTTTTTAAAATAGGGGATGGTTTGCCACCCCCTGGATCCCTTTGCGAGTTGACGAAATTTTCAGGGAATGTTCATATCAATACAATAATCTTACGTACCGAGTGTCATTATGCTCCGTTGAATATTCTCCGAGATATGGATTTTTTTAAAATAGGGGATGGTCTGCCACCCCCTGGATCCCTTTGCGAGTAGTTGATATTTTCAGCGTATGTTCATATCAAAATAATAATCTTACGTACCGAGTGTCATTATGCTCCGTTGAATATTTTCCGAGATATGGATTTTTTGAAATAGGGGATGGTCTGCTACCCCCTGGATCCCTTTGCGAGTTGACGAAATTTTCAGGGAATGTTCATATCAATACAATAATCTTACGTACCGATTGTCATTATGCTCCGTTGAATATTTTCCGAGATATGGATTTTTTTAAAATAGGGGATGGTTTGCCACCCCCTGGATCCCTTTGCGAGTTGACGAAATTTTCAGGGAATGTTCATAACAATACAATAATCTTACGTACCGAGTGTCATTATGCTCCGTTGAATATTTTCCGAGATATGGATTCTTTTAAAATAGGGGATGGTTTGCCACCCCCTGGATCCCTTTGCGAGTTGACGAAATTTTCAGGGAATGTTCATATCAATACAATAATCTTACGTACCGAGTGTCATTATGCTCCGTTGAATATTTTCCGAGATATGGATTTTTTTTAAATAGGGGATGGTTTGCCACCCCCTGGATCCCTTTGCGAGTTGACGAAATTTATAGGGAATGTTCATATCAATATAATAATCTTACGTACCGAGTGTCATTATGCTCCGTTGAATATTTTCAGAGATATGGAATTTTGAAAAATAGGGGATGGTCTGCCACCCCCTGGATCCCTTTGCGTGTTTTTGAAATTTTCAGTGAATGTTCGTATGAATATAACAATCTTACGTACCGAGTGTCATTATACTCCGTTTAATATTTCCCGAGATATGAATTTTTTTTAAATAGGGGATGGTCTGCCACTCCCTGGATCCCTTTGCGAGAAGTTGATATTTTCAGCGAATGTTCATATCAATATAATAATCTTACGTACCGAGTGTCATTATGCTCCGTTGAATATTTTCAGAGATATGGAATTTTGAATAATAGGGGATGGTCTGCCACCCCCTGGATCCCTTTGCGAGTAGTTGATATTTTCAGCGAATGTTCATATCAATTCAATAATCTTACGTACCGAGTGTCATTATGCTCCGTTGAATATTTTCCGAGATATGGATTTTTTTAAAATAGGGGATGGTCTGCCACCCCCTGGATCCCTTTGCGAGTAGTTGATATTTTCAGCGAATGTTCATATCAATATAATAATCTTACGTACCGAGTGTCATTATGCTCCGTTGAATATTTTCAGAGATATGGAATTTTGAAAAATAGGGGATGGTCTGCCACCCCCTGGATCCCTTTGCGAGTTGTTGAAATTTTCAGTAAATGTAATGAATATAACAATCTTACGTACCGAGTGTCATTATGCTCCGTTTAATATTTCCCGAGATATGAATTTTTGTAAAATAGGGGATGGATTTTCAACCCCTGAATCTTCAGGGAAGTCTTCGAAATTCTCAAAATTAATCACCCCGATATATAAATTCTGCGTACAAACTTTGGTAATGATCCGACAAACGGTTTTCGAAATATCGCAATTTTGATATTCAAGTGTAATAACATTCCCAAATCATCAATATAATTAACCCCCGTTACCACTAGAATTATTTCTCATTGTTCAACAGAAATTCAATGAAATCTGAGTTCCCTATATTGATTATTTATGGGAATTGCCCATACTATAGCATAAATTTATCATCGCTCCGTACGCCACTGGATAACGCGTTCGGGTGTATTCGGCAAAACTGGCCGCTGGAAACGGCTGCTAGGTTCACTCCGGTTCATATTTTTACGTAATTATGTGAAATCGAGCATTAGCATTGTAACATTCTATTGTAGCATTGTATTATTGTTACATTCTTTAAACAATAATTTTTGATAGTATATTATATTTTAAATATTTTCTTATTAAATTTTTTGTCATTTAAATTTATGTTTTTGTATGACTATTTGACTAAATATTAATTTAATATGGGATAATTTTTTCAATATCGATGATTCTATGTGATATTTATGTAGACACTGTATTTATTTGCATGTTTCTCAAATAAACAATTTTTATTTTTTTTTTAATAATTTCTCATACACAGCACTGAGCCAGCTTCAACATCATCAGCGTCTCAATCTACTGGAATCATTGATTCTTCGATATCTTTAACGTCTGCTGAAAATGTAGAACCGGACCCATTGCCATGCACTTCACGGTTAGTTAATTAAATCATTTTTTTTATTTGTTAGTAATTGTTCATTTTTAAAAACAAGTTCATCTGAATCTACTGTTTTTTAAATGATGCCATTACAATTTTTTTTCAATTATTGTTTCTGTAAAAGTACAAATCTCTAAAAAGCTTCTTGAAATTATTTATTTATTTTTTAATTATAAAATTGTTTTGCACGTTATTATTTACAGAAATATTGACCAGAGTTCGATATTAATTAATGATGAAACCAGTAATATTGAAGATTTGGAGAATACTGTTGATGAGGACAATGTAGATTGTGAAACGGAAGTACAATGTGTTGGAGATGATGAGTTAGCAAAGAAATGCTTTTTTTGTCAAAAAGTCAATAAAAAACGTAAAGGGCGACAAATATACTGTCGTAAAATTAAAAACAAAATACCCTTTCTGGAAAAAATTAAAAATTATTCTACAGAACTGGGCGATATAGAAATGTTACGGAAAATTCAAGAAGAAAATAACTCTGTTAACGATACTTTTTTGGCGTATCATAATATATGTAATGTCAATTATTTTGCCAAATACCAAAGGAAAATGAATCCACCTCCAACTAATGATTGGGCCACGAAACGAGATGGCCATAAAATTGCCAGAGAACGCTTGATTAATTATATTCAGCAAGAAGTTATTACAAATCGACGAGTGATGTCATTAGCTCACTTGAAATATTGTTATGCTGAATTTGTAAAAGAAATTTATGAACACGCAAATTTAGAAGCTACCACATTTAGCAATCAAGCTCTCAAGGACTATATACAAACTCAATTAAAACACAAAATATCATTGGTCAATATTTCAAATCAACAATTTTTTATATCATCTGAAATCGATATTGAAACAATCGATGATGAAGAAATTAATGATATATTATTTGAACAAGAAAAAGATTTCGCCTTGAAATATCGAAAAAATATATTGGGAATAAAAAAAAACCTTTAACAGATTTCATCGACAGTGAAGTATTAAATGAAGGAGAGTGCGATGTTCCAAAATGGTTAGATATATTTTGGACTACTGCTTTAAGCGGTATTGGCAAAGAAAGCTGCGATCGGGTTCGGAGATTGTCTTCATCTTTTTCGCAGGACTCTATCTACAGCATTACAAGAGGTTATATTAAACCGCGAAAGCATATTTTATTGGGTATAACCATGAAAAGTCTCACAGGAAGCAAAAAAGTCGTGGATATATTAAGCAGGCAAGGATACTGCGTCACCTATCCAAGTATACTGGAATTGGAGACGTCTGCTGCATACTGTTGTGTTTCTAATAATCAATTATGTCCAACAAGCATTCAACGAACTTCTATATTATCATCTGGAGTAGCGTGGGATAATTACGACAGATATGTAGAGACAAGCTCTGGTAAAAATACCTTACATGATACAGTGGGTATCATTTATCAAAATATCCCTACAGAAGAAGAATTGAACATCATCAAAAGGAACGATGCATCTACAGAAGCTGAACGGAATTCTTCAATTAATGTTCGTGATTTGGCTGGCCGTAGAAAACGTTCGTTTGAGGAACAGTCATTTGAAAATATACTGTACGCGAAGCAACGACGTCCAGAATTTTGGCGTAGTAGTGTAGCGTCACCTGAAGAACCACAAAATTTAATTAATTTTCAACATAGACATTTTACATGGGTACTTTCCCATAACTTAAAAATTTCAAACACGCCAATGTGGGTAGGATATAATGCCAAAATTTTAAAAGATGACAGTAGAATTCAAAAGATTGAGTATTTAACGCAAATTAATAATTCACCCACGGATCCAGCTGTTGTAAAAGAGACGATGCGTAGAAGTTTGCAAATCGCTTCAGAATGTCAAAAAGATTTCTTCAGCGTTACTTACGATTTAGCCATGGCCAAGATTGCTTTACGGATACAGAGTGCGGAGGATGAATTCGAAAAACTTTTTATTAATTTTGGACCTTTCCACATAATGTTATCATTCATGAAAGCTATCGGGAAATTTATAAGTGGATCTGGGTTAACAAATATTCTTATAGATAGCGAAATTTTGGCCAGTGGTTCTATCAGTTCGTTTTTAAGTGGAAAACACTTTAATCGATGCAGAAAAATTCATCCTTTACTCTCTCTTGCTTTGCAGAATTTACATTTGGAAAGGTTTTTACAGCAGCATGATCAGGACCTGGAAAATATTAAAGAATACTTAAAAATATTTAATGAACAACAGAATGATGACCCACAAATAACCAATGAGAATTTAAAAAAATTATTTAACAAATATGAAGAATATAAAAATGAAACTTTAAATGGAAGGCATGGTAAAACACCTCAAATTTATTCAATGTACACAAGATTAGTTGAATATTATCTTCAATTAGAATATAGTATTCGTATAGGTGACTTCAATTTGTTTGTAGACACTTTACCGAAAATAACAAATGTTTTTTTTTTCAATGAATCACCATAATTATGCAAGGTATATGTCTATTTATTGGGATAAGTTGATAAATATTGAAACTACACATCCTAGATTGCTTGATGATTGTCAAAAGAGTTTTATGGGCATTCGAAGAACAATAAAACCGTTTTCAAGAATCCCAGTTGATTTAACACTTGAACAAACAATCAATGCTGATGCTGCTTCTAAAGCTTCTGGAATTGTAAACATTACAAACTCGTTCTCTGCAAGACAAAAATGGTCAATTACTCACTCACTACGTACAAGTGTTATATCTAAAGTGATGGAATTTTGTAATATGAAATCAACAGATGATATTACGAAAGATTTAAAGAAATCAACAATTAATAAATCTACCAAAAACTTACTAGTACTAATACAACTAATGAAGCAGTACACCAACCCTTTTGGATTAGAACTGTCAGAAGATCATCTTTACAATATATCGAAAGGTCAGTCGGTGAACGATGAAGTATATAACTTTTTATCATCAGTTGAAATTGAGGGCGAAAAACAAAATAAGAATTTCATTGCTGAGTCTCGAGTAACACCAGATAGGTTTGATAAAGCCATTACCAGAAATAAAATAATTAATTTTGAGTACAAGAATACGCAAAAAGTCAAAATTAATGGAAAAGTGAAAGAAGTTCAAATGCAAAGAGATGTTTTTGGTCGTCTACTTTATGTGTCACTAAAAAATAAAATTGATTTAGAAAAAGCATTAAGTTATCCTCTAGCTCCTATTCCATTTTCACTCTGTCATACTAATGGAACAATTTGCAAGACCCCAAAATCTGTAATTATTAATGAATTACTAGAATATCAAACTGAAATAGTAAATCCTCCAGAAGCAGATATTCACTTAGTTGATGGATTTTATTTATTACATACGTTGAAGAACCTTCCAAACAGATATGGTAAAATCTCAATGCATATATTAAAAATACTTACATATAATAGAAAAGAAGTACATATTATATTTGACAAATACAAAAAACCCAGTATTAAAGATTTTGAACATAATCTGAGAGGTGAAGATGACATACAATATGACGTAATACGTAAAGACAATAATCGTCCTTCAGATTTCTGCAAATTATTGAGGAGCAACAATTTTAAAGAAAAATTTGTAAAATTTTTAATTGAAGATTGGACAAGGGACGAATTTATTACTTTGATCACAGGAAAGACTATTAAACTTAATTATGATCAATGTTACATTTATGAGGTGTCTAGTGAAAATAAAATAAAAAGAGTCATTGACTATAATTTCTCTTGTTATCATGAAGAAGCTGATACCAAAATAGTATACCACATTTGTCAATTTAATACTAACTATCGTGTGGAGATACATTGTACAGATTCTGATATACCAATAATAATGTTGGCAAATTTTAAGCATTTAAAAGATAAAATTCAAATAATAATTAATTTAAGCACGAATAAAAAAAAATGTACTTAAACATAAATGAAATTTATGCCAAGCTTGGAGATCAATTATCTTGTTCACTCGCCATATGCCATATTTTTACAGGGAATGATTACAATCCTGCTTTCTTTCGTAAAGGAAAAAAGAAACCTTTCAGTATTTTAAAGAAAAATGAAAATTTTCAAGAGGCTTTTATTCAACTTCTACGAATTAAAAATACGGAATTAACAACATCGAATGAGGTAGTTCAAATTATTGAAGAGTATGTATGCAGAATGTATTCATTAAAAACAAAAAATGATCTGAATAAAGGACGGTATGAGTTATTTGAAAAAGGGTATAAATCAAAAAATGACAATGAAAAAATTTTAAAACAAAAAATCGTAGGATATGATCCTTCCAGTTTGCCACCAACAAAACAAGAATTGTTGCAACAAATTAAACGAACTGTATTCATCTGCAATATATGGTGTAATGCACACATGCGGTGCCCCACGGAAAAATTGCCAGAAAATTTTGGATGGACAATAATTGATGGTAAATATGAATATTATTGGTTTGATGGTCCCCAAAGTCAATCATTTGAAGAATTATCTTCTGACTTACAAGGTAACCTATTAATACTATTTTTATGTATTGATTGATTATTCATTATTATATAATTTACTTAATTTTTTCATGTTATATTACAGAGTCAGATATCACGAGTGAAGAAAGTGAAACAGATGAAGTTGATAACGATGTTAGTAGCGAAGATTTATCAGATGAATCTGATGAAGATTAATTTCTTTATATATATATATATATATATATATATATATATATATATATAAATACACAAATTTTTGTACCTAGATTACTAAAAAATAAAGTTATTTAAATTTTAAAAAAGATTTTTTCACTGTATCTTATTTTACAAATAGAAAAACGAAAAAATTACAATTCTTGTCGGACTAGTGATACATACCTGTTTTCCTGTAGGACGTTGTTTCATTTGGGCAGAGAACACACTAACCTATTATATGATATTTTTGTCCTACAGTTAGTAATGAGAAAAATGGTCTTGTGGTATTAACAATTTCTGAGCGTAGGACCGGGATAACGTACCGCGCAATTTGTAGGACAATATGTCTGTTAAATTACATAAATATTAACTAAGTAAAAAAAAAAAAAATCAGCTGGTTAGTAATCATTTATGATGACCTTGTTATCGATACATGTCGGAAAGAGGGGACTCTTTGATCAAACCATAGATTTTGTAGGACAAATATTTTTTCGAATAATTTAGATAATTGTCTTGAGATTTAACAAAAAAAAATTCAGTTAGTAATAAATATTTGAGAATCATCAAATCAACATATTTTATCCTTGCTACCTCTGTTAGCTACCACAATCGAGAGTTTCGTATAGGAAATTATTGGGCGTCTCATCAAAATAAAGCTACTCACGGAAAATTAGCTTGATAGTAATCAAGTGCAAAAATGGGCGATGGATCCTGGACTATCACTGCGATTCTGATGCAGATTAATGACTGAATTATAAAAGTCTATCCGCCGTATTCACAAAGCATTCAATCTCCTTTAAGTCCTAACTGAGGTTCTCAGTTAAGGATAAATAAGAATCGCAACCTCAGTTTAAGTGAAAATTAACGTGAAACAGGCCTGTTTCAGCACCGTTACATACGTTAACTGAGGTTGCGATTCTTATTTATCCTTAACTGAGGACCTCAGTTAGGACTTAACGGAGATTGAATGCTTTGTGAATACGGCGGTTTAACTATAAAACTAAATTGATATCATTACTTAAACTAAGAATTTCATTGATTGTCGGAGAATTAGTGTTTAATTCGACTATTTGATATGTTTGGCTAGGTGACACATGATATGTTTGTTGCCTGGCGTAGCCGTAGATTACGTTTCAGCTTAAGTGCCTCTTCAGCAAGTTTAGTTTATGAAGTATAGGATAAGAAATTATGAAAATGAGGAAAGAGAGGAAGGCACGAGGGCAGTTAGTTTCGGGAGACGAAAGGAGCGTGATCGACGGAGACGTCGGCCGTAACGAATCAATAGTTATTGAGAGTAATTCTTGAAGTTTTCGTGATAAATATCCATGAATAAAAACGAACGATTCGACATCAGAAGTGGGATTCAACTCGCAAACCCGAAATGGAGATCAATCTTGAGTATTCAGAATCGCAATCTCATAATCATATTAAATGCAGTGAAAAGTACCGAATAGAGTGAAAGAAATTTGCCGTTGCCTAAATTTCATTCTGAATGATCAGATATTGATTCCATTGCTTGGTGCAATACAGTCAATTTGTGCCAAATCCGAAAAACCAAGTACAAGGTAGTGTTTTAATTAGTGCAAGTTTGCAAAGAAGTGCGTCTCAATGGTTAGGTATCACGAATATGCTATAAGCTGGTATTACCTGGGCGGAATTCAAAACTGTAGGTATTCATTTGAAAATATAGTACAAAGTCGTACAAATAATTAGAGGACAGGTGAGAAGAAACAAATTAACAGGGTGAACTTAGTTCCAACAGGTATTTCAAAGCAGTGTGGTGAGTTGAAGTAATTCTATTTTGATTCCGGAGCAGAATGCTCATTGATTAGGGATGAAATGGTAGTAAAATTTACTGTAAGATAATTCAATAACATCATTAATTTCAAGAGTTTAGGAAACCTAACAGTTTTTAGTACAGTACAGGGTACAGGTTTCTTCAGAAATTGATGATTAACATTGATCATCCCGTATTTACAGATGGTTACCTGAAATGAGATATCATGATATAATGATTTTAGGTGAAATGCTTGATGCTTTGAGTTTAGGCTAGTAGAAAAACATGTTTGTTGTTAAGAAATAAATCGAGGATAAATGGCTGCAATGAAATGAATTCTATCAGGACTATCGATTGTTGAGTCGTATCAAAACAGATATTGATGATTATAATAAAATAAAAATGGCTTGCGACAATTTTGTCAGAATTTTCGAATTACTTCATTGAAAATTGAATATAATCCTAGTGATCGAGTCGCTAGTATACAATTGGAAGTACGATTAATTTATGAGAATAAAATAGTACGAAAATCGCCTAATTGACTTGCATATAGTGAAAAGTCTGATAAGCAAATTTCAGGTGTTGAAAGCTGATATAGTTTGTCTTAGTTACTCTCATTTTCAAGTCCGATAATTTTAGTAAAAAAAAAATGGTACGGATCGATTATGTCTCGATTATAGAGAGTAAAATTGGAATGCCAGATGGGCATTATGAAAGGTTGCTCATGCCTTTTGGATTGAAAAATGCTACGGCAGTTATCAGTGTGCAGAAATGAAAGCTTTGGGCTTTATTTCCTGTCTTGTATTATTGTTGATGTAGATGACATGTTGATTGTTTCCTAAGCTATCGATGTAACGATAGAAAGATTAGAATAGTTGTAACAAATATTGAAGACTGCAGCATTCTCGTTCAATGCTTGTAAGGAAAATTGAATATCTTGGATTAGAAGTGGAATATTCTGAAATACGAACAAATTCCAAAATTTTCACAACTTGCCGGTCCCTTTATCTTTTAATATCTAACAAAAGAGATGTTCAGTGAAAACTGGAACATTAAATGATTACACAAAAAAAAATTATCATTAAAATCTTAACAGTGCTTAAGATATGTGATCTACAAGACTCAATTGAATTATTTACCCACAGCAGCTTTGTCTTGGTACGATATTGCATTAAAAATTGATAACAAACTCAGCTTAATTGGATTCTACAAGAAAATAATATATTCCACCGAATCTAGGTATTATTCTTTATGAGGTAGAGACTCTGGTTGTTGTCAATGCAATTTATCATTCTTGGTATTTACTATTTACAGACTGAAATATTTTGAAATCATAATGCAATAAAAATAATTAGATAGCACACCTAGAGTATATAGGTGCTGTGTATTTTGCCAAAGGTTTACACTTGACATTGAGCATCTTGAAGGGAAACGTATGGCCACAGATCTGTTGCATGGCTCTCTCGAAATATTTTACCTAAAGAAATTGAAAATAGTAACAAAGCAAGGGTTATTTAAAAAAGTATAAATCTAACGGGGATAACGAGTTACTAACTTCTTGTAGAACAGAAAAGCGATAATGATAATGGAATTATCGATACAAAAATTATCCACATTGAGAATAATAATGACCTAAATTGCTTAAAGGAATAACCAAAGGCTTGACCGGACAATATGTTTACATATTGTTTTTAGGACATTTAGTTAGTCAGTAATGAATCGCTTTCATTAAACCGTAATGCATTTGGGACGCGAGAAGAACCCAGATGAGGTATTTGAATACTATTGGTGAAGGTTTATGAATTAAACCGTATTTTACTATGCTATGTTCATTTGATAATGAAAACTGTGTTACTTTTGTTGAAAACTTTAGAGAGGTATGTGTAAGATTTGACGTACAGCTAAATAAAATATGTGATATGTGATATTCCCAAGATGCGTAAATTGTTACTCATTTTAGTATCTGGGATCTAGGGTGTCGGGTGTCGTTGTCGATGTCGACCCATGTCGTTTCTCGTACTGCTTACGAGTAAGGGATAGGTATAGGAAGAGCCCATTATCATTATGAAAGTGATACAATTATTATTCTGGTATAAACAATTGGTGTGATCATATGAAAAAGTTGGGCGTGCTATGAGTAGTTCGTAAGGTCTTGGTAAGATACATTGGGATAAATTCAAACAGCACTGAATTGTTGGATTAATCGAACCATTGCGCTATCCTTTTAGAGATGTTGATAGGCAAATTAATAATGGAGTGTAGACAATGATATTAGATGATGAACATTGTTGATTGTAGATAATAAAACTGATGTTCATACTTTAAGAGATTAAGTGCATGGTACAGAAAGGGAAGATTTGATGGTAATAAAGCTGAACTTTGAATTGAGATGTTGAAAAGGGAAGGAAAACATTGGTCAAAATTATATTTGAAATTAAGTGGACTTTTTGTCATTGTAAAAGTTGCATGTGAAAGGAGATGGATAGGTATGAGTTGAATTAGTTGTCTAATGAAATAACTTATTCGTGTGCTGAGGAAAGTTTGAGGAAAATGCCTGAGGGCTTTATTCCAGTGGAATGTAATGGGAGTGGAAGAGAAATACGTTGAAAGAGAGGTTGAAGATTCAGATCTGAAAAACATTGAAACAGACGTTGTAGATTTAGATCTGGAGATCGTTGAAAGAGACGATGTAGATGTAGATCAGGAAAACGTTGAAAGAGACGTTGAGATTTAGATCAGGAAAATGTTGAAAGAGACGTTGGTGATCTATGTGAGGAAAATGTTGAAAGAGACGTTGAGATTTAGATCAGGAAAATGTTGAAAGAGACGTTGGTGATCTATGTGAGGAAAATTTTGAAAGAGACACTAGAGATGGAATAAGGTTTAACTATTAAGTTTGCTGTAGTTGCAAGTGTGAAACTGATCTGAATAGATAGTTTTGTCATGGCGTAATGAGCAGCAGTCATAATAGTGGAATCAATGAATCAGATCATTATGATGGTTGAACTTTTAAGTTGTGCTGTGTTTGCAAGTGTGAAACTGATCCGACCAGATAGTTTTGTCATGAGGCAAAGAGCAGCAGGCATAAAAGTTGCAACATTGAATGTGGTAAATATCAACGATTTTGAGTTGATTGAGAATGTGTTTGTTAGGTATTTTAGAATCTGTCAACTAATCATTAAGAAGGTTGAATTATCACGCTTGGCTTTAATTGTAGATGTCAAACTGATTGGATCAGTTTTGTCATGGAGTAATGAGCCCCAAGCATGATAGTCAAACTAATAAATGAGATAAAGTGGATAGCAATGATTTTAACAGGTATAAGGATGTGTATTTGTTGCAAGGTTTGCAAGAATTTGTTTTGTTTTAGAAACAGCCGAGGACGACTGTTATGTCAGGATTGGCCGTGTCGGAGAATTAGTGTTTAAGTCGACTATTTGATTTGTTTGGCTAAGTGACACATGATATGTTTGTTGCCTGGCGTAGCCGTAGATTACGTTTCAGCTTAAGTGCCTCTTCAGCAAGTTAAGTTTATGAAGTATAGGATAAGAAATTATGAAAATGAGGAAAGAGAGGAGGGCACGAGGGCAGTTAGTTTCGGGAGACGAAAGGAGCGTGATCGACGGAAAAGTCGGCCGTAACGAATCATTAGTTATTGAGAGTAATTCTTGAAGTTTTCGTGATAAATAATCATGAATAAAAACGAACGATTCGACATATTATTATCTTAACATTTATAGTTTTTGAACATTAAAAATCCAGAAGTTTATTTGTGTTGTTAGTATATGATAAAGACTTTAAATAAATAATTTGTTGATTCACCATGTATAATATTGTATTCATTACCAACCCATTTGTCTTGTTACTTTCGACCCACAACGTGTTACTTTCGACCTGCCTACGTGGTCGAAAGTAACAAGTGGCGATTTTTTTTTTAATTCATATAAATCACACTATAATGTAATCATTCGAGTTGCTAGAGAAAAGAACATAAACTGAATTTATATATATTTAATATATTAAATGAATGGCAATAGTAACACCACAGATTACCAGATAGTGCAATCGACAGTTGGCGGGAAGCACGTAGGTTTGACCTTCGGATTTACTACCCATGAAGACGTAGTAAAATGACAGAGAGAAATGAACTGCGTTCTCGCTCTTTAAACAAACTTTAACCTCAACTTCACAAATCACAAATAATCATATTCCTTTTATTTCTTGCACAAACGCCACAAACTGCATCTTAAACGTCTTTATTACACTTTATACAATTCATTAAATTAATCCCACTTGAGTTACAAATTTTCGTACATAAGCTGAGTATTTTAGCTTACCTTTCCGTTTGTTGTTATAAATTTATGAATGAACGTCGTTCTGCCTCTACCATAGTACCCCAAATAGTTCCTGGCTAGGAACTATTTGGGGGTGCCAATAAAATCGCAGATATATGATCACGTGACCTCTCGTCCAATCGCAACTATGGTAGAGGCAGAACGACGAATAGTTCCTGGCTAGGAACTATTTGGGGGTGCCGAGAATTCCATGGCCAACATTACGCGTTAGCTGAGTTCATTCATAAATACTGGGAGTGGCGTATCTGGTTAATCTGTGGTAACACCCAGCCAGAAATCAAGGTAAAAGTACAAAGTGTTGCTTTTGTACCCGGTCTCCCCTATTAATCAAATAATTTTTCAAAAAGCTGATTCTTTCAAAGTTGAAAAATTGAAACTACACAAAAACACTCGATTTAGATTAATTGTTTCCATAAACGTACCAGAAGATTTTACCAA
Organism: Halyzia sedecimguttata; assembly: GCA_937662695.2. Classification (NCBI taxonomy): domain Eukaryota; kingdom Metazoa; phylum Arthropoda; class Insecta; order Coleoptera; family Coccinellidae; genus Halyzia; species Halyzia sedecimguttata. The sequence goes on along the minus strand of OW569418.2, from coordinate 4,286,915 downwards.
ATTTTTAATAGAATACATCAAACCAAAAAGCCATTATGGCATTTTCTTCAAACAAAAAGAAATGGAGAAGACATTTCTGAAATTAGCACAAAATCTATTTAAAGCCAAAATTTTCTCCTTCAAAATTTCGAATATGCTTCTTGAAGACATCGAAACAGAAGAGGAACAACAAGAAAAAATTAAATTGTATCATGAGACTAAAACTAAACACAGAGGTTTTCACGAAAATCCAGAAAGTATTAAAAAACGTTTTCACTGGCCCAAACTGGACAAAGATATACATATATATCATATATCAACTCCTGCGAAATTTGTCAATGTCAAAAATATGAACGACAATCCACAAAATTAGTATTCAAGTCAAATCCAACAGGTGATAAACCTATCTCTCATTTATACATCGATACAATCGTCATGAATAGAACACCCTGCTTATCTATAATCGATTCATTTTCCAGGCATGGCCAATATTATATTCTAAATAGTAAAACATCAACTGAAATTGCCAATCAATTAACTCAATATTTTTCAATCCAAGGTATACCCGAAAAAATAACCTTCTACAATGGAACAGAATTCAAAAATCAACTTATACAAGATTTAGGCAATACTCATCAAATTTCCCTTCATTATGTAAGAAATTACAACCCAACCTCAAATGCACTGGTGGAAATATTCCATTCAACCCTTATTGAACAAATTGAAATTAGAGTACTAGATGAAAAAAATATTTCCTTAACAGAAAAAATGAATAGAGCGCTTTTGAGTTATAACAATTCAATACACTCTTCGACTTCATACACACCCTTTTAAATCATAAAATCTGATTTAAATTATAGTACTCCTGTAGAACTATCAACTCACGAAAAAATTACGCAATATATTCAGGAATATCGCGAAAACATAAAGGAAATTTCAGACCATTTGCATTCAAGAAAAGAAAAGCAAAAGTCCAAACTTGATGAACTTAATCAGAACGGACAACATGTGATATAACTCGACGAAACCAAACCAGCCTATATGGCTATACCAAAAAAAAACAAGCTCGACCCAAAATTCAAGAAAACAAATACTAAAATTTTGGACCATATCCTGATAAAGAACTCTGATTCTCAAAGAGTTTATCATAAGAACCAGATAAAACAGAGAAAATAATAGCATTTCCTTTTCATTTTCAGGAAAATGAGACCCCTTTTTCTAATTTTTGGGCGTATGTTCTGGGGAACATCGCGTTATCATTTTGCCCAAATGTCTGTTATTAGTTGTAGAATGCCAACGCGAAAATTCTCGCAAAATTTCGTGAGGATAGTATTTGTAGAAAATTTTAGAAAAATCATTGAAAATAAAAAAAAAATTCTATATATCAGTAACTATTCGTCTAAAATTGCTGAAATTTTGCAAGAGCCTTCAGAACCTAACTACACTGCCAAGTTTCAAGTTTTAACACGATCGGTTAAATATTGTTGGAGATTCGAGCAGCCTTGTGTGAGTTCATTAGCTGGATGGGTGACCGTTGCCTCGATAACTCCCGAACGAAAGGAGTAAGAGACTTGCAATCCCTCTACTTGAATTATTTTCAAGATTTCAAGAATCAGCTTCAATCGATGAGAACAGATCAAAATCAGGTTATTAGTATCATGAGATCTATGACATCTAAGTACAAAAATTTTACAAATCAAATCATACAAAATTATAACCATTATCGATTGGTACAAAATGATATCAGTAAACTCATTCTCATACACTTCGACCAATTATCAATTAATAGAATTCTCACTGAAATGAACACAGCTATCAGTTTCGCAAGACTTCATCTATTGCACGAACGTATTTTACCTTTAGACATATTTTATGATTTTGTTCGAACGACAGATTTCATGAAACATTTGTACTACTTGATAGACTTGTATTCGGTTTGTTATACCTCTGTTAAATTCAGAAACAATAATGTGACATTCATAATTGAAATACCTTTGACATCCCCATACCTTATGGATACCTATAACGTACACTATGTCCCATACAAAAATGTCTCCATAACGGAACAGCCTCAGTTCTTACTAGCAAAAGAACAAATACTATTATGGTCCATTGATCAAACATGTCCAAGAGTCGAAGATTGGTGGATCTGTCCTCAAAATCTGCTGCGACCAGTACCCCATTGTATGGAAAGATTAATCTCTCCCAAGAAGGAAAACTGTAGAAGACAACCTACACAGTGCAGTGACGATTTGTTAAAGTTATCATCGAGAAAGTTCATATCGATCGGTAATACGCAAATTGGTGAATTGTGCAATGAACATACTGAATATTATAAACTGAGTGGAATTTACCTCATTGAAACTTCATGTAATCTAACTAATAGTATTTTTATAATGATGAAATTTCAACTATTAATTATAATGTACCTCTTCCCAATATGGAATCAGAAACTATTGATTAGGGTGGCGCAAAAAAACTATTATTTTTTTTTGAGTCTCGGGTGTAAAAATGTTAGATTTTGATGTTTTAAAGCTACCTCCCAAGGACAGCTCAAAAAAAAAAGATTTTAAGAGGTCGCTCAGAATTTTTTAAAACTTCAAAAATCGTCAAAAATCGAATTTTTTTTATTTCAATTTTTTTCTCGTCACGGTATAATTTGATAGGCAGAAAAAAAATAAGTTTCTGAAAGTTTCAATTCAAAATTTGAATTTCAAAAGGTCGCTCAGATTTTTTTTTAATTTGCTATTGCATTACTCTGGATTTGTTCGAGCGAGCTTTTGATATTTAAATTATAATTCCATACATTTTTTTCTTTTATTTAGTACAATAATCGACAAAAATTCACCATGAGACGGACTCGAAATCGAACATGACAAAAAACAAATTTTTTTTAAACTTAATAAATTTACAAGTCAAGTTCTTGATATTTTGTTTAATTATAATTAGTAAGTGATCCAAAATTACCGCTTTTCATTTTATTCAAACAGAATTTTTTTTTACCGACGCAGCTAAGTTGAAAGTTCATTATTTAAACATCATATTAGACCAACGCTTTTTTCACTTTATTTCCAAATACAGAACTTGTTTGTAAACAATTACTTCATGAGTTTCTGTTTATTCTTTATCCTTAGTAAAGGATCTTGTACATAATAATATTTACATGCAACATTTTAATTCTTTAGTTCGCGTTCCGCAAAATATGCTAAATATATTCGTTTAATAAAAAGGTATGTTCTATCGTGATTTTTATTATTCTTTTGTCCTAACCTCAATATAGTTTACTGTATCTAGTTGTTTTGTAAATATTTAATTTTTTATTCAGAATTTGCATCTGCACTATATATGTGTTCTGGTTTTTAACTGTGTTTACATGTTATTTCTTTGTAGAGTGAAAATGTGCTCTAAACGGAAACTGAGATCAATAAAACCATCTGGTTCTGGTGAATGGTTAATTGGAGAATACCATAAGGAGCTGATAACTACTAAATTTCCTTCTCGTCGTGAAGTACTTAGCTTTTTGGGCGCATGTTCTAGGGGAACATCGTCCTATCATTTCGTCCAAATGTCTGTAATTTTCGAATTTCGAGCTGAAAATTGGCTAATAGACTAATTCGGACTCCCTGATCACGAATCCGGTGTCAGATTTTTGGGTGCCGTACGGCCGGCCGGCCGGCCGGCCGTACTTCCGGCCGTAGGCACGATAACAGGAGCACCGAAGGTCCTATCGACTTCAAACTTTCAGGGTAGGCTTCTGATCAAAATGCGACGGTTAAGTTCGTTAACGGGCAAAATCGGGCGGACGGTTTAGGAGTTATAGACATTTAAAATTTTGAGGTTATTTCCCTGATATTTCAGGAACTAAAGAAGATGTTGAATCGAAACTTGGTAGTCAGTTCGAGGATATAAACGCGCAACTTTTGGCAAAATTCTGTTATGATCGAAATGTTGGTAATTTTTAAAAAAATATTTCTTTTAATTTTTTCGAAAAAAAAATTTTTTTTTCGTGAACTATTCATCAGATTGCAACAAAAACTTGTACTAACGTCAATTGTAGTATTTTGCAACATTGTGCAAAATTTTGGCTCTATACGATTTCAATTTCTGGAGATATAAGACAAAATGTGTCAAATTTCCTGGGTCTCTCTCATTATTTTCATCGATTATTCTATGAACTCTTTGAATTCCACCGAAAACAAATTCAAAGACATAAACATAAAGAATCAAGTCATAGTTTAGACGTCGAAAGAAGGACGATGTTGATCGACTTGAAAAGGTACCTATTTCAAGAAATGCAATAATGAAATGCTTAATTTATGGATATAATATTATCTAAGTATTGTTGGGATCGGGCAGTTGGAAAATTTTTTAATAAAAAAATTTTTACCGACGTTAAATCAAGCATTCTACACGAGTGTGCAAAATTTCAGTTCGATACGATCTCAATTCCAGAAGATATTGCTTAAAATTCACATTCCAGCGTGTTTTGACGTTCTATGGTCACAGAAAATCGTCACAAAAATCTATTTACCTCATTTGACGGCTGTTTGTCAAATCAATTAATTCCAATAATTGATGTCAGATTTCCTACATACCAAGTTCAAACACATTTTATTATATGGAAAACACTTATTATGATCACGTTCTACAGGAATTTATACTAAATAGAAGCTAGATGAAGATTATTGTAATGGAAAATTTGAGTTCCAGAATAATATTAAGGTATTCAACATGATACTGCTTTTTTTCTTTACTGGTCAGTACGGGCCACAAGGAAGATGAACATGCGCCCAATAGCTCCTGTCCACAGGGCTTGAACCAATTTTTCTTATTACAACACGATTAGAACCCGTCACTAGTGGTCCTCAAATCAAATTATTTGAGCGTTTCAAGAAAGAATGGCCAAATCTTGATAAAAAAAATTGAATGTGGAAATATCAAAGATAAAATCGCAATTAGAGAATTTATTCTTGATCAATTAAAAAATCAACATCCAAGAGACGATTATAGGGAATTATAAACACTATCTCTGATTTATTTTGGTGAGTCTACTAATTTTTCAATTAATAAACCTGGGACATACCATCGAGCTAGGTGGATGTCCAAAATAATTTACTGTTTGAAAATATATCTTTTCCGGAGTCAATTTAAACTATCTAAAGTAGTCTTAACAGAACTCGAAGAATTTAATGAATTTGTAATTACAATCTATTTAAAAGCCTGGTTCCTTTGCCAAATTCCTACGATAGCCCCAAGAATCGATTTACAGTTACTAAAAGATCTGGTCCAATACAAAAAACAAAATCAAAAATTAGGTTCAGCGGCATTAAAAAGTTTTTCTCGGCATTTGTGGTACATTAGTGACTATTTAATTGGATTGGCATTTTTTGATTGTGAAATTTCAATTGAAACAAAGACTAAAATGGTAACAGCTTTGAAAACAAAATCTGGACAGCAGCCATTACATCGTATTCAAGCGAAAGAATGTGATATAATGAATAAAGAGGAAGAGGAATAACAATCTTAGAACTTCAAGTTTTATTGGAACCTTAATTCAATTATCCGGTGACATGTTTCGGCAGTTCTACTATACTGCCATTCTCAAACCAAGAATCTGAAAAAACTCTAATTGAAAAATTTCACAGACAACTAAGTTCGACTAAAAGCCAAAACATTCTAAAACTGAAGGAATGAAAACTATCTTAAACAGTTGTGAGGTTATGTGAAAATGTACAAATAAACAATAAACAAACCAAATTGAAATTGAATTTTAAACTTACAATTGCCGGTTCCTTAGTCATATAATAAATAAAAATCATTAAGTCATTAAGGTAAAAGATTGAGAGGTCAATAGTTAAAATTGCAAACAACGGAATAAAAACTACATATTAAAAACATTCTCCGGATGATCGAGATCGGCAAACCATCATTAATCAGTAGTGACAACTCTATGTTGACGAACAATATAAAAGACACCTACAAATTATTGGCACCCACTAGAAGCAGATTTTCAAATTTGGCACTTCGGCCTATTACTCCACAAAGGGAAAGAAGAACATGATTTGGAGTAGTTCATCTGTGTTTAGTTGTTTGTGTTTGAGTTGTCACTACTGATTAATGATGGTTTTCCGATCTCGATCATCCGGAGAATGTTTTTGGGCGTATGTTCTAGGGGAACATCGTCCTATCATTTCGTCCAAATGTCTGTAATTTTCGAATTTCGAGCTGAAAATTGGCTAATAGACTAATTCGGACTCCCTGATCACGAATCCGGTGTCAGATTTTAGGGTGCCGTCCGGCCGTCCGGCCGGCCGGCCGGCCGGCCTTCCGGCCGTAGGCACGATAACAGGAGCACCGAAGGTCCTATCGACTTCAAACTTTCAGGGTAGGTTTCTGATCAAAATGCGACGGTTAAGTTCGTTAACGGGCAAAATCGGCCGGACGGTTTAGGAGTTATAGACATTTAAAATTTTGAGGTTATTTCCCTGATATTTCAGGAACTAAAGAAGATGTTGAATCGAAACTTGGTAGTCAGTTCGAGGATATAAACGCGCAACTTTTGGCAAAATTCTGTTATGATCAAAATGTTGGTAATTTTTAAAAAAATATTTCTTTTAATTTTTTCGAAAAAAAAATTTTTTTTTCGTGAACTATTCATCAGATTGCAACAAAAACTTGTACTAACGTCAATTGTAGTATTTTGCAACATTGTGCAAAATTTTGGCTCTATACGATTTCAATTTCTGGAGATATAAGACAAAATGTGTCAAATTTCCTGGGTCTCTCTCAGTATTTTCATCGATTATTCTATGAACTCTTTGAATTCCACCGAAAACAAATTCAAAGACATAAACATAAAGAATCAAGTCATAGTTTAGACGTCGAAAGAAGGACGATGTTGATCGACTTGAAAAGGTACCTATTTCAAGAAATGCAATAATGAAATGCTTAATTTTTTTTATGGTCACAGAAAATCGTCACAAAAATCTATTTACCTCATTTGACGGCTGTTTGTCAAATCAATTAATTCCAATGATTGATGTCAGATTTCCTACATACCAAGTTCAAACACATTTTATTATATGGAAAACACTTATTATGATCACGTTCTACAGGAATTGATACTAAATAGAAGCTAGATGAAGATTATTGTAATGGAAAATTTGTGTTCCAGAATAATATTAAGGTATTCAACATGATACTGCTTTTTTTCTTTACTGGTCAGTACGGGCCACAAGGAACATGCGCCCAAAAGCTCCTGTCCACAGGGCTTGAACCCATTTTTTAATATGTAGTTTTTATTCCGTTGTTTGCAATTTTAACTATTGACCTCTCAATCTTTTACCTTAATGACTTAATGATTTTTATTTATTATATGACTAAGGAACCGGCAATTGTAAGTTTAAAATTCAATTTCAATTTGGTTTGTTTATTGTTTATTTGTACATTTTCACATAACCTCACAACTGTTTAAGATAGTTTTCATTCCTTCAGTTTTAGAATGTTTTGGCTTTTAGTCGAACTTAGTTGTCTGTGAAATTTTTCAATTAGAGTTTTTTCAGATTCTTGGTTTGAGAATGGCAGTATAGTAGAACTGCCGAAACATGTCACCGGATAATTGAATTAAGGTTCCAATAAAACTTGAAGTTCTAAGATTGTTATTCCTCTTCTACATTTTACTTCAAGCATGGGTTTTTACGAAATCATGATCATGGCGAGTCTGGCCTTGCTTACCCGAACATATAGTAAGCTATCATTGAAGTCGGTGAAGTTTGAGGGTCATGTCAGATTCTGTAAAATGTGTCTGGAAAGAGATCTTACGCCATCCTGGCTGCGCATCAAGCTTCGTAGGGATGACGAATTCGCACAACGACAGATCCAGACCTTGAGGAGGAGGTTGTTGAGGTGGGAAATCAGAAAGTGGTATAAGTGTCTACACATTAATAGGACGAAGCTAAATACTGTTGCCGAGATACTGGGGGGTAAGTTGCCTAAAAAGGAGTTCAACAATCTAGTAAATTCCACCAATGCTAAGCTCTCTGACCTGAAGAAGAAAAATTTTAAATCACAGGAAGAAAAACTCGCTTGTTTAATGAACCAGATTAAAGTGGCTCAACATCCTAAGAATAGTCCCAACACCAGTACCAAGTTCGGTGATAGAGTACTCAATTTATCGGATTCAAACTTCAATGAAGACGAAACAAGACTGCTGAACCTGGGTTTGAAATTTTCAGTCCCAACTTACAATAAACCTAAGATTATAGAAGAACTTATAGTCGCAGTGGAGACATTTTTTAGGTCCCATAAAGTTGGGAATGTTTCTATCGTTCGCAGTCATATTATCTCTGTTCTGGATGACTTTTTGAAACTTCGAAAGAAAATACCCAAAACTCTATCGGGCTTGAACAACAACTTGAAATCCATCCGACAGAAAATCAAAGATAACAACTTGTTTTTCACAAAAGCAGATAAGGGTAATTGCTTGGTCATTTTGAATAAGGTGGACTACATAAATAAAGTATTAGATTTTCTCAATGGTGGCGGCTTCAAGAAGGGTTCCAGGACTCACGTTAACAAATACAACACCAATTTCAGAAACAGACTGTTTTCTCTGGGTCCAACTTTATGTGATAACTGGAGATCTCTATTGCCCATGTCTTTCAACATCCCCAGACTATATGGCCTTCCCAAAGTTCATAAGGTTGGAATTCCTATAAGACCAGTGGTGTCGTTTTGTGGTAGTCTTGCATATAAGCTTTCAAAACACCTCAATAAAGTTATAGTCTCGAACTTGAATATTAAATCTCCATATAGTATTGACAACAGCTCAGATCTAGTTACAAGACTTAAGGACTCACATATCCCTGATAATTCCATACTTGCATCATTTGATGTCAGCAACTTGTTCACGACAGTGCCCGTTCCGCAGACACTGCAAATTTTCAAGAAAATTTTATTCTATTCTTCGTTACCTAACGAAATGGCGGATTGTGTATACCATCTTACCGAATTATGTCTTCAACAGGATTTCTTTATATTTGAAAACGATCTTTATATCCAGGAGGAGGGACTTAGTATGGGAAACTGTTTGTCACCAGTGTTTGCAGAATTGTTTATGTCATTCTTGGAGAAGAAGCTTATTTTCATCCCCGAAAACCCCTTCAGGGGAATGATTCTTTTTTGGCACAGATACGTTGATGACGTTCTTATAGGTTGGGATGGAAGTGAAGAGGATCTCAGGAGTTTTTTCAATTGGATCAATAAACTTCACACAAACATAAACTTCACTTTAGAGTTGCAGTCTGAGGGGAAAATCAACTTTTTGGATCTCACCATTTGGAAGCAATCAAACAGGTTGGTTTTTGACATTTTTAGGAAACCCACTCAAACGGACTCTACTATTGACAGATCATCTTGTCACTTTATGGGTCATAAAATGGCATCATTCAATACATACATAGACAGACTCCTGAAAATACCGTTGAATGCACAATCACATCTTGAGGAAGTCAATACTCTCAAGTATCTGGCGGTTAGAAATGGTTACTCAGCTGACATTATTGAACATCTCATAAAGAAGAAAAATAGAGAAAAACCACCACCGGTCCAATCAGCCCTTGAGAATGATGCGACTATTCCAACCAAAAAGTTCTGCAAGATTCCGTTCTACGGAAATGTCTCATATAAGATTGCAAATGTTCTGCGTCAGGTTGAAAACACAAAGATAGCATTCGTATCACAGAATACACTACAGAGGTCCCTCGTCAGAAACAAAAGCCCTATCGATAGTCTCGACAAACCAGGAATTTACAGACTGGAATGCGGTGAACAGGACTGCAATGTTGTGTATGTGGGTAGAAGTGGAAAGTCCATTAGAACAAGGACCAAAGAACACCTAGCGAGCGTCAGAAACCCCGATAACAACAAATCTATTTTTGGTTGCCACCTCAGAGAAGAAGATCACAAATTTGATATTGACACCAATACAAGATTGATCCATCATTGTGATTTTGGGTTCAAACAGGAAATCTTAGAAGAAGTCGAAATATTCAAACATATGAGTGACAGTGGGCTCAAAACTCTGAATGCTATGTTGACGAACAATATAAAAGACACCTACAAATTATTGGCACCCACTAGAAGCAGATTTTCAAATTTGGCACTTCGGCCTATTACTCCACAAAGGGAAAGAAGAACATGATTTGGAGTAGTTCATCTGTGTTTAGTTGTTTGTGTTTGAGTTGTCACTACTGATTAATGATGGTTTTCCGATCTCGATCATCCGGAGAATGTTTTTAATATGTAGTTTTTATTCCGTTGTTTGCAATTTTAACTATTGACCTCTCAATCTTTTACCTTAATGACTTAATGATTTTTATTTATTATATGACTAAGGAACCGGCAATTGTAAGTTTAAAATTCAATTTCAATTTGGTTTGTTTATTGTTTATTTGTACATTTTCACATAACCTCACAACTGTTTAAGATAGTTTTCATTCCTTCAGTTTTAGAATGTTTTGGCTTTTAGTCGAACTTAGTTGTCTGTGAAATTTTTCAATTAGAGTTTTTTCAGATTCTTGGTTTGAGAATGGCAGTATAGTAGAACTGCCGAAACATGTCACCGGATAATTGAATTAAGGTTCCAATAAAACTTGAAGTTCTAAGATTGTTATTCCTCTTCTACATTTTACTTCAAGCATGGGTTTTTACGAAATCATAATGAATAAAGAAATTCACCATTTCGTAAATCAAAATACACGATATTTCTTCGAAGCTTTAAACTTGAGTGACGAGTTTTTAGAAACACATCCGGCGACCTGGAATTCAAATCAGTGTTACTTGAAAAGTTTACATACAGTTCGTTCATTACATATAACTAATGATTCTGCTGAGCGTGGTGTTTCCTTGATGCAGGAGTATGTGCAATTTGTAAAAAAAGAAGATGAGTTGCAGAGAGTACTACAAGTTGTTAAAGAAAATCGTAAAATAATTCCTAATGCAAATAAAGCAAATTTAATACGTACTTTAACAAAACAATAAATGTTATTAGTGTAATCAAAGTTGAAACCTTCAAAATTTAGAATTTGATAATTGAATTAACAAAGTTTATTTAAATATTGTTAAACTGTTGTAGTTAGTTGAATAAAATTATTAAGTTTTAGAAAAATTATGTTTTTTGTAATGTTTGATTTCTAGTCCATCTCATGGTTAATTTTTGTCGATTATTTTACTAAATAATTGAAAAAAAATGTATGGAATTTTAGTATAAATATTAAAAGGTCGCTCGACAAAATTCAAAGTAATGCACTAGCAAATTAAAAAAAATTCTGAGCAACCTTTTAAAATTCAAATTTTGAATTGAAACTTTCAGAAACTTATTTTTTTTCTGTCTCTAAAATTATACCGTAACGAGAAAAAAATTGAAATAAAAAAATTCTATTTTTAACGATTTTTGAAATTTTAAAAAATTCTGAGCGACCTTTTAAAATTTTTTTTGAGCTGTCCTTTGGAGGTAGCTCTTAAAACATCAAAAACTAACATTTTTACACCCGAGACTCAAAAAAAAAAATAGTTGGTTATTTTGCGCCACCCTACCATTGATAATTTTACAATTTCAAATCCATTGATGGATAATTTTACAACATATGATAATATTTTTAACTGGAAAATCCATCCGAATCATGTATCTTCTATCTATTTTGTACTGAACCTGACCATAGTAATCATATTAGCCTATTTATTGTATAAACTTTTCATTTAAAAATTCACGAATATCGTGAACAGTAGTAAAGATAATTCAGCCTCTAGAGCCGAAGTTATTTCTTAAAAAAAAATGGGGAGGTGTTATGCGATATGTATTGTAGCATTCCTTAACATAGATGTGAATGACCTCATACTCAAGTCAGGGCTTTTCGTGGAAGCGCCGGTCAACGCTCAGCACTTTTGAGCAGTCAGCATTATATTCCATACTTTCCTGCAGTCCGAATTGAAGGATTATAATTCATTATTATTCCGACCTGCATAGAATAAACATGCTTCGAAAATAAAGTTGTTTTTTTAAAAAGGAGATCTTAGAGTGGAATTTTGTAAATATTTGTAGATATTGTATTTTGTTACTGCATTTTTGTTCAGGGTGGAAGGTAATATAAACAACTTTGCGCAATACCTGTTTGGAACCTGTGTGCAAATAAACACCGTTGACAGAAAAGTATTGGCAAAATTTGCTCTAGGAGAAAACATGTCCCCAGAATTTTATGAAGCCATGTCAACTGATGTGGATATAGAAAATGACTTGCCAACTAGTGCAGAGCAACAAAGCAATGTTTTTATGCAACAGGATACATTTTCTATCGAAACAATAAACACTGTCGAGAATGCCAATAAAGCAAATTAGGTGAAGCACATTCCGCAGCTGTAACACAACTATCAGAAAATTTTGAATACATTAGTAAAATATCATCCAAAAATAATGGTTGATATGGTTAATGCCATGAAAAAATTTAATAATACAAAATTATGACACCCTCTGACTTATTTAATTTTATTTATGTATCCAAAATTATCTTACTAAAGAAGAACATTTCTGTTCAGCGAACTTCAGTGAGCCGATGAAAAATTAGACGTGGTTTATCATGCGGCGCACAACTCAAGCTGGTAGGCCATCCAGGAAATAAATGCCAAATAATCCTGAAGGCAAAGATCTCTATAGGAAAATATTGATATTAATAGACCAAATGCAAATAAATCACATGTATATGCTCACTATAGAATTATACTTCAGTGGATTTTGCATTTAATGTTGTTTTTGCGCGCGTGTTCCGCAAGGAACAGCGTGCTATCATTTCGTCACAATGTCTGTATTTTTCGAATTTTTTTTCGAAAATGGTCTCAAACGATTGGGTTCGACTCCCTGATGAAGAATTCGAGGTCAAATTCAATTCTGTCCGTCCGGTCCGGCCGGCCGGTCCGGCCGTTAGCACGATAACTCTCGAACGGAACGACTTAGAGCGTTGAAATTTGCAGGGTAGTTTCGTAGCGTAAATATCTCGGACAAGTTCGTTAACGGGCAAAATCGACCGAGCGGTTTCGGAGTTAAGGCCGTTTTTAATAAAAACGTTTTTTATGAATATTTCCGGAACCGATCACTCGATCTTTTTGAAATTTGGCATCAGATTGTAGAATCATGACCTTTATATGCCTGCAAAGTTTTGTGTTGAACGGACGGCCCTAAAGTGGCAAAAAAAAATTTTGAAAATTTGAAAATTTTATTTTCACGATAACTCGAGAAATACTGATCTGATTAAATTGAAACTCAGTAGTTAGATGCAAAAGACCAAAGCAAACACTTTTGCAAAATTTCGTGAAGATCACGTGACATGAAAAAAATAAAAAAATTACTACTATTTTGCGGAATACTTTGCTTTTAATGCCGAAACATATGTTATTGAGGTTCATGCTGCCCTTTCCGGGCATTTTCCGTATTGCGCATGCGCAGATGAGAAGTCCTTTAACTGCTGTAGTTTTCGTCAGAGAGGATTGGGGTTTTGGGGTGGCGGATGCTATTCCTCCATAGACTTCAGATCCCTGATGAGGGTCTGCGCATGCGTAGATTAAAGATGCGATATCTTCCGAACCACTAGTGTTGGAGAATCGGAGTTTTTTGTAAGGTGTGTTATTTTGAGAGGACTTTTAGCCGCCAGTAAATTGCGCATGCGCAGAAGAGAAGTGACTGTTTTTGGGTTGGATGGGTTATGTTGGGAGTGCTGAGTCGATATTATGAGGTTTTAAAAGAATATTCATAGCAGTTCAGTGCAAGTACAAGTCAGTTTGGGGGATGTAGCGTTGTTTCCGAGTTAAAGTGTCCGTACTGTGGCCCTGGGGCTAATTTTGAAATTGATGTTACCACTTACAGGCATTTTTCGTTATGCGCATGAGCAGACCATCAGTGATTTAACTGGTGGTGTTTTCGTCAGAGAGGATTAGGGTTTTGGGGTGGCGGATGCTATTCCTCTATAGAATCCCTTGTTGAGGGTCTGCGCATGCGTGGATTAAAGATGTGATATCTCCTGAACCACTAGTGTTGGAGAATCGGAGTTTTTTGTAAGGTGTGTTATTTTGAGAGGACTTTTAGCCACGAGTAGATTGCGCATGCGCAGAAGAGAAGTGACTGTTTTTTGGTTGTATGGGTTATGTTGGGAGTGCTGAGCCGATATTGTGAGGTTTCAAAAGAATATTCATGGCAATTTAGTGCAAGGACAAGTCAGTTTTGGGGATGTATCGTTGTTTCCGAGTTGAAGTGTCCGTACCGTGGCCCTGGGGCTAACTTTGTAATTGATGTTACCCCTTACGGATTTTTCGTTATGCGCATGAGCAGACCATCAGTGATTTAACTGCTGGTGTTTTCGTCAGAGAGGATTGGGGTTTTGGGGTGGTGGATGTTATCCCTCGATAGAATTCTCTGGTAAGGGTCTGCGCATGCGTGGATTAAAGATGCGATATCTCCTGAACCACTGGTGTTGGATAATCGGAGTTTTTTGTAAGGTGTGTGATTTTGGGAGTTTAGCCTCGAGTAAATTGCGCATGCGCAGAAGAGAAGTGACTGTTTTTGGGTTAGATGAGTTATATTGAGAGTGCCGAGTTGATATTGTGAGGTTTTAAAAGAATATTCATGGCAATTAAGTGTAAGGACAAGACAGTTTGGGGGATGTAGCGTTGTTTCCGAGTTGAAGTGAGCTTGTTATTTTGAATTCTTACATACTGAGTTTAGTGTCAAAAAATCTACTGAACTCACACAAGGCTGCTCGAATTTCTAACAATATATATCCGATCGTGTTCAAACTTAGAACTTGGTAGTCGTTTTAGGTTCTGAAGGCTCTCGCAAAATTTCAGCGAAATCGGATGATCAGTTGTTGATTTATAGAATTTTTTTCAATAATTTTCAATAATTTTTTAAAAATCTTCTAGTTATACGATTCTCTCAACATTTTGCAAGAACTTTCGCGTTGGCATTCTACATCGAACAATCACGTTTGAATTAGATCGGTTCCTTATATTTCGAGTTATTGAGGAAATAACAACCAAATTTCAGATGGGTATAACTCCAAAACGGTTTGGCCGATTATGCTTATAAACAAACTCAAACGTCACATTCTGATGTACAACCTACCAAAAAATGTTAAATGTTAAATTATGAATAAATGAAATTGTTGAAAAATAATTTTCATTGGTGTTAAATTTTTCTGACATTTCAATAGTTTCAAAACAGATTTGGATCAGTTAATCTCTATATATCAATTTTTATTATTGAAATACATTGAAGGTGAAAAAAATTTGAGGGTAAATGAAATTTTTATAGTCTACGTACAGGGTGAACTAATATGTCTAAAATTATCCTGCTCCTGTCGATAACCTTTTTTGAATTTCATAAATGGCAAACGAAACTTTCCGATGATATAACTGCTTACTTTGAAATCTGTCAGTTGGATTTGTTCAAGATTTATTGAACTTGAAATTCCACGCAATATCCGATTATCATCCGATATGTCCAAAAGCTTGAATCAATCTCCCAATATGAATCCTCCAAGATTACCTCAGCTCAGTTTATTGATTCCATTTGCCAAATTTTTCTTCTGAAACCCCGCATATCTTTTGTTGTCTTCGAAATACTTCCGGGAGGGGGGAGCCATAATTCAATAAAGATATTCCTCTTATTTTTTTGTGTGCTTGTATCTTGGGTGATTTGTAAATAGATCATGTTTTGTCTAGAATGACAATGAGCTCCAACAAAAGTGCCAATAACATTGTTCTTTTTCCTACGCTTGTTATAATTAATGGTAAACAATAATCTGTTTAGAAGTGTTTTTTGTCCACTAGAAACATTAAGACAAATCAAATTAGTTCGTGACCTATCTCTTCATCTTCATCGTTTATGGCGGAAAACCTGCAAAGTTCGTGATTTTGGTTGTCAATTTTAATGTCACTTTATGAATTTACTGGATATTTTAATAATTTTCGTGAAAAAAATTTTCAAAATTCGAACATAAATTTTTTTTTACATGTCTACAGTAAAAATAAATTTTATCTGAAATTGAAATTCCGCGGTTATTCTATTTTTCAATGTACACGACAATATGAAAACAGAATCAAATAATATCGGCGGGTTTTTTATAGCCATTCAGTTTTTTGTTGGTGTTTTAACTTATTTATTTCAACTGGTTTGGCTATGGGAAGGTAAAAATTTTGGGATTGGATTGCTGAAAAATTCCAGGTGGTAATAAAAATTTATCAAAATAAAGTTGTTCGTTAAAATTTCAATGTAAATTTGGTGGGAATCAAACTCGTGACCTTGCGGTAGGTATTCGGAACTTACTAATTTTCGTTACCAAGCAACGGTAATCCACAGAATTTGACAATATATATATATATATACAGGATGACCTAGGGTTGCATGGAGTTAGCAACTAGATGTTTTTTTCAAACGATAGGCCTGCCAGTCAGCACAACCTGAAAATAGTTTTATTTATATAAAGGATGTCCGAAAATGGAATACAAACCTAAGTTCAGTTCTTTTTAAATGGCAACACCCCATTCTCGTTTCATTTTTGGATTTGGAGTTGGAGTTGAAGTTGAAGTTGAAGTTGAAGTTGAAGTTGAAGTTGAAGTTGGAGTTGGAGTTTGCGTTGGAATAGGGGTTGAGGTTGGCGTTGATTGTGGAGTTGGCGTTGGAGTTGGGGTTGGAGTTGGAGTTGGCGTTGGAATAGGCGTTGAGGTTGGCGTTGGTTGTGGAGTTGGCCCACGCCAACTCCACAACCCCCACGGGTTGGAGTTGGAATTGGGGTTGGAGTTGGAGGTGGAGCAGGAGCTGGAGTTGGGGTTGGAGTTGGGGTTGGAGTTGGAGTTCGAATTTGAGTTTGAGTGAGTTGGTATGGCGTTGGAGTTGGGGTTGGGGTTGCGGTTGGAGTTGAAGTTGGAGTTGGAGTTGAAGTTGGAGTTGGCGTTGGAATAGGCATTGAGGTTTTCGTTTTTTGTGGAGATGGGGTTGGAGTTGGAGTTGGAATTGGAGTTGGAGTTGGAGTTGGAGAAGGAGTTGGAGTTGGAGGTGAGTTGGAGTTGGCATTGGAATAGGCGTTGAGGTTGGCGTTGGATGTGGAGTCGGCGTGGGGGTTGGTGTTGAGGTTGGAGGAGGAGTTGGAGTTGGCGATGGAATAGGCATTGAGGTTGGCGTTTTTTATGGAGTTGGCATGGGGGTTGGAGTTGAGGTTGGGGCTGGAGTTGGGGTTGGACTTGGAGTTGGAGTTGGAGGTGGAGCAGGAGCAGGAGTTGTAGTTGGAGTTCGAATTGGAGTTGGAGATCGCATTGGAGTTGGATTTCGAATTGGAGTTGGAGTTCGAATTGGGGTTGGAGTTCGAATTGGAGTTGGAGTTCGAATTGGAGTTGGAGTTCGAATTGGAGTTGGAGTTCGAATTGGAGTTTGAGTGAGTTGGAGTTGGTGTTAGAGTTGGAGTTGGAGTTGGAGTTGGAATTGGAGTTCGAGTTGGAGTAGGAGTTGGGGTTGGAGTTGAAGTTGGAGTTGGAGTTGGAGTTGGAGTTGGAGTTGGAGTTGGAGTTGGAGTTGGAGTTGGAGTTGGAGTTGGAGATGGAGTTGTATTTGGTGTTGGAGTTGGCGATGGAATAGGCGTTGAGGTTGGCGATGGTTGTGGAGCCGGCGTGGGGGTTGGAGTTGAGGTTGGAGTTGTGGTTGGAATAGGCATTCAGGTTGGCGTTTTTGAGAAGTAGGCGTGGGGGTTGCAGTTGGAGTTGGAGTTAGAGTTGGAGTTGGAGTTGGAGTTGGAGTTGGAGTTGGAGTTGGAGTTGGAGTTGGAGTTGGAGTTGGAGTTGGAGTTGGAGTTGGAGTTGGAGTTGGAGTTGGAGTTGGAGTTGGAGTTGGAGTTGGAGGTTGGAGTTGGAGTTGGAGTTGGAGTTGGAGTTGGAGTTGGAGTTTGAGTTTGAGTTGGAGTTGGAGTTGGAGTTGGAGTTGGAGTTGGAGTTGGAGTTGGAGTTGGTGTTGGAATAGGCGTTGGAAAAGGAGTTGACGTTAGCATTGGTTGTGGAGTTGGCGTGGGGATTGAATTTGGGGTTGGAGTTAGAGTTGGGGTTGGAGTGGGAGTTGTGGTTGGAGTTAGAGTTGGAGTTTGAGGTGGAGTTGGCAAATCCAAAAATGTAACAAAAATTGGAATTTGCCATTTGAAACCGAACTTATGCGTGTATTTCATTTTGGACTTTCTGTATATAGATAAAAATATATTCAGGATGTGATGAGGATCAAGTTGATAACTCAGATATAAACAAAGTTATGGACCATTTACGCACCCCTGGGTCACTCTGTATGTATTCGGATTCAACTGACCCCTTTGGATGAATTCATTAATATATATAATTGGATTATCTATATTGAATTATTGAATCACATTTGGATTTGAAGAAAAAGCTTTAGGTACTTTATTCCCGGAGGGGGTCCCCGGACCGCTTCTCTTCATTTTATATTAGTTTCATTTGAGTGTCATAAAATAATCAAATGTGAAAAATGGTAAATATAACGAAATGATTATTTCCACTGCCTAGCACAACATGGGATTAAAGAAAAAAATCAATTTTTCTGTTTAATTCGATTATTTTGTTTCGATTGAAACATTTCAGGATGTAAGACTCATCTTGACAATGGTGCACATTTCAGATCAAAATGCCTAGATTGAAGAAGAAGTCGGCAAGTCAACGTTTGAATCAAATCAAGGACAATGTTGAACGAAAGCGTCTAGATGAGGAATTTCGAGATCTTGAAAACGTTGAGCGAAAAGCGAAACACAAAACCCAACGTGAAAGTGATATCGTAAAAAAGGAGGAGAACGTTGAGCGAAAAGTCAGACGCAAAGCTCAACGTGAAAGTGATATCGAATTCAGGAATAAAGAAAATGTCGAACGTAAGGAAAGACACAAAGTTCAACGCGAAATTGATATCGATTTCAAAAATGAAGAGAACGTTGAACGTAAGGGGAGACACAAAGCTCAACGTGAAAGTGATATCGATTTCAAAAATAAAGAGAACGTTGAACGTAAGGGGAGACGCAAAGCTCAACGTGAAAGTGATATCGAATTCAGGAATAAAGAAAATGTCGAACGTAAGGAAAGACACAAAGTTCAACGCGAAATTGATATCGATTTCAAAAATAAAGAGAACGTTGAACGTAAGGGGAGACACAAAGCTCAACGTGAAAGTGATATCGATTTCAAAAATAAAGAGAACGTTGAACGTAAGGGGAGACGCAAAGCTCAACGTGAAAGTGATATCGAATTCAGGAATAAAGAAAATGTCGAACGTAAGGAAAGACACAAAGTTCAACGCGAAATTGATATCGATTTCAAAAATAAAGAGAACGTTGAACGTAAGGGGAGACACAAAGCTCAACGTGAAAGTGATATCGATTTCAAAAATAAAGAGAACGTTGAACGTAAGGGGAGACACAAAGCTCAACGTGAAAGTGACATCGATTTCAAAAATAAAGAGAACGTTGATCGTAAACAAAGGCACAAAGTTCAACGTGAAAGTGATATCGTTGCAAAAAATAAAGAGAATGTTGAACGAAAAGCAAGATGTAAAGCTCAACGTGAAAGGGACATCGATTTTAGAAATAAACAAAACGTTGAGAGAAAAGATAGGCTTAAGACTCAACGTGGAAACGATATCGATTTTGAGATCCAAGAAAATCTTGTGAGAAGTCAAATTCTCAAAAGGAAACGTGCAGATGAGTATTTTCGAGAAAATGAAAATCTTATAGATTATACTATTAAGAAGGCCAAAATTGAAAAAGGTAAACAAAAGCAGATTAAAAATAAACAATATATCAGCCAATTGCGGACAAATCCTGAGTTTCGTGAGTATGAAAGGATTCAGGATAGGGAGACACGTTGTATAGCAAGACGAAGTCATATTGGTATTTTATCTAATTCAAATGTGTCTAACTGGGATCACATCCTGGAAAAATATAATGCCGAAGTTAAGTTAGGACCGACAGAGGTATGCGTATGTTGTGGAGGTTTATGGTTTTTCAGTTCTGTCAGAAATATCAATCCACAAATTCTGCAAGCTAATGATATATTCGATGATTTTATGAGAAAAGCTTATTACTTGCGTAAATATAATGTATTTGAAGATTTGAGCACCTTTTGTGGTACTTGTTATCGATATGTAAAAAACAAACAAATTCCTCAACTTTGTTTAGGTAATGGTCTTGACTTTCAAGAAATTCCTGAAGTTCTGAAGGATTTGACGGTGTTAGAGGAAAGATTGTGTGCCATTCGACTACCTTTTATGCAAATCAGGAGTTTAGGTTACGAACGTCAATGTAGTTTGAAAGGTAATGTTGTTAATGTGCCAGTGTCGATCGATTCTACTGTTTCTGTACTACCACGTACATTTGAAAATACACTTACAATTCAAGTGAAGCTGAAACGTAAACTTTCGTATAAACATCATTATATGATTGAAACCATTCGACCGAATAAGGTGATACAAGCATGTCGGTATCTGGTGACCACACCGCTATATGTTAGCGAAGGGATAACGTTGCGGGAAAGTAATGAATGTTTGCCCGAAACAGAGGAGTTTGTTGTTGACAGGAACGATCTAACGTCTCCTCTTTTAGACGATAATGTGACGCAAACTTCAGGTCGAGTTGAAGAGCATCAGTTCAACTGTTTAGAGGATTTGGACGAAAATGTCGAACATGAACCATTGAATCCAGGCGGTCAGGAAACTCTCATTCAGGATGAAAATGAAGTAGAAAATTTGGCTTTAGCGCCAGCAGAAGGTCAAAGACCAATTGGACTTCTTTTAGATAGTAGAGCCGAAGAAATGGCATTTCCAACGATTTATTGTGGTTATGCTAGAAATCTCAGTGTAAATTTAACGTACAATAAAATAGTGAAGTCAGAAATTAGACGTTTCGACAGAAGGGCAGCCGTTGTAAGTCATCTTTTGTTTGCCTACAAAAAACAAGAAATTACTAAAATTTCCAATGCTATTGCAACGTGCTTGCGAAAAAGAAAGCAAGGTACCGGTAACTATTGCGCAGCTCAGGTGCTCGATTGTAATTTCATGAAAGATTTAGTGTTCCATGATGATGGATTTCGAATATTGCAAGGAGTTCGAAGTTCTCCTGCGTACTGGGAAAAGGAAAAGAAGAAGTTGTTGGCTATGATTAGACAACTTGGTATTCCAACATTCTTTTTTACCTTATCGGCCGCCGAATCCAAATGGGGCGAGCTTCTGAAAATGCTATACAAAATAATCGATGGCAAAGTAGTCACCGAAGACGAAGCATTGAATGCGAATTATTCAGAAAAAGCTCGTCTAGTGAGAACAGATCCTATAACATGTGCCCGGTATTTTGATTATAGAACACGTTGTCTATTTAAAACATGGAATACAAAATCAGGACCTTTCGAAAATTACAATGTTTCAGATTTTTATCAACGTGTTGAATTCCAACAACGAGGATCGCCACATATTCACGGGCTTTTATGGTTAGAAAATGCACCACAAATAGATGAAGAACATGAGAATCTTCAAAGAGTTATCAATTTTATTGATGAATTCATTATATGTGATGGTAACAACGAATTAGTTTCCGATTTGATTTATCTTCAAACTCATCACCATACAGCGACATGTCATATAGATAAACGACGGAATAAAAAATGTAGATTCAATATTCCTTATCCTCCAATGAATCAAACTAATATATTGTATCGCTTGCAAAATTTAACAAAAGACGAAATTAAAAAATTTTCAGATATACGACAAAAAATATCTGATCTATTAGCCGAAAATACTGAAAGTAACAATTACTTGACATTCGATCAATTTTTAACTGAAATGAACATCTCATATGATGATTATATCATGGCTATTCGGGCTGGACTAAAACGTGATGCTATATTTCTCAAACGGAAACCATCTGATTGTATGGTTAATGCTTTCAATGTTAAGATATTGTTGATGCACAGAGCAAATATGGATATGCAATATATTCTGGATCCTTATAGCTTGGTTCAATATATAATAAATTATATTAACAAATCCAATCGAGGCATGTCTAAACTCATGAATGATACGGCAAAAGAACTTAGTTCAGGTAACTTGACGTTGAAGGAGAAATTCCGAACTATAGGTAATAAGTTCGTGAATGCTTCTGAAATATCTGCTCAAGAAGCTGCTTATCATGTACTGGGAATGTCCCTTTCGAAAAGTAGTAGAACTCATATTTATATAAATACATCGTTACCAGAAGAACGGGTGAAAATGTTGAAAACAGAAAAAGAATTACGAAAATTGGAACCAGATTCGAATGACATTTTTGTTACGAATGTTTTTGATAAATATGTAAAACGCCCGTTAGAACTTGAAAGCTACTGTTTGGCTTCTTTTGCAGCTAACGTAATTGTGGAAACTAATCGTCGAACAAAATCTGGTAGAGATGATGACAATGAACATAGTGTTGATGAAGACCAAACAGGTGCCGAAATCCTTAGGTGCAATCGTAAGAGCTACCGAATTCGAAGAAAGTCATGCGTTTTGCGATATAGAAGATATGATGTTCATAAAGATTCAGAGAATTACTTTCGGGAACAAATCATGCTCTTTTTACCATGGCGAGATGAAGAGAGTGAATTGATCAACGTGAATTGCCAAGAAATCTATAGAACTAACCGAGAACGAATTGAGAATGAGAAAAAATTATTCAATTGTTTTTCGGATGATAATTTTATCGAGAACTTGTTGAAGCTGGCTGAAAATGAAATTGATTTCCTCGAAGAGGAAAATGATGATCTCGGGCATAAAGTTGACGATGAATTCGCTGCTTATGCTTTAGATCAACCAGATTTCGATATTATGGAACAAGGAGGAGACAGAATACCAGGGCGTTGTAACGATCAATTAGCTCAAAGTTTTCTTCTGCCCAATGAACTACCTACAGATGAATATAATCATTTATGTCGATCTTTAAACGATAAACAACGACAATATCTCATGCACATAAAGTCACATTTTAGTGACAATTTTTCTTCACCTTTTTACGATTTTGTTAGTGGAGGGGCAGGCGTGGGAAATTCACGCTTAATTCAAGTTATTTATCAAACGCTCACCAAATATTTCAATCAGTTTGTAGGATGTGATCCTTCGAAAATCAAAGTTCTGATTTGTGCTCCAACCGGAAAAGCTGCATTCAATGTTTATGGTGTTACACTTAATCAAGCCCTTAGTTTACCTGTTAATCAAGCGGGCTACGATATGGGTTTGCTTGGTAGGGAATCATTACATTGTTTGAGCCTGAAATATTCAGATCTTAAATTGTTGATTATCGACGAAATATCGATGGTTGGAGCAAAAATGTTATCACAAATAAATTCTCGTTTGCAACAAATTTTTGGAAATAAAGAAAATTTTGGTGGTGTGTCTTTGTTACTGGTAGGAGATTTAAGGCAGCTTTCTCAGGTAGGAGACAGCCTAATATTCAAAGAAATGAGAAGAACTATAAAGGATCCATATGCGGCATTTCAAGGCACCCATTTATGGGATATGTTCAAAATGTTTCAGTTGACTGAGATAATGCGCCAAAAAAATGATTTACCGTTTGCGCATGCTTTGAACAATATGGCATCGACGACAATGACACCACAAGACGTGGCACTTTTTCAAAGTAGAGTGATATCTGTTTTACCACCGCATACGGACAGAAGAGTATATCTGTTTTTCAGTAATAATGAAGTTAACGCATTCAACGAATTTAGACTTCAAAATATTAATTCAGAATGTTATATATCGAAAGCATTCGATATAGTTTATGGAAATGGTACTGAGTCAGCGAAAACGCAATTGAAAAAATCTGTAATAGAGAAAAAAACATCGGATACTTATGGTTTGTGTTTGCAATTAACACTAAAAGTTGGTGCTCGTTATATGATGACTAACAATGTGAATACTAGCGATGGTTTAGTCAATGGAGCCACAGGTATTTTGAGATTAATTGATTTTGGTACAAATCCCAAAACTGGAATAAAAATACCAATGCGAGTATGGATTGAATTTGACGAGAGTCGCATAGGTCGTGAAGTTCGCAATGAGCAGAAAGAATTAATTGTAATTCGGAAATTGATGTCAAACTTGACACCAATTGACACGATAAAGAAAATAATTTCGACCAATAAAAACTCTAGTTTACAGTTGCAACGACGACAATTTCCATTGGTGGTAGCGGAAGGAATGACTATTCATAAAAGTCAAGGCAGCACTTATGAAAATGTTGTTGTCACGATTGGATCAAGAGGTCTTTCCAGAGCCGCATTATACGTAGCTTGTAGTCGAGCTACAAGAGCAGAGGGCTTATTGATTCATGGAAAATTCGTACCGCCAAAAAAAAAAGAACATAAGAAATTCGATGATGATCGTACAGTTTTCCAAGAAATTCAAAGATTAGAAACAACTGCCAAGTTATATACGAGGTTTGAAAGCTTACAATCCCTAACAGGACATAGGATCATGTATCATAATGTTCAAAGTTTAAATAAACATATATACGATCTACTTTGTGATTCAGTATTTTCTACAGCCGAGTTACTCTTACTGGTTGAGACTTGGACACTTTCCACCGATGTTTATGAACTACCTCCTGATATGCAGGAAATTTCTAGAATAGATTGCAAGCAATGTCGATCTGCAGGTGGTGTATTCATTGCTGCATCGAAAAAAGTAAGTGACAAAATTAACAATATAGCCAAATTCGAGCAAAGAGAAAAAAAAGGACATATAGAGTTGATTCGATTCGATTTTGAAAACACATCCTATTTCGTCTTTTATAATTCACCCTGTGCTTCATTTAATCTTACTAAACGAGTAATTTTCGAAGCACTATCAGGTTCATGTCCACGGAAAATCTTCATTGGTGACATGAACGTTGATTTGAAAAATATTGATTTGAACAAAAATAATAGACACGTCGCCTTGTTCAACACCTTGAAATTACAATGTAAAACTCCGACTGATATACAAACAACTTATGGAGGAACCAATATAGATTGGTGTTTCTCTAATTTGTCTAACGTCAGAATAATTTTGTATGGTTCAACGTTCAGTTATCACAAGCCACTGTGTGTACTGTTGACGGACAATGAGAACATAGGAACCACATCATTAAAGGATCTGAATAGTGATGAAATAGCGAATCCAAGCTCGAGATCAGGTTTAGATATGATGCCTAATAATGGCAGAGATACGATAAAGTCAATAATTGGGCATTATTATGAAGAATCTATTAAGGATAATTGTGACGAAAGTATGAATGTAGATATTGAATATATAGTATCTTCCGATATTTCTCAGAATATCAATCGCGAAGAAGAATATATTCACGAAGGTCTGAGAAATCCAGACGGAGTTTCATGTTATTCGAATGCTGCGATACAGTGTTTACTTTCCATAGTAGAATTTAGAAAATCGGTAGACAAAAGAAACTCTTATATCAATGAGTGCATTCATTTGGTTATGGATAAGACGATAAATACTACCAAACAGATAAGAACGACTGTTTCTAAAATGTTCGGATCTGAGCAACAACAAGATGTGCACGAATTTATGCTTTTACTTATCCCAATGTTGGATCGAGAATTTATTTCCCTTATAGAAATCATAGTGGAGGAAAATGATATCTGCCATAATTGTAATAATGGATCGATTTCTAGAAGATCTGAAAATTTTTTCGATTTAAAACTTCCAGAGGTAGATGAAATATCATTTAACGATCTTATTGAATATCAAGTAGATCGATGCAATATATGTGAACAAACTTTAGAGAGGCGTAAAAAATTGCAAAGCGTGAACCGATATGTTTTATTGGTTCTCTGGAGACAGATTACTCCGGAGAAAAAATTGAAAACTAAAGTTAAAGTACTAGATCCAAGTATAATATGTTGTAAAGAAGTTTGAATTTAATGTCACCATGTATCCGGTCATGCGTAATAGCCTTGTGCCTTGTACATTTGCGCCGTTGAATAATAAAGTTGACTTCTATTGTATTGCAACGTTGAGAACAAGTCTTTTATTTACTACATTGTCATTTGAGTATTTCTTCCACAAATTATATTTATAATATACCTCTGCTAATAGGTTATGGGCCCAGTGTAATCTCAAAATAACATTCGTGAAGTTATAAAAGACAGATTAAACAAAGGACCCTTTTAATCTAGTGTTCAGCTCGCGTGTGCAGAATACAAAATGGCCGTATCCTATATCAACAGTGTTCCTAAGCTTCTCGGTCGGGAAAACTACGACGAATGGTGTTTCGCGATCGAAAACGTATTCGTGCTCGAAGGACTTTCTAAATGTATGAACGGTTCTGAGGCTGATGCTACTTTAGTCGCGAAAGCTAAAGCCAAATTTGTCTTAACGTTAGACCCTTCCCTGTATGTGCATGTTAAGGAAGCAAAAACATGTAAAGAAGCCATGGACAAGATTAAAAATCTGTATGAAGACGTAGGGTTTAGCAGAAGAATCAGTTTACTCAGAAATTTAATTTCGTTGAGGCTGAACAATTGCGAGAACATGGAATCTTATGTGAATCAGGTGATCGAAATATCACAGAAATTAAGGAAAACCAATTTTGATATCAGTGAAGAATGGATTGGTTCCCTCCTTTTGGCTGGTTTACCAGATAAGTATGCACCCATGTTGATGGCAATCGAGCATGCAGGAATCGATATCACTACAGACACGATCAAGAGCAAGTTGCTTGATATGCAAGAAGATGGCCCTAGTGGTAATAGCAAAACTGGCGCTTTTGCAGCGACATGTGGGTACAATAAGTATACCAGAGATGGCGCTAGACGCAAAGACAAAGCAACAAGGTCAGTAGGCAAAGAATATGAAAGAAAATCTATGGCCGAGAATGTCAATGTCAAGAGTCTTGACAAAAGTAAGATTATTTGTTTTCGATGTCGAGAATTCGGGCATTATATGTCACAGTGCCAGAAAGGTAGAAATAATAACGGAAGTAATAATGAAAAATATGCCTTCAGTGCATCGTTCATTAATGGAAATTACTCGAAAGGCGATTTCTACTTGGATTCAGGTGCCAGCAGGCATATGTCGCCAAATGAGAACTGGATGAGCAACATCAGGAAAACAAATATACACCAAATTACAGTTGCTAATAAAGAAAAATTAGCTGTAAAATGTTTGGGTGACATAGATATTATCAGTAATGTCAATAAGAAGAATATAGTAGTCCAAGATGTACTATGTGTGCCAAAACTTACGACTAATCTTTTATCCGTAAGTGAA
This sequence comes from Halyzia sedecimguttata, assembly GCA_937662695.2. Lineage (NCBI taxonomy): Eukaryota > Metazoa > Arthropoda > Insecta > Coleoptera > Coccinellidae > Halyzia > Halyzia sedecimguttata. The sequence continues at coordinate 4,259,566 of OW569418.2, read as the reverse complement.
TTGATATTAAAAGGAAACCGATTAAATTTTAGCCAAGATGGATGTTCAATAATTGGTAAGGACAACAAACTAGTGGCTACTGCAGATTTGATAGATGGAGTTTACAAACTGAATTTATCAGCTGAACCAAATGCAATGCTTTCAGTCTGTGATAATAATGAATTATGGCATAGAAGACTTGCTCACATAAACAGCCAAGATCTTAACAAGATGAAAAATTGTGTAACTGGCTTAAATCTAAACGGAACAGCTACAATTGATAAATTCAACTGTGTCGTATGTTGTGAGGGTAAACAAACGAGACTACCTTTCTCAACCACAGGTACAAGAAGTAGTCAAGTGCTTGAAGTCATCCATGGTGATGTATGTGGCCCAATGGAGACAATTTCAATTGGTGGTTCCAGATATTTCTTGGTGCTTGTTGACGATTTCTCAAGAATGTCATTTACTTATTTTATGAAGTCAAAAAACGAAGCTTATCAGTTCTTTAAGCAGTTCAAAGCCATGGCTGAAAAGCAGCAAGGTAGAAGTATTAAAGCCTTTCGGACCGACCAAGGAGGTGAGTTCTGCAGTAATAAATTTGAAAATTATTTTAAGGAGCATGGAATTGTGCACCAGATGACTAATGCTTACACTCCAGAACAAAATGGTCTTTCTGAGAGACATAATCGTACCCTGGTGGAAAAGGCAAGGTGTCTTCCTTTCGATGCAGGTCTGCATAAAAGATTTTGGGCAGAAGCAGTGAATACATCCAATTATTTAAGAAACAGATGTATAGCTAGTGGCCTCAATGGAAAAACTCCATTTGAAATGTGGACAGGTAAGAAACCTGACATTTCAGAGTTAAAAATCTTTGGAAGCACAGTGATGACACATGTACCTAAAGAGAAGAGACTAAAATTTGACAAAAAATCTCGTAAATATGTATTAGTTGGTTTTTCAGATCATATTAAAGGATACAGAATATATGATCCTGAATCAGATGAAGTGACAACAAGCAGAGATGTTGTTATACATGAATCTCTAAAAACAAACAAAATGGACACACAGCAAGCTCTAACTGAAGAGAAATCAGTTCAAGTGGGGGAACATGAGCAAGATGTTCAGCAGCATAGCGAATGCAGTGCTGACAGTAATCTGAGCAGTACGCTTGAAGAAACATCTCCATCTCAGATAGATATTGCAGATCCTGACTATATACCAGATATGATAGAAATTGATGAAAACAATCAAGAAGGTGTAAGAAGGTCAAAAAGGTCTAGTCGAAAGAAACTGTTTACAGACTATGTAACTTATATGAGCACTGTTCATCAAGAAGAAGTTTCTTCAGAAGAGAATCCTTCAACCGTGCAGGAGGCCATGTCGAGACAAGACAGCGACCAGTGGAGGGAAGCCATGCAGCATGAGTACAGATGTTTGATGGAAAACAAGACTTGGGAATTAGTGGATGTGCCAAAGAACAGTTCGGTTGTTCAGTGTAAGTGGGTATTTAAAGTTAAGTTAGACAAAGACAATAATAAAACTTATCGTGCTAGGCTAGTAGCGAAGGGCTTCACCCAAAAAGAAGGAATTGATTTTCATGAAACTTTTTCGCCTGTTGTTAGATATTCCACACTTCGTTTACTATTAATACTGAGTGTAAATATGAAACTAGATATATTTCACTTAGATGTGACCACAGCCTTTTTAAATGGGGAATTGCAGGAGACTGTCTATATGAGACAACCTGAAGGTATTTTATTGCAGGGAGATTTACATAATAAGGTATTAAAATTGAATAAGGCAATTTATGGGCTCAAACAGTCAGCTCGAGTCTGGTATTCGAAAGTTGAAGTAATATTAACAGCTCTTAATTATGTAAAATCCAAATTTGAACCTTGTGTATTCATAAAACAAAAAATAGTTTAATAACATTAATTGCATTGTATGTTGACGATTTTCTAATTTTTTCAAATGATGATGACGAAACAAAAATCCTAAAATCAGAATTAAATAAAAATTTTCAGTTGAAAGATTTAGGATTTGTAAAGCAATTTTTAGGGATAAATATATCTACAGATAAGATTAAAGGTTCCTTAACTCTAGATCAAAGTAAATATATTGAAAACTTGTTAATCAAATTCAATATGGCTGATTGTAAAACTGTAGATACTCCTATGGAAAAGAATTTGAACTTGAGTAAAGGTAAAGAAAATAGTGTATCAATACCATATAAGCAATTGATAGGTAGCTTAATGTATTTATCGGTAATTAGTAGACCTGATATTTCATATAGTGTTAGCTATTTGAGCCAATTTAACAATTGTTATGAAACTGTACATTGGCAACACCTAAAGAGATTGTTGAGGTATTTGAAGAAAACAAAATATTTTTGTTTAATATATGAAAGAAATGATAACGGCTTGATTGGGTATGTAGACGCCGATTGGGGCAATAATGTCATTGATAGAAGGTCCTATACAGGTTATTGCTTCACTCTTTCAAATAGTTTAGTTTCTTGGGAAAGCTCTAAGCAAAAAACAGTGGCTCTATCTAGTACAGAAGCCGAATATATGGCATTGTCAGAGGCTGCAAAGGAGGCAATATATCTCAAAAACCTTTTGCAAGAGTTAGTTGGATTTCATGATCATATCATTTTACACAGCGATAACCAAAGTGCTTTGAAACTTTCATCGAACCCAGTTTACCACAAGCGGTCAAAGCACATAGATGTTCGACATCATTTCATAAGAGAGACTATTGATAGTGGAAAGATTAAAATTAAATATTTAGAATCTAATGAGATGCCTGCAGATATCTTGACAAAAGCCTTAGGATCGACTAAACATTATAAATTCATGGGTATGTTAAGTATGGCATCTAAAGTAGAATAAGTTTCGATTAATATACAAATTATGTTAAAAATAGGTTTTAAATTTGTGTATTTCTTTTATTTGAATAATTCAAACTTAGTGGGGGTGTTGTAAAGAAGTTTGAATTTAATGTCACCATGTATCCGGTCATGCGTAATAGCCTTGTGCCTTGTACATTTGCGCCGTTGAATAATAAAGTTGACTTCTATTGTATTGCAACGTTGAGAACAAGTCTTTTATTTACTACATTGTCATTTGAGTATTTCTTCCACAAATTATATTTATAATATACCTCTGCTAATATAATACACATTGATGGTTACCAATTCAAGATCAAATGTGTCATAAAGCATCTAGGAGAACGAATAACAAGTGGCCATTATATTTCCATAATAAGGCAGAAAGACCAATGGATAGAATGTAATGATGATTATATTAAAACATTGGATGCTTTTGATTCTTCTTTGAATGACGTTTATATCATTCTTTTGGAGAGGTGTACGAATTAGAGTATTATCAAAATATATGAGTACACTGAAGAAATGAAAAATGATGAAATTATATTTTTATAAATTGAGATCTGAGGTGGGAGGTCAAGAGGAGATTACCTCCTGACGAAGGCATTCGGAACTCCTCATTAACAGTAGAAAAGTTGGCTATAGATGCTGATTTACCTCCCTTAAATATCCTCCCACCCATTCTCAATTTACAGTTCTGGATCCGCATTTGAGATATATACAAATAATACAAATTATTGTAATCGTAGACCCTACAATTTTCAATCGTTTTTTTTTTTACAAATGTGGAAGAAGTAGTTTTTTCCAGTTCATTACTAAGTCGATACATTCAGTATTATTGCTGTTCATCATTGTTGGAAATGAATGTGAATTTCAAATATAAATTGAAATTGAGAAATCAAGATGAGGTAGATGTAAGGCTTGATTTGGTTCACAGTCAGGACGGTTTCAAATTGGTTCTAAGGACTAGGACAAACGTATCATGTGTAATACTTTGCTCAGTTCCATTTTCAATAAATAATTGTATGATTACTTTAGACAGCTCTAGAACCGTCCCTACTGCGAATAAATAAAAGCCTATTACTATGACCTGATGATGATAATCCCAGTGAATATCTGTGATTTAAATCGATTTTTTATTAATGACTCAATACTCAATTTGATGAGTACTATCACAAAAAAATATAAATAATATTCATCCAAACATTTATAACATAACAGTTTCCACTTGAATCCTGAAAGGATTCATATCGATAATGTGGAAAACATAATATACGTAAGGGAAGGTAAATCAGCATCTACAGCTAGCTTTTCTGCTGTTAGTGAGTTGCCTCATCGCTCCTGGTTTCACCAGATGTAGCTCATCCTGTAAAAGGATGGAAAACAGAAAAGCGAACAATTTTTATTTTATTTGAGTAGCTGAGTAGTAAGATGTCTATAAACTGCTGTATGCATTGATTTGATTTGGTTTTGCTATTTTTCGGAATATATAGCTTCTTTCATTTAATTTTCTTCAGACAGGCATATATATTTTTTTTAATTCGAATTGAAGTTTTCACATAGTTACAACTAATAAGAAAATATGAATGTAATGGAAAAGTGTCAATATAGTTGATCTATGCAAGATATTCACCTTTTTCCGATTCTGGTTTCAGATTCTTTAGATAACACTATTTTTTGTGGTTAGAATTCCGTCTTTGGTAATAAGGTAATCATATCTGTCAACATTTATCAACAAGATAGCAATGATTGCAATGAAACAGACTCTAAATTGTTCAAATTGGGAGAATTTTCATTTGTGAGCTACGAACAGTGTACACATACAATTGCTTTGAAAAGTTTATCTAAGAACCTTAGCACACATAATTGTTTTAGACATCTTACTAAGCAGTTATTGATTTCAGAAATACCAGTAGTTCTACGTACTTTTTGAATTACCTACTTAATTGTAATTATAGCGTAGAAATCCACAACTGCTATATAGTGTCCATTATTTGTGTGTTTCCTTATGTATAATGGCATTCATTAATCATCAAAGAAAAACTCTTCTATAGTAGCATATCACCATAGGGTAACAATCCATATGAAATGTTATCAACGTAAAATGTCACGTCGTGATGCATTCGATTTATTTGACAATATTTAGGAATGAACTAATCATCATGGACAAAGTTTACTTTTTTATTCGCTCATGATGACTGTTATTATTCAGGGAGGGAATCAAAGCGAGTTTATAATGAGTTCATTGAATATATTATTAGTAAAAAATAAGTCTATTCTATTGATTGAAAAATTTCTATTATAAAGAGAATATTGGTATATTATGATTAATCTCATTACGATACAGAAATCAGTCTTTCGATAAGTGGGCTTTGAAAAATAATATATAGGTAAAGTATAAAAAATAAGATTTGATGTATATCCGAATAAGAGTGTTGACGTGTGTATTCCTATTAAAACCGAAGAATTCATCCATATTTCTTGAAGATACTGACTTGATAACAACTTGATAATAACAGAAACTCAAAATCGTCAGTATTATTTATATTTAATTGATGGTCTGATCATGCCCTAAGGACGAAACATGTAACCAAACATTAATTAAAAATAAATGATGAAATTTTTATTATCAAGTTCTTATTCCTAATGAGATTTGTTTCATTCAATTGATTTTATATAGGCATCCTTATTTTAGGATTTGAATAATTTCGTTCATAAGTTTTGAATATGCAAGTTTTCATGTTGATTTTACTAATCCAATATTCTTAATCCTATAGTTAATCAGGTTATGACAAGAAGTACGTAGATCTAATTTTTCGTGTTTAACTCTTCTTAATTCTACGAAATTTTTTGTTCTATGTATTTTTCAAAATACTAGTTGGCAATACTGGATATGATCATAGATATGAAGTTGGATACAGCGTTGCCAGATGTAACATACTTAATTATGGAATTGTAAAATAACTATTATGAAAAATATAGCACATAGGTACATCGATATTGTTGTAGCAACATTGATAACTGTAACACAATTTCAAGAATTATATGAAGTTTTATTTATTTAATGTTAATGGATTAGGTTGTGTCAGATATTTAAGTAAATTCCCAATTAAACCCATTTTTTTTTAGTTTTTAGTTTTTGGGAAAAATGTTTTCTTAACTAATTATCTATTTGTAAAAAAATATTTTGTCTTTTATATTTAGTCTAGTTTACAAATAAAATATGAGCTTACTTTGATATTAATTATGTATTTTGTAATTAATACATAAGGTTTTCAAAATCTGATAATGTTGGTCATTTGGTGATATAATTTCACTTTGTTTATTTGGTAATGATATAAGCTATATAGATATAATACGAATATTGAGGAAGCAGTCTGTATATTGGAACTTTACAAATTTGGACACAGATATCATCTTTGGGAATTATAAAATTGAAATATTCATTATATTAAGCATGAATATTCATTAAGCTAGAAGCTATCAATGGAAGGAACGTTTAGAGGTGAATAAATTATAAATTAAAATATTGAAGTTATCAACATAAAAAAATGCACATGTATTAATTTCTAGTGTAACTTCATCAAAGTTGACAGCAAATAGTAGAATGGGAGATACCCTTGATGTACATCATATGCGGAAATTGTCTGAATAAAGTAAGTCGAACAAAACATTTGTGGCTGAAACTTCCCGAAAGAGGACACTACAGGAGGAGTAAACACGAAAATACCCATATAATAATGGTCTTGTGTAAAAGACGGCTTCAGAATTGGTGAGTTGATACAATATTTTATTGTAATTGAAATATCTGTCAGAAAAAGCAAAGCCCGTAAAATTTGGGTGAATTTTGAACTCGACATTTTGTCAAGTTCAGTTTATTGATATCACTTTGACATTATAGGCAATTATTTTACTCTGAGTGAGATAACTTGTTGTCCATTTTTAACTTAATAAATAAATATATTATATATATATATATATATATATATATATTTGGAATAAGAAGGTTCCGGGTTGGACCGCGTCTGGAGTTTAATGTCGTTCGACGTTTCGGCTCCGATTTTGGAGCCATTATCAAGAACAAGAGTGATAATGGCTCCAAAATCGGAGCCGAAACGTCGAACGACATTAAACTCCAGACGCGGTCCAATCCGGAACCTTCTTATTCCAAACATTGTTAGCCGCGGAAACCTATCCGAACACACACATATATATATATATATATATATATATATATATATATATATATATATATATATATATATATATATATATATATATATATATATAGTGTAGGTGGTCATTTTGAAGAATCAAAAAGTATATGTTTGTATACACTTGTATATACTAGTATATACTCATATCAGGATTTGGTCATTTTGGAGAGCTCATCATTTGTACTGCAAAATTTATAATATAACACGCTCATTTTCTCCTTTTACTTTAGTTAGAGCAATAAATAAGTTTCTGAGAAATTATAAATTGAATATCCATCCGATTCACACGGAAAGATTTCGCGAAATAATTTTTTTCTGAATGCTCCAAAGAGCTAATAACATAACAATTCTTCATTGCTGAGTAATTAAAAATCCATGGAACATTGTACAATGAAATAATTGAAGAAGCCAAAGTACAGGCTAATCATTTCAACCGTTCATTCGTTTGAACTTGTCACGGAGCTATTAGAGAAAATGAAGAAATTTTCAAAATATTAATAATTTGCTAAGTTTTAGTGTATGATGATGAAATTTGAGAGTATTGTTCGTGGATGCATATAGGATGGAAATTCAATGTCAAATAGTTTGTGTAGATCCTAGGAGGCGGTGACTAGGGGCAGTAAAACCAAAAATGCCATGAATCGGTTAATACGAAGTGTTCCAAGATAAGCTTTGGATAAGTTCTTCAGAAGGACGTCAAGAATGAGGTGTAGTATGTCACATAGTTAGTGCGGCCGTAGGGGGGTGGTAATTGGGGGTGGCATATCGAATAATGCCAAAATTGGAAAATGGGGAGTGTTCCGCAATGAGATATTGCTCAGAATGGCCTATAAGGGTGGTCCGCGAGTAACTGTACAACGTTTAATGGTGAATAGCTGGTACCTTGGGGAGCCAGAAAACAACAATCAAATATGGGCTAAGTCTTTTCGTTTCTGAGATACAGGGTGATTTATTGATTTTGGCAAAACATTCAGATAGCTATAACTCCTGAACCGTTCTACGTATTCGCTTCAAATTTGGCACGTGTTGTCATCTCAGGCCATCAAATTGTTCATATACACCGCACCGAAATTGTACAGACCAGGACTAGGAAATTTTGATTTTTACTTCCAGGTCAAATAAAACACCCTGTACATGGAATGCCAAATTTTCGGATTCACCATCGGATTCTGCATAGATTTTCCTGCCAAATTCCGTTTTCCGCGTGAACGGCACACCTCCCGTTCATTTTTTTTTCTCGAAAATAAGATCACACCTCCGAATATTAAGTGGTGTTACGGACCTGCATTTTGCAATAGGAAGCTCATGACATTAAATTCGGTTATAAAAACATTTTTTATATTGAGAATCGAACTGAACATAAATAATAAAACAAAAATTAAAGAAAAAAAAAGAAATTCAAAACACATTTGAATAACTTTCGAAGCAAAACTTTGATTAAAGTTGATTTTCAAAGATTCCCCCGTTTTCATCAATACATTTTCTTGCTCTAAGTCTAAGTTGATTGACAGCTTTTCTAATAGTATTAGGCTGGTTCCGTATCTCGCTACAACTTAATTCTATTGCAATAGGAAGCTCATGACATTGAATTCGGTTATAAAAACATTTTTTATGTTGAGAATCGAACTGAAAATGAATAACAAACCACAAATTATGAAGAAAATGAAGAAATTCAATATTCATTTGAGGACCTGTCTATCTCTCGAAACAAAATATTTATTAAACTTTGTTTTCCGTACCAGCATCTTATAGACATTCTGCTACATGCAACCACAAATAAAATAATCCGTAATATTATGTCCAGACTACAGAAATATTCCATTTGACAGTCATTGTTATATCAATTGAATTTTGTTGCTAGTTGTTAGTTTTTAAATTTGTTTTTCAATTATGCCTCGTTTTTCGAATGTTGAGTATTGCGACATGGTACTTGTTTATGGTTTCTGCAATTCGAATGGGCGAGCAGCGTCGAGAGAATATTGTAGAAGGTATCCTGGTAGAGCAGTTCCTAATCCTAATCTAACTTTCGAAAATATCAGCCGTTCTTTGCGAGAAAGAGGAAAATTTCCTTCCCACCAAAAGGAGAGACCTTCAGATGGAAATGAAGAACAAATTTTGAATGCGGTCGAATCAAATAAAAGCATCAGTACTCGACGGATTAGTAGCAGGTTGAACATACCTAAAACAAGAACTATTCGTGTACTTAAAAAAGAAAAGATGCATGCATATCATTTGAGTAAAGTTCAAACCTTAGAACAAGGAGATGAAATTGCGAGACTACAATTCTGCAGATGGATAACCAGGAATGTTCGGCAGATCAATAGAATTTTATTCACTGACGAGGCCCAATTTACGAAAGATGGAATATTCAATTCTAAAAATGAACATTTATGGGCGAGACAAAATCCAAGAGGTATAAAGAGGCGCAACTCGCAGCACAAATTTTCTGTGAACGTTTGGTGTGGTGTTTATGACAACAAATTTGTAGGTCCCGCTTTTCTGCCCCCACGTTTGAACGGAGATATTTACCTTGACTTTTTGAGAAATAAACTTCCACAGTTACTGAACGATGCCAGCATAAATATTAGAGGAATGTACTTTCAGCAAGATGGCGCTCCAGCACACTCAACTAATAGCGTTATTCAGCATCTTAATAATGTATACCCGCTGCATTGGTTTGGCAGGAGAGGACCCTATAATTGGCCTCCTCGGTCGCCAGATCTGACTTGCTTAGACTATTTCGTTTGGGGTTGCTTGAAGCAGAAAGTATATGCTGAGGAAATACGTAGCAGGGAACATCTTATTGAAAGAATAGAATTAAGTTGTAGCGAGATACGGAACCAGCCTAATACTATTATAAAAGCTGTCAATCAACTTAGACTTAGAACAAGAAAATGTATTGATGAAAACGGGGGAATCTTTGAAAATCAACTTTAATCAAAGTTTTGCTTCGAAAGTTATTCAAATGTGTTTTGAATTTCTTTTTTTTTCTTTAATTTTTGTTTTATTATTTATGTTCAGTTCGATTCTCAATATAAAAAATGTTTTTATAACCGAATTTAATGTCATGAGCTTCCTATTGCAAAATGCAGGTCCGTAACACCACTTAATATTCGGAGGTGTGATCTTATTTTCGAGAAAAAAAAATGAACGGGAGGTGTGCCGTTCACGCGGAAAACGGAATTTGGCAGGAAAATCTATGCAGAATCCGATGGTGAATCCGAAAATTTGGCATTCCATGTACAGGGTGTTTTATTTGACCTGGAAGTAAAAATCGAAATTTCCTAGTCCTGGTCTGTACAATTACGGTGCGGTGTATATGAACAATTTGATGGCCTGAGATGACAACACGTGCCAAATTTGAAGCGAATACGTAGAACGGTTCAGGAGTTATAGCTATCTGAATGTTTTGCCAAAATCAATAAATCACCCTGTATCTCAGAAACGAAAAGACTTAGCCCATATTTGATTGTTGTTTTCTGACTCCCCAAGGTACCAGCTATTCACCATTAAACGTTGTACAGTTACTCGCGGACCACCCTGTATATTAAGACGAAGAATGTCACGTGTTTTGTGCGGCTATACGGTGGCGGCAATCAGGGGCGGCATGCCGAAAAATTCTATAAGTCGTTAAATATTGAGTGTTCCGCGATAAGCTTCAGATATGGTTTAGGGAATGGCAAATATACTAAGATGTAGTTTGTCACATAGTTTCTGCGGACTTAGGGAGGTGGTAATCGGGGCTGGCATATCGAAAAATGCTATAACTCGATAAAATTGAGTGCACCACGATGAGTTTTGAATATGATGTAGCAAATGACAAAAATACAAAGATATAGTAAGTCCCACAGTTTGTGCGGCCGTACGGAGGTGGTGAACGAAATATCGAAAACACTGAATATTTAAAGACTTTTCCGATATGCCACCCCCGATTACCACCTTTCTACTGCTGCACCAACTATGCAACATACTACAACTTCGTATTTATGCCATTCTTGACAACAAATCACAGGATCATCATGAAACACTCAATATATAACGAGTAAGAGCATTTTACGCCATTAGAGATAACATATCCAAGACTCATCTTGGAATACTCAATATTTAACGAGTTATAGCATTTTCCGATATTCCGCCCCCGATTACCGCTCCCTAGGGCTGCGTCAACTATGATACGTACTAAATCTTTGTATTTACGCCATTCTCTAAAACATATCCAAGGCTGATCGTGGAATACTCAACATTTAACGAGTTAAAGCTTTTTTCGATATGCCACCCACGATAACCGCCTATTTACGGCCGCACAAATTATGTGACATAATTCATCTTAGTATATATGCCATTCCCAACAACATATCCAAAGCTCATCGTGAAACGCTCAGTATTTAACGATTTATAGCCTTTTTCGATATGCTGCCCCCAATTACCGCCTTCCTACGACCGCACAAACTATGTGACATACTAAGTATTTGTATTTACGCCATTCTCCATAATACATCCAAGGCTCATCGTAAAAAAACTTATAAAATGAAATAGTTATAGCATTTTTCGATATGCCGCCCCCGATTTCCACCTCCTTAAGGCCGCGCAAACTATGCCACATTCCATATCTTTCTATTTACGCTATTCTCGACAATATATCCAAGGCTCATCTAGGAACACTCAATAGGTAATGACTTATAGCATTATTCGTAATGCCTCCCACGAATACCGCCTGCCTACAGCTGCTCGATCTTTTTGACAGAGTACATCTTTGTATATACTTCATTCGCAACAACATATCCAAAGCTAAACGCCAACCTGATGGCCGGTTATTCGAAACCAAGTATCACATGTTCTATTACTATCCATCTAGAACATATTTCCAAAATTTCTAGGTGACAGGATTCTTAATAACAATATTGCTGAAACATTTGCCATCCCCAACGCCACCCAGCTTGCAGGTTATTCGAAACCAAGTATCACATATTCTATTAATATCCATTTAGAACACATTTCCAAAATTTCAAGATGGCAGCATTCTTAATAACAATATTGCTTAAACATTGCCAACCCCACCGCCATCCTGATGAGCGGCTATTCGAAACCTAGTATCACATATACTATTAATATCCATTTAATACACATTTCCAAAATTTCAAGGTGGCAGGATCCTTAATAACAATATTGCTGAAACATTGCCACTCGCACCGCCACCCCGACGGCGAAACCAAGTATAACATATTCTATTAATATCCATTTAGAGCATGTTTCGAAGTGGCAGGATTATCAATAACAATATTTCTGAAATATTGCTACCCCCACCGCCAACCTGACCGCTGGTGATTCGAAACCAAGTATCACATAATCTATTACTATCCATCTAGAACATATTTCCAAAATTTCAAGGTGGCAGGATTCTTAATAACAATATTGCTGAAATATTGCCACCTCCACCGCCTCCATGAATCTCTGTTATTTAATACCAAATATTGCATCTTCTTCTACTAACTACATAGAAAATATAACGATAGGTTTACCACTGTTCTCGGAATTACACATCATTAGTGAAATGAAATGGCATCATAATTATACTCTAAAAACTATAGTGTAAACTTAAAAACACAATAAAAATGAATGAACATAAGCAAATTAAACGCTAATGACATAATAGTTTTTGGCGCCCTTGTTCCTAATGAAATTGATACTTCATCCGACTATTAATTTCTTGAGTCAAAACATTGAAAATAAAATATTCAATTTTTCAGAGCGGGTGTCCTTTTTGTGAAATAAACTAGTTTGTCCAACGTATCTTGAATGCGGATTCAATCACGACAATTTATTACTCCTTTTTTTCGAACGACCTATAGATATGAGTAGGTATATGGTTTTCTCAAATATAAGATTCGACCAAATGTTATCGATAGATCTACAGATGGAGCCTTTCAAATGATAAAGTGTATACCTTAATCATTGTATATAGATCTAAATGTAATGCCTCAATATATTCTGAAGTCAATTATCACACAAATATTTCCATAGATGGCGCGAGCGAGATTCATAACCTCCTGCATCCGCCAAATATATAGCCGCGAAATAAAGTAGCTAGAAATTTGAGCAGGTGTCGCTGAAATAAAATATGATCTAAAATTATGTTTCAACATAACAAAATAATGTCTTCAAATTAATCGAGCTATAACGCGAATGCATCAAGATATGTATTGTGTTGCCTTTTCGGAACATATATATATATATTTGTCGCGCTTGTTTCCCTGGACCTAATCATATCAATTAGCCCAAATGTATTTAATTTTCGAATTTTTGATCTCAAAAGTTTAGTTTCGACACATTGATCAAAGAATCCGAAGTCTACCTTAATTCTGGCCGGCCAGCTGTAGGCACGATTAGTCTCGAACGAAATGAGTTACAGAATTCACATTTGCAGGGTCGTTTTGGAGTCCAAATGCTCCGTTTCGTATTTTTCAAACAGTAAGTTGCGTTCGATGTCCGCTTTGCGAGGTTATCACATTTGTGATTGTGCATGCATCGATAATTGCTTCATTATAAACTTTGAAATTATGTCATTAATTTTCCATTGTTATTTTCAATTTTCAAATTCAGCTAATAAGCTAACATAACATTTACTGATTCTGAGGCGGTACGAAGTTCGCCGTCCAGCTTGTGCAGATATAATGTACCGAGTAGGTACCGATTTTGCAGTAACGGACTACAATGGTTAGAAATTAATAGTATTCTACTAAATTGGATGGAGTACATCTAATCATGCCAAAAGTTGAGACTGTCTGGGAGAAATGTGCTAGCCAAATTTTTTGATTTAGTGATAAAGACTTGGTTAATATTGGCATGATTTATCTTCGTTACCAGCATTTGTAATTATGGATATCGAAAATAGCACATGTAGAAAACTGGATATTTTTTAGCATATCTGCTGAAGATTACTGGGTACGAAGAGTAGAATAAGCTAGTAAACAATGATTCCAATATACATGTCAACAAGACACAAGACTTCACATCAGTTGTCAAATTCATACCTATTATGACGCAAGTATATTAGAAAGAAATCGTATGATACTCGGCAACCTTAAGTTTCCCAGCAAATTAGTTTGCAATGCATTTTATTGCTTGTCTTGTCATTGCAATGTTGTGTCAGCGATTTAATTAGTAAATATGGCCGACATGTATGTTGTGGGAAGAATAATAAAGAAACTTCAGAGTTTTGGAAAAGAAATCCCAGAAAGGAACCTTTTAATATTAACGAGATATTTTAATTTGTCCGATATAGAGCTTATACAGGGTGGTCCGCGAGTAACTGTACAACGTTTATTGGTGAATAGCTGGTACCTTGGGGAGCCAGAAAACAACAATCAAATATGGGCTAAGTCTTTTCGTTTCTGAGATACAGGGTGATTTATTGATTTTGGCAAAACATTCAGATAGCTATAACTCCTGAACCGTTCTACGTATTCGCTTCAAATTTGGCACGTGTTGTCATCTCAGGCCATCAAATTGTTCATATACACCGCACCGAAATTGTACAGACCAGGACTAGGAAATTTTGATTTTTACTTCCAGGTCAAATAAAACACCCTGTACATGGAATGCCAAATTTTCGGATTCACCATCGGATTCTGCATAGATTTTCCTGCCAAATTCCGTTTTCCGCGTGAACGGCACACCTCCCGTTCATTTTTTTTCTCGAAAATAAGATCACACCTCCGAATATTAAGTGGTGTTACGGACCTGCATTTTGCAATAGGAAGCTCATGACATTAAATTCGGTTATAAAAACATTTTTTATATTGAGAATCGAACTGAACATAAATAATAAAACAAAAATTAAAGAAAAAAAAAAGAAATTCAAAACACATTTGAATAACTTTCGAAGCAAAACTTTGATTAAAGTTGATTTTCAAAATTCCCCCGTTTTCATCAATACATTTTCTTGCTCTAAGTCTAAGTTGATTGACAGCTTTTCTAATGGTATTAGGCTGGTTCCGTATCTCGCTACAACTTAATTCTATTGCAATAGGAAGCTCATGACATTGAATTCGGTTATAAAAACATTTTTTATGTTGAGAATCGAAATGAAAATGAATAACAAACCACAAATTATGAAGAAAATGAAGAAATTCAATATTCATTTGAGTACATGTCTATCTCTCGAAACAAAATATTTATTAAACTTTGTTTTCCGTACCAGCATCGCATAGACATTCTGCTACATGCAACCACAAATAAAATAATCCGTAATATTATGTCCAGACTACAGAAATATTCCATTTGACAGTCATTGTTATATCAATTGAATTTTGTTGCTAGTTGTTAGTTTTTAAATTTGTTTTTCAATTATGCCTCGTTTTTCGAATGTTGAGTATTGCGACATGGTACTTGTTTATGGTTTCTGCAATTCGAATGGGCGAGCAGCGTCGAGAGAATATTGTAGAAGGTATCCTGGTAGAGCAGTTCCTAATCACCAAACTTTCGAAAATATCAGCCGTTCTTTGCGAGAAAGAGGAAAATTTCCTTCCCACCAAAAGGAGAGACCTTCAGATGGAAATGAAGAACAAATTTTGAATGTGGTCGAATCAAATAAAAGTATCAGTACTCGACGGATTAGTAGCAGGTTGAACATACCTAAAACAAGAATTATTCGTGTACTTAAAAAAGAAAAGATGCATGCATATCATTTGAGTAAAGTTCAAACCTTAGAACAAGGAGATGAAATGGCGAGACTACAATTCTGCAGATGGATAACCAGGAATGTTCGGCAGATCAATAGAATTTTATTCACTGACGAGGCCCAATTTACGAAAGATGGAATATTCAATTCTAAAAATGAACATTTATGGGCGAGACAAAATCCAAGAGGTATAAAGAGGCGCAACTCGCAGCACAAATTTTCTGTGAACGTTTGGTGTGGTGTTTATGGCAACAAATTTGTAGGTCCCGCTTTTCTGCCCCCACGTTTGAACGGAGATATTTACCTTGACTTTTTGAGAAATAAACTTCCACAGTTACTG
The DNA here is from genome assembly GCA_937662695.2 of Halyzia sedecimguttata. Lineage (NCBI taxonomy): Eukaryota > Metazoa > Arthropoda > Insecta > Coleoptera > Coccinellidae > Halyzia > Halyzia sedecimguttata. The sequence goes on along the minus strand of OW569418.2, from coordinate 4,243,460 downwards.
AACGATGCCAGCATAAATATTAGAGGAATGTACTTTCAGCAAGATGGTGCTCCAGCACACTCAACTAATAGCGTTATTCAGCATCTTAATAATGCATACCCGCTGCATTGGTTTGGCAGGAGAGGACCCTATAATTGGCCTCCTCGATCGCCAGATCTGACTTGCTTAGACTATTTCGTTTGGGGTTGCTTGAAGCAGAAAGTATATGCTGAGGAAATACGTAGCAGGGAACATCTTATTGAAAGAATAGAATTAAGTTGTAGCGAGATACGGAACCAGCCTAATACTATTAGAAAAGCTGTCAATCAACTTAGACTTAGAGCAAGAAAATGTATTGATAAAAACGGGGGAATCTTTGGAAATCAACTTTAATCAAAGTTTTGCTTCGAAAGTTATTCAAATGTGTTTTGAATTTCTTTTTTTTTCTTTAATTTTTGTTTTATTATTTATGTTCAGTTCGATTCTCAATATAAAAAATGTTTTTATAACCGAATTTAATGTCATGAGCTTCCTATTGCAAAATGCAGGTCCGTAACACCACTTAATATTCGGAGGTGTGATCTTATTTTCGAGAAAAAAAAAATGAACGGGAGGTGTGCCGTTCACGCGGAAAACGGAATTTGGCAGGAAAATCTATGCAGAATCCGATGGTGAATCCGAAAATTTGGCATTCCATGTACAGGGTGTTTTATTTGACCTGGAAGAAAAAATCAAAATTTCCTAGTCCTGGTCTGTACAATTTCGGTGCGGTGTATATGAACAATTTGATGGCCTGAGATGACAACACGTGCCAAATTTGTAGCGAATACGTAGAACGGTTCAGGAGTTATAGCTATCTGAATGTTTTGCCAAAATCAATAAATCACCCTGTATCTCAGAAACGAAAAGACTTAGCCCATATTTGATTGTTGTTTTCTGGCTCCCCAAGGTACCAGCTATTCACCATTAAACGTTGTACAGTTACTCGCGGACCACCCTGTATATGCAACCTGTATATGATTCTTACTAAAAACTGTTATTACGTTTAAGGTAGTATTTAAACATATTTCGTTTCATATTCCTTACAAGTTACTCAAAAATTGTTCTATGAATTGATATATCATTTGGTGCTATACTATGATCTAATATGCTGACGTGGTATGATGAATGGGAAATACAAAAATCTAGCTCCTTGTGACTTTGCTGAATTGGATTACTGCGAAATAGTAATACAATGTTCATTCATTTTTTGCGCTCTTGTTCATTAGTCTATTTTATATTTCGCTAGGAAATTCGAAGGAATTTTTAATCCATAATTCCCCCTATCTCAAATGCTGTAGCCGGACTATTTAGGGAATTCCAAAAAATGAAAGACGTGTAAAGACTGCTCTGCACGAGATAACTAGTTTTTGTGAGAATTTTGTGCATAATAAACATTGACATGTTTATTAGATTTCTATTGAAAAAATGGGTTCAAGCCCTGTGGACAGGAGATTTCTGGAGCTCTATTTCAAACAGATAAATTATATCTCCGAAAGTATTGGTTTCTCAGAGTTGGGAATTATATCAATGTATTCTTATGATAGAACTGCATCATAAAGGAAATTCAATTCAAATAATAGTTTATTTATCAAGATTAAATGAGCAATCTGAGAATGAGAACTGCACCATGGAAGAAATCAAATTAAAATAGCTGAAATGAATTTGACTCTCTGTTATAGAACAGGATGACATGTACGAGTATGAACACAGATCATATAATAAAGCTTAGATAGAATAATGATAACATTCTGTGGAAACATAGAAGTACTATTCATTATTGAAATTTCGAAAAGTCATATCTTCGAAAGTATTAGCTTGTTGGAGTTGATAATGATATCAATGGATTTTTATGGTGAAACTGCATCTTAAATAAAAATTGAATTTGAAATTTGTTATTAAAAAAAAATTTTTTTTTTCATTTCTCCGAAACCATCTGGCCTATTTTGCCCACTAACGAACTTAGCCGAGATATTCATCTCCCTAACCTACTCTGAAAATTTCAACTGCCTAGCTCATTCCGTTCGAGAGTAATCGTAAAAAAAATGTTTTAAATTTTCAAAAGATTTTTTTGACACTTTGCGGTAACCTGGTCAATACAAAACTTCACGCATGTATGTAGGTTATGATTCTACAATTCGATGCTAAATTTCAGATAGATCGAGTGATCGGTTTCGGAAATATTCATAAGAAATATTTTTACTAAAATCAGCCATAACTCCGAAATTGCTCGATGGATTTTGCCCATTAACGAACTCAAACCGAGATATTTACGCTCCAAACCCACCTTGCAAATTTCAATCCTCTAACTCTTTTCGTTCGAGAGTAATCGAGCCTACGGCCGGCAGGCCGGCCGTACCCGCCGGACAGAATCGATTTTGACCTCGGATTCTTGATCAGTGAGTCGGACCAAATCGTTTGAGACCATTTTCAGCCAGAAATTCTAAAATTATAGTCATTTGGGCCAATTGATAAGCACTCAGTTCCGAGGAACTAGAGCGCCAAAAATTCAAATTTTTCGTTATTACCCTACAGCTACTAAAAATTCTGTTGGCTATAATTTTGATTCAATTTAACAAACACCTCTACCCTACCCAATGTGTGGTAATTCGATTAACCAGTTCTCGAGCAATGAGTTCGACAAATATCTAAAAAAAATCAAAAAGCACCTGTATAGCCGAAACGAAACGCTTCTCGAGTTCAAAAGTTCAGGAACGGACTCCTCATAGAATAGCCTATTTGTTGTTCAACCATGTATAATCGATCACCGGACACTTTGTTTAATCATAAGAAAATTCTTCCTTGTCTTTCGATCACGTTTCTTTATTTTATTTTCCACAACATATACATCAGCCAAATTTGCTACTTTGAACACTATAATAACCACCTTATTTATGGATTTGCACCAACAAGAACATGAATTATGTGGTTGACAAGAGTACTTAGGTAAAATAAAATTAACTCCTCGACTTCACCTGAGTACTCTCCCGCATGCTAACCTGTTTTAAGCAGATTTTCTATGAATATGTCCCAATAAATCCCAAATATATCATTCACATCGTTCTATACATTGGTTCCAACGTAAAAAATACTACAAAATATTTATTCAAGATTTCTAACGAATTTATATTAGGGAATTATTCGGTCATATTTGTAAAAAGCCTTTAAATATTTTATGATTATTCGCGCTTATTCCCCGGCATATCGTTTGGCAGTATTTTTTCTTGACATATTATCTGAATAAAATAGAAGAACCAGAAAATAATATTTTTTGTGTGCAATGCCGCATTTTTCATAGTCTCCCAGGGTGGCTCTTAGGGTAAAACCGAACCTGGGGATCGGTCGAAGTAGGTACCTGCTGTATACTGTGAAAGAACTAATGGAAACCAAATTTGTGCGTCCAGTCGCATGCCGTACAACAAGATAACTTTCGAAAAGTATATGTGGAAGACATATGGCTGCTGCGAGGTGGGTTAATGCGTTAACACCGAACTTTCGGTGTCACCGGTTAATGTCGAAATGCTGAACGTAAATCGGCAAAATCCGCCAATTGTTCCAGAGTTGGGCTGGGAATCATTAATGAATGATTTGAATACACAAATATTCATTGAATACTTATTGACTGCATTGTGTATCATTTATGAAGTTACGAATAGATGTTTGAATGATAATTTAACCATTGTATTTAACTGACTATTCAGGAATAATTGCAAATTGTTTGATGCTCAAACTTTATAGCTGCACTTCAGAATTTTCCTTAATATTCAGACGTCTGAAGAGTGATATCCAAATAACGAAGGTAATAAATTTCAGTACCTATCGTAATATCGTAATATATATTTCGATACATTTCTGGGTAATTTTTCAGAGCTAGATAGAATTAATATTGATTTATAGATAACGAATGGATCTATGTTGAGCACCATAGAAGGTTTTACTGAGGTACCCCTGGGGTAATTTCACGTCGGTCAAAGAAAAAAAGTCCTTTTCTTCTTTGATAATTAAAGAGTCTGGAAATGATCGTATACAGGAAACCCAAGTAGAGTTCTGAATACTGTTAAAAACTACCTTTTAGACACCATTAGCAGCATTATTAAATGTTCTTTTATGGGTTTTCTCTCCGAAACGTTGATGTTGTTTCATTGTTAGGCATCATTGTTCTAAACATTGCTTCTGACAAATATCTGTGTTTCCAACGTAGAAAAAATTAATAAGAATTGAAAAATTACTCATATCGGTATTCCTTGGCGGGAACAATAAATTTATAGCATCGTCACTAAGAAAAAAAATCGCAGCACTTTTGAAATTTTCTGAGATTCAAATATTCTGAATATGCGAATCTTTATAATTTTATTCAATCAGAACTGAAGAACAGAACTAGTTCCTGTGTAACTGGAGATAAAGTATGTATTTCAATACATTTTGATGTTGAAGGTAAAATATAATTTGTTAATGTTCTTAGGGATCACATTTTTCCACATTCATAATTTGGATTAATGGAAATAGTAATCGAGTCACTAAATTATTCGAAAATTTGGTTATCACATTACCTCTTGCTCAAATTTTGTCTTTGGACCAGTGAAGAAAAGAAAACTATAGAGAAAGAATTTCATAAACATTTACAGGAAGTAGGTGGTAGGTTGGTTTGGAACCGTGCAAAAAATTCTGAAACATTTTTCAGAATTGAAGAATAGAACTGTGGAAATGGTAAAAGCATGGGTCAACAACGTTTTTAAATTCGCTAAATTATATCTGCAATATAAATCGATTCGAATTTCCAGCTTACGGTGGCGTATGAGAATGTCCCAATAAGTAATTTCCAAATATTCCAAATACAATAGAGAGTCGATTATTTGGCTCTCATTTATATGGATTCGTGATTATCCGGTTTACAAACCAAGCATGGTAGACTAGTACATAAATACATAGGTGCGTACGTAGTGCGTTCGAAAATGTACCTGTTAATAATATCTTAATAAACATTGATTTTTGTTGATAAGTTTAATTTGTTTATTAGCTTTTTTCGATTATCTGTATTTCCCAACGACAACAATTAGTCTGGTTAATCGAGCTTCCGCTGTATATCATTCACCTCTCATTATACCTGCGTTAGTCCCAACTTGAAATATATGTTCTGGAATTATTGGGTCATATTAAGATGATATGAATATGATCAAGCTCAGATGCTGATTAACTGTACGTCAATGCTCTTCCAATTTTTGCGCCATTATTTGCAATTCAATAACTGACTTAAATAGAAGAATCCGAAAATTTTGAACATCTGAGTTCTTCCATACGCCTTAAATGCATATTTTTTTCTTTCGTTTGAAAAATATTTTCATCAATATAAAATTACATAAGGAATACGAGAAAAGTATTCAAAATAGTCGAACGTTGAAAACAAACATCAGAAAGAAAATATATATGTTGCAAAAATGCAACACAATCCATTTATTGATGCATTTGCGATATTTGTGGATTAATTTGAAGTAATAATTTTTGCTATTGACACGAAATTTTACGTCTCATTTCATGTCAGGGAATCCTGCAAAAAGTATTTATTTCGTAGTTATACATTTGGCGGATGCGAACATCATGATTCTCACTCGTGCCATCTATGGATATATTTTTGTGTTATATTTCTTCAGAATGCAGTAAAGTATACGCTTTACTCCTTTTCTAGAGATATTGGTAATCTCAGGTTCGCGTAATAACAAATTAAAGTGATAGCATCCACTTTCAAAATGCAGGGTGTTGTATAAAATTGTGTACTCAAGGGAATGGAGGAGATTTTGAACACTTAAAACAGATTAAAAATTTTATGTTTTTAGTGAAATTGATTTTAATTTTTCTCTTGTGATTATGTGTTCAATTAATAATTTTAGCAGTAATTTACACCAGCTCCAGAAACTACTTCATGAATTTCAAATCGAAATATTCGAAAAACGTTACACAATCCCTACCAAGTTTTACCAATAGTACATTTTTGGTGTAAAATTGAAGGATGGTAAGTTCACTTGAAATAAACCTAACCTCAAGAAAGTTAGACTTAAAAATACTTGTTTGGATCTGTCTAACTAGCGCCTTCTATAACAGTAAGATATAACATGAAATTCATATGAGTGTCCGAAAAGTATTTTGTACAGCATTTTCGTACAATTTTGCCGGTAGGATCAAATATATCCCACCACACTAGAAATAAACTAACCTTGTATTTTCCTGTACATAGGACATCAAAGTATGAATCGTCTCCATTATATCAAGGCATCAAACTTTTTAATCATTTACCGCAGTGCATACAATCAATGAATGTAATTAGATTTAAGAAAGTAGTTAAGGAAATATTGTTAAAAAAATGTTTCTATACAGTTAGTGAGTATTTCAGCGACAAGCTCGTAAATTACTGATTTCTTCCATTTTGACCTGTCCTATACATAACCTATTGTGTCTTAAAGGATTAATAAATTATTATTATTATTATTATTATTATCCAAAAAAATTTTTCACACATTTTTCCAAGTCACGAGCCGAAATTATTTGAAGCTTTCTGTATATATGAATTAATTAAATGTCATCCTTCAAGATATAGACCTCTCCCAAGGCTGCGTTGCGTTAATTTGAAAAAAACTTCAATAGAAAGTTTTAAGCTTAAGAATTCATAAAAAAAAATTGCGTTGTGTTGTATTTTCATTATTTAAAATTTTTGGATGTCCAGCATTTTTTTTTAACAAGTTCCAATGAATTTTAGAATATATGTATTTCCAAAATTTCACGGAGGTCGTTTTCGTAATATAAATATTGCTAAGACAGTAATGTTCCAGTATGACACATAGCACGTTCCACCTCTAACATTGCTCTGACAGGCAGGATTCTTACAAAATATTTTGCCGAAACATTGCCACCTCCACCGCCACCCTGACGGCCGGCTATTCGAAATAAAGGATCACATTTTCCATTACTATCCGTTTAGAACATATTTCTTATATTTCAAGGTGGGTGGAATCTTAATAACGATATTCCTGGAATATTGCCACCCCCACCGCCACCTTAATGACATCTTTTCCAAAACCAAGTATCCCAAATTTTATTACTATCCGTTTAGAACATATTTCCAATATTTCAAAGTGGCAGGATTCTAAATAACAATTTTGCTGAAACTTTAGCACCCGCATCGCCATCCAGACGGCCGGTTATTAGAAACCAAGTATAACATACTATATAACTATCCATTTAGAACGTATTTCTAAAATTTTAAGTTGGCAGGTTTCTAAATAACAATATTGCTGAAACCTTGCCACCCAGGCGGCCGTTTATTCCAAACCAAGTCACATATTCTATTATTATCCATGTAGAACATATTTCCAAAATTTCAAGGTAGCAGGATTCTTAATAAAAATATTGCTGAATCATCGCCACCTACACCGCCACCTTGAGGGCCAGATATTCGAAATCAAGGTTCACATATTCTATTCCTACCCATGTAGAACAATATTGCTGAAGCTTTGCCATCCCCACAGCCATCCTGACGGCCGGATATACGAAACCATGGATCACATATTCTATTACTATTCATGTAGAAAATATTTCCAGAATTTCAAGTTGGCAGGATTCTTAATAACAACATTTCTGAAACTGTACCACCCACACCGCCACCCTGATGCCCCGTTATTCGAAACCGTGGGTCACATATTCCATTACTATCCATTCAGCACATACTTCCGAAATTTCAAGTTGGCAGGATTCTCAATAACAATATTGCTGAAACTTTGCCACCCCTACAGCCACCATGAAAGCCAGATATTCGAAACCAAGAATCACATATTCTATTACTATCCATTCAGCACATACTTCCGAAATTTCAAGTAGGCAGGATTCTTAATAACAATATTGCTGAAACTTTGCCTCCTCCACCGACACCCTGACGGCCGGATATCTGAAACCATGTATCACATATTCTATAACTATCCTATTAGAAAAAATTTCCAAAATTTCAAGGTGACAGGATTCTTAATAAAAATATTGCTGAAACTTTGCTAATTCTACCGCCACCCTGACGGCCGGATATTCGAAACCAAGTACGACATATTCTATTACATTTAGAACATATATCTCAAATTTCAAGGAAGCAAGATTTTTAATAACAATATTGCTGAAAGATTGCCACCCCCACCGCCTCCCTGACGGCTGGATATTCGGAACCAAGTATCACATATTCAATTATTATCCATATGGATAATAAATCCAAAATTTCAAGTTGGCAGGATTCTTAATAACAACATTGCTGAAACTGTACCACCCCCCACCTCAACCCTGACGCCCCGTTATTAGAAACCAAGGATCAGATATTCTTTTAGTGTCCATTTGGAACATATATAAAAAAAATCAAGTTTGCAGGATTCTCAATAACAATTTTGCTGAAACTTTGCCACCGCCACTGCCACCCTGACGGCCCAATATTCGAAACCAAGGATCACATATTCTATTACCATCGACGTAGAACATATTTCCAAGATTTCAAGTAGGCTGGATTCTTAAGAACAGAATTGCTGAAACTTTGCCATCCCTACCACCACCCGGACGGCTAGATATACGAAAATATGTATCACATATTCTATTACTACCCTTTTAGAACTTATTTGCAAAATTTTAAGATGACAGAATTCTTAATACTAATATTGCTGAAACTTTGCCACCCTGATGGCCAGATATTCGAGAGCTAGTATGGCATATTCTATTATTATCCATATAGAAGATATTTCCAAAATTTCAAGGAGGTAGGATTCTTAATATCCATATTGCTGAAAATTTGCCATCCCCACTGCCTTCCTGAAAGCTAGATATTCGAAACCTAGTATGACATATTCAATTACTATCCATTTAGATCATATTTTCAAAATTTCAAGGAGGCAGGATGCTTAATAACTATATTGCTGTAACTTTGCCACCCCCACCGCTACCCTGACGGCCTGTTATTCGAAACCAAGGATCACTTATTCGATTACTACCCATGAAGAACATATTTCCAAAATTTCAAGGCGGCAGGATTCATAATAACAGTATAGCTGAAACATTGCCGCCTCCACCGCTACCCTGATGGCCGGATATTCGAAACCAAGGATCACTAATTCTATTACTACCCATGTAGAACATATCTCCGAAATTTCAAATTTGCAGGATTCTTAATAACAATATTGCTGAAACTTTGCCACCCTCACCGCCACCCTGACGGCCGGATATTCGAAACCAAGGATTACATATTGTACACACTGATGAAACCTGTTATATTTATCTTAAAAGTATTCCTTTTATCACTCAAATTTAGTTAATATTTATTTATTCGGACAACTCCTTGAATTCACCATTAGGTCACTGATAGGTGATTTCGAGGAGTTCTCGCCAAACTACCCAGCTATCATATAAAAAATCCTCAAAATAACCATCTTGTTACTGGTTCCTCAAACTTACCACTTTATATCCGAAAGTTCCTCGAAATGACCATTTCTCTATTTTGTATATAGTAGTCACTTTGAGGAGCTCCTCGAAATGACCACTAGTTCCTCAAAATGACCATTTCACTAAATTTTTTCTCCTCGAAATTACCACCTGCACTATATATATATATATATATATATATATATATATATATATATATATATATATATATATATATATATATATATATATATATATATATATATATATATATATATATATTGGAAGGGTAGTCTTGACTGACTAGTTGAAGAAAAACGGAAAAAATATCTCGAGGATGCAGTCAAAAGTTTAGGGTTGGTTTTAAAGAATACTCTTTGTCATTTGGTCGAGCTTTCGGAAATGTTTATTTCCTTTTTCAATCATTTATTATCATAAAAGGTTGCTTAAAGAAATGTTTTTCATCAAAAGTGACACTAACAGTATGAACAGAAAAACTGACTTCAACAATTTGAGTAACATCTACAACTATATTTTGAAATTCGAACTTTTTCCTCCAATATCTCACAACAATATTCAACTAAAATCTGGTCTTTTCTGAATTTTATCTGTCACATTCCGTAATTTTTCAAATTTCTATATTTTCAAATTTCCCGCGAATTTTAGGTTGGTAATACAGTTGGTATGACTCTGTTGACACCTAGGCTCACACCTGACAGCTGACACTGACAGTCTGAATTTTGAGTTCATTTTCAATTTCAGCTGTTCCAACGTGTTTTTTGGCTTTTGTTTCAAATAAATAAGATTTTTCTGGATTGATTGGTGGTGTACCTTAAAGTTTTTATATTGTAACAAGGTATTATGTCTGTTTTTGTTCGTCCATGACGTTTGACTTTTCACGGAAAACCTCAAGTTAGTAAGTACATAATCTATAACCTATGTTTTTTTGAAAAACCTTGTTCACGTTTCAAATTGTTTTGTAGATGTCTTGAAAAAGGAAATAAACATTTCCGAAAGCTCGACTAAATGACAAAGAGTATTCTTTAAAACCAGCCCTAAGCTTTTGACTGCATCCTCAAGATATTTTTTCCGTTTTTCTATATATATATTTTCAGCTTGCAATTAAACGTTTTAATAGTATGAGAAATATTTTTATGCGTTTTTTGTTAGTGCAATCTAAAAACAAGAACAAGTTAGCTGTTTATCAATAGACAAAAACCTTAAGGCAAAATTATTTCGAAAGTTAATGTGTCTTGCCATCAAGTTCTAAAATATTAAGTTCTTTAGTCTCGCTGCTACAATTATGGTATGTCTTGTGTTAACAAAGATTCCTTCTGCATTGAAATAATGTACCACAAAGAAAATTATAGGTTTTTCTTCATATTCACTTCTAATACTTACATGTTACTTTACAGACACAGTTCAGAAGTCGCCCACGAATCAATTATTGAATAATACTTTCTCCACTATCACACATTATTGTAGTGGGAACACAGAAATAAAGTTTACAACGAAAACAGTTGATTCTGCTAACTCGCCCAAACTCGTAAGATCTTATGAGGGGTGTATCCTCGGAAGACCCAGGAGTGTCAGTATAATTATATAATGAATTTTCAAAGTTTAAGAATTCTCAGATTATTGAAAATATAAGGTAAGATGTTCCTAATATCTTTTTCCAAAAATATAAAGCTAAATGTTATCTATGTATGCAGGATGACATTCTTATTTTGTAGGGATATTTTTATTATTTTACTAAAAACTGTATACAGCTTATTCGACTGATAGTCATCTCAGATTAAATATATCCTTTCATATGAATTGAAGAATAGCAAATAAAAGAGTTGATACATTAATGAGAGATCATAATTGACTAGAGGAACTTATGTAGAAATATTACTGAACGAAACCTTGCAACTTTTTTTTTACTCTAAACTGGACGTAGTTTAGTTGATTAATGTTTATCTCAGAATGAATATATCATCTCATTTGTATCGATGAATAACGAATAAAATAGCTGATAAATTAGGAAGGGGTTATGTTTGACTAAAGGAAGTTATGTAAAAAAATTATTTCATTAAACTTAATAACTGGGCATAATTAATCATTCTTTGGGAAGTTTGGAGCTGCCAAAATTTAGGAGGATCAAACCTATTGAGGAGGAGAAAAAGGATGAGATTATGTCCGTAGTTCCATTTCCTTCCAATGAATAATGACGAGCAACTGAATAATATAGAGGAATATTTATCGTACTAGGGGAATGATCAACTGTAAGTTGATCTAAGAAGAATATTATTCTCTATTGGGTTTTATAATATTATATTTTTCTTAGATAAATGAATTATTCAAGTTGGGAGGTCGTAGTTCTTATGATTTGGTGAAAAGAAATTTGAATTCAATAATATTGCTGCAGAATTTAATTGGCAAGGGAAGAAAAAAAAATAAGATTCGCCTTTAGTAATCTAAAATTAGCAAAGGCGCTAATTAATAACTAATGCTTTTCATATGATGTAGCAATTACTGCTGGTGCTATCTTTATCTGATGGTCAAGTTTTACTTCATGGTGTAGATACAACTCTGTTTGACCTAGGCTTACAGAAATTTGTTCATCTAATTATTCTTCATCAGGTAATTATTTTATTGCAGTTTTTGAATCCGAATATAATTTAATCGGCACCTCATATGTATTAATTTCTAAGTAATTTTATCAAAGTTTTCAGTCTTTATATATTTTATTTGAAATATTGGGAAAGCAGTAGATATTGTGTTCAATGGTCAACAAATATACTACGTAGTTGTATTAAACAGTCTCTACTCACAGAATATGAGCAAAATAATATTATTATTAGAGGACTAATTTCTATTAATGATAAGGTCAATTGTCCCATAGAATCAAGTAGAACAAATATGACTAACATCCAAGTTATTGATATGTGTTCTTCTTGACTAGAAAAGACCTTTTTATTTGCTTCCAATTGCTAATGAGGAGCAACTGAATAATATAGAGGAATATTTAAAGGATAACAGTAACTGTGGGTTAATCTTATTATTTTTTTTTACGCTTGAGAGGAAAAACCATTTATAGGCCCGCCTCAGGAGTCTGAGACTCTAGTTGTTGATTGGTTACTTATTAAAAGGCCTCTTGCACGTTCTTTGGAGTAGTTCTTTGTCTTGCCCTTACAACGCCCCTTAACAAAAGAAATGATTTGCAAGCGGCCTGCACAGTTCATGGGACCTGATGACTCGAAGTGATCCGAGCAACATCACCTTCTGTGTGCTAAATTCTCTCGGCCAGATATTTGCAGGCCAGAATAGTTTTCAATTCCGTCATGTAGTTCGCTCTCATTCCGCCTAGGCATCCTATGATTAGTACGACCATCCTAACCTTATGCCTTGGATACAGAATCCTCAATTGGAACATTAAATCCTTGTATTTTATCTCTTCTGTTTTTTTCTTCATCTTCTATTATTATAAATTATTATTATTATTGGGCTTTATTATATTTAATTATTTTAGATTATCCAAGCTGGTAGGGAGCAGTGTATATTATTTTGTGAAAGGATTTTTGAATTCCATAATATTGTCCAATGCATATGCTGTAGAATTCAGTTGGCGTGGGAAGAAAAAGGAAATAAGATTTCTAGTAACCTAAAATTAGCGAAGGTGCTTATGGTGAGTAATTATTTCCATATGATGAATTATTACTACAGGTATTATCTTCATCTGATGGTCAAGTTTCACCTGAAACATTGTGATGCGTATATGTATAAAATCAATCGACTTAGACTTCTAGAAATTTGTTTAAATAACTGCTCTTTATCAGGTTGATAATTTCATTACCGTTTTTGAAACTGAATATAATTTTATCGGAAAAACTAGAGGATGTATAATTTCTAAATCATTATGAAGGGTGTTCCATAAGCTACATGACCATTTTGTTTTCTATGAATATAGGTTCGATTCGTTTTCATTTAGAAGATTCACGCATTTCAAAAAAAATATTTTTTGAGGCAGAAGTATTGTGTCAATCTTTCTATTTTTCAACAATTAGCGATGTAAATTATGATGAACGGAAATAACAAATCTTAAGATTTTATGTGGTGGTGTATCATCGTTCTGATACCAATATTTACTACAATATTGAGCTCTAAGTCATAGATGAACTCAGAAAGGTTGTGTCCGAAAAATATGCAGTCAAACGATCATCTATTACATGTACTGAGATCAAGTCATCGTTCAAAATTGTACCTCAAACGTTGACACTAAAACATTGCTCAAGTCGTCTTGGTCTATTCGCATTTGTATTGGGTGCTTGTTGTTTATACCGTTCCTAGTAAAACCAACCATCGTCACATACTTTACAAACAAAATAAAAGGTATACTATTGACAAAATTGTAACCATTGTGATGTATTTCTAGAACCTACGTTCATAGGAAAAAAATGTTTAGAATTAGTCACTTGCCAAAATTTGTCATAGAGCTTGTAGAATACCCTGCATGTCTATTTCCATGATTTTTTTATCTGATCTATTTTCAAAATAAATATATTTTTGTAGATACTATAGATACTTTGATAACAGTTTGTTTCATTGATATATTCGATAATCTTTTGGCCAAATTCAAAGATGTTTTTCCTTCAAATTTAGATGATGCATACTTCTTTTTTCCACTCCTCAAATACAATAGATCAGGACATTCTTTTTTTTTCGATATCGTAGTTGCTTATTTTTGGTATAATTTTACGTTTGTCCAACTTTAGGCTACTCTCAAATTGGAAAATTAATAATTATTTTTCAAGAGCATATATTATATGCGTACGCGTATCCTCGGATGTTTTTTTTTTATTGTTTAATGGATATCCTCTCCTCTAGGAATCACACATACTTGATATCAATAATATTTCAAATTTCTTCCAATAATCCAATAAGTTGCTTTGACAATCGCTATTAAGAAAATAATGCTTATGCAAATTTCTCTTTCAGAATCTTCACCTACATCGCTGCATCTCTAGGAACCACACATACTTGATGACTATAATTTTTAAAATTTCTTCCAATAATCGAAGTTGCTTTGGCAATCGCTCTTACGAAAATAATACTTCTCCTTTAGAATCTACACCTACATGCATCGCTTCACTTCAAGTCAAGGCCGGCTTTATGGGAGAGCAACTGGGGCTACCGCTCTGGGGCCTACACAAAAGAGGAGCCCCACAATAGAGGCTTCGAAAAAAAAAAATTAATTCAGGGTATTAAACCCTAGTAAACGACTTTTCCTTTTGATATTTTTTTTATATCATAAAAAGCTTCTTAGAGGAATAAATTTCAAATATAACTGAGTAATAATTAAGTGTATTATATTTTCTGAGTTAGTATCTGAATTAAGGGAACTACATGTTCTTGGATCATGATAATTACATATATTTTTGGTGGATTTGCAAAATATATCAGAGGGAACTACTCAAATTTGGTGATGTAATAAAACTTATTTTTTTTCCTTCGTTAAATTAATTAAGACGTTCATAAAAATTTCCTAAATTTTATGTTTGACAAATTTTTTTCAAAAAAACTTAAAAATATTAAAATTTCATTTCTAATATAATTGTGACATGATGAATATTTTTTTACCAATCATGTTTCTTTTGTGAATAGATTTCTATATATCATTTCTATGAAAAATTACTCTCATTTTATTTGCTTCCAATTCTTTCAATCTATGATTATCTCTATCTCTATCTATGTTTATTCTCATTGTCTATTATATTGTATTAAATTATATTGTATTGTATATATGGTTCTTCAAAGTGTAGGAAAACTATGGTATATTAATTAAAATTAAATATTTTAGTTTAAATTAAATTATTTTCTTTCTTAATTTTAGTCAAGTAATTTTATACACTTTTGTACATTTTTGTCTCCATTTAATTTTTTTATAATAATCTGGCAATGAATATGATTTAGGTTTAATAATTTTTAAACCTTTCACTTTTTTTTGTGACGACCATATTTTTTTTTTATAATACTGTTACCTTCTGTAACGAAACTTTGATACTCTTGTAATAAATTTATGATTATTTATTTCAATTTACATATAATATTTCTTGTTTTAATACATTTTGTATATTAATTCTATTTTCTTTCATGTTTGCTCTATTAGACTCTTTATTGGTTTTCATTAAATATTGCATATATTTTTCACGTATCATTATATTTCCTTCTACATTCATTATTTTCATAGAGGCTGTATCTTCAGTATATTCTTTGTCATGATTATATCCGTCAAATTATGATTCAATTTATCTTTGTTCTCCTTGTATAAAATTATGATTAACTGTAAATATATCAATTTGTGTAATTTTTTCTACATCTTTTTTTTCCTGGTCTTCTTCCTATTTTATTAAACTTTTTCATGGTTTCCTTTAGAAAATTTATCATACTTGATTCACTTTTGTTCTGTTGTTTATTATTTTCTGGTTTTTTCTCTTCTTCGTCCCTTTGCTCCGCCATCAAAGATTTATTTCCATATCGTAATTTACAATGCGAATGAAGAAAAATTTTGTATATTAGATATAATAAAAAATATTTTGCGTGGAGGCGTTCCGCTCGAAAGAAGTTAAACTTCGTAATGTGGAAATGAAAATAGGAAGGGGTAGAAAACTACGCGCATCCGTTCGAGTGCTACGCATTCACTCTCGCTCTCTTTCTTTCAATTTCTCCTCCCCAGGAGCGTTGAAAATTCAACGCAACAGTGTTTTCATAACCCTTCCATGGTAGCGTCAAACGTTAAACGCAACCTTGTTGCAAGTCGCATTAGAAGTTTCACTTAAAAAAAAATTATCCATTCAAATGATTCAGGCTTTGCATTGGGCGAAAATTTGCTAATAAATATTCAATGTTATAATAATCGATTGAATAAAAGATCCGATCTTGATTAAATTTCAATAAGACTTTTCATAATTTGGTTGGATTCTGTTCTGAATGATCTTTGAAATTTATTATAATGAATTTGAAAAGTTTTAACAAAATAATTCATTTACCAGGAAGAGAACTTCAAGATTATAAAACTCTATGACTATGATCTATAATTACACTAACCATATCTATAATTACACTAACCATAGCCGGCCCAGGTGGTGCAGTGGGGATCAAGACCTACTGTGGTACCGGGGTCGCGGGTTCGAATCCCGCTCAGGGCATGGATGTGGTGTTGGGTTGTGTGAATGTCCAAAAATAAATTGAAAGAGTTTGCGATAAGATTATAACTGTGTAGATGGCCTACAGTTGCCTAGCACATAAATAGATAGAAAACAAAAAAACACTAACCATAATACGTCAACCAGCGATGCCAGATGTACCATAATTTATAGCTCAAATTTAGAGCATTCGGTAATTGTACCATAATAAATAATTGTACCATCATTTCGATCGATTCTTCCATTCAATATTTTTCTCAAAACTATTCAGAAAATATGTCAAGTCCTCCTATTAAATGGTTTCTTTCTGGGTTTTCTCTCCCAAATTCCGAAAAATATCACAATACTTCTCATTTAATTTTTAAAAAATATGCATATATATTATTGTACCATAATTTTGCCTAAAATTCCATAATTCTGGCATCGTTGTACCATAATTTTATTTTATATTCGACATCTGGCATCACTGACCTCAACATATAATCAGTATTTCCAATTTATGGATTTTAAGCCGAATTGTGGTTTTTTTTGTCCCAAGCGGATTTTCAAATTTTGCCCATTTTTTTGAATTTTTGTCAATGTATGTATTTTTTATTTGAACAAACTGGTAAAACTATACTCTTTTTATAGTTGAATATATTTCATTCTAATTTCCTATTTATTTGAACAAACTGGTAAAACTATACTCTTTTTATAGTTGAATATATTTCATTCTAATTTCCTATATTGTTGACCATGGAGTTCCGTTGGTTTTTTGAATCTTTGTTGGTGATCGAAGTTTTTATTGAATTGTCAGATGGTACCAAAATCGACGTATTTCAGGTTTTAGTGAAAGCTTAAGTATTAAAGTTAGGCAGATGAAACTTAAGCTGCAGAATTCACAAGGCGTTCAATCTCCGTTAAGGACTAACTGAGGTCCTCAGTTAAGGATAAATTGGGGATAATAAGTGACAATAAAGGATAAAGGTGGTGAAACAGGCCAAAGGTGGTGAAACAGGCCTGTTTCACCACCGTTAAATACGTTAACTGAGGCTGCGATTCAAATTTATCCTTAACTGAGGACCTCAGTTAGGACTTGACAGAGATTTAAACTCTTGACAATACTTTGTGAATACGGTGGATTGTATTTTATGAGTTTACTACTTACATTTTATTCGGAGAATTTGGTAACTCTTGTGTTGTTCAGTTTGAAATTATACTATACTTATTGAAAATGCAATATTTTTCAAAATAACATTTATGTCATCCATCGTCAGAGTTTTATTAGAATATATTTGGATTTTTTCCAGATATTTTATCTGAGCTCTAGTTATAATTTAATGAACAAAATTATTTTTTTGAGAGACTATGTTGATAAATTGAGAGTTAACATTGCCAAAAGCTGCATTTTATTCAGAGTTTTAAGAAATGTGTGTTGAGAGAACTTTGGTTCAAACGAATGTTCCGTTAATTCTGAATTCAAATTGTTTTCAACCTAAGCAGAATTATTTTTCTATTTTTGCAAGATAGTATGATTCAAAACTTCGAATATGTTAACATAATCAACAAATATTGAGTTTAATAAAGCTCGTTTTCCTTCACATATGTCTTCATTATACTATGAAATATGATTTCACAAATTTCTTCGTGTAATGATAGTACAGGTATAGATGCATAGAATATATGGTGCGGACATTCTTTGACATATTTTCGGTCGAAATGTGGTCCAAATCCAAATTTGGAGTCTTGAAGCAGAGCTAGTAAATTTGATTTAGAATTATAGTTTGAGGATATTTTGATTCGTCTCCGGTAGGTTTCAAGGATATTCACTAATGTTTCAATATTTTAATTCAGAAAGGAAAATCTCGTTGCTCGTAAGGTCAGGAGGGTTTGTTTGAAAACTAGATCTGGCCATTCTAAGCGATGATTATTCATAACTTCAGATCTTCGAAGAGCGCTACAGGACTATAATGTAGGGTGGTTATCATTTCCCATAGATACATGCTTCACATACTATTGTATAAATTGTCAGAAAATAAATTATATCTGTAGGAATTTTGGGAATAGGTGACACCTATTCCCAAGATTCCTACAGATATAATCGATTAGGGGTGAAGAATTTATATGGTAGAAAATAAATTATGTGGATGTAATCGTGAATTTGAACACTACATATAAGAAGCAGCAAAATAAAAATATTTCAAAAGCTAACTGCGATGTTATAATCATTTATAAAGACCCTGTATAAAGAAAATGCCTTGTGTATTGATGCGTGTAGAGTGCAGGTCCTTTTAAAACATATGTATATACGACATATGTTGCAAACTGGTTTGTATCTAGATTCATGTTGTTTGTAATTCTATACTACAGTTACAGTTGAGAGTTGAACATACAAAATGTCAGATGTAAGTAGAAAATATTTTTCAATTACTAGAACAAATGTCGGAAATATACATCATCATAGATCTTTTAGTTCATTGTTAAAATAATTCCAACATTACTAAATTGGAATTTGATATTTATATGTATATTACGATATACTTTCAAAATTGTATTAATATAGGTGTTACGTAGGAGCATAAAAATTCAATATCCCAGAAATTTATTGTAATATTCATCATTGTGGGCAGATTGATTCGGAGATATTCTTGTTTGAAATTTAATTTTATAATTTTCTACTAATATTTCTTAAACTGCCCAACGGATGTAGTTTGTGCTCAGACGTATGTCGGAATAATTGAAAAAAGCAGTAAGCGTTTTGAAATTCAGTTCTGTTGCAGAGAGACCTACTATTTAATATGATGCGGGTGTTGAGGGACTACGTAAGTATTAAATAAGTGTAATTCATTTCGATTCGGTATAAGAATGAAAAAATGAACAGGTACCTATGTAAAGAGAACTTAACTGAGAACAGAATGAAGTTCTCTATTGAAATCATGAAATTGAAATTCGAATGAGTGAATTATTTTTTGAGGATATCTGAGGTTGAATAATATATCTGAAGGTTCTGTGCGATAAACAATTGTCGAATTTTATGTGGTAAATATTAATGATATTTCTGCATGCTCGTTCTGCCAGGAACAGCGTGTTATCATTTTGTCAAGGTGTCTGTAAGTTTTTTATTCATATTTGAGAAACCATTCAAAATACATATTCAATTCCTTGTAAATAAAACTTTTTTATGTATGGTAATTTGCGATTGCTCAGTTACTTTTGAAACTCAGATCTTTACATATTATTATTTATTTCTGCATGTTTGTTGATTTATAAATATAATTGTTGAATAAATAGATTTTGTATCCATTTTATGAAAAAAAAAATGAGGAAAAAAAATTTTTGTAAGAACCATACCTCTAGAAAATTTTCAAAAGAATTACGAAAAAAAATTGGTTCAAGCATTGACGTGAAGTCAGGAGCTTTTGCGTGTATGTTCGATTGTCCATTCTTCTGTATTGAGCACCCTTAATCGAATTAACCATGGTAAATTATGTTGTCCACTCTCTTCTATTGGACACTCTTAATTCGAATTTACCATGGTAAATTCGAATTAGGGTTTTTTCGTATTTTTTATGGAATTTTCTAGGGGTAGATACGGTTCTTACAAAATTTTTTTTTCGTAATTTTTTTCAAATTTTCTAGGTGTACGGTTCTTACAAAATTTTAAACACGTCTTTATGTTGATTTTCTACTAATAGTTTCCAAACTTCAATTCGATGAGCGTATGTTTATTTTTTGAGTTATCGAGGAAATAATATTCCAGGTGGTTATAACTCGGAAGCCGTTAAACCGATTATGCCCGAAAACGAACTCAACTCTCCCATTCGGATACGCAACCTGCCCTGAAAATTGCAAGTCCCTATCACCTTTTGTTCGAAAGTTATCGAGGCAACGGTCATCCATCTAATGAACTCACACAAAGCTGCTCGAATCTCCAACAATAATTAATAGATCGTATTAAAACTTTAAACTTGGCAGTAGAGTTGGGTTCTAAAGGCTCTTGCAAAATTGCAGCAATTTCAGACGAATAATTAATTATACATAGAATTTTTTTTTTATTTTCAATGATTTCTTAAAAATTTTCTACAAACATAATCCTCACGAAATTTTGCAAGAATTTTTGAGTTGGCATTCTACAACTTATAACCATGTTTCAATTCAATCGGTTCAGTATTTTTCGAGTTAATGAAGAGAAAAAAACAACCAAATTTCAGATGGCTGCAATTCTAAAACCGTTTGGCCGATTATGCTTATAAACAAACTCAAATGTCCTGTTCTGATGCACATCCTAACCTGAAAATTTCAAGCCGCTATCTCTTTCCGTTGTCAAGTTATCGTGACAACAAAATTATTCTT
This sequence comes from Halyzia sedecimguttata, assembly GCA_937662695.2. Classification (NCBI taxonomy): domain Eukaryota; kingdom Metazoa; phylum Arthropoda; class Insecta; order Coleoptera; family Coccinellidae; genus Halyzia; species Halyzia sedecimguttata. Next base: position 4,222,491 of record OW569418.2, on the reverse strand, counting down.
CAATAATTTTTTTTTTAATAATTTTCTAGCCGTACGATTCGCACAAAATTTCACAACGTGCTTAGGATCTTCTACAACTACTCGTCAAGTTTTAATTCGATCGGATTTATATTGGTTGAAAACAAAATTATTACTCGGAAACCATTGGGCCGATTATGCCCATTAAGGAACTTGTCCGTCGTATTGGGATATGCCACCTACCCTGAAAATTTCAAGTCGTTAGCTCTTTCCGTTCTCAAGTTATCGTGGCCGTTATAACGGCTGGCCGGACAGAATCAAATTTGACCTAGAATTCTTCATTGGGGAGTCGAACCAAATCGTTTGAGACCATTTTCGTCAAAAAATTCGATAGTAACAGACATTTGGGCAAAATGATAATGCGATGTTCCCCAGAACATACGCGCAAAAAAAGATTTATATTTCTTTCTGTATGATAATGATATAAGTAATCATTAAAGGATACTGTGGGAGGTGTACTCATTATTAAAAGGTTTCTTTCTGGGTTTTCTCTCCCAAACTCTGAAAAATATCTATAAAATAAAAATTAATTATTTTGTGATTTGCTTCTGCGTAAGAAACACAAGATATTTGTCAGAAGCAATCAATCGAACAATGTTGCCTAACAAATAATAACGAAACAACATCAACGAAGAGACAAGTATATTGTAACGTTTCGGAGTCTATATCAGACTTCTTCGTCAGAATCTTAACGAAAATCTTGAGAATTATTTTGTTGATAGTTATTCTGAAATTCGAGAATTATTACATTGGCAGTATTTGAAAATCATAATATCTTAGTTTTACTTTGCATAGAAATTTCGAAGTTCCAACTCCTTTTTTAATAAATTCAGCCAAATATGGTTAATACCAATTGAGCAATTTGCAAAATTGCATTTTCTGTTCAACAAAATATAAGTTGACTTCTTAACTTTCCTTTTGATATAATCAGGTTCTGTCATCAGAATCTCTGTTTTACTTCAATTCATCATGCGATCTCCTTGGATTGTACATACATGTTCTGCTATTTTTGATTTCTGTATGCCCCTATTTCTCAAGTTGTTCTTAAGTTTTGACTTTTTATCTTGTATGAAGAAAATAAATGTAGTTTATTATTCATTCTGATAACAGGTTAATTTTGTTGATAAATATTTCTTAAATTTTAGTTCAGAGATAGAAATAGAGACGGTGGAGGGGGGAGAGGCGGGGGAGGAGCAGGAGGAGGAGGAAGAGGTGGAGGAGGAAGAAGAGGAGGAGGAGGAGGAGGTAGAGGAGGAGGTAGAGTAGGAGGTAGAGTAGGAGGTAGAGGTGGTGGAGGAGTAGGAAGAGGCGGAGGAAGGGGAAGAGGAAGAGGAGGGAGGAGTATAGGAGGAGGCGGAGGTAGAGGAAGTACAACAGGAAGATGGATTAGAGGAAGATGGATTAGAGGAAGATGGATGAGAGGGAGAGGAGGAAGGGGAAGAGGAAGGGGAAGAGGTTCTAACAACCCGGCCCCTCCAGTTGTAGTAGAGGCACCCCAGGTAGAAGAGCCGGTAGTGCCATCAGAGCCGGAGGTGGTGCCGGCACCTGGGGTAGCGGCTCCTCCTCCTGGAAGTACGGCTGGTACTGTACCGCGCAGTTCCTCGGAAGAGGAACTGTTACGGGAGTGCCATGCGTACTTCTGGGACGAGGAGGCAATGGAATAAAAGAATGAATAAAAAAAAATTTAATGATTTTTTTTTTATTTTAATAACCTTCTGAGTGATTTGTCTCCATTTTCCTTTAAGTGTAATATTATGATAACAACTTTCATATAATTGAATAATCTTACTACTTCAAGTGATAATATAGTAGAATTGTGGGGCTTGGAAGTGAAAGGGTTTAAGTGAATTTTTTTGAAATTCTCAGATAAATGGCTTCAAAGTTAATCGGAATATCAATATTCCAGAAATTAGTTCAGAAAACTGTGTTAATATTATAGATTTATGACAAAGTGTTTAATAGAGGCTAATAGAACATTATTATATCAGAAATTCTATCCTTCAGAAGTAATATTCTGCACTTAGATCATTTTTTTTAATGCACTTGAACCCTTTTACTTTCAGGCCTCCCAATTGTACTGGAATTTCACAGGATATTAATAAAACTTTTAGCTATATGGTTTCACTGAAATGGGTAAATATGTAAAAATATAAAAAAACTCTGATGATGTCATTTTATAAAGAATTCAAGAAAAACAATATTTGGAAGATCTATATCAGTTTATATTTGGATTTGAAGAATGGGCGTAAGCAGCTCCCATCCTGATAGGGGTATTATGACCGCAATGTTGCATTATTTCATTTCGAATGAGGGTAGAACTAATAGGCGTAGACCAGACTTTAGTAATGAACGGTATTAATTGTTATAGTGAAAAAATATAAAAAAGCACTGACGTGAAGTCAGTACTCTTTGGCGCGCGTGTTCACGTTAGCTAATTGGAATTGAATCATGGGTGTTTTAAGCTCAGTGGATGTAGCGAGCCGGAGATCTACTAAGGGTAGTGGACACCATTCACTGTCAGGTCAGAAATTTACAGTACTGTGTCTAAGCTGGCGTAAGGAGAGAGACCTTCCGAGTCATTTGTCTCCATCTTCAGGCCTATTATTCAAGTGCTACATATTAGTGAGATAACAAATTTCATACAATTAAACAATCTAACTAATTCAAGTATTAATATAGTACAATTGAGCTGGAATTTCCCATGAAATAAATGAAACTTTCAGCTACATATTTAGACTGAAATGGGTCAATATGTGAAAATATAAAAAAGCACTGACGATGTCATTATGTAAGGAAAAAATAAAAAACTATAATTCAAAAATCTATATTAAATAATATTTGGATTTAAAGAATACACGTAAGCAACTTCGATGCTGATGGGGATCTCATGGCAGCATTTTTTGCTTTAGTTCATTTCGAATGAGTTTAAAACTAATAGGGTAGAGGAGCCGATCGTAAAGAACAGTATGGTTAGAAAACTTGAAAAAATATAAAAAAATGGACGTGGAGGCAGTACTCTTTGGTGGGCTTGTTTAGATTGATCAATTTGCTTTAAATGGTGGATGCTTCAAGTTCAATGGATAGAGCGAACAGTAGATTTAGTCTTGCCTAAGTTGCCATAACGATACATTAAGAGTAACAGTAGAGCTTAAATAGAATCTAGGAGCTTCCGAGGGATCTCCTTGAGGTAGATCTAGGCGTAAGCTTTTGTGTTATCAACGGGGGTCCCACTACATTTTTTTTTTTTGATCACCGGTGGAACCAAGGGCTTAGCCAGGACTTAATTTGGAGGGGGGGGGTTTGAAATAGGAATTAATTTCGGGGGGTGTAAGGGTCACTTTCTGCAACAAAAAATTTTTTTTTAAGAGAAAAATAACATCTCGGGGGGTGGGGGGGGGGGGGGGGTTGAACCACCAACCCCCCCCCCCATGGATAGAGCGAACAGTAGATTTAGTCTTGCCTAAGCTGCCATAACGATACATTAAGAGTAACAGTAGAGCTTAAATAGAATCTAGGAGCTTCCGAGGGATCTCCTTGAGGTAGATCTAGGCGTAAGCTTTTGTGTTATCAACGGGGGTCCAACTACATTTTTTTTTTTTGATCACCGGTGAAACCAAGGGCGTAGCCAGGACTTAATTTGGAGGGGGGGGTTTGAAATAGGAATTAATTTCGGGGGGTGTAAGGGTCACTTTCTGCAACAAAAAATTTTTTTTTAAGAGAAAAATAACATCTCGGGGGGTGGGGGGGGGGGGTTGAACCACCATACCCCCCCCCCCCATGGATAGAGCGAACAGTAGATTTAGTCTTGCCTAAGCTGACATAACGATACATTAAGAGTAACAGTAGAGCTTAAATAGAATCTAGGAGCTTCCGAGGGATCTCCTTGAGGTAGATCTACGCGTAAGCTTTTGTGTTATCAACGGGGGTCCAACTACATTTTTTTTTTGATCACCGGTTTAACCAAGGGCGTAGCCAGGACTTAATTTGGAGGGGGGGGTTTGAAATAGGAATTAATTTCGGGGGGTGTAAGGGTCACTTTCTGCAACAAAAAATTTTTTTTTAAGAGAAAAATAACATCTCGGGGGGTGGGGGGGGGGGGGGGGTTGAACCACCAACCCCCCCCCCCATGGATAGAGCGAACAGTAGATTTAGTCTTGCCTAAGCTGCCATAACGATACATTAAGAGTAACAGTAGAGCTTAAATAGAATCTAGGAGCTTCCGAGGGATCTCCTTGAGGTAGATCTAGGCGTAAGCTTTTGTGTTATCAACGGGGGTCCAACTACATTTTTTTTTTTTGATCACCGGTGAAACCAAGGGCGTAGCCAGGACTTAATTTGGAGGGGGGGGTTTGAAATAGGAATTAATTTCGGGGGGTGTAAGGGTCACTTTCTGCAACAAAAAATTTTTTTTTAAGAGAAAAATAACATCTCGGGGGGTGGGGGGGGGGGGTTGAACCACCATACCCCCCCCCCCCATGGATAGAGCGAACAGTAGATTTAGTCTTGCCTAAGCTGACATAACGATACATTAAGAGTAACAGTAGAGCTTAAATAGAATCTAGGAGCTTCCGAGGGATCTCCTTGAGGTAGATCTACGCGTAAGCTTTTGTGTTATCAACGGGGGTCCAACTACATTTTTTTTTTGATCACCGGTTTAACCAAGGGCGTAGCCAGGACTTAATTTGGAGGGGGGGGTTTGAAATAGGAATTAATTTCGGGGGGTGTAAGGGTCACTTTCTGCAACAAAAAATTTTTTTTTAAGAGAAAAATAACATCTCGGGGGGTGGGGGGGGGGGGGTTGAACCACCAACCCCCCCCCCCATGGATAGAGCGAACAGTAGATTTAGTCTTGCCTAAGCTGCCATAACGATACATTAAGAGTAACAGTAGAGCTTAAATAGAATCTAGGAGCTTCCGAGGGATCTCCTTGAGGTAGATCTAGGCGTAAGCTTTTGTGTTATCAACGGGGGTCCAACTACATTTTTTTTTTGATCACCGGTTTAACCAAGGGCGTAGCCAGGACTTAATTTGGAGGGGGGGGTTTGAAATAGGAATTAATTTCGGGGTTGTAAGGGTCACTTTCTGCAACAAAAAATTTTTTTTTAAGAGAAAAATAACATCTCGGGGGGTGGGGGGGGTTGAACCCCCCCCCCCCCCCTGGCTACGCCCTTGGGTGAAACTAATAGCCAGACTGTATCGATAGCCAGACTGTATCGATAGCCATATTTGATGAAAGAACTTGAAAAAAAAAAAAAAGCACTGACGTGAAGTCAGTACTCTTTGGCGCGCGTGTTCACGGTGGCTAATTTGAATTGAATGATGAGTACTTCAAGCTCAGTGGCTAGAGCGAGCCGAAGATCTACCCAAAGGATAGTGGACACCATTCACTGTCGGTTCAAAAATTAACAGTGCTGTATCTAAGCTGCCATCAGGACAGAGTAACAAAGTTGGAAAAGAACACAACTGACTCTCCTTAGTCGCACAAGCTCCTAGAAGATTTGGGAGGGTCAGTATAATCCTAATCATGTTTATAGCACGCGTGCAAAAGCAGAGTGACTTAACAATGAAAGAAAAAGTCAATTTGCTTTGGCGCGCGTGCTATAAACATGATTAGGATTATACTGACCCTCCCAAATCTTCTAGGAGCTTGTGCGACTAAGGAGAGTCAGTTGTGTTCTTTTCCAACTTTGTTACTCTGTCCTGATGGCAGCTTAGATACAGCACTGTTAATTTTTGAACCGACAGTGAATGGTGTCCACTATCCTTTGGGTAGATCTTCGGCTCGCTCTAGCCACTGAGCTTGAAGTACTCATCATTCAATTCAAATTAGCCACCGTGAACACGCGCGCCAAAGAGTACTGACTTCACGTCAGTGCTTTTTTTTTTTGTATTTTATTGTGGTTTAATAAACTGTTTTTAGCGATACTAACTATATTATATACTATTTATATTATATACTATTGTTATTTTTATGTGTTTTGTATTATTTACTATATATTATTTTTTTGTATTTTAGTGTGTTTGATAAAATATTTTTGGCGATAGTAGGTATATTATTGTTATTATTATGAAAGCGAACTGCAAAATTGCAAAAGAAAGAAAATTTGAACGTGGTTGGGACTGCAACGTGGTAAACAAAGTCCTGAGAATGGCAGCGTATCAATAATACAATAGTTACTACGCCTGAACACTTGCCTGTGCTGAGTCGTGGTAAGATATATCTGGGTAGAGAGAGTATTATTCAGTCATTTTTTACCGCGTTGCAACAATATGGATGCGTTGCAGCATAGTATACAATGCCAATACGCCTACCGGCATGGGAGGGGGTATTAAAGTGAGCCTATGGCTACTCTTACCTTAACCATTTCTCCACCATAATTTACTCCAATATTATGGAAAGCATACACCAATATACAATGGAGCCATATCGCGAATGGTACACCAACTAAGAAGGAATATATTCCTGAAGATAGACAATGATAAGTGTACACCAAACGAACTAAAGTGTAACTTATTAAGTCCACTTATGGACAATTGTCGAGCATGAGAATCCACTTCTAATTATCTAGGGGTAGGAGGCTAAGCTGGCATAATTCGGCAGCAAAACTCCCTCCTAGGTTTTCACAATATGTATATTAAAAATTAAAAACTACATAAGGTCGACCCTCAGCCAAGGTGCTATTGGGGAAAACGAACAAAGGAATTATAATATGAAACACTTTTACAACTCCTTACAGAACTTAGGGCACAACTGCAAAAATGTACTAACCCCATCAAGAAGCCACACATTCGTATGACGGGGGTTACACGGTCAATCTGGTATCAGTCACACATCACATCAATCATGGATTGAAATCAGATTGACGGGAAACTGATGGATCAATGGTGCGGATTCATGCAATATTAATGTGTTTCGTCAGTCGATCAATCCACATCAGTCTCATCGTGATCAAGGTCACGGACTGAACTGAAGCGAGATTGATGGCAGATTGACCGTATAGCCTCCGTCTAAGATTCAGCAGCCATGAGGGCCCTCATCATTCAATTAAAATTAGCCAACCTGAACACGCGCGCCAAAAAGTTCTCACTTCACTTTCTCAAAAAATACAGACCCGATCATATTGAAGCTTGGTAACTAGTTGTAGAATATCAACATAAAGACGCCTTTCAATTTCAAGGGCTTCGTGAATGATGAGGCTGGTACGCATTTTCTCTGTTGCAATGGTTTTACAGCTAGCAAAGTAAATTTAATGACCTGTATCAGCATGATGTTTGAAGAGAGTTGAGGATGATTCAGCTTAGCTTACTGCGAGTTCGTGTTCGTATACTCTGTTAGTCAAACGTGTGTTAGTTTGACATATGTATGACCTTGGACCTTGGACATTCGGAGCATGGTATCTCATATACACCTTGGGATTCATTGAGAAGTTAGAAATTTTATTGTTCGCAGTAAAAATAGTTTTCATTTCCTGTTTCTCAAGGATGCGACCTCGGATGAAAGGAAGGAAAGCTTTGTGAGGAAATCTCTCTGGAGGTTCCTTTTGATCATGGGATTGTATCCGATTTTTACGGAAAGATTTGTTAATTTGGTATCTGCTATACCCATTCTGGAGCAGAGCAGACTCTACTTGTATGCTTCACTGACGTGAACTCAGTACTCTTTCGCGCGTGTTCACGTTGGCTAATCTGAATTGAATGATGAGTATATCAAGCTCTGCGGATAGAACAAGCCGGAGATCTACCCAGAGGATAGTGGACACCATTCTCTTTTGGGTCAAAAATTAACAGTGCTGTGTCTAAGCTCGCATAAGGATAGAGTAACAAAGTTGACAAAGAATACAACTGACTCTCCTTAGTCGCACAATTAAGCTCCTAGGAGCTTCTGAGGGATCTCCTTGGGGAAGTCGTGGGAGGGTCAGTATAATCATAATCATGTTTATAGCACGTGTGCTATAAACATGATTAATCCGAAACCGATGGGTGGAATTCGCCCGTTAACGAACTCGTCCGAGATATTTACGATACAAAACTACCCTGCAAATTTCAATCCTCTAACTCATTTCGTTAGTTACCATGCTAACGGCCGGCCGGACCATACGGACAGAATTGAATTTGACCTCGGATTATTCATCAGCGATTCGAACTCAATCGTTTGAAACCATTTTCGGCAAAAAAATTCGAAAATTACAGACATTGTCGCAAAAGTGGTTGTTATATTCTAATTTGGGTAGATTTATGATTTTTCTCAAATTTTAAACTGAAACTGACTTTGGTAAAGCGAAAATTTCAGTCTTCATGTAAAATTTGAGAGATTCCAATACGGCTGACAAGATTACATTTTTAGGAACTTGTGGAGTTGAAGTATGTATAAAATATCTCTAAGTTAAGACAATCGTCTGCTTCTGAGCACAAGAAAGTCATATTCTAGTTTTCAGCAAAATATTGAATCGATCGATTGATCGATTGTAGTTTTACCGTATGCTGAAAATTATGGTATAATTCCATAATTATGGTACTTCAGGGTTGTGTTCGAATATTAACTCCGTAGAGTAATATTTACTCCATTGCGTAGTATTCAACTCCGGGTTCATTTCAGTCCTGTCAAAATTGACATAGCTCATGGGACGGCAAATCTAGTATCTTTGTCTCACTGTTTATGAATGTTCTGTGAGGTAATTTAATAGTTTTAATACTGCTCACAATATATATTTATGATTAGAGTTACATATATGTGAAGAAAACAATAATAATAGGTTCTTTCATAAACCAACATAACCTATTTTCCGATATTGGAATCTACTGATGGGTCACCTCGACTCGCCCTATTTGTTGTCGCGAATGAACATTACAATTCCAAGGATGGTCTCTAAGAGACCTATTCTACTAATTCGTTCCTATAGGAGCGTTTCGCATAGGAATGTTGTTCCACTCCGCTAGCAATTCCTCTCGCCCGAGATCGGTTACATGGATTCCGGTACACGACTTTTTCGTACAGCGTTGCCGATGATTCATTTTATCAATCAGCCAATCAAAAAAAAAAAAAAAGCACTAACGTGAAGTCAGTACTCTTTGGCGCGCGTGTTCACGGTGGCTAATTTGAATTGAATGATTCAAAAATTAACAGTGCTGTATCTAAGCTGCCATCAGGATAGAGTAACAAAGTTGGAAAAGAACACAAGTGACTCTCCTTAGTCGTACAAGCTCCTAGAAGATTTGGGAGGGTCAGTATAATCCTAATCATGTTTATAGCACGCGCGCCAAAGCAGATTGACTTTTTACACTTTTTCTTTCATTGTTAAGTCAATCTGCTTTTGCGCGCGTGCTATAAACATGATTAGGATTATACTGACCCTCCCAAATCTTCTAGGAGCTTGTACGACTAAGGAGAGTCACTTGTGTTCTTTTCCAACTTTGTTACTCTATCCTGATGGCAGCTTAGATACAGCACTGTTAATTTTTGAATCATTCAATTCAAATTAGCCACCGTGAACACGCGCGCCAAAGAGTACTGACTTCACGTTAGTGCTTTTTTTTTTTTTTTCAAGTTCCTTTAACAAATATAGCTATCAATACAGTTTGGCTGTTAGCTTTACCGTAGATCAGAAAAAAATTCGGTTGTGGGTCCTCCGTTAGGGACGCAATTGCATCTTCTCCAAATCCGAACACATTTTAATATAGATCTACCGAATATAGTTATTTATAAATTCGCTTCAGGGCCACCATACAGACATTTCAAATCGGAAACAACGCTATTTCCCCCAAACTGACTTGTGTCCGTGCACTGAATTGACATGAATATTCTTTTAAAACCTCACAATATCGGCTCTTTACTCCCAACATAACCCAAACAACCCAAAACCATTCACTTCTCGTCTGCGCAAGCGCAGTATACTCGTGGCTGCAAGTCCTCCCAAAATTACACACCTCATGAAAAACTCCGATTCTCCAACACTAGTGGTTCAGGAGATATCGCTTTTTGAATCCACGCATGCGCAGACCCTCACCAGGGGATTCTATAGCGGAAAAGCATCCGCCACCCCAAAACCCCAATCCTCTCTGACGAAAGCACCAGCAGTTAAATCACTGATGGTATGCTCATGCGCATAACGAAAAATGCCCGTAAGGGGTTACATCCATTTCGATATTAGCCCCAGGGCCACGGTACGGACACTTTAACTCTGAAACAACGCTTCATCCCCCAAACTAACTTTTCCTTGCACTGAATTGCTATGAATATTCTTTTAAAACCTCATAATATCGACTCAGCACTCCCAACATAACCCATCCCACCCAAAAACAGTCACTTCTCTTCTGCGCATGCGCAATCTACTCGCGGCTAAAAGTCCTCTCAAAATAACACACCTTACAAAAAACTCCGATTCTCCGACACTAGTGGTTCCGGAGATATCACATCTTTAATCCACGCATGCGCAGACCCTCAACAGGGGATTCTATAGAGGAATAGCATCCGCCACCCCAAAACCCTACTCCTCTCTGACGATATCACCACCAGTTAAATTACTGATGGTCTGCTCATGCGCATAACGAAAAATGCCTGTAAGGGGTAACATCAATTTCAAAATTAGCCCCAGGGCCACGGTACGGACACTTTAACTCGGAAACAACGCTACATCCCCCAAACTGACTTGTCCTTGCACTGAATTGCTATGAATATTCTTTTAAAACCTCATAATATCGACTCAGCACCCCCAACATAACCCATCCAACCCAAAAACAGTCACTTCTCTTCTGCGCATGCGCAATCTACTCGCGGCTAAAAGTCCTCTCAAAATAACACACCTTACAAAAAACTCCGATTCTCCAACACTAGTGGTTCAGGAGATATCACATCTTTAATCCACGCATGCGCAGACCCTCAACAAGGGATTCTATAGAGGAATAGCATCCGCCACCCCAAAACCCTAATCCTCTCTGACGAAAACACCACCAGTTAAATCACTGATGGTCTGCTCATGCGCATAACGAAAAATGCCTGTAAGGGGTAACATCAATTTCAAAATTAGCCCCAGGGCACAGTACGGACACTTTAACTCGGAAACAACGCTACATCCCCCAAACTGACTTGTCCTTGCACTGAACTGCTATGAATATTCTTTTAAAACCTCATAATATCGACTCAGCACTCCCAACATAACCCATCCAACCCAAAAACAGTCACTTCTCTTCTGCGCATGCGCAATTTACTGGCGGCTAAAAGTCCTCTCAAAATAACACACCTTACAAAAAACTCCGATTCTCCAACACTAGTGGTTCGGAAGATATCGCATCTTTAATCTACGCATGCGCAGACCCTCATCAGGGATCTGAAGTCTATGGAGGAATAGCATCCGCCACCCCAAAACCCCAATCCTCTCTGACGAAAACTACAGCAGTTAAAGGACTTCTCATCTGCGCATGCGCAATACGGAAAATGCCCGGAAAGGGCAGCATGAACCTCAATAACATATGTTTCGGCATTAAAAGCAAAGTATTCCGCAAAATAGTAGTAATTTTTTTATTTTTTTCATGTCACGTGATCTTCACGAAATTTTGCTAAAGTGTTTGCTTTGGTCTTTTGCATCTAACTACTGAGTTTCAATTTAATCAGATCAGTATTTCTCGAGTTATCGTGAAAATAAAATTTTCAAATTTTCAAAATTTTTTTTTGCCACTTTAGGGCCGTCCGTTCAACACAAAACTCTGCAGGCATATAAAGGTCATGATTCTACAATCTGATGCCAAATTTCAAAAAGATCGAGTGATCGGTTCCGGAAATATTCATAAAAAACGTTTTTATTAAAAACGGCCTTAACTCCGAAACCGCTCGGTCGATTTTGCCCGTTAACGAACTTGTCCGAGATATTTACGCTACGAAACTACCCTGCAAATTTCAACGCTCTAAGTCGTTCCGTTCGAGAGTTATCGTGCTAACGGCCGGACCGGCCGGCCGGACCGGCCGGACCGGACGGACAGAATTGAATTTGACCTCGAATTCTTCATCAGGGAGTCGAACCCAATCGTTTGAGACCATTTTCGAAAAAAAATTCGAAAAATACAGACATTGTGACGAAATGATAGCACGCTGTTCCTTGCGGAACACGCGCGCAAAAAGGGGAATTCGGGGAATTCCTTAATCCGATATATCTTTGATTTGACGGTTTTTTCACATGTGATATTATTGGTATTGGTTTCTATAAGCAATGGCTTTAAGAGCTGGAAACATTAGTGTAGCACAAAAAGAAGAACTAATTAAATTTATGCGGGAAAATCCCAAGTTAACGGTGGGAAAATTTTCTTCCAATTTTACCATTCAGGATGCACAAAATTTGTGGAAAGAATGTGCAATCATATTGAATGCTATACCGGGGGCCAATAAAGATTGGATTCATTGGCGAAAAGTAAGTTGGTCACAGTAATTTTATAAATGCTAAAATAAAATCTTTTCCCAAGACTTGGCAAGATGTAAGAAAAGGTGTGAAAAATAAAAATGCCAAATTCAAAAAACGTGTTTTGATGACTGGCGGAGGTCCACCGCCAGATATACAGTTTGATCCGCAGGAAACCGCTGTATTGGAGATGATGTCCACTTCACAATTAGAAGGACATATAAATATATTGGAAAGTGACGTATCCTTTGATTTTGGGGACAATAAAGTAAGTTTACCGACATCACCAATTCTTTAACCTCGTTAATAAATTGTGAAAATCAAATGCTTGTAAATATAGGTAGGTATACAATGTTTATTTTAAGGAAATTTCTGATAAAACTGTCGATGAGGACGACACTTCCAATGTGCCAATTTGTATTCAAATTGAAAAACACAAGGACAACGTTTCACCTGAGCCAGTAAGATCTATTCTATTTGTAGAATTAATAATAATTAATTTTTAAATTGTCTTTAAGGGCCCATCATCATTATTCAAGAATAATAGAAATAATGTACTAGTATGTAGATTTTTTTAAATACCATATATAAAAATAAAATTTGACTTGCAGAGTGAACATGATTACCCAAAAATCTCCTATGGTCGTCAAAAGAAAAAAAGAAATAAAGAAGAAATAAATACTGAGTTAGTTCGGCTATCTGAAAAAAAGTATATGTCAGAATCTGAATACATGAAGGAAAAGCTTGAAATATTAAAATTAAGAGTATGAGAGAAAGAAGAAAAAAGATGAAGTGAATGAAAAATTTCAAGGAGAAGTTTTATCTTTGTTGAAAGAAATTGCAAACAAATTAAAATAAGCTTGGGAATTTTATTTTTGTTTATATAGTTGTTTTCATTTGTTACAATGGGTTGTTATAAATTTATTTTTTTCTATTGTCATATTTGTTTACATATTGAATGTTTATTTAATTTTGTGATATTTTTTGGCTTTAAACAAAGTTCCTATTTTCTATTAGAATAGTTTAAATTTTTTGAGAGATATTTTGTTTCATTTATAATTTCCTTTTTAAACGAAACTGTGGAAACTCCAATATAAACCAGTAATTAAATCAAAGATAATTAAATTAAAATACATATTTTCATGTATAAAATTATTTTTATTGTAATCAAATAATAGTGAAACAATTTATTTAGAGGTATCATAGTAATCCAGTACTGCCAATAACAATATTTAAAAAAACTATGGTTTGAATACAGATCCTTCACCTACATATAAATATTACATATAAGTATTGACAACATAAAATCTCAATTGAAATAATTTCTTACTAATTGGGTTCGTATATTTCTTGCCCTTAACAAGTCGGCATTTACACTTGGAGCTTCAACAAAATTTTCCACTTCTAAAATTCCCCATTCACTAACATCTTCATCGTAATTGGGTTCTGCGATGTTGTTTTCTATGCACATATTATGTAAAACTGCACAAGCATTTATGATTTTACTAGCAGTTTCAGGGGAGTGATGCAGTACTCTGTGCTTCAGTAAACACCGAAATCTGTTCTTCAGAACACCATTGCATCTTTCGATACTGCTTCTTATAGATGAGAATCTTCTGTTGAAGCTTTCCTCCGGACTGTCAGGGGAGGGTTGAGATATAGGTGTTAAAAGCCAGGGCCTTAGCGGATAACCTTTAAAATAATTTCAGATGTTAAATACATTGGTGTTTATGCATATTTCTTAATACACTAATAATATCAGACCTTTTTCAAGGATATACAAAATTATATGATATTCCTCTTAAATATTGACCAATTGGTAAATACAATCATGTATGTTGATGACACAAACATTAAGATCTTCGGTAATACAATGCAATTAAATGAAGAATATGTTGACTCTGACACAAAATAATAATATGTATATGTGCATGAACCTATTTAATGCAATTTAACTTCAAGAAGTCTGAGAGATTACTACTCAGGAGAATTTTCTTTCATTGTAAAAGGCGAGCCTTACAATGTACAAGAATATTTTGATTATTGTAAAGCTGAATGAACATGTCTTTAATGTAACTATTGTTGACATTTTACTTGTACAGATCTTTGTGCTTTGAATTGAATAAACTATCTATCTATCTATACCTGAATCTCCTACTAAAAAAAAGGATTATCCGGATTCCTCCTTGATATTGACTCCATAGTTACACTCAGTGTAGAAAGGTTCCATATATAAGAATCATGGGAACTTCCAGGAAACTTGGCATTAATATTTGAAATCTTCAAATTTTCATCACAAACCTTAAACATAAAATTTTCAGCATTTGTTGAATATAACTTATAAATTCTTACAAGTTGCACATTAATCGAATGATATGATTTTCGATTTAGATAAATATTTGGTGGATATTCCTCGTTCTGTGCTGAAGGTGCTACAATTGCGACATGTGTGCAATCTATACATCCAACTATGCCTGGAAATTGGTATTTCCTGTAAAATCTACAAGTATAAGTTTAGTTTTACCTTAGCTATTTTGGTGATGCATTATTTTTTACTTACCTATTTCGTAAATTAGTCAACTCTTGCATATTATTAGGAAAACGTATCCACTGATTCAAAATTTGCCTGTTGTTTAATGCTGTTGTCACCTCACAAATACACCTGCTAAGAGATGCTTGGCTAACACCTGTATACACATTAGAGCCAGTAACTTCTTGGTAACTCCCCTGAGCGAAGAAACGAAGAGCCACTAGAACCTAGATGAATGGCATAAGTTACCAAAATATCATACCAGATATTTATACACATAAAAATAATTATCGCATACTTTTCTTTCCACTGTTAAGCCATCACTTCTTCTAGGCTGCTCCATTAATGGAGAAATCGAATTAATTAAGTATCTCACTAAATCTTTGCTTAATCTAAAAACTCTAATAAACTGAACATCACTCATTTCGAAAGGATAATTCCAATTGAATTTTCTACGTGGCAGGTGTTCAGCTTCATTTTCTAAAGCACCTTGAAGAAGAAACAAGTCCATAGGATCGTGAGGATCCATTTAAAATACTCCACAAAGCAAACAACGAACGAAAAAACATAAATAAAGAACGTTTGTAATTAATATCCTAAGAAACGTCAATGAATGATTCGCATAATCCGAACTATGTTATCTATGATTCGACCGGCCGAAGTATTTTCTCCTGCTCTACACCCAGGAGAGTGACCTTCGGCTGCGAACCAGTCGAAGCGTGCGGTCGAAACTTTAGTAGAATAGCAAAATTTGTTTGACACCCGAAAATCTCTTCCTCGACCGGTCGAGTCGACCACACGAAATTAGTAGAATAGCTCTCTAGGTCTGCTCCTGTTTTTCGTCTGCCAACACCTCGTACAAACTTGTTGGTGCGTGCACCAGTGTATCGTATGTGTAGGAGTGCGAATGCACTCAGAATGAACATGTTCTTTTAGTCACTGATATTGTTGTATATTATTTAAGAAAACTGATATTATTTTTGGTATTTTTACTCGCAACCTCGAGTTAACTCGCAATTGAGAAACCGGCCCTCAGTGTCAGTGTCAGAGTTAACTACAGAGTAAATCTGTCAAACCTTCAAAAACTCTACTCTACTCCGTGGAGTTAATTTTCGAACACAACCCTGGCACCGCTGCTCAGAATCACGGAAGGCTAATTACTCTATGGGCAGAATTGACATTTGGCAAATAAGTGACAGTATTGATATAATAGAAAAGTATCGAGTTCATAGAGTTTTCTTGATGTTTTGTAAGTGTTATCACTGTTAATAATAGCGAATTCCATTGGTAGAACTCGTGCGCACTGAGTGCATGAATCATATTCCATTGGAGAATTTCGTGGAGCATTTTGACGTCCAGTGCAACATTTTTTGCACTCAGTGCAGCACCAGTGCACCACTGGTGCTGCCAATGGAATACGCCATAAGTGTGTAAATAATATTAAAATGTGCAAAAATCTATTCAATTAATGCAGAAAACGTCCGCTATATCATGAACTCAATCAGTGCAAATTAAAATTAAGGGCTGCAATTATTCTGTGTTCTGTGCTGCTAACCGTCTGAACCTTCCAACCCTGGGATGGTGTGGGAACGATTTGGCTCACAATTGGGACGCTCCAAGAACCGCTCAAAATAATCACACAGTCATTTATTGTAATAGAGGATTCCATTTTCAATTCAATGTTGCCACTACTTATTTCGAGCCCAAAATGTCTGACATTTTTTAGGACTTTATTGATATAATTGAAAGTCAAATCGGACATAACGTTCAATCTTAAGGATTTAAGTGTTCCCGAATATATAAAACAGAATATTAATGTTGATATGAACAAAAATACAATATTCTAGGGGATTTGGTTATTATATGTTTGTCAAACCTACGAAATCTGCAAGTTTATAGTAATATGTCAAATATTCGGCACGTTTTATTCAATCTATTTATGAGGTTTTATGCAAGATAAAATATTTGTTTTTCTGATAATAAAACAACACAACGTGTTTTCTGCATAAAACATGCTGAAATATATGATATTTATGATAATAAAATGACAGGTTGACGAACGTACAATAGTCAAATCCCGTAAAATGTAGTATATTTTTCATATCAACATTAATATTCTGTTCTATATGTTCGGGAACCCTCAGAAATACTTAAAATTGAAAATGATGTCCTTTTTGTCTTTGAATTATATCAAAAAAGACCTAAAAATGTCAGACATTTTCGGCCCGAAAATAGAAGTGGCAACATTGAATTGAATTCAGAGACAAGACAAGACTTGTCTCTGTTGAATTAATGGAGTCCTCGATTGAACTGAGCGAATGGACGAAATCTTTCACTCGCTACGTTTGTCCCACTCTTTAGAACCGATTCGGAACTGACTGCGAACTAAAACAGGCCTACTGGCTACGTGACCTCAGGTTGAGTCCATAACCCCTGGTAATAGAGAGTTAGAAAGAAGAAGACATTCCAAAACAGTTCTTTACTTTGTTCAAAATTCCCCGCCCAAAAAACAGTTTGGATTCAGTTCGCAAGTTATTCCTGCTGTCTCTGCGTTTTATAAGGGTGATAAGTATTATTCATCAGAATGTTCGGTCACTGGGAAATAGCGTCGACAAATTAGAAAAACTTTTAACTGACAATCCAGATTGTCATATACTTTGTTTAACTGAACACTGGAAATCTCAAGGTCAAATCAACCAAATGGGCTTGAAAAATTTCAAACGGGCTGAAAGTATGTGCCGTGAAGAAGGTAAACACGGAGGTTCATAGAAACATAGAAACATAGAAACATAGAAACATAAGTGATCTCTCAGTGTCAGGAGAATTTGAGTGCAGTGCTGTGGGATGTGTCATTAATCAATTGAAAATCGTTGTTCTCTCAGTGTATAGGCCTCCTAGTGGAAAGATTGATCTATTTTTCGAGATCATGGAGAAAATTCTAGTTGAGAAAATCGATCTAAATAGCACCATCTTCATTGCAGGTGATTTCAACATTGAACTCAAAGATGAGAATGTTTTTAAAAATAGATTTTTATCACTCCTCAATAATTTTTGTATAAAAGTCCTTATTAATGAATACACTAGAATAACTGATCACTCTAAGAGCTGCTTAGATAATATTTGTACAAATTTCTGTAACATCACATCAACATTGCTTTTAGAATATCATATATCGGACCACAAAGCACAAAAGGTTAGTTTTCGTATAAATAAAAATTTTTCTAATGAACTTGTTCGGAAAAGGTTCTTTAACGAAAATAATAAATCAGCATTTAGTAGTAAGCTCAAGGAACAAACCTGGGATAATGTTTACTGTATCGAAAAGTCCGATGTAAATAAACAGTGGCACACGTTTATGCGTGAGTTTTTGAATTTATTCGATGAATGCTTTCCTATTAAACAAGTGTATAAAAATAAAAAATATAAAATCACAAAAAAAAATCCAACTTTACAGAAAATTAAACAACAGTTAGACATGTTAAAGTTATTATCTGAATTTGACGTTTCATACCAATCACAATACGATAAAATGAAAAAAGAATATGATAGCCTATTGAATTTGGAAAAAAGTAAATTATATGAGGACAGAATAAAAAAATCTGATTGCAAGATAAAATCTATGTGGACGATATGTCGGGAAATAACAGGAAAAACCAGTAAACCTCAAGAAAATATTATTTGTGAAGATCCATTAAAGTTATCGAATGACTTCAATGAACATTTGTTAGTTATAAAAAATATCCATTTAAGTCTGAAGTCAGTTCCTTTTATGACTGAAATCGGAGGAAATGATAAATCGTTATTTCTCAAACCTGTAAGCATTGATGAATTGATTGAATTATCTAAACATCTGAAAAATAAACACTGTAGTGGGTACGATGATATACCAGTGAGTCTTGTCAAGTTATCGATCAGTTCAGTTGCCGCTGTGCTGTCCTACATAATAAATAATTCTATGAAATATTCAATTTTTCCAAGTCAACTGAAGCATGCTTTGATAAAACCATTATTCAAGAAAGGTGACTTAAATGACCTCGATAACTATAGACCTATTTGTCTTTTACCAGCGTTCTCAAGAATTTTTGAATTGGTCATGAGTTCTAGAATACTCAGGTTCATGAACCAAGATAATCTTTTTTCCGAATTCCAACATGGATACTTGAGAGGCAGATCAACCAATACTGCAATATATCAGTTCATTAATGCAATTTTGGACAACTAAGAAAATAAAAACATGTCACTTGGTCTTTTTATAGATTTAAGTAAAGCATATGACTGTGTAGATCATGATATCCTTTTGCTCAAACTTGAAAAGTATGGTATAAGAGGTAATGCTAATGCTTGGATTCGATCATATCTTTCGGGAAGAAGGCAGCAAGTTATGGTTGAAAATAATATAAAATCAGATACACTCAACATTGATGTAGGTATTGCACAGGGAAGCATTGTGGGACCGTTACTTTTTATAATATATATAAATGACCTACCATGTTCATTAAAAAGGTATTCAATCACAAATTTTGTCGACGACACCAATATATTGATTTCTGGACCCAATCCGACAGATATTATTGAAAAAACAAAAAGCTGTTTTGCGGACACCACTAATTGGTTCTCCATGAATAAACTGAACATAAATGAATCAACAACAAATTTAATACTTTTTCGTACTAGGCAATGTCAGATTTCTGCACCAGACAACATAATTCTCGGAAATAACAATATAAAACCTGTGACAAACACTAAATTTTTAGGTGTCACTATAGATGAATTTCTTAGTTGGGATACTCACATTGAAAAGGACTGTTTAAGGTTATCTAGTATCGGGTATGGAATCAAGGTTATAGCTAAATACATGAATTCTGACACACTGAAAATTTTATATCATGCAAATTTTGAGGTCGGTTCTCAGATTTGGGAATTTTGGGATAGTTTTCTGGGGTAGCAACGCAAGGGTTGACTCAGTATTCATAGTACAGAAAAGAATAATAAGAACAATGTGCAAGATGAAGTTCAGGGACTCTTGTAGGGGCAAATTTAAGATTATGAATATAATGACTGTATATGCTTTGTACATTTATGAATGTCTGATGTTTGTATTCAGGAATAGAGACAAGTTCCAAAATAATGTCAATCACAACTATCCCACGAGAAACAAAGATCTTTTCTATCCACATCATAGATTAACGCTGAGTGAGAAGGGACCATACTATATGTGTATCAGAGCCTTTAATAAATTGCCGCAGCATATTAGATATGTTGAAAATGAATATAAATTTAAGACATTAATTAAGAAATATTTGATACAACTAGAACCATATAGTCTAGACGATTTTTTTGGTTCTGACAATATGTACTGAATTGTGTTTATTTTTGACGTCATTTCATCTTTCTTGTAATTTTTATATGAAACTTGAAATAAAGAAGATTTATCTATCTATCTATATATCTATCTATCTATCTATCTATAAGATTTCTCTTAATTTTTCTTCGTTTTTCTGGTTTTTCTTATTTTTTCTAGTTTTTCGTAGTATTTCTAGTTTTTCGTAGTTTTTCTAGTTTTATGTTAGTGTTGTTCGTTATTCCGTTGTTTTAGTTTATATTCGTTAAGGTATATTATTGACTTTTTTAAATACCTATTTGTACCTTCAATCCCCGACTTAAGAAAGGTAAGAATGTATCAGTTTATTTCTTATAGTTTTTAAACAAATTTATATTAGATGGAACAAGTTGAACTGCCGAAGGGAACGTACTTCATCTGCCCTGTGAACTATACGTATATGAGGGACAGGCAGGTAGGTGGTAAAACCTACCTAAGGTGCCGTGATACTTACTGTCCTGGTAGAGTGATCATGCAGGAAGGAGAGCAGATCACACTCAGGCAAGTTTTTTAAGCTCATTGATTAAAACATTTCTGTCCAATAATTTATGCCTCCGAGTTGTTAATAACTGAGCAAACGATTATTCGTTCCATTGAATCAACCAAATTTCAATTTGCTTTCTAAAATATGATTACACGTTTTCTGTCAATAAATGAAAGTTTTGAAAATATGTGATTAGATGCATGATATTTGAAAATACACTCTATATCACTAGTTGGAAACTCATATTACTAATAGATATTTTATTTTACTTTTATTTTATTTAGGGCAGAGCATAATCATCTGCCAGAGATGGAAATGTTGCAGGATATACGCCTTCGAAACATACTTACGTTTATGAGCAGCACGGAGGCAACGACACTCCTTCAGATATTTATGGAGGAGCAGGTTCAGCACCAAGAGGCTGCACTGAGGCTCCCGAATGGGTTCAATTCTGTCAAGAGTTTGATGCAGCGCTCTAGGAATAAGGTGCAACCTCCTGTTCCTTCATCACTGGAGCAAGCAGCAAGCTTTCTGTCTGATCCACGGTGAGCAAATTGTTTTATTTGGAGAGTGTGAAATAATAACTAATATATATTTGATCGTTGATTCTCAGTGATGTTTCTTTTATGTATAAGGTTAAAACTTTTGGGTTTAAATGTAACTTATTTACTACAGGTTTATTTGTCACCTTCAATTATCTTCAGTTACAGGAGGTTCTCATTAGAATTAGGTCCTCAACAAAGGACCTTTTTCAGGGGATGCAGGGATGGCTGCATATTTTTTTAGTCCCCCACAATATTGGAGGCTGCAATACGGGCCAATAACTTGCATCTCCACATGGATGCAACATTCAAAGTGGTGCCAAGGGCAGGTGGAGCCCATCAGCTCTTCATTGTTCATTGGATGAGGGATCACACAGTGAGTATAATGCCCAATTATTTTATTGTTTGACATAGCTCTATCTATTTTTCCTTTTACAGGCATATCCCGTAGTATCATGCCTAATGCCCACCAGAACGAGGCATGCATATGTAGGTGTTCTGGGGTATACTAGGGAGCTACTTGGTACCTCCGTCATCTCCTCTGTCCTTAGTGATTATGAGGTGGCCCTGAGACAGGCAGTACTGGAAGTATTTGGTGTAGTTTCCTTGAGAGGCTGCTGGTTTCATTATGCAAAGAATGTTTTTCTTAAAGGTTCGTGAGATATTCCACATTTTAAATGGAACTGAATCATACAAAATTATAATTTCTCTTCAAATTTTCAGCCCGACAAATGCATATTGATGACCCAGTTGCCATTCGAATGGCCATGGCCATTCCACTGTTGCCCACTGATAGGATTTCTGAAGGTTTAGATTTCGTGTGTCAGCGTATTGGAAATGATGGATTTGCTAGGTACATGCAAAGACAGTGGCGGAACGCAAACATATCCGTGTTTGGTTTCAGCAACCGAACCAACAATGCTGTCGAGTCTTTGCATGGACAACTATTAAAGATTGTTGGTCGTTCGCACCCGAATTTCTGGGTTTTTGTTATGTTCCTTCAGAAATTCGAACATTACAAGTGCTCTGACCTGCTTAGAGTACTGAGTGGGCTCCAGTTGAGGAGGCAGGGAAGACGACGCTATGTAGAATTGAACCAAAAAATCAGTAAGTATTATAATAATGAATTCTCAAATAAATTCAATGAATGTGCTTTTCAAATGCAAAACCGGTATATAAATGAACAATCAAATATTGTGCTTCTAAAACACTGCTATGATTCTTCAGACAATGCACAGCGTCAGTTGGAGGAGGATGGCAACCTGGGTCATTTCCTCAGTGTTACCAGCCACACGGTCATTGGAATTCAAAGACTCTTTGACCGTAATGAGCCAAGTGACTGAATTTTTGTATTAACTGTGACATGAGTATCCTCATACCCTTCTTTCAGTTCAGGAAATTCCTGACGAGGGCCAAATGATTCCGAATGCTGTCCAGGGATTGGAGGAGGTGCCAGAAGATGCTGCGGTTATAGCTGCAGAAGATGGAGTCCTAGAGCCACTCGTGAATGTCCTGGGTAAATTCATGTATAATTCTTTAAAAAGTTACCTCGCTAACTTGTAACGAAGGGTAGTTTATTGAGTATATAAATCATTACGATAAAGAGATTTTAAAGTTTTCATATTACCATTTACTTTATTTTCATGATATCCATAACTTTATTTTATTGCTCATTGTGAGATGACCCTTCTTGGTATGAAGTGTAATACTAACTTTCTGTATTAGATATGGAGGAATATGCTGAGCCTGTTGCTCCAGAGGTGCCTCAAAATAATGCAGGACCAGCCTGGGAAAGAGGTATAATTAACCCTGTTGCAGGTGAAGTATCAATTACTTTCGAAAGAGTGTATCATCTTTTTATCAATAAAATATGAATTATGCCGTTCAAAAAATACATAAGAGTCCAACATTTATTTATTTACTAATGAATAGTCACTGTTCTATATAACTGCCCCCCCAAATTTGCCGAGTACCCAAAAAAAAAAAACGGAAAGAAAATTCTTTCCAAGGTTTCAATATATATATATATATATGTATATATATATATATATATATATATATATATATATATATATATATATATATATATATATATATATATATATATGTAAAGAAAAGTACACTGTGCTTTTCATTTAATATTTTATTGAGTGACCTGGAATGTCAGGTAGACAGTTCATATTTCTGTTGTTATTTTTTTTAGAATTGTCAAAGATAGAATTTTGTTTGAGTTGTGCTTGTTGAAAATCCGAATTAGAGGCTTTAAATGTTGTTTCCCTCTACATTTTAGGTAAGTTGTATTGTACCTATGTGTTGATATTGTTAATAAAGAGTCCCTCTACATTTTAGAGAAACGCAGTTGAGTCTCAATTCATACTGGAATAAGAAATATTATTATAAAACAACATTTTCTGCATCTATTCCACAACTCATGGAAAAACTGAGATTCGATTTTGCTCTGAAACCAACGATAGATGGAAAATCAAACACAATATGTTTAACTTCGATAGCAACAACTAATGGAGAGGTTTTCGGATTACCAGATGAATACCAACCAATAAATGTGCACCAACTCCTTACTAAAACTCCAAACTATGTGAAAGTTAAAAAATCCTTGACTAAGAGATATCAAATAAGAAGAATATGGATAAAACTAACGGAACATTTATCAAAAACCTATTTAGATGAAGAGGAAAATATCCATTTTGATGATATTTACTTAGAGAAAATTGAAGAAAAAATTGATGTTGTTGAATCTATTCCTACAAACGTAGAGCAAGTTTTGGGAAAACTTTTGGAGAAAGTAAATGACAAGCCAGCCCAATGTCTTCCAAAGAATTCAGGACAAATTTCAAATGAATTTATGATAGGAAAATTCAATGGCAGGAACCTCAATGCAAATCAATGGATTGAGGATTTCAATAAAGAATGTAAACGTTTTCAAATCAGTCAGGACCAAATGAAAATTGAGATTTTAAAACTTTTTTTGCAATGTTCTGGTGCAGAGTGGTATAGCTGCATGATGATTAAATATTCAATAGAATCAAGATGGGATACATGGGAAAGGAGTTTTCTTGATACTTTCGGGAATAAAGGATGGTCATCAACTAGGTATGCTTTAGCCTTCAAATACCAAACAGGTTCATTGCTTGAGTATGCCTTAAAAAAAGAGAAACTATTACTGGAAGTGAGAAAATCAATTGATACTGGGACACTCATAGACCTTATAGCTTTTGGCCTACCTAATTATGTTGCAGATAAAATTGATAGAGAAACTTTAGGGAAAACCGAAGATCTTTACAATGAAATTGGAAAACTAGAATATCTGATTTCGAAAACCAATAAACATGACAAAAAGAGAACTATTATTAACTGTAGTGAAAAGAATGAACGGAATGATGAGAAGAAACCATGCCGAATTTGTATAGATGAAAAGAAAGGCATACGTTATCATCCTGAGAAAAATTGCTGGTTCAAAAAGGACAATCAGAAAGGAGTTGTGAAGACCGTTAATAATACTGCATTGGAGATTGAACTAAATGAAGAGAATCCAAAAAACTAGTTGTGCCACCATTAATAAGGGTAAAGTTACTATTGAATGACATTCTAGAAGTTTTTGGTATATATGATTCTGGTTCGAATGTATCACTGATTAATGCAAAATTATTAAAAATCCAAAAAAATCCGAATAAAATTGCTAATAACATCGAAATAGTAAACTTGAAGACTATTAATGGTGATGAAAAATCAAAAGAAAATTTAGAAATTCCCGATGTACTGGGTGAAAAGAATGAAGAGATTTCAAATCTTTATAAACAAGAAATAGATACTGAGAGTAGATATGAGATAAATTTCAATGAGCATGTAAATACAGATGAATTTGAGATAGTTGTAAACCATTTAGATGCATACAAAAAATCTGAGATAGATGAATTGATAGAGAAATATAAATCAGTGTTTGCAAAAGATAAATATGATATTGGTACAGTTCAAAATTATGAAGCTCATATCGATTTAATAGTGGATAAATATTGTTACAAACGTCCATATAGATGTACAAATGATGATAGAAAGGAAATAGAGAATCAAATATCGAAATTAATAGAAAAAAATTTGATTGAAGAATCTTACAGCCCATTCGCTGCTCCAGTGACTTTGGCATACAAGAAAGAAGATAAAAAAAAGACAAGACTATGTATAGATTTCCGAGAATTGAACAAAATCGTTGTCCCTCAATCACAACCGTTTCCTTTGATTGAGGATTTAATGATCAAGACTGTAAATTGTAAATATTTCTCCACTCTTGATATTAATTCAGCTTTTTGGTCAATTCCTTTGAAAATTCAAGATCGACACAAAACGGCATTTGTAACACAAGAAGGTCATTTTCAATGGACATGTCTGCCATTTGGATTAAGGACTGCTCCAGCTATTTTTCAAAGGATATTGAGTAACATTATAAGAAAATACAAACTATCTGATTTTGCAGTGAATTTCATAGACGACATTTTGATTTTTTCGAAAAATTTCGAAGAACATATATCACATCTATCTAGATTGTTGGAAGCAATTCAAAAGGAAGGTTTCAGACTGAAATTTTCAAAATGTACATTTGCAAATAGTTATGCCAAATATTTAGGTCACATAATAGAAAATAATTCAATCAGGCCGTTGAAAGACAATTTGACAGCTGTGAAAAATTTTCCAGTCCCAGTTACAAAAAAAAATATACGTCAATTTTTAGGAAAAATAAATTTTTATCATAAATTTGTACCAAAGAATGCACTTATCCTGGATCCATTACATAAATTATTACGGAAAGATGAAAAATTCATATGGTCTATAGAATGCCAAGAATCATTTGATAAAATAAAATCATTGCTTTGTTCTGAACCATTCCTGAAAATATTTAATCCTGAGTTGCAGATAAATATTTACACAGATGCTAGTATTAAAGGAGTGGGGGCGGTACTGAAACAAGAAGACGAAAACGGAGAATACAGACCGGTTGCTTATTTTTCAAAAAAATTGAATGAAGCACAAAAAAAGAAGAAGGCTATATATTTAGAATGTCTGGCAATAAAAGAAGCTGTGAAATATTGGCAACATTGGTTAATGGGAAAAGAATTCGTGGTATATTCAGATCATAAACCATTAGAAAATATGAATATTAAGGCTAGAACAGATGAAGAACTTGGAGATTTAACATATTATTTATCCCAATACAATTTCAAAATCAAATATAACCCAGGAAAATCAAACCAAGAAGCTGACTGTCTAAGCAGAAATCCAGTTTTAGAATTTTACGAAAATAATGACGATTTTTTAAAAGTAGTGAATTTAATAAACTTTGGGGATATTAAAAAAGATCAAAAAGAGAATTTAGACATAGAAAATAGGAAACTCATATTAGAAAACGGAATTTTTTACAAAAGAAATAACAAGGGGAAAAAAATTATACTGTCAGAAGAGTTTAGCAAAATTTTAATTAAAGATGTCCATGATTTCTACTGCCATATTGGACAAACCCAGATGAAAAATAAAATAACACCATTTTATACAGCCAAAAATATTATTGGAAACATAAATCAAATTTGTGATAAATGTGAAATTTGTATAAAGAACAAATCGAGAAGAAAACCAAAGTATGGTTTGATGTCACAATTAGGTCCAGCAAAACGACCATTTGAAATTATGTCTATTGATACCATCGGAGGATTTGGAGGATTGCGGTCAACAAAAAAATACATGCATCTCCTTGTTGATCACTTCACAAGATACGCCTATATTTCAACATCGAGAAATCAAAGCTCTGGGGATTTCATAAAACTTCTGAAAAATGTGACACCAGTTTATGATATTGATATATTACTAACGGATCAATATCCTGGGATAAATTCGAAAGAATTTAAAAAATTTGTAATGGAAGAGAATATAAAATTGGTTTTCACTGCTGCTGATACGCCATTTTCAAATGGACTTAATGAGAGATTAAATCAAACTTTGGTGAATAAGATAAGATGCAAAATCAATGAAAGTGAAAAAAAAATTGCATGGTCTTCTATTGCACAGAAGTGCGTAGAAAAATATAATGAAACAGATCACACAGTAACGAGGTTTGCTCCAAAATATCTTTTGGAGGGCGAAAATGTAAGCATCCTACCCAGTGAATTGAAATCGAGATGTACAAAGGAAATTTTAGAAAGAGATAGGAAAATTGCATTCGAGAATACAATGAGATCCCATGAAAATAACAAAAAATTATTCGATTCAAAAAGGAAAGATTATAAATTCAAGGAGGGAGACAAAGTCTATGTCGAAAATGGAAATCGACTTAACAGAAAAAAATTAGAGGAACTGAGAATTGGCCCATTCAAAATCGTAAAAAAAATTTCAGATTCAATCTATGAAGTAAATACTGGACACAGAAAAGCAGAATCAAATTTCTATCACATAACGAAATTGTGTCCAGTTTTTGTTAATGAATGAACAATTACGAAAATTATTATTTGAAATTGTTACACCCTGTGGGGGGGAGATGTAAAGAAAAGTACACTGTGCTTTTCATTTAATATTTTATTGAGTGACCTGGAATGTCAGGTAGACAGTTCATATTTCTGTTGTTATTTTTTTTAGAATTGTCAAAGATAGAATTTTGTTTGAGTTGTGCTTGTTGAAAATCCGAATTAGAGGCTTTAAATGTTGTTTCCCTCTACATTTTAGGTAAGTTGTATTGTACCTATGTGTTGATATTGTTAATAAAGAGTCCCTCTACATTTTAGAGAAACGCAGTTGAGTCTCAATTCATACTGGAATAAGAAATATTATTATATATATATGAATAATAATAGGACTAGCAGGGACCGCAGTTAAGAGTCATCCACAAAGTGTAATTCCATCAACGCTGACTAGCAACATACCGCGGTTTCATCCTTATTAGGAATCGTCAGTGGTGCATAAGTCAACCGCCGATGGAAGAATACACCTCGAAGGAGCCGCTTTATCGAACTCCAGGTATAACCTCTGAGTACAAAGTAGACAGAGCGACACCTATCGTTCAACCAACCAGGCTCCCGTTGCGGAAAACTCAAAACATAGATCCCTGCGTACATTATTTGTTCCAAACGTGACTAATTGCAGAATTCTATTTTGAATTCCAAAATAGAATTCTGCAATTAGTCACGTTTGGAACAAAGAATGTACGCAAGGATCTATGTTTTGAGTTTTCCGCAACGGGAGCCTGGTTGGTTGAACGCTAGGTGTCGCTCTGTCTACTTTGTACTCAGAGGTTATACCTGGAGTTCGATAAAGCGGCTCCTTCGAGGTGTATTCTTCCATCGGCGGTTGACTTATGCACCACTGACGATTCCTAATAAGGATGAAACCGCGGTATGTTGCTAGTCAGCGTTGATGGAATTACACTTTGTGGATGACTCTTAACTGCGGTCCCTGCTAGTCCTATTATTATTCATGTCTAGTGGTTAGCTTTCCATAAAAGCGAAACTCACTTATTTTGAAGAAGCCGCTTTATTGAACCCCAGGTACAACCTCTAAGTAAAAAGTAGACAGAAGCGACACCTAGCGTTCAACCAACCAAGCTCCCCGTCGCGGAAACTCAAAACATAAATCCCTGCGTACATTCTTTGTTCCAAACGTGACTAATTGCAGAATTCTATTTTGAATTCCCTGCAGACGCCACGAGGAACGTGAAAACGCCCTGGTTTTAGTACGCAATGCGCAGAAATGAATAATATCAAAAAAGTGAGTTTCGCTTTTATGGAAAGCTAACCACAAGACATGAATAAGAATAGGACTGGCAGGGACCGAAGTTGAGAGTTATCCACAAAGTGTAATTCCATCAACACAGACTAGCAACATACCGCGGTTTCATCCTTATTAGGAATCGTCAGTGGTGCATAAGTCAACGCTGATGTGGCGTCTGCAGGGAATTCAAAATAGAATTCTGCAATTAGTCACGTTTGGAACAAAGAATGTACGCAGGGATCTATGTTTTGAGTTTCCGCTAGGTGTCGCTTCTGTCTACTTTGTACTCAGAGGTTGTACCTGGAGTTCAGTAAACCGGCTTCTTCGAAGTGTATTCTTCCATCAGCGTTGACTTATGCACTACTGACGATTCCTAATAAGGATGAAACCGCGGTATGTTGCTAGTCTGCGTTGATGGAATTACACTTTGTGGACAACTCTCAACTTCGGTCCCTTCCAGTCCTATTCTTAATCATGTCTTGTGGTTAGCTTTCCATTAAAACCGAAACTCACTTTTTTGATATATATATATGGACTACTTTTTCAGGATATTGATATTGATAGACATGTTAAATGTCTGAGAAAATCGATTATGAAATATACAAAGTTGATTTGGATCTCAATTTGTAAAAATATCATCCCAACTCAATAGAGAGAGTTGGAGGAAAAAATCGGTGGACTCATCATTTATTATTCCCCTCTTGACTGATCGTTTCCTCTGATCATTAATGAAATTGAGGTTAGAAGTAAATTTCAATGCGGAATGCTCAGGAATATGATATTCAATCACCTGAGTTTGCCCCACAAGCATATGACGTTGTCATACTACATAATGATAATAATAATAATAATATTTATTGAGCCCATAAGATTACATATACTATCATACAAAGTAAAAATGGAATTGGTCAGAAAACAACTGGTACAAATCATACAACTACCCCTTGCAGAATTTCTTAAAGTCTCCTATATTATAGAGCTCACAATTTAATATCACTGGATATAGCGCTTTCTTAAATCTCCAAGGGTCAGAAATATTCTTTATTTTAGAAGGTAACATGTTGAATAGACTTATTGCCAAATATTCCACATTTTTGCGCGTATGTTCTGGGGAACATCGCGTTATAGTTTTGCCCAAATGTCTGTAACTTTCGATTTTTTTGAAAAAAATGGTCTGAAACGATTAAGTTCGACTCCCCAATGAAGAATTCGAGGTCAAATTTGATTCTCTCCGGCCGTCCGGCCGTTGCCACGATAACTTGAGAACGAAAAGAGCTAGCGACTTGAAATTTTCAGGGTAGGTGGCGCATCCCAATACGACGGACAAGTTCGTTAATGGGCATAATCGGCCCAGCGGTTTCCGAGTAATAATTTTGTTTTAAACCAATATAAATCCGATCGAATTGAAACTTGCTGAGTAGTTGTAGAATATGAACCTAAGCACGTTTGTGAAATTTTGTGCGCATCATATGGCTAGAAAATTTAAAAAAAATTATTAAAAAATATTTTTGTTGTCACGATAACTTGAGAACCGAATGAGATAGCGGCTTGAAATTTTCAGGTCAGGATGAGCACCAGAACGCGACATTTCAGTTTGTTTATGAGCACAATCGGCCAAACGGTTTTAGAGTTATAGCCATCTGAAATTTTCTAAAATTTCGTGGTTTTTGTTCCTCATTAACTCGAAAAGTACTGAACCGATTGAATTCAAACATGGTTATTAGTTGTAGAATGCCAACGCGGAAATGTTTGCAAAATTTGGTGAGGATAGCATTTGTAGAAAATTTTTAATAAATCATTGAAAATAAAAAAAAAATTCTATATATCAGTAACTAATCGTTAGAAATTGATGAAATTTTGCAAGAGCCTTCATAACCTAACTCTACCGCTAAGTTTCAAGTTTTAATACGATCGGTTTAATATTGTTGGAGATTGGAGCATTCTTGTGTGAATTCAGTAGATGGGTGACCGTTGCCTCGATAACTTTCGAACGGAAGGAGATAGGGACTTGCAATTTTCAGGGTAGGTTGCTTATCCGAAAGGAAGAGTTGAGTTCGTTTTTGGGCATAATCGGTCTAACGGTTTCCGAGTTATACCCACCTGGAATATTATTTTCTTGATAACTGAAAAAATAAATATTCGATCGAATTGAAGCTTGGTAACTAGTAGTAGAAAATCAACATAAAGACGTGTTCAAAATTTTGTGAGAACCGTACCACTAGAAAATTCGAAAAAAATGACGAAAAAAAAATTTTTAATAACCGTACCCCTAGAAAATTTAAAAAAAAAATCACGAAAAAAAAATTGGTTCAAGCACTGACGTGAAGTCAGAAGCTTTTGCGCGTATGTTCTATTGTCCATTCTTCTGTATTGGACAGCCAATGGTAAATTCGAATTAAGAGTGTCCAATACAGGAGAATGGACAACATAATTTACCATGGTAAATTCGATTAAGGGTGTCCAATACAGAAGAATGGACAATAGAACATACGCGCAAAAGCTTCTGACTTCACGTCAGTGCTTGAACCAATTTTTTTCTGTTAATGTGGTCTTATGAGCTGGAACAGAATATGGGAATAAGGGACTTCTGGTAGTATTCAAATTTTAGTAAGGTTCAAAATAATGCTTGTTTTACAGAAAAAAAAATAATAATCTATAAAGAAAAATATAAACCATAAATGGTGAGAATATTATTGCCTCTAAAGAAACCTCTGCATGATTCCTTATATCCTAAAAGTAACATTTTTCTAAATGCTTGTTTTTGAATGACAAACAAATCACCCACATAAGTAGAATTTCCCCAAAAGATTATTCCATATGACAGAATAGACTGAAAGCTGGCAAAATATACAATTTTAAGCAGATCAAAATCTTCTTGCTTTCTCAACATAAAGAGCATGTAGCATAAATAATTTAGTCTCCCCTGAGATGTTCAATATGGGGTACCCATTTCAGGTGTCTATCGACTACAATTCCCAAAAAAGTGACACTTTCCTTAACCACTACATCATTACCTAAAAAGTTGATTAACAAAGGAAAGTGCAGTTTGGATCTTTCACTATGAAAGAATAAACATTGTGTCTTATCAATATTCAAAATAAGATTGTGGTTACACAACCAGTCGCCTACAGACTTCAGTACTTTCTTCGAGTCTTCTATAGCTGTTGCAATAGAAGGGGACTAGCATATAGTGGGTGTCATCAGCAAACATACCCATGCTGTACTTTATTGGAACTCTAGCCTTTGGTAGCTTATTAATATTAATATTCATATTAAATTCCATCCCAGGCAAATGATTATTTTCCCAGAAAAGTGAAAATAAAATATATTATGTTGTATTAGATTAGGCTACTGTTAGTTTAGGTTGGATTCCACTTTTCTTTTCAAAAATATTATTTTCTCCAATAAATTTTTCTTCGAATTACTTTCTAAAATTGTTTTGAAAAGTTTTCGAAATCTGTTTTGAAACTTCTCATTTTTCTTCATGAATTAAAGCACAAATAATTTCCATTGTCGCACTTCATAATTTAACATTCCACAAAATAATTATCAATTTCATTGAAATTTCAATGTTTTGTTTATGTTCAGTCCCACTAACTTTGAAGTCAGGAACATCGTTCCCGGTCGTACTCGATTTAGAATATTATTCAGTATTCACAAATGAAGTTATCTCAGAGACCTCGCTGGAAAGTCTAGGTTAGGAGTTCCAAAATTATTGCCTCCAACATTGGCCCAATATTACAGTTTCATAATCTAGCCAATATTGTAACATGTTGTTACCGCCAATATGGACCCCGAATTGGCAAAACTATATTGGCCAATATATATATATACCAATATTGAATATATCTAGCAAATATTATGAATTAATGCTGCATCCAATATTGGTCGAATATTGAGATTTCAATATTGGGCCAATATTGTGAATTATATTTGCCTCCAACATTGGCCCAATATTACAGTTTCATAATCAAGCCAATATTATAACTTGTTGTTACCGCCAATATTGGCAGAACTATATTGGCCAATATTGAATGTGAGTACTGCCTCCAATATTACCCCAAAATTGGCATTTCT
Organism: Halyzia sedecimguttata; assembly: GCA_937662695.2. Lineage (NCBI taxonomy): Eukaryota > Metazoa > Arthropoda > Insecta > Coleoptera > Coccinellidae > Halyzia > Halyzia sedecimguttata. The sequence continues at coordinate 4,189,310 of OW569418.2, read as the reverse complement.
ATATCTGACCAATATTATGAATTAATGCTGCATCCAATATTGGTCGAATATTACGATTTTCATATTGGGCCAATATTGCGAATTAGAATTGACTCCTATATTGGCCCAATATTAGAGTTTCAAGATCTATCCAATATTGTAACTTGTTGTTATCGCCAATATTGGCACCAAATCGTCAAAACTATATTGGCTATTGGCCAATATTGAATGTGGGTACTGCCGTCAATATTACCCCAATATTAGGATTTCTATATCCGGCCAATATTATGAATTAATGCTGAAGATGATGTTAATGATATTAGGAACCTAGCAATATTGCAAAATGTCAACATTTTGTAAGAGGGTCAATATATAGAAACCATATTGGTCCGATACATAGAAACTATATTTGGACAATATATAAAAACTATATTGGGCTGATATTGATATCCAATATTGTAAAATGTCAACATTTTTTTATTGACCCAATGTAGAGAAACTATATTGGGTCAATACATAAAAACTATATCGGGTCGATATTGCTAACCAATATGGGTGTTTCATTGTAAAATATCAACATTTTGTTATTGGCCCAATGTCGAGAAACTATATTGGGCCAATACATAGAAACTATATTGGGTCGATATTGATAACCAATATCAGCCCGATATAGTTTCTATATAATGGTCCAATATAGTTTCTCTACATTGGGCCAATAACAAAATGTTGACAATTTACAATGAAGCACCAATATTTTGTATCAATATCGGTCCAATTTAGTTTCTATGTATTGGCCCAATATAGTTTTTCTACATTGGGCCAATAACAACATGTTGACATTTTACAATGAAGCACCAATATTGTTTATCAATATCGGCCCAATATAGTTTCTATGTATTGGCCCAATATAGTTTTTCTACATTGGCCCAATAACAACATGTTGACATTTTACAATGAAGCACATCAATATTTATTATCAATATCGGCCCAATATAGTTCTCTACATTGGGCCAATAACAAAATGTTGACATTTTACAATGAAGCACCAATATTGGTTATCAATATCGGCCCAATATAGTTTCTGTGTATTGGCCCAGTATAGTTTCTCTACATTGGCCCAATAACAACATCATGTTGACATTTCACAATGAAGCACCAATATTTGTTATCAATATCGGTCCAATATAGTTTCAGTGTATTGACCCAATATAGTTTCTCTACATTGGCCCAATAACAACATGTTGACATTTTACAATGAAACACCAATATTGGTTATCAATATCGGCCCAATATATTTTGTATGTATTGACCCAATATATTTTATCTACATTGGGCCAGTAACAACATCTTGACATTTTACAATGAAGCACCAATATTGTATATTGATATTGGCCCAATATAGTTTCTCTACATTGGGCCAATTACAAAATGTTGACATTTTACAATGAGGCACCAATATTGATTATCAATATCGGCCCAATATAGTTTCTATATATTGACATAATATAGCTTCTCTGCATTGGGCCAATAACAACATGTTGACATTTTACAATGAAGCTCTAATATTGGATATAAATATTGGCTCAATATAGTTTCTATATATTGGCCCAATATATTTTCTATATATTGACCCAATATAGTTTCGCTATATTGGGCCAATAACAAAATGTTGACATTTTACAATGAAATGCCAATATTGGATATCAATATCAGCAACATTTTGTTATTGGCCCAATGTAGAGTAACTATATTGGCCAATATACGTAAACTATATTGGACCGATACATAAAAACTATATTGGGCTGATATTGATATCCAATATTGGTGTTTCATTGTAAAATATCAACATGTTTTTATTGGCTCAATGTAGAGAAACTATATTTGGCCATTATATAGAAACTATATTGGGCCAATATTGATATCCAATATTGGTGCTTCATTGTAAAATGTCAACATGTTGTGATTGATATTGGACCAATATCTGTGTGCTACCTGGGAGGTTACTTGGGATGTGCTATCATTTGTTTCCATTTTGGCACAGTTTTGAAGTATAGTAATAAAACACTGAACTAAAACAATGACATGGATGAGCAGATGTAGCTGTGTGAATCATTCCGTTTCTTGTTATGTATGTGACGAATACACTTGTAAAGAAAGCAGAAAACTGTTTCTGACCTTGTGAAGAGAGGTTATCTTGGACATATATTTTGGCATTAATTTTGGAAATCAGAATTAATCTTGGGTTCGTCAATATTGAAGGCATACATAGAAACACAATAGACACAATTGGGCGAACCCTGATCTAGATTCTACAAGAAGACCGTACGGCATTCTTCCTGAACTCCTCAAAGATGATACAGGAACGTCGTCTGATGAAGTTCAAAGATCTGATAGAGCCAGTAAATTTGAAGCAGATATAACAACTCCACAGTGTTTCAATAAAAAAAACGTGAAAAGCTCTGCCGTAAAGTCAGGAGCTTTTGCACGTATGTTCTATAATCTACTCAAGCCTCACACAACCTCTAGAAATACTGCATGAATTTGAATGTGAATGAAGGCAGCCTTGAATACACATCATACACACCCCCCTAACAGAGAAAATATAAGCCAAGAAGGAATTTCAGTTTTATCATGATCTACAAGGGCGTATTAAGAATAGAAAATGAAGCCTGCGATAATCCGCTTCATTCAAGAATTGATCTTGATGTCTATCTTAAAGATCCCTTCAGCATTAATTGGACCGTTTATGAAGATCTTCTCTCACAGGCATTGTTAAAGACAATAGACCTGATCTTCATCTTCTGAAAGGACATTTTTAAACAGTTACTAAGACCAATTTGAGGTCTTCGCAACGTTCTTAAAACCTTGTGAAACCAAATTTCAAGAGAATCATAAAACCTTCAGTTTTATTGAACCTTTCTGATAAAGATAAAGTAAGACTACACAATCTTGAGGAATATCTACTGAAAAATGAATTCGCATTATATGATCCTAAATATTTCTTGAATAAGAAATAATAATATTAAATATGTATATGTATGAAGTTATAATATAACCTATAATTTCATAAGTGTTTCAATCTGAGAACTAATTCTCATTCCATCAGTCATATTAAAATGTAGAACTACTTATGTATCGACTGATACATCTTGAAATAAAGCTGTCTTCAAATATTTCAATCAATTAAAATTTAATAAATAATTCAGAAAAAAACCTGAATGCAAAATGTCGTTAATGACAAGATTTCGGTTTAATTAAATTACAAAGTAAAATGAAAATCAAGCTGTTCCATAAATGAAAATATCCCTATAATATTCCAAAAATCAAATGTTTGTGTTGACCGAGATGTGTTTTCATTGAAGATATGGCATATTGCGATAAAACATATCATACTAATTTAAAATCTTCATAAAGGAAATTGGTTTCCATGTATCATTTTAAATAACTCTCAGCTTTTCTTGAGAACAAAAGCTCCTAGGAAAAGCAATTCGCATAACACTATGGATTTTTAATAATGTAATGGGAATTCAATGATAATTCAGGAAAACTGTGTGATCAAATAGATCCATTGGAGATGGATCAATTTATCAGCATCTTCAGATCTTTTGTTTACTGTTTACTTTTGAAGGTTGACAAGTAGTACATTTATCTTTCGCTGTTTGAGGGTTTTAAAATTTGGTTTGGATATCTTGCTGATTATCTTCTGATTCTTACGATACAGTGGGAAGGGATGTGGCAAATTTATCAGTATTAGTATTTATGGAGGACATTCATAGAATTCACCACGTCTATAGCCATCAATTCTTGAAAGTAATACATTTTTTCAACATCTAAATTATGCTGGATGAACATTTCAGAATTGGCATTAGATTATGATTGGAATCAGAAATATACATGTGAACTATGATTTGTATAAGCTGTTTCGATTCTGATGAACTATTTTTTGGATTCCAAATCCGAAAAGTTTATCACGGACTGATATTCTGTTGTGTGATTAACCTGGTTTTTATGCATAAATTCCAAGAAAAATTTATGTTTTAAATCTCCCGCTCGATACCTTATTTGCTGATTCTATAGCATAGAAATTAGAAAATATTCTCACAGATACTATTTATTAATTTTCTAATGTTCGCCTCCTTGTAGTAGATTATTGTTGAGTTCCAAAACTTCTGGCCAGTACTGGGTACAAGGGCGTAGCCAGGGGGGTGGAGGGAGGTTGGGGGTTCAAACCCGTGACCTCCGGCACCGTTAGTCACCAGTAATTAAATTTACTGAAACTTCAATCGTTCCGTAACTGCTGACTGTCACCAGTACCGGCCAGTAGTTTTGGAACTCAACATATGAATATAAAGGCCTGGTTTCGCTAGTGCGTCGGATGCATGCATTGACTGCGTGCAGCAAATGCTCGCGTCCGCTGCGTCGTCGGAGTGGTTTCATTAGTTGCAGCGGAACTACTGCAGCCGGCATTATTATTTATCCTCACAGAAGATAAATAATAATGCCTTCAGTGATAATTCGTTAGCATTGGAGTATGTACTTGCGCTTCATACTTTGGAAGAAGAGCAGTATGAATTGATTTTGAAATATCTAAAGCAAAAAAATTAAAAAAAGGTGACCTGTGCATTTAATGTATAAAAACAGGGATGATGAAGGTATCTTCAACAACCTCATAACGAGACATCTTCTAGATAATGAAGAAAAATTCCAACAAGAACGTAGAGCTCGAAATAATGAATATAAAATTGTACAAAACTTCATATTAGCATACGAAATAAAAAATTTTAAGAATATAACTTCATTTTACCTGTTTTCCCTCCATTTCTGTCGCGATCATTTTCCATATGTTATCTTTAACATACCTCGGTTACCTCGGACACATACTGCGTGGAGAACGCTACCACTTTCAACGCCTCATTCTCCATCAGGGTAAAATTGAGGGAGGAAGAATAGGAATGGGCAGAAGAAAGTTATCATGGCTTAGAAATATCCGTCAATGGACAGGGATAAAGGACTTTCAAACATTGCAGAATGCTGCATTCAATAGAAACATATGATAGGAATATAGGAGGATGAACGCCTACGCAGGGATCTGCACGGCACAAAAATAGAAGATCTTTAACATTATTAGTTTTATAATTATCATGAGATGCATCATATATGCATCTATTTTGCGAAACTAATTCAATGAGATTCATCTCTTCGTCCCTTTTGAACTTATCGACACTCATTTTCTCTTGGTTATGCTGCAGCGACGTCGCACAGACTGGTACCCCAAGCAGTCAGCCGTTTGACTGTTGCAGTACTGTTGCGTCGGACGCAGAAGCGGAACCACTTCTTCGTAGTTCCGAAGTAGCAGTCTGTCCGAAAGACGGTGCAGCCACTTTCTGCAGTCACTGCATGCAGCCGACGCACTAGCGAAACCAGGCCTTAAGCGAAATGAACTGTCATCCTCGGATGCGCACTTACCATGAAAATCTCTAGTCGCTATAATAATAATAATAATAATAATAATAATAATGACTTTATTCCAACTAAATTAAGTAATACAGAAGATATTACAAGACAAAGAGAAAAAAAAGATAAATCACAGGGCGGAGTTCAGATTGTGATAGTCACTCTCTGCTCTACCACTCAAACCCTGGTGAAGTGACACATGTGAAATTATATACATCACGAGAAATTAACACATGAAGAAAAAAAAAATAATAAAAGTGGAGTGAGAAAAAAAAAGGTACAAAATAATATATATTCTTGAAGAGAATAAAAAAAATACAAAAAAAAACATATTTATTTCGAGTGCTACATTGGATCCAAAGGAAATAAAACAGAAACCTGTTACCGAGGTGACTGGCATTGATCAAGAAAAATAGAATCCTTCACCTTCCTCCTGAATGAATCAACAGAAAGACTATATAGGCCGCTAGCGATATGTCCGTTATAATGCTTATAGATCGAGAAGCTGAATGACCGTTCAAAACTAGCAGTATGGTGTTTAGGTGGAGATATGAGTTCTCTCCTATATTGAGGTTGTGAACATCGGATCTGAAGGTGATTTTTCTATATAGATATGCTGGTTTACGAGATATTATCAAACGGTGATAAAAAACCAAAGCAGTCAACGAAAACCTATTTCGCATATTCAACCACTTTAAATCAACCAACTTATGTGATACATGCTCAAATTTACGAATTCCAAATATAAATCTCATGCAAGAATTTTGTACCTTCTGTATAGAGTTGAGAGTATTCTGGTCCAAACATGAGAAAAATACCTGTGAGCAGTATGAGAAATTAGAGAGAACCAGGCTGTCACAAAGTGATCTTTTAAGATCCACTGGAAGTACAAAGCGATGAGGATACAACGATCTTAAGGCATATAGTGATCTTCTCATGCACTCTGATAAATGGGATCTGTAACGGAAAGTATTATCCATTATTAAGCCCAGATTGCGTACAGACTTGACCACTGGAATTTCCTCAGTACCCACAAACAGCCTTGTATTCGACTCCATCCTGTCACACTCTGACTGATTGCCAAAAAATATGACCTTCGACTTACCCGGATTTATGGAGAGATTATGTTGATCTGACACTGATTTGATAGCCGCTAAATCCTGATTTATCATACTAATTTCCGCCCCTACATTGTCCGAATTAGTTTTTAGTCTGAAATACAGCTGCGTATCATCACAATAAAAATGAACATCACAGAATTTCAAGCATTTCCAGAATCTATGAGTATAAACGATATACAACAAAGGACCCAGAAGAGAGCCCTGTGGCACCCCCATATTCAAGAACAATGGATCCGACAGTAAATGGTTGATTTTGACTCGTTGTGTTCTTGAGGATAGGTAGCTTCCTAGAAGTGACACGGCACTGTCAGAGAAACCCACGAACGACAAAACAGACAACAACAGCTCATGTGATATAGAGTCGAAAGCCTTGCTGTAATCAAGTAACACAAGTACTGTTATGAGCCCATTATCCGAGGCAGCCAAGATGTCATCTGTTATTTTCAGAAGAGCAGTGGTGCAGCTGTGACCCCTTCGAAAACCTGACTGGGATTCTGGGAGTATTTCAAACCTGTCAAGATGTTCCACCATCTGATTGTACAGAAACTTCTCAAAAATCTTAGACATCGCTGGCAAGATACTAATAGGACGTAAGTCGCTAAGCTGCTCGATCTTCTTTTTCTTAGGAATCGGTAAAACAAGGGCACTCTTCCAAGCAGCAGGATAATAACTATTCAAGATACAACAGTTGATTATGTGGACAAGGTATTTCAGCACGAAAGGGCAACAAAGCTTCACCATAGATATATTCAAGTCATCAAAACCGGTGGCATCTGATTTGACGTCATCCAAACATGTTGCCAACACCTGTTCACTCACGAGTGAGAAAGATCTGGCTTCATCGAACTCACAAAAAGTGTTTGCGGAATAAAAATTTTGAAATTCACGGGACATTGTTTGATTTCTGGGTATGGCATTGATGAAGAACTCGTTCAACTCGTTGGGGTCAGAAAATTCATGAGGAATCTCGACTTTTTGTTTACGACCTATATTTACATACCTTAGTTGCTTCCATAATTCTTTTTTGTTACTACTTTGAAAGATACCGGAAAAATAGCTTTTCTTAGAAGAAAGTATCATAGATGTTGTCGTGTTACGGAGAACCTTATATGTATTCCAGTCCAATTCATTTTTTGTCTTTCTGTACCTTGCCTTAGCTTTATCTCTTGACCGCATTGACCTCATGATTTCAGCGGACAACCAAGGGGCCGGAGGTTTGGTTATACGACGTGTTACGATCGGAGCATGTTTGTCAAATAAATCTATGAGGACTTGATTAAAATAGTTCACCTTGTCATCGATATTAACCTTCCTCAGGAGTTCATGTAGTGGGGACTGTTGCAGGTCATACTGAAAGAGATCGATCGAAAAATTTCTATAATCCCTAAAAGACACATACTTGGGGCTGCGATTGCAACCAGGTAACGTGATAGAAAATTTTACCAAGTCATGGTCACTAAAGTGACAATCGACAACCTCCACACCACTAACAATCTCGGACACATTTGTAACGACATGGTCCAACAGGGCCAAATTACGAGTTGGCTGACTCACAAGTTGATTTAGACTGAAACTGTTCAATGTGTTCATATATGAGATGGACTCCGAGCTATCACTTTTCATCAAATCAACGTTCATGTCTCCCACAATGATAACTCTATCGGAAATCGAAACAGAGAACAACATCAGATCTTCTATATCATCCAAAAGGATTTTCAGGTTAATGCAGTTATCAATTTTAGGAGGTTTATAAATCACACAGATACAAATCTTTATTTTGTCTACAGTAACCAGTATGGAAGTATTCTCCAACCGCAAGTTCAAATTTAAAACTTCAAAAGCAATTCCATCCCGCAGGTAAATTGCCGTACCCCCTCCCCTAGTTGGTCTATCATCCCTTATGAGCCTATAACCTTGAATAGCAACATACTCCTCCGGGTCGTTACTCAGCCACGTTTCGGTAAGCCCAAATAAATCAAAATCACTAGAATTAAGAGTATCGCGAAAATCAAGAAACTTAGCTGTCAAAGATCTAATATTTAAAAGAGCACATCTTAAATCACTCATTTCCAGCAGCACTCGAGATAAAACCAGAATAATTGAAACTTATATAAATCAAAATAGAATTGAAAGAAAAAAAAAACAGAAAGAAATCACAAATAAATACAAATATATACCCTTTATGCGATCAATAAAGTATTGAAACTATTTAAAGCCAATAAAAAAGCGAGAGAACTAAAGTTTATCCTTTCTCACCACTGAATAAATCGCCCCCAACTAGTTCAAGTCTTCTGAGCTCCGAATTTGTTTCTTAATATCACCCTGTCGAACGAAAATTCTCCCTCCGGATGTCCAAACATTTCTATGACCATAACTCAGTTTGCAGGCATTGTAGAGATCATAGTTCATCTTTGTGAGATCTTCAGTTATCATGATGTTGGTTCCTTTGAGTTTAGATTTATTCTTGTAAATAATATCCCGACCGGCCGAAGTTGAAAAAGTTACCAGTACAGGTTTCCTCGCCGACTTCGCACCTCCTTTATTCAGTCTGTAGCATTGATCAATCCGAAATTCTGAACTGCCCACTTTCAGTTTTTCAGCGAAGCATTTTTCAAGAGAAGTTTTGAGATCATCTTTTCCATTACCTGGAAATTCGGGAAATCCTATAAGGCGCAGCGACTTCGATTTCAGATTCTGTTCCAATCCATTAATACGTCCTTTGAGATCTGTGTTTTCATTTCTCAGTTCAGTGACCTCGGCCTCCAGTTCTGTTGTTTTGGTATATAAACATTCAATCTTCATGTTTAGTTTTTCAATTACCTTATTCGCAACACATTCAGCGATATTTGATAAGAAATTTTCATCTGATAACGACTCCTTTATGATATCTCCGCTCATTCAAAAGGAATCGTATTAACGATGACCCATCCAGATGCTGACCGCACCTGAACTCTTCTTGTTGGCATTCTTCAATAAGCCACTAAGTATTATTTCGGTTGGACCTGTATTGTTCGAGTAATTGAGACATAAAAAAAAAATCGATTGATATTAACAAATATTTATTTCCAATTATGCGAGTACCCACAAAATTCTGCAGCAATTTGCACGCTGGCATTCTACTGGTTATATCAAAACTTGAATTGAATCGGATTAGTAGTTTTTGAGTAAATAACGAAAAATTTTAGATGGTTATAACTCCGAAACCGCTGGACTGATTATGCCGAACTGAATTGTCAGCTTCAGATGAGCAACCTTCCCTGAAAATTGTCGCTGAAAAAGACGCTGCCACTAATCATTTGGAAGATCTCGTGGTACTGGTCACGCATACAAATGTTGAACTCGTCCAATATATCTACAACTAGATCCAGTCATGTTCAAACTTGAAACCTCACTATAAAATTAGATTCTGAAGCCTCGTGCAGAATTTCTGTAATATTCGTCGAATAGTTTCTGAGATACATAAGTTTTATCAAATTTTTGCACGCTAGTTCCGCGAAGAACAGCGTGCCATCATTTCGCCACAAGGTCTGTATTTTTGGAATTTTTGAAGAAAATGGTCTTAAACGATTGGGCTCGACTCACTGATGAATGATCCGGGGTCAAACTCGATTCTGTCCGTTAGTAAGCACGATAACTCTCGAATGGATCGAGTTGAAATTTTCAGGGCAGGTTTGGAGTTAAATATCTCAGTTGCGTTTGTTAATGGGCAACATCCAGCAAGTGGTTGGGGAATTATGGCCCTTTTTTCTTAAATCGTTTTTAATGAATATTTCTGAAACTGATCGCTTAATCTATCTGAAATTTGGCAGCAAATTGCAGAATTACGGCCTTTATACGCTGATTGATCAGATTGAAAATTTGAAAATTTTGTTTTCGCTATAACTCGAAAAATACTGATTTGGATGTATCGAAACTCGGTAGTTTGACGCAAAAGGCCGACGCAAACACTTTTTCGGGATTTCGTGAGGACCGACCGACTAAAATAATTTAAAAAATGGAATTTTTTTTGGGCAATAGTGTTCAAAACGTGTTCCTTGGGCTATTTTGAAATGAATGCCATTTTCATTATGCGCATGAGCAGACGAGAAGTTATATAACTACTGGATTTATCGTCTGAGAGGAATGGGGTTTTGAGGTGGAGGATTCTATTCATCCATAGAATCACCTTGTGAAGGTCTGCGCATGCGTGGATTGAAGATCCGATATCTTCTTAACTACTGGTGTTGGAGAATCGGTGTTTTGTGTAAAGTATGTGATTCTGGAAGGAATGTTAGCCACGAGCGGATTGCGCATGCACAGAAGAGTACTGTTTTTGGGTTGTATGGGTTATGTTGGCAGTGGGGATGAATACGCTCGTTCAAAATTTACTGATATTGATTTCAACCATTACAAATCGGATCGAATTGTAGCTTGGTGAGTAGTTGAGGAATACAGGTAAGAGAGGTATGTGCAATTTTGTGAAGAACTTAGCACCAAAAAATTCTAAAAAATTGAGAAAAGCACTGACGTGATGTCAGATGCTTTTACGCGTATATTCTATTGTCTATTCATTTCTTAGGAACTTCTGAGTGATCTTCTTGGGAAAAACCTAGGAAGGTCAGTAAAATCATAATGATGTCTATAGCTAGCGTGCCAAAGCAGATTGACCTCATTTTAATGTGACTTCACTTCTCTCATGATGAAGTCAATCTGCATTAGTGCGCTAGCTATAGATATGATTATGATTTTACTGACCCTCCTATGTATTTCCCAAGGAGACCTCCCAGAAGTTCCTAGGAGCTTGTGCGACTAAGTAGGTAGAGTCAGTTATGTTCTGTGTTGTCTTTGGTACTGTATCCTTACGGCAGCTCCACCCGCTTAGCATGAAGCACAACAATACAAATTTGTCAAGGGGAACTAGCGCGAACAGAGTTCTGACTTCACGTCAGTGCTTTTTTAAATTTTTCAGCTGTACGATTGACGCCAAATTTGAACATCGACGCTTTGAAACTAGTAACCAAGTTTCAATTTGATCGGACCAACAGTTTTTGAGTTTGAAAAAACAAAATTTCACATTTGCATATCACTGAAACCGTTGGGCTGATTATGCCTATTAACGAACTTGTCCGTCATATTCGGATCCGCAACCTACCCTGAAAATTTCAAGTATTACCTTCGTCCATTCGAAAGTTATCGTGGCAACGGCCTGCCCGACGGCCGGCCGGACAGAATCAAATTTGACTTCGGATTCTTCATCAGGAAGTCGTTTGAAACCATTTTAAGCAAAAAATTACAGACATTTGGGCAAAATGATTATGCGATGTTCCCCAGAACATAAGAGCAATAATATGAACCAAGTATCAAACAAAAAGGACTATACCCATGTCTAATTTCTTTATATAATTATTCAATGAACATAACTCAGTCATTGACACATTTTCAGGTACATTGTTACGGGATAAATTGCCTTGTTGTAGTGCTCATGTTATACAAGATTTTCAACAAGCATTACATATATGTATGTTCTTACAACGGGAGGCATAATATTATGAAGTCTTATACATCTCGGATTAAATTTACTGTTAAATTGAAGACACTGTGCGAGAAATGTTCCCAAAAAAAATTAAATGTCTTGGGAAAATTTACCATACATTCAGTACGAAATTCCTATATACAAAGGCATATAAAATGATGAATGGGTTAGATGCCTAGATATCAATATCAAATATTTACTTTAACAGAAATATCAAATAGGGGAGTTTCCAAATATCAACAGTTTTGATAATGTCCATTAGATCAAAGCAAGAAGAAAACTATTCCGAAATCAACCGATGCTCTCTGATCCGTTTCTGCGTTTGCCGCGCTTTCTATTCTAATTTAACGAGTAACGGCTTCTGTTTCGGATTGAAGGAATCCCCGGTAGACTAGAAGCTTGTACTGATTCACTGCTTGTAACAGTTGTAAATTGTAACTACTACGAGCAGCGGGCGTGCTGCAAGTTAAATAATCTCGTATTGTTAATAATACTAAATTAGAACTAAAAGTGAAAATTTTGTGAATTGTGAGTGTTCACAGCCAGATTTTGCAAATGATGTTCTACCTGGTGAAATACCTCGAAGATGGGATTCTTCAAGTGGTACCGAAAGTCCTACAACGAGGGTCCACAACGCGAGCGAAGTATTATGGAAAATATTATGATGCTCAAATCATCGCAAAAAATACCTCCTGTCATGTGTTGCAAAATATACTTATAAATATTGAGTTACATCTACCAATAGTCTTTCTTGAAAGAATGGATTATAAGACTTCTAATGCACATTATGAAGATAAAGGTAAGAAACATTTTACATCTTTTTCACATAGCCCCTTAATTTGGGGTGTATTTGGATCTATCCAGTTACAAGGGCCTACTAGGAACCATCTGGCCTCATAAGTTCTCTAACTAGTTCAGCTCAATTTTTGTGTCAGGTCTCCTCGGTAGACCTAGGAGGATCAGTTGTCAGTACGATCATATCAATTTCAATATTTTCATAAATGCATAAATCAACTTTTTCATTCAATTTTAGATCCCAAGTCCCAGATTTGTGACTTTACTGGAATTCTCACAGAACCTATGAATCTACCGAAATATGAGAAATTTTATATAAACGATAACTCAGGAATTGAGATACTTCAAGATACAGTATACGATAAGAAGTTGACTATGTATAATGACGAAAAAGGTAAGGACCAAATGAATGACCAATATTGACGTAATTTATAGTTTAACCATATGTATAAGTACATGCTTAACATCGTCTTCCCCATCGACCCTTGATTTGGGGTGTATTTGGATCTATCCAGTTAGAAGGGCCTACTAGGAACCATCTGGCCTCATAAGTTCTCTAACTAGTTCAGCTCAATTTTCGTGTCAGGTCTCCTCGGTAGACCTAGGAGGATCAGTTGCCAGTACGATCATATCAAATTCAATATTTTTATAAATGCAAAAATCAACTTTTTCATTCAATTTTAGATCCTGAGTCCCAGATTTGTGACTTTACTGGAATTCTCACAGAACCTATGAATCTACCAAAATATGAGAAATTTTATATAAACGATAACTCAGGAATTGAGATACTTCAAGATACAGTATACGATAAGAAGTTGACTAAGTATAATGAAGAAAAAGGTAAGGACCAAATGAATGACCAATATTGAGGTGATTTAGAGTTTAAACATACGAGGTCTGTCAATTCAATTCCCGGAAAGTGGCAACACTGCGGCTCTCCTTATGCTACGGCGTTCGCGTTGGTGTCATTCGAAAGATGATTCATTTCTGCGTCAGTCTGTGCAAGTTTCGTCTCGATCGGTTGTTCAGTTCGTGTTTTACAGTACTTTGATCATCGGCGTGTTTGGACCCCTTGTCGCGAAAATGTGTGATAAAAAAATTGGTTCAAGCCCTGTGGCAGGAGCTTTCTGGCGCTCTAGTTCAAACAGACAAATTAAATCTCCGAAAGTATTGGTTTCTCAGAGTTGAGAATTATATCAATGTATTCTTAAGATAGAACTGCATCATACAGGAAATTCAATTCAAATAATAGTTTATTTATCAAGATTAAATGAGCAATCTGAGAATGAGAACTGCACCATGGAAGAAACCAAATTAAAATAGCTGAAATGAATTTGACTCTCTCTTATAGAACAGGATGAAATGTACGAGTATGAACACAGATCATATAATAAAGCTTAGATAGAAAATTATAGCATTCTGTGAAAACATAGAAGTACGATTCATTATTGAAATTTAGAACTTCATCTTAGCAGAAATTGAATTCAAACATCATAGAAGAATTTAAATTCAACAAGAGTGCCAAAAATTATCAATCCAAAACCAATAGACGAATTCTACCCAACAACGAACTCATCCGAGATATTCATTCCTGAATTCCAGTTTTGATTTTAGTGGAGATATTCTGAACTCAATATTATTAACTTACCATTACCATTCCCATCAACATATGGATTGACCATCGGCATGAAAATATCAACCAATAAAAACTATGGTATTATATTATAATTCTGATATTTATACGATTGCTGGAATGAATGACAATGTTATTAACTTACCATTACCATTCCCATCATCATATGGATTGACCATCGGCATGAAAATATCAACCAACAAAAAGTATGATAATATTATAATTCTCATATTGATACCATTACTGGAATGAATGACAATGAGAAACGACAAAGTTGACGTTATAACAATTCATAGAATAGCCACAGAATAATTCTATCATTGAAATTTTGAAAAATCATATCTCCGAAAGTATTAGTTTGTTAGAGTTAAAAATGATATGAATGGGTTCTTATGGTGAAACTCCTTATTAAAAAAAATTTAATTTGGAATTTGTTCTGTAAAAAAGAATTTTTTTTTTTTTGTTACTCCGAAACCATCTGTCCGATTTTGCCCAATAACGAACTTAGCCGAGATATTTATCCCCCAAACCTACTCTGAAAATTTCAACTGTCTAGCTCATTCCGTTCGAGAGTTATCGTGCCTACGGCCGGACGGCCGGACCGGCCGGACAAAATGAATTTCGACCACGGATTCTTGATCAGTGAGTCGAACCAAATCGTTTAAGACCATCTTCATCGAAAAATTCGAAAATTACAGACATTTGGGCAAATTGATAAGCACTCAGTTCCGAGGAACTGGAGCGCCAAAAACTGAGCAAAGAGTAGTGGTCAAATTTTTGGTCAAACGTGGTGTAAGTTCCGCGGAAATTATGAAACAGTTAAACGACGTGTACAAGGATGATTGCCTGAAAAAAACAGCGGTCTACGAGTGGGCTAAGCGGTTCAGGGAAGGCAGGGAGTCGCTGGAGGACGATCCACGTGAGGGAGCTCCCTCCACCTCTCGAACGGCACAAAACGTCGATCGCCTGCGCGTGCGTGTGCTCGGAGACCGTCGGGTAAGCCTCAGAATGTTGGAAGACGAGTTGGGTATCAACAAGGAAACCATTCGACAGATCGGCTGCTCCATTCCAAAACACAGTATGTGAAAATGGAATTGTGTGGGAAACGAGATTTAGTGTTTTTGTTTGGCACTGTTGCGTCCCTGACTTCACATGTTGGGATACGCAGATTCAATTTTCTAAACAAAGCAGCTCGCTAACAAAACTTAAATTGTTTTAGGTTCACTGCTTTAGATTACCCTGGGTGGCTCACCCTTGAAATTAATATTTTCTACGGAAAGACAACTGAAAGTAAAATATCTTGTAAAGTGTCTACCCTTGTAGATATTTATTACCTATTTCCTGTGGAAAGATTATGTTAAAATTCATTTAAGAATTGAAGTGCTAGAAACGTATCACTTTCTAGACACATTTGCCCAGTGTGTTATTCTTGTTGTCTAGACGATTTGAAAACCCCTAGTCTGCGAAACTTATTTATCAGCTTTCGCTGATAGATCATTTCATCCCTCCCAAATTACCTGGTTACGACAGGATTTGGGAGATCATGAAATCATTCAAGGATAACCTTTTTCGCATCGTTGACGATACACTGCTTACATATGAGCAATTATTAGAACCAGTCACAATTAAAAGAGAAGCAATCAGGAATTCCCATCCCTTATCGGCCCGGTCGTCTGACACGAATGACCTCATTCCTCTGACACCTGGTCCTTTCCTTATAGGTGGTGCTTTGACATTCATTTCCTTGATTGTTTATATTGTACACATGTCAGCTTTTGTTCCATTATTATTATGTAAACATTATGTTACCTTATATTTCTAAGTTATGAACACATTACTCTCATTTGTTTTGAACTTTGATAGTTCAAGGCCGGCAGTATGTTGCGTCCCTGACTTCACATGTTGGGATACGCAGATTCAATTTTCTAAACATAGCAGCTCGCTAGCAAAACTTAAATTGTTTTAGGTTCACTGCTTTAGATTACCCTGGGTGGCTCACCCTTGAAATTAATATTTTCTACGGAAAGACAACTGAAAGTAAAATATCTTGTAAAGTGTCTACCCTTGTAGATATTTATTACCTATTTCCTGTGGAAAGATTATGTTAAAATTCATTTAAGAATTGAAGTGCTAGAAACGTATCACTTTCTAGACACATTTGCCCAGTGTGTTATTCTTGTTGTCTAGACGATTTGAAAACCCCTAGTCTGCGAAACTTATTTATCAGCTTTCGCTGATAGATCATATCCAGACCACCGAGGGAATTTTGGCCCCGATAGTGGGGGCATTTCGAGATTTCGAATTCCTAAGATTGAACACGCTAAAAGTTCACTGATTGGTGCATTTAATTCCTTCCTACATCGACAAATGAGAGTATTGTTGTAACATATTTGGGGCGGTTTAAAGATCGAAACCACCAATAATTGTTAATATTTCCCCTTTTTTTACCCAGATGAAGGAACCTCCTATATTTCCTTCTATCTGGGCTTTGATATACATTTTTGAGACTGAAACAACTCACTACTACAAATACCACTGTAACTATTACATCTCTTAGTGCAAGAGACATTACTATTTCTTGATCTGTCGCGAAACAATAACATTGTCTTGTCTTCGTTGGCAACTTAGTAGTCACTTCTGCCCTTTTCATATAGAAGGGAGATTTTATATTGTATCAATAGTGCATTGTACAATTAATTCGTGCTTGTTATCGAAGTAACGGTAACAACAAAATACAGTTAATTGTTTATTAAAAGTGCGTTCGAATATTTCACCACTACCTATCCTCGTAATTGTTACTTTATTACAAGTAACAACTTACGCAGTAATCAATGAGATTACTACTGGGTGCTTAAAGTTAAGTATACCCCCTCAAGCATCCCCCTGATTAAACAATCAGGGTGTATAATTCTGGTCCTTCGAAAATAATTATATCCTGATAATAGCATCAGGAATCAACATATTATCCTTCGAATCCATAACATCCTGGTAAACTAATCAGGATACACCATATGGTCCTTCGAGCCGGATATTGTCCAGTAAACCTAACTACTTTCCACGACCCAACATTTGGTAACTTGGAGCCAAGTATATCAAAATAAAGTCTACAAATATATTTCATCGACGAAAGTACGCAAGTTTGGTACTTCTTCGTAAGCCACAGCACCAGCGGATCCCGATCAACCCAGATACAACGGATCCAGAAGCAACCCTTGGAGTTCAACAAGTGTGTATATGTGCAACAGTGAGAATTCGCGGAAAAAGTGTTTAGTGTCGCGAAATCGAGAAACAAGTGCGAAAATTGGTGTTTAGTGCTCCGAAATTATTGTGTCCAGCAATGAAAGTAAGTCATTGAACCACCATATATTTTCCATTTATTCGAATTCCCTATTCTTGTATTGCTTCTCTAAGTATTTACAAAATTGAAAATGTCTGCCAGCGAAATTAGAGCATTAAAGGTCATACTCATACAAGCCAAGAGAAAACTCACTTTTTTTGAAAACTTTTTGGATAAATTTGATGAATCAAAGAGTTTTCGCATCCTGGAAAAGCTTTCCAGCGGAATGGATATCGCCCTTGAAAGGGTTGAAAAGGCACAATACGACTTAGAAATACTCGTCGGTGAGTCGGAGGAAATTGAACAATTTTGCATTGAATTCGAAGAAAGGTATTATGTAGCATATGGTAGAACCCATAGTTTGTTGTCAGATCTCGTATCAAACAGTGTTCAATTATCGTCTCCTCGGAATTCAGAATTGTTTGCAAGCAGGACAAATAGTAGTGCAGCTAGCCCTGCAAGTGATTCAGTATGTATCAATTGTTTGTGTAAAGGTCACCGGACGCCAGAGTGCGCCGCCAAAAAATGTCGTTTTTGTGATCAAAGGCACAACACGATTTTACATTACCACTACTATCCAAGTACTACTGATCTTCTGAAATAATCAGATAGCGGTGAAACTCCTAAATCTTTTCATCCGTCTAACGTAAATTTGCGTACTGCCGTTGAATCTAAAACGTCAGTAGCCACCGCGACAGTCAATATTGTCAACAAATCGGACAAAATTAAAACATGTCGTGCCTTTCTGGAAGCCGGCGCTCAGATTCATGCAAAAAGTGAAGAACCAACAACCAAAAGTAACTTTGCGGTTAATAAACAAAGCCTTTGCGTTGTACCCGTACCCTCCGACGGCAATAAATCTAGCATCCTTACCTCTCGGCATCTGGTCCTTAAGCGGACTTACGCCTTGAAACAGCCGTCAAAAGGGGACAATGACCTGAAGGGAAGTTATCCCAATTGTTTGTTAAATTACAATAATAATGTAAAACATATTTCGAAGTGCGAAAAGCCTGATTACAGTAACGGCTTCTATTCGCACCCATTCGCATTGCCCACGGACTTTGAAAAAATGTATCGTCAAATCCGTGGAAGTCCTGATGACCTCTGTTATCAGAAATTGCTTTTTCGCAACACACCCGGGGATCCTATCGAAGGACAGACCCTGGCTACCGCCCAGTCTCCTCAACCAGTAGGAACGGCGGGGGGCGATCTGCAGCCCTTTTCATTATTTCTCGATAGGGCCATAATGCGTCCCATTATACGCGAAATTTACTTTAGTTCCAAGAATCTGGAACAGGTCTGCGCTCGGACCACCCTATATTCGGTGGGGCATCCGTATTGTCCTTTCAATGGTCACAAAACCATTCAAAAAATTGTATATCGATGTATTCCGTGTTTCCGAGTTAAACCGCGAGCATCTGATCGTGCTACGGTAACTTTTCCGAGTCGCCGTTTCACACCTTTTCGTCCCCTTCTAAAGGTCGGGACACATCATTGCGGTCCGTTTTACACAAGGAAGAAACGGTTCAGAAATCGCAACAAAATAAAAGGCTGCGTAGCCCAGTACGTTTACACAGGTACCATGACCGTTCATTCTGGGGTGATAAGTGACCTCATTACCGAGGCCTTCATATTTAGCCTCAATCGTCTCTTTTCCAGGAGAGGAAAATTCGCCGCGAATTATTCGAATAATTCCACCAACTATCTAGATGCCAAATATCAGTTAAATGAGTTTTACATCTTGTTGTTCACGTCCGATAAGTACAATAAGGAATTACAACCATATTGTGAGGACGAGCAATTATCTTGGCATTTCATCCCTCCCAAATTACCTGGTTACGACAGGATTTGGGAGATCATGAAATCATTCAAGGATAACCTTTTTCGCATCGTTGACGATACACTGCTTACATATGAGCAATTATTAGAACCAGTCACAATTAAAAGAGAAGCAATCAGGAATTCCCATCCCTTATCGGCCCGGTCGTCTGACACGAATGACCTCATTCCTCTGACACCTGGTCCTTTCCTTATAGGTGGTGCTTTGACATTCATTTCCTTGATTGTTTATATTGTACACATGTCAGCTTTTGTTCCATTATTATTATGTAAACATTATGTTACCTTATATTTCTAAGTTATGAACACATTACTCTCATTTGTTTTGAACTTTGATAGTTCAAGGCCGGCAGTATGTTGCGTCCCTGACTTCACATGTTGGGATACGCATATTCAATTTTCTAAACATAGCAGCTCGCTAGCAAAACTTAAATTGTTTTAGGTTCACTGCTTTAGATTACCCTGGGTGGCTCACCCTTGAAATTAATATTTTCTACGGAAAGACAACTGAAAGTAAAATATCTTGTAAAGTGTCTACCCTTGTAGATATTTATTACCTATTTCCTGTGGAAAGATTATGTTAAAATTCATTTAAGAATTGAAGTGCTAGAAACGTATCACTTTCTAGACACATTTGCCCAGTGTGTTATTCTTGTTGTCTAGACTATTTGAAAACCCCTAGTCTGCGAAACTTATTTATCAGCTTTCGCTGATAGATCATATCCAGACCACCGAGGGAATTTTGGCCCCGATAGTGGGGGCATTTCGAGATTTCGAATTCCTAAGATTGAACACGCTAAAAGTTCACTGATTGGTGCATTTAATTCCTTCCTACATCGACAAATGAGAGTATTGTTGTAACATATTTGGGGCGGTTTAAAGATCGAAACCACCAATAATTGTTAATATTTCCCCTTTTTTTACCCAGATGAAGGAACCTCCTATATTTCCTTCTATCTGGGCTTTGATATACATTTTTGAGACTGAAACAACTCACTACTACAAATACCACTGTAACTATTACATCTCTTAGTGCAAGAGACATTACTATTTCTTGATCTGTCGCGAAACAATAACATTGTCTTGTCTTCGTTGGCAACTTAGTAGTGTCACTTCTGCCCTTTTCATATAGAAGGGAGATTTTATATTGTATCAATAGTGCATTGTACAATAATTCGTGCTTGTTATCGAAGTAACGGTAACAACAAAATACAGTTAATTGTTTATTAAAAGTGCGTTCGAATATTTCACCACTTCCTATCCTCGTAATTG
Organism: Halyzia sedecimguttata; assembly: GCA_937662695.2. Classification (NCBI taxonomy): domain Eukaryota; kingdom Metazoa; phylum Arthropoda; class Insecta; order Coleoptera; family Coccinellidae; genus Halyzia; species Halyzia sedecimguttata. The sequence goes on along the minus strand of OW569418.2, from coordinate 4,168,368 downwards.
TTACTTTATTACAAGTAACAACTTACGCAGTAATCAATGAGATTACTACTGGGTGCTTAAAGTTAAGTATACCCCCTCAAGCATCCCCCTGATAAAACAATCAGGGTGTATAATTCTGGTCCTTCGAAAATAATTATATCCTGATAAAAGCATCAGGAATCAACATATTATCCTTCGAATCCATAACATCCTGGTAAACTAATCAGGATACACCAGGCACTGAGACGTTTTTAATGCAATTTTTTTTATTTTACGGTTACGTGTTACAGTTCGTCGTATAATTTTTTCTACATAATCAAATTGTACATATCTTTAGTTGTTACTATAGATTTGGCACATGCTTGGTTTTGGTATTGAATATGAAACATTTTTGCTGGTTTCAAATCCGAGTATCTGCATCAATATTTGAATAAATAACAGTTTATTATATTTCACCGAATTCAAGATAACAAACAGTTTAAATATGTCTAACGTTTATTAGTTTAGAAACACTACAATAGTTTAGAAATACCACAACCAAAGAATCTACTACATACTATCCTCTAAATTGCTGTTGTCATACTCCTCGACTAAATCTGGAGCAGAATCGCAGAATCTGATCATGTCTTTCAAATTGCCAAAACAGATTATCTGGTATATACTGTGTTTTGCTCTGGGAAAAGCAGATGCTGTGTTTTGAAATGTGAAGATGAGTAAATTTGTGCAGATACTGGGTTGTGGTTATGTCATATCTCTAAATCTATTGAAATTATCAGCAAACATAGAAATATGGATCATGCGGAGTAATATAAATAAGTGTAAAAGTTTAACGGGTAATTCCGCAAAAGAAGCAGATTAAAAATAATTCTGCTGGTACCTGCCGACACGTGTTTCTGCTAGTTGGCTTCTTCAGGACAGGGCAACCAAGAAACCAAGAAAGATGGAAATAAAAGTGAAAATAGGTGACACCACACCAGGAGCGAGCAACCAATTGTGCCTTCAGCTCTAGGGCCTCCATTTCGGAGGTAAACTATGGCATCGGCACGGAGGAAGCATAAGCTACCTGTGCATCGCACAGGTAGCCAGCAGAATTATTTTTAATCTGCTTCTTTTGCGGAATTACCCGTTAAACTTTTACACTTATTATCAGCAAAGGGGCTAGGTTGAAAGATGCGTCCAAACACAGTATATCCAAATATTAAGAAATATCATTTTCTGAAAAAATGTTAGTTACTGTGTTTTGGAATGGAGCAGCCGAGATGCTACACGAAGATTTAGGGATGCGCAAGTTGTGTGTGAAAATGGTTCCCAAAGTGCTCACAGTTGAGCAGAAAGAGCTTCGTTTCTCCATCTGTGAAGACATGATTTCTCGAATTGAGGAGGAAGGAGAGGACTGGATGTCAAATGTTATTACCGGAGACGAGTCTTGGGTGTTTGAGTATGACCCTGAGACCAAACGACAGAGCATGCAGTGGGTGGAAAAGGGGGGGAAGCGCCCCACAAAAGCCAGAATGTCGAAATCAAAAGTGAAATATTTGCTCATCGCATTCTTAGATATTAATGGACTTGTACACCACGAATACGTTCCAGCAGGTCAGACAGTCAATGGGAAGTTCTACATTGAAGTTTTGAAACGTCTGAAGGCCCGTGTGTTTCGTGCACGGCCGGAATTGGCCGAACGTGGATGGGTGCTGCATCACGACAACGCTCCAGCCCACTCCTCATTCGCAGTTCGCGCTTTTTGACCAAAAACGGCATTCCAACGCTTCCGCACCCCCGCTACAGCCCGAACCTGGCCCCCTGCGACTCTTTCCACAATTGAAGTCCTACCTCAAGGGCAACCTATACGACGGCGTAGAAGTGTCACGACACGGGTGCTGAGGGACCTATCTTCGGGGGGCTTCAGGGGGTGCTTCCAATCGTGGATCCAACGGTGGCGCCGGTGCATCGAGCTAGAGAGAGACTACTGCGAAGGATTATAACTTAATTTTAAGAATTTATGTATATTCCGGACCGTCCGAGCACTTTTCCGGGAATATAATTGACAGACCTCGTATGTATAAGTACATGCTTAACATCGTCTTACCCATCGACCCTTGATTTGGGGTGTATATAGATCTCTCAAGATATGTGATACAAGGGATATGCCATTGTATGGCACACCATCAGGTCTAAAAGGATCTCTAACCAGTCAACCTGTAAATTTTCATCTCAGAAAAGTCAACCTATTTCCCATTAGCAAATATTTTTACAACTCTATATCCATTCATTCATTTTGATATAATTGAGGTATTTTAATTCTATACTAATTTTATTTTATATAAGAAGATGGATATATTTAAAGACCTTACATATATATATTCTTTTGACTGAGAGTTTTATGTGTTAGCAGAGGTTGGTGTAACGGGGTACCATACAATTCTGCGTATGATACAAGAGCTTAGGGAAAAACCTCAGCAAAAAACCCTGTCTCCCCGTGAGTGTTGTGATTTGTAACTATTGTTCACAAAATTTGCTGAAATTTAGAAATATTGATAGGCATTTATTTCTTCAATATGGACTCCTTATAACCTATCACGATTAAAGGATTATGTAGGCAGATTTGTTTCATTTTCAGATCCTGAGTTCAATATGAGAGTTTCTCCAGGTATCCTGGAAGAAGCTCTGACGCATCCTATAATTATACCAGAAGATGGGAAAATCAGCATGTTTTATCATTCAGGAAGAGAGATATCTCAAGATACAATGTACAAGTCAACAGGTAATCCACTAAATGTATATTTACAGAGATTCCAAACCAAACCAATTTGAGTAGCTTTTTTGCTTCATTTAAAATTGCATTTTGAGTAGCTCATTATAGCATTCTATTGATAATTAATATTGAGCTTTTCCATACTAGATGCCTCTATTGAAAGTTTTTTGGGTTTTCTCTCCCAAACTATGAAAAATATCTATAAAATAAAAATTAATTATTTTGTGATTTGCTTCTGCGTAAGAAACACAGGATATTTGTCAGAAGCAATCAATTGAACAATCTTGCCTAACAAACAACAACGAAACAACATCAACGAAGAAACAACTATATCGTAACGTTTCGGAGTCTACATATATCAGACGCTTATTAATGAAAATCGTTAGAATTATTTGAATTATTTAATGTGACAATTCTTGAATTTCACAAAATAACTATCAACAACTAACAAATAATTCTAACGATTTTCATTACACGTTACGATATAGTTGTTTCTTCGTTGATGTTGTTTCGTTGTTGTTTGTTAGGCAACATTGTTCGATTGATTGCTTCTGACAAATATCCAATGTTTCTAACGCAGAAGCAAATCACAAAACAATTAATTTTTATTTTATAGATATTTTTCAGAGTTTGGGAGAGAAAACCCAGAAAAAAACCTTTCAATAATAGGTATACCTCCCACAGTATCCTTTAATGATTACTTAGATACCTCTAATTTAAAAGAGGGTTTTTATAATTTCCTTTGCCTGATTTTCTGCACCTAGTCATACAATAAAGTAGGGATGTTCAATTTCATCGATCAAATTCAATATTTCAATACAAAAACTAAAGAAATAAATTTTCAAAAAATAATGAAAATAGAGGTACTTGTTGCTTAGAAATATTATAGATAGGAAATATAAATTCAAATTATTTCACAATTCCGTATTCAGGTACTCATGTGAAAAAGAATGAACTCCTCTATACAGTACGAAGCAGCCCATCTATTATCATTCAAAGCAATGAAATAATAGTGGCCAAAAATACACCAAATCTTCAAATAATTTGTGAAGGTGTGCAGGAATCTTCCCAGCTGGTTTCAAAAAGTATGATTTCACCTTATATGGAAAATGAGTCTAAATGTGGAATTCTGAATGATAGAGATACCATTCAGAATAATAAATGTTATGATGTGAGTATAGCCGAATTTTGAAAATATATTCGATCTGACATCACAATTTCAATGTTTGCCAAAGTGAATATTGTGAAGTGAAATAACCCCTTTTCCGATTTTGACAGTTTTCAATGGTAGCTATCAATTTATTCTGCGTTTCTGAAATTCGAACTATACCAGATCTTGCTTTCAAGCCGGCTCAGGTGGTTCAGTGGGGATAAAGACCTGCTGTGTTGCCGGGGTCGCGGGTTCGAATCCCGCTCAGGGCATGGATGTGGTGTTGGGTTGTGTGAATGTCCAAAAAATAATATGAAAGAGTTTTCGAGGTAAGGATTATAACTGTGTAGATGGCCTACAGTTGCCTGGCACATAAATAGATAGAAAAAAAAATCTTGCTTTCAATATTTACGGAGTATATTTTCAAAACATTTCGTGTGTGACGTCACCGTTTCAACGCTAAAATAGGAATCTTCCGACATATAGTAAATATTTTTGAAAAACGGTGACGCCAAAATTCGGCTCATTTTTTCTTTGAATATATGAATAGAAAATAATGGATTTTTGAACGAATGATTATATTGAACTGATATTAATTTGATTTCTATATTTTTGATAGGAACAAAATAACAGGAAGACTACTCAAAAAAAACACTGCTGTTTTTACTGGTTCGAGGTAAAATTTGATTCTGTCCGACCTCCAATAACGAACTTAAGCGAGATATTTATTTCCCAAACCTACTCTGAAAATTTCAACTATCTAGCTCATTTTGTTCGAGACTTATTATGGAAACAAAATTTAAAAAAAAATGGTTCAAGCACTGACGTGAAGTCAGAAGCTTTTGCGCGTATGTTCTATTGTCCATTCTTCTGTATTGGACACCCTTAATCGAATTTACCATGGTAAATTATGTTGTCCATTCTCCTGTATTGGACACTTAATTCGAATATACCATGGTAAATTCGAATTAAGAGTGTCCAATACAGGTGAAAAATAAATCTTCTCATTTCCTCAGCTGCATGAATAATCCTCTGTCTCAGAAAATCGACATTTGCAATTGGCGTCATTTGGTCGTACACTAGGCTTTTCATATCCACTCCACACATAAAAATCCATCGGCGTTAAATCTGGTCTCCTCGCCGGCCATGATATGGGTCCTCCTCTTCCAATACATTTATTTGGGTACTTCTCGTCCAGCCATGCCCGAACACTTCTTCTGTAGTACGCTGGGCAGATATATGTTGAAAGAACATGTCTCGTCTCATTGTAATAGGCAATTCTTCCAACAAAGAGGTAACTCCTCCCTCAAAAAGTTTTCATATGTTTATCCTTCCAAATTATCGGGCAGGAAGTATGGTCCTATCAAGTAATTTGATATGATGGCCATCCAAACGTTTAGACTGAATCTCCTTTGTGACCCTTTTGTTCATTTTTTTTTTTGGGAGCCCAATAATGGGCGTTATGATAATTTGTGATGCCGTCTTTATAAAATTTCGATTCATTTGTCCACATGATTTTATCTGAAAAAAACCGTATCTCCAATATCGGCAGAGAGCATGATTGTAAGGCTATTGCCCAGAAGTGTGCATTACGAACCAGACTTTACACTGGGAAATACCAAGCCGTCGATCGAAATGAATACCATCTTCAGATAATAGGCTTACAGAACTTTTTTCAGGCAAACTTCGGTTGTGGAAAATGATTTTAAAAAAGTATGATAATTTGTGTAAGAGATGGCGGCGGCCATGTCGAACAAGAGTTATGAAAATATTATTCTGTTTTTTTTTTACGTATTATTAACTTCTTTTACCTCAAACTAAAAGTATGTCCTCTACTACCTTAATTGTAATTTGGTCAATGTTCCGCATATTTAATAGCAAGTGTTATACCTTTTTGAACAGCTGAAGAGAAGAAGAAGTTTTTGAAAGCATCTGCAGAATAACTTCCATACATTATTTTTTAAGGAAAGCGTTTGAAAATTAAAAACATTTTGTGAAAATTCTCCAATTCTAACCTTTGTCAAGAAGTCTTTTTAAGCTGTTACTAGTAGGTGCAGTTTTTTGTTGGTAATTTTTATTAATTGACATCCCCTCTAACCAAATACATCAAAAAACGGACTCTTGGAGCTCAAATTCTAGAAAAAATCTATAAAGAATCCAAAAAATGAAGGATTAAAAAAAAATGTTTAAAATTCAATATCTCAATAACGGTGAAATTTCGGAGAACATATTATAGGACCAAATTCATCAGAAACTGCCTGAATAATAACGTCCTTCAATATTCAGTACGTCCTGTAACCCTGTATAGTCCGTTTCACTGACTAGACACCAAATGTCAGACGAAAATATTCATATATCCAAAGCCATAACTAGTGCATCAAAATTCAGAACGTTTTAAATTAGTAACCACATATAAGTACATACATATATCTTCCTCATGAAACCAATTATATCCGCCTGATGGCACAACGGATTGGAAGATTAGATTGAGTAAAATTTCACATTATACTCCCATTATTTTCTACAAAACATTGCTGAACAAGAAAAAAAATGAAGAACTTACTTCAATGCTGACCTATGTTTTCTGCGCAAACTGCTGCATGGTCACTTGCATTGTGGGAACTTGTTGAGCATTATTTTCTTTAACGTACTAATGCCCGGTTTCTGAGGTCATTTTATCGGTAGTTTATCTGTTCCGTAACTTTATCGGGTCGATAATCAGAGATTTCTGTTTCTGAGTACCGCTCTAACAGATATCGTTCCGATAACCTCCGCTTAAGTAAACCCTTCGACAGGGTCCGTTTATCGATTCGATAACTATTTGACGTTTCCATTCTAACCTCAATAGTTGAGAAGTTCATTGTTTATTATTATTTAGTTTGTGTACGGTTTGGTCGTTTGGTTGAAAATAATTATGGGATGAGCAACTGAAGTATCAATTGATTCAACTTCCTCATCAGATGAAGACGTTCTTGATTTTATCAATAATATTTCTATATCCCGATTCATTAGAATCCGAAGATCTTCCATGGAAATGTTCACAGATGAAGAATTCAAAATGAGATATAGATTTAGGTAAGTTTGAATAAAACTAATACTTTGTAGTGTTAGTATTCATGAGTTTATGATTTGCAATGTTTTTCTCAAGAACAATATCAAATTCAGTTTCCTTTATCAATAATATCTCAAATTTTAAGTATGCCACTAATATTTAATTATTTTTACAGTAAAAGTACAGTGGAGTACCTATGTGAACAAGTTAATCATACATTTACTCCAATATCACAAAGAAGAGTTGCATTATCAATCTCAGAACAGATGCTGATAACTCTTCGCTTTTATGCTACAGGTAGTTTCCAAATTGTGATCGGTGATGACATAAATGTTCATAAAACAACTGTCTCAAGAATAGTGGATACCTTTTAGGAGATAGCGCTTACCCTTGTGGCTCACATTTATTAACTCCGATTTTAACTCCTAGCAATCATCCCGAAGAGCTTTATAATAGAGCTCACATCAAGACACGTAACAGTGTAGAAAGGACATTTGGTGTGTGGAAGAGAAGATTTGCCTGTCTTGCTGTGAAACTTCGAGTGAAGTTAGACTGTGCACTTACAGTTATTGTAGCTACTGCCATGTTGTACAATATAGCCTTGTACCAGAATGATTATTTTGAAATAGAGGAAGAATTTCTAGAAGTAGCCATCAATTCGGATAACGAAATCCCAGATTCCTCTGAAGCAAACACATTTCGAAGGGTGCTAGTTAGTCAATATTTTAGGTGACGTTGAATAAAAATAATAATTTAGTAGTATTTTATTTATTTGCCATTTTTAGCTTCAGTTCGATATCAAGTTCAGTTTGTTTAATCAATAATAATTTTAGTTCTGCCTCTAATATTTCAAATTGTTTTTTTTTCTCCCTCTAGTAATTCCATACTTCGTTCATTCATCATCTTTCCACGATCAATTTGTATTTAAAGTAGTTCAACTTATTTCTTCGTAATTAGATCTTCATTTTTTAGTTTTCCACATTTACGACTGACCATTGCATTGATTATGTTAGTTATAGATTTTTTTTTTCAGTGAGGGACATCCTGGCTGTTGGTATACGTCAAGGATTTTGTATATGGGTCTGCAATTGGGGACTTGCCGAAACTGTAACATTATCTTCGTTCGGGCTGTTCTCCCAACTTCCAGAACTGCAGGAATAGGGATACACTTCTACCTCTACTATAGGAAGTGCCTCCTCTTCATTGAAGTTTTGTGCAATACCTAGAATTTAAAAATGATTATTCATTTCAGTTCTTTATAATCTTTCATATAAACATCAAACAGTTATATTTTAAAAATCATTGAAATACACAATGCATTCGAATTTGTTTTTCTCATTACCCACCTATCTCAGAATATCCTGAAGCTAATGGAGGATTTTCCTCTCGAGATACGACTTCCTTGTTTTCCAAATTGCATGGAACCACTTCAATCTCCACTGTTGGAGGATTGTTCTCAATGTTCTGTTCGATATCTACATGTGAATAAATAATATAATAAATATTTATTTTACTTCTCTATAAACTGCAATGTTTCATATGCACATAACATTCAATTCAAATAATACTGAAATATTTTTTTTTATTCTACTTTGATTTAATCATTATTCACCTTTCTAGTAATATGACGAATCATAGTGATTGACAAGGGGATCAAAGTGGGTCTGTAACATACCCAAAACTGTCTGATCCACCAAAGTTGTCTTTGGGACAAAGGTTCCTCCACCTTTCTTGTACATCTTACACTGAAATAAAAATTGATTTTCAAGCAAACATTATTTAAGAAGCGATGTCATATTTCTCGTGTATAGATACTTACTTTATCATCGTTCAAATTCCTCCTTGCCTTTTTCTTCAGATTGTCGTACAAAGCATAAAGTTGCTTGGATGTTCTTGGTCCAGTTTCTGATGCTGAAGCTGAATGCATCGTGAATGCACACTATTCTATTCTGGCACACTATTCTGTTTTGAATTCATATTTGACGCTTCTTTGGGACATTTTCAAGGTATTTCAATTCAAAACGATCACAGCGCCATCTATTGAGTAATAGAGAAACCAATATTCAACAGTTATTGAATCGATAACTAACCGAGAAGAGAAATGTACCTCAGAAACCCACCGCTCGTTAACCACATTTTATCCATTCCATAAAGTTATCGAACCGATAACTAATTGGCCGATAACCATCAACTTCAGAAACCGGGCATAAGTCGATTCAACAGACACTCAACCACTTTCCATACACAGTTATATAGAAGTAACTATGGCTCTAATTTTATTCTGCACGTTCCCTTACTATGACCAACAATATGAATCATTATTCTATGGATATATTTTCACAAACAATGGACACCTTCAGAAAGGCCTTATTGACTTTGGTCATCTTTAATTAGCCCAGTTATTTCTGCTACCTTCATCCCATTCAATATGTTATTGTATATTTTGAATGCTGTTTTTAAGTTTTTTATGCCATGTTCGCTTGTATCTCTGCAAATTTAGCTGTCATAATTTTGTTTTGTTCAGTTATAAGTTTGAAGAGGGTTTCCCGTGTAGCATAAGCTGTATGTATCTGAAAAAATAAATAAACTAACTTCAAGTCCATGTCATTTAATTCAGAATGATTTATTACGTAGTTGTATCGGTCTACATTCAACATGAACAAGCTTTCCAAAGCAAAAAGACTTCACGTCAGTGCTTTTGACACCGGTCTTTTATATAGTTTTCAATATTCTATTTTCCAAAATCTTTCTTCTTCTGCTTCGAACAATAAGAATAAACTCATAAAAATAATATTAAGTATTTCCATTTCCTAGATTAAAGTACTGACCAGCCCTTATATATGTTAACTTTTTGATATAGAATCTTCATTGGAATTTTCCCAAGTGGCATAGGAGCATCCAGGCTTATAGTTTTTAATCTTCGAGTAAAAAAAGTTTGAATATTCAGTAAAACATTCATGTTGCTTGAAACATGCTAATTATATCCAAAACAAGTAGTTCAAAATGAATCCAAATCATAATGTATTGGCAAAAAGGAATAATGAATGATTTACTGTCACACGAAAGTGTTCACAATACAATATAAGCCTTATGTGAAAATTCCTTCTCGAGTTTCAGAGAGCCAAAGTCAAGGTAATGTAGAATCCATACGGACTACTACCGATAAACACGTTTGGAGTTCCAAATTGACCGTCAGGAAGATTTTTATTCGATCTAGGTCACAATTTTGTGAAATTAGGGAGAGAACACAATTTTGGAACCAGATTTCTCACATTTCGGATAACAAATTACATATCTCGTTTTGACGTTTTCATTTTCAAATATTCGAATAAGATTTGTTGGTTATGTTTTCAAATCATTTTGACATACTTTGCGCATGCGCAGTAACGTTGTGGGGGACCTTGAATTGTTCGAGCTTCAATTTTAAGGAAGGAATGTTCTGACGTACGTCTATTAGGTATATGGTTTAGAGTTAAAAAAAAACCATGGAAACAAGAAAACAATCTCTGTAGTGTTCACGTCCATGTTCAACAAATAAACAACATATCGCAGGATATGTTGTTTATCAAGAAAACAATTGTCAGAAAATGTCAGAAAATATTTCAAGAGAGATAGAAATGTCAGAATATTTTGAAGAGATTTTAATATAATTGTAAGAGAAAAAGATTTTGAATTTGTATGAAGATCTCTCAAACGAGTTAAGAGTCTCAAATTTATCCACGATTCATATTCATATGCAAGCATTGCGATAATGTTAAATAAACCTTTTTGTGCCACGATGAGAGTCTTGGCCCTGATATTTTTTGGTGGAAAACTCAATCCTTCTATTTTCGGATTCAAAAAGGTATATCATATTGAACTCACAAGAAACGACGTTTTCTTAGGAATAAGCATGATGATGCAGTGAATTGAAATAAGGGTATGTAAAAAATGTTTTTGGATTTTTGCAATTTTTCCGAAAAAATCATATAACCCGAATACAGCCACCTACCAATTGTAAACCTAAACTATCTAGGTACCTACCATTGACGTAGTATCTAAATGGACTAGCCCTCGGAGCAAAATTCCCGCATGCCGAATATGAACGAGAGAGATGGAGCTAGTTGAGTAAACGTCAAAATCATATGATCAAAACATTTAGTTCACGTGCGTGATATCCTCAATTTATATCTTATTTTGAATTAGTTCTGAATTGATCTTATTGTTGTTTCGATCGATTTGATTTCTAAAAGTGTTGATCTTACTATCGAAAGAAAGTAGCGGATAGTATTTAATGAAATTTCTCTTGGAATAATATATACATATATTCTTAGCCTTAATAAATAAAAAATCATTGACGTAGTATCAAATATATAACGTCAATGGGAATGGGTCTTAGTTTATATGAAAATTTATCGAAAAAGTATAGTCTAATTGAATTTTACAGTATAATCGTCTACGTTTGCCAAATTTTCGCGGGCCTTTATTGGAGTTTCTAAAGTCTTCAAGATGCCTCACGGTTGTGCAACGTTCAATTGTACGGCCAGATTTATTTATCTATTGCTCTACTTAATAAATCATAAATGTCAACAATTCAATGGAAATTTGAAAATGTTTACATTCTGTAATGCCAACCGCATAAATGCGATCACAGAAACTCTGCTTTCATAGAGCATGTGCCTTTAGTAGGTGTAGTATGTAGTAGGTAGAGTGACAGTAGTGACACTCTCATGAAACCCCGTAGGCCCGTAAGCATTCGACCCGGATTCATTGACCGCTAATTTATTTATCTATAGTGTCCAACACTGCTAGAAGTCGAATCAATCAAAATAACGATTAGTTTCATTCAGAATATATTAAAATTTCAAGATTTTCCGAACATCCGTTCCATATTTTGATCATATGATTTTGACGTCTACTCAACTAGCTGCATCTCTCTCGTTCATATTCATACTGCTTCGAATACTTCGAGAAAGTCACGTGACGGCGAGTCTATTTGATATAACGTCTATGGTACCTACTCAAACATACAGATAACATTTCATCAAAATCGGTTCAACCGTTTGGGATGAGTTCAGTGGCAAAAACATGTACAGAAGAATTATACACAAAAATATATATAATGATATTGTATTCTTTATGGTAATTAATGGTCATTATATTTGCTCTGTAATTTAATTCAAAAATATTGTTCTTGATAATTACCCAATTCATGATATATGTTGGTTGTTGTTGAATAAGAGTGTATTCATTTTTTTTTTCATTATAATCGGTCAAATTACTCAGGCGAGATTAAAGGAAAATTTTAATTCGAGTTCTGAATCAGATTTAGAAATGAAATTTCTTCCTCTCACAAATTGCAATGAATAAGAGTGACAATTCCTATTCTATGATCAAATCGACTTGACCTTACAAAAGCATTATTATTTAAATTAAGCTTATGACTGAATATTTAAAGAATAAAATTTCCAATTTATGTCTTTGTTTTTGCTATTCAGTCAGTAATTTCATATTGGATCATAAATTAACAATTAACAAAAGGTTTTATTTTGTATTGACTTGTACAATGTATACACAAAGGAGCACAGGTTTTGGCGTGATTGGTTTGTAGATGCTTGGTGGAGACAGACTTCCTCTTGAAGTATTTGTTCAAAATTGCCTTTGTTGCAAGCTGATGCAATTTTCGATTAATTTTGTGTTGAATTTTATTCTGGATCACCAATTTTTGGAATGCTTGAGAACTGGATTCTTGACGGAGACAGATGTCCTATGGAATTATTTCTTTGAAATTGCCTTACTTCAACACTGATGGAATATTTGGGTTCATTTTCGATTGACTTCCATTCGGGATCATCAACTTATGGAATACTTGAGGACCGGATTCTTGTCGAAGACGGACTTCCTTTGGAATTATTTCTTCATTTTCGATTGAACTCCATTCTAGATACTCAACTTATTATATGCTTGAGGACAGGATTCGGTGCAAAGACTTCCTTTGGGATTATTTCTTCATAATTTTCGATTGATTTTCAATTGCATTTGATTGTTGATCATCAATTTTTGGAATGCTTTTGAACTAGATTCTTGACGGAGACAGATTTTCTCTGTAATTATTTCTTCAAAATTGCTTTTCTTGCACTGATGGAATTTTTGATTAATTTTCGATTGAATTTCATTCTGGATCATCAACTTATGGAATGCTTGAGAACTGCATTCTGAGCGAAGACATATTTCGTTTGGAAATAATTCTACAAAAATTTTGTATGCTGATTGGTTTTTCGATGCATTTAGAGTCCGTATTTGTTCATACAATTTGTTGGGTGCGGTACCAACTGTGCAGTTGTTTAAAACTGAATACCTGTTGTTAATCTCTCTAATTTTCCAAGATAAATAGCAATGTCAGTCCAATTTCTCCTAGGAATGATGCTCCAGTCTTATACTCAAAAGTTTGAAATTTAAGGACTAAATTATCCAAATGGCCATTATAAACATAGGTTTCAGCTTATTATACATAAATACAATAATTTTAATCCTAAAATCATATCGACATACATAAATTGAACTTTACTTCACAATCCTAAATGACCAATTTTGGTTATAGAATACATTTTAGCTTCGTTAGTTCGACATACATAAAATGATAATCAATTTTTTTTTTATAAATTTACAAATTTCTCTGATCTCCATATGCAACAAACATCTTTGAACTATATGATCTTTTCTAATATACACATCTCATTATATTCACATGATTTTTTTTTTGAGTTGCACAAATATAACTTGTAAATGATCGAATAATACCTACAAATTTCAGAATTCTTTTCTTGTTATTAATCTTTTAAGATTTGAATTCATGGTCTTTTTTTGTATATATCTGTAGAATTCTAACCATCAAATAATTACATCGAGTGTAGTCTCATCTAATTAGTTGAAATTAAAATTTTCCTTGATCCTTAACATTTAGTTCTACGAAAGATCATATTTTATCAGTTTTGACTTACTATTTTGTGATTTTTTTTATGCACTTTGGTTTGATTATGATTTCTCGTTTGGCCTTCTGTTATTCTTGAACATGCTATTTAATTTTACCAACATATATCACAAACATACATTTCTATCTCTAGTATTATTCAAATTATCAATTTAGATTATCCATAATATATCTATTATATAAAATTCTACTGTTCGGATCACTCCTAAACGAAGTGACAAATTCTGATGAAAGTGGGTTCCTGAATGATTTAGATTTAAAATCGGACCTAGCAGACATAGTAGATATATACAAATAAATACATTTGTTATTGTTTTTCTGACGAAAATTTTATTTTTTGAAGATTTTTCGCAAATCAGAACATTAAACATCATAATTTATTTCCCCTATTACTGGCCAAAATATGTTTGAAAATTAATGTTTTAATAAATAAACTTCTTTGTGCTCGGCTTTTTAAGCATATGCTTATATTCACGTAGCGCTGATATATGTTTCTAGTTCTTCATATTGGTCAAATTTTCACTCACACATACGTCACAACACCCATGCCATGAGCGGGATTCGAACCCACGACCTATGGTGCCAAAGTGAAATTCGATTCCACCAAGCCACCATAGGCATAAATAACCTTCCGAGAAATTCATGAATAATTGACATTCTTATTGACACCTGATTCATAGTAACGTATATGCATCATAGATGGCGCTACTGTCGAATTCGGCGATATTTGACGTAAGTATGTAGTAATGAATGCGCAAGTCACTGGCGTCCTAGCTTGGCCCTATTTAGACAGTTCAGTTTCTGTTCGATGTGGACGCTGTGGTTCTATATTCCATGTATCACAATAATTGTGCGAATAATGAGTATATTATTCATCTACAAAACATTTTTAAAGTTTTAAATCAAAAATGAAGTTGTTCTGGAACACCTACATTTTACAAATGTTCAAGGTGCAGTGTTTGGATTGTATATCTTACATGTCTTTCAATTATATAATACTCCCTTCCATTTTTTATAAAGTCACCCGGTTGGCCATGATTCAGGTCTACCACGTTTTTGTAACTAAAACTAAGGCAGGTTGGCGCTCCTGAAATATCGGCAATGTCAAAACAATTATATGCGACGTTGCCTATTTCTAATCTCAACAATCAACATAATGTTCCATCTTAGACAAGCTATTATCACAGATCTTCGAATAACATCGATCGAATAATAAAGAACTCTTCGCTTTGAAATTGAAAATGCCGAAAGCAGCTTTGAAAAAGCAGAAACAGAGTATCAGGAAGTGCTATAAAGAACTGAAATCTGTAATCGGAAAACTTCATTCTGTCTTAGGACATGTTGAACTCCCGAATGAAATTACTTTATTTCCTATCCTATCACTATATTTTATTAAGGTTTAACAGTGACTCGGGTTTCGTAGTACTACTATATTTTGAAACTGATGTATTTCAAGTTGTGCAACCAGGTATTTAAATGTCTTCTGTAGGCTTACTTCTTGAGAATTTCGAAAAGTGGGGAATTCCATAGGTACGTCTGTTGTTTTAGAAGTTTTCCTGCCGGGTTATTCAGGTACTTTTATTATTTTTTCAAATGAACTATCACAAAGTAACGGACTACTGTATCCATTATTTTTCATTAAAATTTCAACACTTGATTCTTGATTTCCGTACAAGAAAATAGCATAACTGAATCTTCCAACCAGTTTATATACGTGAAATATTTCCATAGTAACAACAGATTAAAAATTTTCTTCTACAGTCAGCAGCTCTTTGGTATTGTTGAATTCACATAATACCTTCTTAAATTAATTATTTTTCCCAAGAAAATTCGCATTTTGAAAAATACGTAATTACTACAAATTATATGTAGAGAGGGCAAAGTTGCGTAGTTATCTAACAGGAAAATGAGAATAACCTAACAATTTAAAAATATACACGGTGAACTGTGTCAAAATTTCATGGCCCACCGGGAGACTTTATAAAAGTGAATGGAGTATACGTGTGCATTAGTCAATATTTCTATATGAACTACGGGATGTTGAACGGTTGGTTCAAAATAGCCAACATGTTACTCGTATTTATATGTTGTATGTCCCATCTACAGTCTCCTCCGTATCCATTAAGAGCTTACAGATCAACTGAGTTCCACGTTGTCATTTTCAAACAGCTGAATATGGAAAAACAAAACTGTCAGAGATTTAAACACATAAAGAAATAGCAACATCTATTTTGCAATCATATATTCACTCCTGCTCTCAAGTACCTACATCCTCTTTCGCCAAAGGTGCCAATCACAAGAACAAGTCTTGTCATGACACGAGCAGAGTACAACCAAAATAACGGAGAATTTATCCGGTTTGAATAGTGCAGTAGGCAAGAGACGAGCGCAGAGATACCGAGTAGCTGAGTTATAGTGAGGTTGATTTTGAGTTGTGAATACATTAGTGTTTCAGTGAACTACTATAGATTATTTTCGTTTGAGTTAGAGACTTATCGCATATTTTGTTTAAGGCTACAACTCGACGGAGCAATTGTATTCCTGACCTATACGAACACCTACCATGTGCATTGTTCGCCGCTATTTGTTTGATAATTTCTAATTCAGTAAAATAATTTTATTCGGATAAAGATATATTAATTAGCCGGTGTAACATACCCTGAAATAACGCGACTTTATGTGCGAATGGATGACACGAGGATCGATGAATCGAAAATAATCGTGCAGTTCATCTATAAAACTGATAAATCGGTACTTGTCAAAGCTTTAGAAGCAAATATTGAACACGATCCGCCACGTTTTTCTGATGTCTACGTTGTTGATGGTTTCTTTATATCACACTACATTAAAGGAGTGCCAAAAACGTTTGGTAATATTGCCAAAAAAAAATTTCAAATGGCCACGAAATATCCCGGAAAAAGAATTGTTGTTATCTTCGATCAATATTGGTCTTCATCAATTAAAGATAACGAAAGATCTTTGCAACCTGAGACTGTTCAAATGTAGTATAAAATTTCAGGTCCTGAACAAGTCAGACCAACCGATTTATCAAAGGAGTTGTAAAACATCAGATTTAAGGAGGCTCTAATACATGTTTTTACTGTACATTGGGCTAGCAGCGAAGTAATTCCTTACCTTGGCACTAAATTGATGAATCTAAACGTTCGCGACTGTTTTTCTTACAAAGTGGATGATTGTATTGTTGAATCGTGTATTGTTGATGATATCTGCCGATAGTAAAATTATTTACCATGTATTTTCCAATAGATATTGCGATATCCCTGGAATATTCCATGAATATGCATAATATCATATATCCATGAAGAATATTCCTGGAATATGTTCCCACGAATATTCCACGTATATTCTCCTTGAATATGACTGGCATATTCGAACGGCATATCAAACTGAAATTTGAGTATTTGAATATTCTATGAATGAATATTCAAAAAGCATTTTCATAGCACATTTATCTGCAGATACGTAATAAGTTTTGTACTATCAATTTGAAACATTTCGTCAGAAAACCAGCTGGGAAAATTCTAGTTCTACCTTCGCAGACAAAAATGGGGCATTCAGTAATGTTAGATTTTTAATTATGACAATGTATAACAACAAAATGCGCCTTTATATATAGCTTAAATTATTTGTTTATATGATATTTTTATGTAGTGTATATCTACACAGATCTGCCTCATATCAAAATACTCTTTTAAATCATTTTTGTACTTTCACACAACCCAACACCAAATAGATGCCTTGAGCGGGATACGAACCCAGGACCTCCGGCACCCTAACTAGTTTTTCAACCACGATACTACCAGTGCAGCTGGTTAAATAGTTGATCGCCGATGAAAAAGTTGAACAAGGATGACTGTCGGGCATAGTCGGTCCATCGCCGCGACAAACCGACCGATATTTTTATACTGAGACCATATATATATATATATATATATATATATATATAAAGACTATATCTTGTCTATGGGAGCTATATTCTGTGTAGTGTTCTGTGGTCATCATCAGACAAAGAAATCATCTTTCTTTGTTACTTCTTACTTCGTTCAGTCTTTCGTTGCTAACGGCTTCGTACTTCGTTATTTTATTGTTTCCATTGTGAAAATAAATATTAATTTTTATTTCTGTTTTATAGTTGGTTAGTTTTTATTTTATTTGTACACACAGTGAATTGGTGAAATTAAGAGATTGTTTTGTTATTTAACAAGTAAGTATAGTGCTTTTAGAGGAGTATTATATTGATATATCCCAATTTTTGGTGAATACCATTTGTCTGATATATCAACCTTTAGCTAGGTGAGAAGATATCAAGGGTTTTACAGAGTACCTATTTACTTGCAGTCCGGTTTTTGTTTTGCTACAAAATGAAGAAAACTTTTTTAAGAAAAGTGAAAAGTTTGACTGACCAAACGTTGTTTTCTCTAGACGATAATATTACTGATGATTCGCAAGAGTATGATCAGATGACTGAAGAAACAGTAGATAGTTGTTCTAATGAAACTATTCCGGCCTTGACACTACCAGAAAACCGCAGTATTGTTACTGAATTCAGTCATGATCTTCAGTTACCGAGTAATGTGGTTGGAAATACTTGTCTCTCAGGACCTAGCCAAAGTAACCCCCTGAGTTTTCAGGAAGAGATTAAGTTGTGGGCTGTACACAATCAAACTACCCATAAAGCAATTAATGAGTAACTAATTATTTTAAGAAAACAACTAGGTCTTGACGGCAATCCAAAAAGCGCTCGATCCTTTTGATCAAGTGTTCGTAAGGTGAATACTAGAGTTGTGAATCCTGGTACATACAGTCATCTGGGTATTGAAAATGTGCTGAGTGATTTTTTTAAGATACATAAATTAATACCTTCAGAAAATATTGAAATTGATGTAAATATTGATGGACTCCCACTCAGTAAAAGTTCTGGCAGCCAAGTGTATCCTATTCTAGGAATTGTCTTGAATTTGAACATATCTGTTCAAAATGTAGTTTTATTGGGTATACCATGGGAACCAGAAACCCTATGATGCTAATGAATTTCTGGAGGATTTTGTAAATGACGTAATCAATGTATCGCAGAATGGTTTGAAATTAGGAGAAAGGTTGGTTTTATCACAGCCCACTATAGAGATAGCCTGGAACACAGTCTGACAACGCCGCAATTTATCGTCTCTTAGAGGCATACTTCTTCAATGTGGTAGCGCTGGATATCGTATATTTCCAGTTTGAAACTCTTATCTCTTATCTAGTGAACTCATTGAATATGATTTCTTGCTTGGAATCCCTGGATGAATAAACAATATGAGACTCTACTTTTTCAATAAATTGAATAACTGCATTCCATTCTGCACAATATTATTGAGATCAAGTTGAATTAGAAACCTAGGTAGTTGTTATTCAATTAATTGTTCAGCAAGAACCACGAGAAGGTGTAGGGTTAACTATTGGCAAAAAAATTATAAACTTGAATGAAATTCTCAAAATAAAAATATATTTCCAAACATAACTATTATATAAGACTAATAAGGTAATGGCTAACAAAAATTGTGATAATCATCTTAGAGTTTGTCTTGTTTTGGTTCTTACTATAATGGTGAGTTTCTGCTATCTACAAATGTTTCAGTTTATTTTCCATTCGGTGGACAATAACATTGCAATTGGTTTTTTGTACAAAATTTTTCAAAAGTAAATTTTGCGAAAACAGAACAAATTGAATTTAGAATGATTCACGGATCTAAACCACAACTACAAGTCTCTGTGAATTCAGAATATCAATTCAATGCTACAAAGAGTAAATTCACATAAAAATATTTTTTTGATCTGAACTGTGTGAAAATGTTGATAAAACAAATTGATAAATTCCGAATCTGAATCCCCATTAATTATATTTCTGTAGCGGGAAAGCTGATCAGTAAGTTGAGACCATCTGCTCGGGGTAAGATCGAAAGGAATAATCCATTTCAAATCACTGCAGGAAATCATCTGAACATACTTAATGAATAATTTAAGGTGAATAAGGTCCTTATTGATTTCAACTGAAGCATCTACAGATGCAGACTTTTGGAAATTGAATACAAATATGAAAATAAATAGATTCTTTGAGTTTCTTGATCTCCCATCCAGATGTATCAATTTGTGTTGAAAAAGTATTAGAAAGGTCATCAAAATGTTTTATAAAATCGGAAGAAATGAAAGTTCTATATTTCTAGTCCATCTTGTTATCTATAGTCTCAACTGAAATGTACTCATATCCAAGTAGAAATAATCCAAAGAAAATGTCACTATTTACACACTGCAGTTTAAGCACAGAACATATAAATATCAAATATCCGACCATATTTATCACTGCATTGCATTAATTCACATTTGACACCGTTATACACAAAAATACCATGAAATGCCCGCGAAAAACAATAATGGTTAACTCCAGAATCAGAAGTAATCGTCCATTACAATAACAAACGTTCGACTGAATCGCCTGGCATACGACTCAGAGCGGTGTTGCCATTTTATCATCTTCCAGGCTAGTAGATATAGTGGGTTGTGGTTTTATTTAGGTTGAAGTATTTTCTCTTTGATGCCCCCGCCAAATCATTTTTATTGAAGGTGAAGAGCCACAGTGGCTATTCGTCATGTACTAAGTGCTGTCAAGAAATAATATATCTTAATGACCGTATTTGTTTTCCAGATATTCATTCAATTAAACGAACAAATGAAACTTTCAGAAATCAAAGCGATGATAATTATCATCTAGGTTTCACAATCATTCAAAATATTGATTATATAGATATGGTTGAGCATGTGCCACTAGATTATATGCACTTAGTTTTGCTGGGTGTGACTAAAATGCTTCTTGTTGGAACTTGGGTATTTGGTAGACCACCGCATAATTTGCCAGGTAGTATAATTAATACAATGAACGTATTAATATGTAAGATAGCTGTGTATGTACCATAATTCCTTAGAAAGTCGAGAAGCCTTTCAGAAAGTAAAAGGTGGAAAGCAACTGAATTAACATTATTCCTTTTGTACACTGGTGTTATTATTTTAAAACCTTTTTTAACCAGAGAAAAGTATAATCATTTTATATGTCTTTTTGTAAGTATCACAATATTAGTATCACCTCCTCTGTCACACCTATATGATTATGCAGAAAAATTGCTCATATATTTTGTTCAAGAAACTCAAATTTATGGCCGTCATTACATGTCACACAATTTTCAGAACTTATTACACCTTACAGATTGTGCTCGTCGTTTTGGACCACTAGAGAAGATTAGCAACTTTTCCAGTGAAAATTTTTTACAGATTTTGAAACGTTTAGTTTAAAGGGTGATAAACCCTTGCAACAAATAATAAGAAGGTTGTCGGAAGGTTTTCTTGTCTCAAAGCCAATTAAATCAGAAAATTTTCATCTCAAACATGAAAAAAATATATCACCCTTTTTACCTTACCCTCATTATTCACAATTAGTTGTTACAACATTTACACTAAATGCGGGATACAAGCGGGATAATTGTTGTGGATTGAAAGATGGCACTGTATCATTAGTTTTTGGTTTTTCTAATACGAAAAATTCAACAGTAGCTCTCGTCAAAAATTTTCAGTTTAAATGTGACTTCTTCAAAACACTATGTAATTCTTCCCTTCTCGGTGTGTATTTCGTGTTAAAATTGTGTAACAAATTTGTGATAATTAATATTGAAGAAATTTCACAAAAATATGTTCGCCTTCCTCATGAAGATGGATTTGTCGTTTTTCCGTTATTGCACACAGTCGGATATTTTTCTGAATGAATGTTATTGCTGAAAACAATATATATCACACTGTATTTCTATAACATATAAAAAAAATTAACGTTGTATAAAAGGTCCCTCACACTGGCCAAAATTTGAAGATGTCGGTTTCCTCTTTTTTTGCACAATATTTGTCCTCACATTCAATATTTAAGCACAAAACCGATGTCTTCTAATTTTGATGCAAAATTTTTGCCAGTGTCATGGGCCTTTAAGGACAATAAATTGAAATTTAGTACTAAATAAGTATTTTAGTTGTTGATCACTGAGAAAACCTTAGAAACCTAGCTATTTTGCTTGTTCTTATACATAAAATTATACTTATAGGCTCAAGCCATATGTATAATGACTTGAGCCAAATATTCATTAAATCTATTTTATATTGCGCGTATGTTCTGGGGAACATCGCGTTATCATTTTGCCCAAATGTCTGTAACTTTCGAATTTTTTGTCGAAAATGGTCTCAAACGATTTGGTTCGACGCCCCAATGAAGAATTCGAGGTCAAATTTGATTCTGTCCGGCCGTTGCCACGATAACTTGAGAACGGAAAGAGCTACCGACTTGAAATTTTCAGGGTAGGTGGCGCATCCCAATACGACGGACAAGTTGGTTAATGAGCATAATGGGCCAAATGGTTTCCGAGTAATAATTTTGTTTTCAACCAATATAAATCCGATCGAATTGAAACTTGGTGAGTAATTGTAGGTTATGAACCTAAGCGCATTTGTGAAATTTTGTGCGAATCGTAGGGTAAAAGTGGGATAGACGCCCTTGGAGGATAGACGCCGCACCTTAAAAAAAGAGAAATTAAAACCAAGTTCACGCTCTAGTACCAAGTTCCTCGGACAGATCTCGCCCCGCACAGCTCAGTCCGCGCACGCGCTTGAGTTAAAAAAACGTTGCAAAATTTTATCGCGCTTGCATGATTCTTGTGACAGTGACATTTTGACGTGTTCAGAACTTTCGTTTTCGAAGGTGAGTTGCTGCTCCCTGGGTTGCATAACTTATTCAAATTTGTGTCCTGAGGACCTTTGTTTACTAGCTGTTGAGTAATTTTGATTACCGAAATCTTGGTTACGATATAAACTTATTGTCTACCTCTAGAGTTTCCCACTTGTATAAAATCTCAAATTCTCTATTTCCAATGTAATTTATAATTATTTGCTTTTATATCATCAAATAGCAACATTATATGAAGTTCTGATGTTTTGTTAAAATTTGATAGAAATCTGTAGCTAAGAACACTTTTTCAAATAATGCAAAATAATGAGCATTATTTTTTTTTATTGAGTATGTTACGAATTGTACAAGAATGCTCCTTTTGTCAGGAACTTATATTTGCATGACAGAAATGGAAGGTTGGCAAATAGTCAAATTCAAAGAAGAGAACGATAGGGTAGAGACAGTGCCAGCTTCCTGGATTGTTGAAGGGTTGGATGGAAATACCGAATGTTTATGGCCAGATACAATTTCGGGGGCAAAGGTGAGAGCTGCTATTCGGGGAAAGGAAAAACCGTTGAAGAACTGGAAAAGTATTCCAGTTGAAATTCTGAGTAAGTCTCCGTACGAAAACTTTTATGTGGCAAGTAGAAAAGCTGGTTTGGCCAAGTACACGAGCGAGTTGGACACTGAAAGTGAGTTTCCAAAAGGAGACTTGAATAAAAGGAAAAAGAAGAAGAATACGAGATACATTATTTCTTCAGAAGATGACACTCCAGAAAAAGTTGTGAGGAGATCACCAAGATTCAAATTGCCAAAGCCTCCTGGTAAGATGAATTCAGGATTTCTTAATTGATATTTTTCTACATTTTATTTTTACATATTTAAGGTTCCAAAGTCATTTTTGTTTGTAGTTTCAATTCATTATTATATCAGATAATATATTTTTCCAGCTTATCAGCCACAACAAGCCTCCTGCTCATCACAGTCCGAAGCAGCATTAGAAGTGGTGAAAAGGAATTTGAATCTCGAAAAGGAAGTGACACAGCACATTATACCAAACATCAACTCGGATGCGTCTACCTCAAGGTCTTCAACTTCCACTGCAGCAAAACAGAAATGTTTGTCCTGTAAAGGTCAGTACATCTCTTATATATTTATGCATTTTTCACTTTGAACCTTATTTTGTATTTTATACTCTACTGAAATCATTAGAATGCTGCATATAATTAATGGAAGAGTCGCGCAAAATACAGAATTGATAACGGCAATGCTGAATTCGAGGAGCGAAAATACTGGACAAGATGTCAATATTCTGAAACCTATAGTAGATATCAATATACCAGCGAAGTCCTACATAGAGTTTATGGAATTGGATTCTAAACTAAGTGACAAAAACATAAGAGAATATTTGTAAATATTTATTTTATGATGAATGTCTAGAGCAGGGTGGAAATATAAAACAAAAATTTTTAATTATATTTGGCCAAGCTTGTCCATGTTGGAGGCACTGACACAAAAGATGTCGTCAGAAGATGCGTGCCTCAGTTGGTTGATGATGGCATTTTGAAGCAGTTTAGCTGGGCAGGAGGAAAAGACAAGAAGAAGTTTTCTGTTCATCATACAGCTACTTTAATCAAAGGTAAAAATATAATCCAGTAGTCTATGTTAATTCCATTTTCTCTTTACTAATTTTATATTGGGGTTTTGACATATTTGAAAAATTTACCCTATGTTGTCCAACTGTTTTTGAATATATTATTTGTTTTTCGGTATTTCCATAATCTGTATTCAGAACAACTCTGTCATAGGATTTTTTTCAATTGAATGTCAATACCATCTTCACTTTACAAAATACAATTTCTATTCACCAAATGAATCAATATGCATAATTAGAGGAGGAAATATCATTGACAACGAGATAATATATTAATACTTTTTGCAGAGGTATACAGGAAAAACCCACTTACAATGCAATACACTGAGGAGGAAGTAGAAGAAAGGATTGCTATTTTCCTGACTGAAGCAACTGAAAAGTGCAATAGAAGACTGTGAGTAAATTATTGTATGATGAAGTATTTTTTCTTATATTTGTTATTTTTAGGAATAAGGAAAACAAACAAAATCACCAGGAGGAACAGTTGGTGTTATAAATACTAATACATATTAATAAGATGTTCTTCTAATTTTTATTTGTTTCCTTTTGCTTGAAAAGTTTAAAAAAAAATTATATTATATTAAGTTGTCAAAGTTCCTGCGGTAAATCCGCAAGTTTTCTCGTTGCTAAGATATTAATTATATATATTTACTCCAATGTATTTAATGAGATCCCTAGAATGCTCATCTTAAGTGAAAACTCTGCGGTCTCTGTTAGTTTGTATGATATGGGTCCATTCTAAAAATATTCCAATTTCTGCTCATTTTTGTTCATTCTTGATCATTTACTCAACGATTAGCGTGGTTTTCTTTCAAAAATATCTGTTGCGTCCCATGACTTCACATGTTGGGAAGCGCTGATTTGTATTTCTAAACAAAGTAGCTTGCTTGCAAAACTTGAATGTTTTGGGTTAACTGGTTTAGTTTACCATGTGTGGTCCCACCCTTGAAATTAATATTTTTCACGAAAAGATAACTGCAAGTAAAATTCCTTGTAAGCTTCGGCCCTTGTATAGATTTATTGCATATTTCCTGGGAAATAGTGCTAAAATGCATACAACAGCTAGACACATTGCCCAGTGTGTTATTCTTTTGTATAGACGATTCGAAAACCCCTAGTCTGTGAATGTCATTTAGCAGCTTTCGATTATATCCAGACAGCTAGTGAAAATTAGTCCAAATGGGGGGAGAAATTCGAGGATTTGAATTTCTAGGATTAAACAACCGAGAAAAGTTCACATGATTGGTGCTGGCATCGGGAATCTAGTAGGCACTCCTACTACTTTTCGTAATCGACAAATGAGAGTATTGTTACAACATATCTGGGGCAGTTTTAAGATCGAACCCCCATTAATTGTTAATATTACCCCCGTTTTCTACCCAGATGAAGGAACCTCCTATTTTCCTTCTACATTTTCCATATACATTTTACACTGAAATAACTCACTACTGCAAATACCACTGTAATTACTACATCTCTTAGTGCAAGAGACATCACTTATATTTTGTACGGTCTCGAAACTAATACTCATTTAGTTCTCCTTCCAACTAAGTGGTCACTTCTTCCTTTTTCATATAAGGAAGATTTTAAATTGTATCAATATTGCATTGTACAATACTTCGTGCTTGTTATCACATTGTCGGTAACAAAAAAATACATTTTGTTGTTGTGTTATAAGTGCGTTCGAATATTTCACCACTTCCTATCCTCGTAATTGTTATTTTATTACAAGTAACAACTTAAGCAGTTAGTAATCAACGAGATTACTACTGGGTGCTTAAAGTTAAGTATAACCCCTTACTCATCCCCTTTTACTGTTTGTAAAATCTACCATCGAACGAAAAATATGTTGATTCGAAAACGAACGAGAGCAAATCTAAGAACTTATCTTTGTTCAAGTTACAGACAGTACTGAGTACATTCCACTTTCCTGCTATACTCGTCACAGCTATCTCCAGACTGATGTTCGTGAAAAGTGACTCAACATCTAATCTGGCAATTCTGTAATTTGGTGGAATGGTTAGTCCGTTGATCTACTCTGCAAATTCAAATGAGTCTCGTACGTAGTAAGGATTTTCAAAATCATACGCATTTCTTAGGATGTTGTCAAGAAACTGGGCTATTCTTGATGTTGGACAACCAATAGAAGATATTATTGGACGGAGAGAGAGTTCCGCCTTATGAATCTTTGGCAAACCGTAGAATTTTGGGTGGACTGCATCATAGGTCGTCAACGCTTTTGCTTCGTTAGCAGAAATCATTCCTAGTCCTATAATTGTTGTTATTTTCTTGTTGATTTTCTGTTCAATAGTACTAGTAGGGTCCCTTGGTATCTGTCTGTAATATTCCGTATCCTTAAGCTGTCGGTACGCTAGGTTGGTGTAGTTGTTTCTATACATAAGTACTGTGACTCCCCCTTTGTCTGCCTGTGTTAAAATGATATCTTCATTTTGTTTCAAAAATTGTCTGGCTTTCCTCTCTAGGATGTGTACGTGGGATGTTCTGACATTTGAATTCTTCTGAATAAAGTTGGTGATAATATTGGTTGCTTTGGCCCTAATTATGTTCTTCTCTCTTTCAGATTTTCCAGGATTGAAGGACTCAATATTTGCCAGTAGATTTGTTATGCCAATGTCAGAATTGTTAGGTTCCAGTGAGAACTTTGGACCGAGAGACATGAAAGTTTTCACATCTTCCGGAATATCAATTGACGTTAAATTTTTAAACCAGCCATCCTTTGTAGAGAGCGTTGAAACCTGGTACCCTACATGCGTGCAATTTTCCCAATGTTTGCAGTCCTGATCTTGTAGAATAACTTGTTATATGCTCACGAAGTTCGTCTCTCATATTCCACCCATATATGTACAGGTAATCTACTGAATTCAGTTCTGAGAACAGATTGTCTCCGTTCTAGGTATCTAAGATTTTTAATTGTGACACTGATTTCAAATTTGAGTATTCTATGTATCAGCCTATCACAAAACTCAAAAGCCAACTGTCCTGTTCGTCCATCTTTATATTCAATCATATATTCCGCCTTATTGAAGTACCCTAGAAGGTGTTTTGGTTTGTTATTTCGACTCTTGCACCTCAATAGAAAAACGTTTTCGAATCAACATATTTTTCGTTCGATGGTAGATTTTACAAACAGTTGATGGGAACTCCGATGGGCTCTACTTTATATCCGATCATCGCACAATATGTGTTAGATGACCTGCTGGCTGAATGCATTCACATGTTGCCATTCGAGGTACCAGTTTGCAAGAAATATGTAGATGACCTATTCGTTGTGATACCGTTCGATGGTGATGAAGTGGTGATCAGCACATTCAACAATTTTAATCCAAGGTTGAAGTTCACAATTGAGAAGGAGACAGAGAACTCCGTACCATTTCTAGATACCAGGGTTTTTAGATCAAACAACCAGGTTCTTATGACAGATTGGTACCAAAAACCAACCGCTTCAGGGAGATATATTCACAATTTTTCTTTTCATCCTCTCAAAGTAAAAATTTATATGATACTCAATTTGAAAACTAGAGTTACTAAAATCTCTCACCCAACACTAAGAGATAAAAACCTCAGTTTGCTATTTGAGATAATGGAGGGCAATGGGTATTCTCGTAAACTCCTAAGAAAGCTCATTCACCATACACCTATCCAACAAGTTACTGAAAGTGGGCCAACAGAGGGGACAGATCAACGGAAGTGAACCTAGCGATGGATCCTTAACGGCAACGGTTCCAGTCTGGCACCGCTGCGCGAGAGCTAGTAGGTACCGACCGGGATGTTCTGTAACTCACCGGCGGCCAGCGGGAGACTGCGATTAAGCTGAATTCGTTAACTCTCGATGCAAAAATACTAGTTGAGGCTTAAAATTAATAAATTATGAATATGATGAACACAGAAGTGAGTACGTATAGTAGAGTTCACAAGGCATGAAAAGAGCTCTAAAACAGATTTTCGTGGGACCTTCATTGCTAAAATGTATAGACCACTGGGTATCATTCTCCATACCCTTACAATGTAAATTCAACTGGTCGTCAAAAAATCGTCGTGTGCAGGAAGGGGTGGGGGGAATTTTTCCAAAAATTGACAAAAAAATTTTTTCTGTTCATGGTCATCTATATACGGTGAACGTCACTCACACAAATTTCTGTTGAAATATACGATTCAGAAATATTTTTTATTAATTGTCAAAAAAGTCGCATACAATGCTCTTAAATGGAATTCCTTAAGATATAAACGCTTGCCCTGAACACCCATATTAACTATTATGTTCCACTCGGTTTTACTCGAGATCTGTTAGGATTATCGAAATAATGCTTTATATGAAAGGTCTGCTCCGAAAACCAACGATTCAGATGCTTCTTTCAAAATTACAATAGGTAGAATAGTTTCCTCACAAAATAAGAAATTGTGTTATTAACTCCCATTAACCGAAACCGAACCTGGAGACGCTAGTAAGGCGCAATTTGTAGCGTTAGTCCATGTTAGTGGCGACCTTATGGATTTGAGCTTTGATCTATGCACATAAGGTTCGTTATATCTATCCGACCAACTTTACAGTACTATTCCTGCGTGCCTTCAGAACGCATTTTGAAGATATTGTTTAAATTCCTATTTTTTTATACATATGAGAATTTTACATATACTTCATATATATTTGATTTAATTTTGTTAATTCGTTAATAAATATGCAAATATGCGAGTTCAAACTTATATTCATTACTTCATAAATCAATTTTGTGACGTAATATTACCACATTTTTGAAATCATCGTTCATTCTCATTAGTAGTAACAAGATTTCCTGAATCCTAGACCAAAAATCTGGAAAAGAATTAAGAAGGTATATAGTTGGTATCTATGATATTTAGGGTCTAAACATTTCTTACATGTCATGATTCATATAATTCAACTATCACTATCAGATGAAGAATCATCATTTTGAAGATATTGTTTAAATTCCTAACTTTTTATGTATATGAGAATTTTACAGATAAGTCATATATATTTGATTTAATTTTGATAATTCGTTAATAAATATGCAAATATGCGAGTTCAATCTTATATTCATTACTTCATAAATCAATTTTGTGACGTAATATTAACACATTTTTGAAATCATCGTTATTTCTCATTAGTAGTAACAAGATTTCCTGAATCCTAGACCAAAAATCTAGAAAAGAATTAAGAAGGTATATAGTTGGTATCTATGATATTTAGGGCCTAAAAATTTCTTACATGTCATGATTCATCTAATTCAACTATCACTATCACATGAAGAATCATCAAGGGAAGGAAGATTTGAAAAATTTGAAGTACTCGTATTTGCACATGTTTTTTGGGCCATACATTTGCAGGAGCCAATACACGGAATTTGTTTTCTTTTACAGGAACACATTGATCCTGTGCAATCTGAAATGAGAATTTCCATTTCATAAAGAATATTTACGGATCTGATATTCGAAATAATATTTACCTTTCCTACAACTGCAGTTGCTAAGGATAGATGTTTCCTTAGGTAGGATTGGCATCGTCGTTAATTTTGGCAGAAGTTTTCCATTTTCTACATACCACCCACTAAATATAGGATCCGGTAAAGATGGTCATGGTACATTACTATTGATCCAAATTTTTGTTTGGTAATGGACTCGAAGGCTGTGTTGTCTCAAACTATCCAATGTTGGAGGTAATTTACTTATGGATCTTGAAGAAGCTATAATATTCCCCTGAGCCTGTTGATACATTTCACATTTTCGTTTGTCGTATACAGATGGATTACAAATTCAACAATATCATTGAATACTTTCAAACATGGCACCGGAAGTACATGATGAATTCAAGAATAGGAATTTTGTCATTAAATGTTTGATTGGGAATTTTAACCAACTTTCTGTAGATCAGGCGCTAGAGCATATCAACAAAAATTCCAAAGCTGCAGGAGGAACAGTGGGATAAACTGAAAATAGTACTATAGAATGGATGAATGGTTCTTGAGTTACAATATTATTGGTATGAAGTTAGTCACATTACGCTCATCTTTGCATCTTCATTCGGTCAAAATGTCGAAGAAGGTAAAAAAATAATGAAAATTGATGAAGATTCTGAGCAGATACTGCAGAGAGAACTTTCAAGATTTTGAGAATTTGAGAGAATAAGTATTCAATGATATTGTTGAATTTGAAATCCATCTGTATACGACAAACGAAAATGTGAAATGTATCAACAGGCTCAGGGGAATATTATAGCTTCTTCAAGATCCATAAGTAAATTACCTCCAACATTGGATAGTTTGAGACAACACAGCCTTCGAATCCATTACCAAACAAAAATTTGGATCAATAGTAATGTATCATGACCATCTTTACCGGATCCTATATTTAGTGGGTGGTATGTAGAAAATGGAAAACTTCTGCCAAAATTAACGTCGATGCCAATCCTACCTAAGGAAACATCTATCCTTAGCAACTGCAGTTGTAGGAAAGGTAAATATTATTTCTAATATCAGATCCGTAAATATTCTTTATGAAATGGAAATTCTCATTTCAGATTGCACAGGATCAATGTGTTCATGTAAAAGAAAACACATTCCGTGTATTGGCTCCTGCAAATGTATGGCCCAAAAACATGTGCAAATACGAGTACTTCAAATTTTTCAAATCTTCCTTCCCTTGATGATTCTTCATGTGATAGTGATAGTTGAATTAGATGAATCATGACATGTAAGAAATTTTTAGGCCCTAAATATCATAGATACCAACTATATACCTTCTTAATTCTTTTCTAGATTTTTGATCTAGGATTCAGGAAATCTTGTTACTACTAATGAGAATGAACGATGATTTCAAAAATGTGTTAATATTACGTCACAAAATTGATTTATGAAGTAATGAATATAAGTTTGAACTCGCATATTTGCATATTTATTAACGAATTAACAAAATTAAATCAAATATATATGAATTATATGTAAAATTCTCATATATATAAAAAATTAGGAATTTAAACAATATCTTCAAAATGCGTTCTGAAGGCACGCAGGAATAGTACTGTAAAGTTGGTCGGATAGATATAACGAACCTTATGTGCATAGATCAAAGCTCAAATCCATAAGGTCGCCACTAACATGGACTAACGCTACAAATTGCGCCTTACTAGCGTCTCCAGGTTCGGTTTCGGTTAATGGGAGTTAATAACACAATTTCTTATTTTGTGAGGAAACTATTCTACCTATTGTAATTTTGAAAGAAGCATCTGAATCGTTGGTTTTCGGAGCAGACCTTTCATATAAAGCATTTTTTCGATAATCCTAACTGATCTCGAGTAAAACCGAGTGGAACATAATAGTTAATATGGGTGTTCAGGGCAAGCGTTTATATCTTAAGGAAATCCATTTAAGAGCATTGTATCCGACTTTTTTGACAATTAATAAAAAATATTTCTGAATCGTATATTTCAACAGAAGTTTGTGTGAGTGATGTTCACCGTATATAGATGACCATGAACAGAAAAAATTTTTTTGTCAATTTTTGGAAAAATTCCCCCCACCCCTTCCTGCACACGACGATTTTTTGACGACCAGTTGAATTAACATTGTGAGGGTATGGAGAATGATACCCAGTGGTCTATACATTTTAGCAATGAAGGTCCCACGGGGTGACACGATAGAGCCCGGTTTGAACTCTACTAGTAAAGGGGGGAACATATTTATTCTCTTGAATACATTGAATTTCTAGGAAAATCCTGGAACATGTGGAGTTTTAATTGAAATAACCCAATCTTTTTATTCAACTTTCTACGTGATTACGTCATCGGAGTATGCGTGATTTTTCAGTTCTCCATTGATGATAAGTATATTTAGAAATTGTTGTCCACAGGGTGAGACAGAAAGAAGCAATGCACGTTACGGTTGGATATCGATTAAATTTCTGAACAAATCTAGAAATATTTAATTTTTTCTCCAACTTTTAATGAAATCTTTATTGTGATTACGTCATCATTGTAGGTTTGATGACGTCACCGATTTTTTTTTTAATCAATAATATTATGTCGTGTGACACTTCATGTGAAAGGTATTTCAGTACTCTTTTCACTATACCCACATGCATCAAGAAATTATTTTATGCAGGGAGAGCCGGAGAAAAAATGTAAATGAAACTTGGAAATCCATCGAATTTCGAGAAAAATCCTGATAGTGGTAATTTTTTAGTAATTACCGTGATTAAGTGATCACGACATCAATGTAGGTGTGGTGACGTCATCTTTTTTTTATACAAAGTAAAATATCATGTGATACTTCATTTAAAAGTTCTTTCAATCAGTACTCCACATTTCTACAGACTGGGCCAGAAAAAAAAAAAAAAGCACTGACGTGAAGTCAGTACTCTTTGGCGCGCGTGTTCACGGTGGCTAATTTGAATTGAATTATTCAAAATTTAACAGTGCTGTATCTAAGCTGCCATCAGGATAGAGTAACAAAGTTGGAAAAGAACACAAGTGACTCTCCTTAGTCGCACAAGCTCCTAGAAGATTTGGGAGGGTCAGTATAATCCTAATCATGTTTATAGCACGCGCGCCAAAGCAGATTGACTTTTTACACTTTTTCTTTCATTGTTAAGTCAATCTGCTTTTGCGCGCGTGCTATAAACATGATTAGGATTATACTGACCCTCCCAAATCTTCTAGGAGCTTGTGCGACTAAGGAGAGTCACTTGTGTTCTTTTCCAACTTTGTTACTCTATCCTGATGGCAGCTTAGATACAGCACTGTTAAATTTTGAATAATTCAATTCAAATTAGCCACCGTGAACACGCGCGCCAAAGAGTACTGACTTCACGTCAGTGCTTTTTTTTTTTTTTTCAAGTTCCTTTAACAAATATAGCTATCAATACAGTTTGGCTGTTAGTTTTACCGTAGATCAGAAAAAAATTCGGTTGTGGGTCCTCCGTTAGGGACAAAATTGCATCTTCTCCAAATCCGAACGCATTTTAATATAGATCTACCGAATATAGTTATTTATAAATTCGCTTCAGGGCCACCATACAGACATTTCAAATCGGAAACAACGCTATTTCCCCCAAACTGACTTGTGTCCGTGCACTGAATTGACATGAATATTCTTTTAAAACCTCACAATATCGGCTCATTACTCCCAACATAACCCAAACAACCCAAAACCATTCACTTCTCGTCTGCGCAAGCGCAGTATACTCGTGGCTGCAAGTCCTCCCAAAATTACACACCTCACAAAAAACTCCGATTCTCCAACACTAGTGGTTCAGGAGATATCGCTTCTTGAATCCACGCATGCGCAGACCCTCACCAGGGGATTCTATAGCGGAAAAGCATCCGCCACCCCAAAACCCCAATCCTCTCTGACGAAAGCACCACCAGTTAAATCACTGATGGTCTGCTCATGCGCATAACGAAAAATGCCCGTAAGGGGTTGCATCCATTTCGAAATTAGCCCCAGGGCCAAGGTAAGGACACTTTAACTCTGAAGCAACGCTACAGCCCCCAAACTGACTTGTCCTTGCACTGAATTGCTATGAATATTCTTTTAAAACCTCATAATATCGTCTCAGCACTCCCAACATAACCCATCCAACCCAAAAACAGTCACTTCTCTTCTGCGCATGCGCAATCTACTCGCGGCTAAAAGTCCTTTTCAAAATAACACACCTTACAAAAAACTCCGATTCTCCAACACTAGTGGTTCAGGAGATATCACATCTTTAATCCACGCATGCGCAGACCCTCAACAGGGGATTCTATAGAGGAATAGCATCCGCCACCCCAAAACCCTAATCCTCTCTGACGAAAACACCACCAGTTAAATTACTGATGGTCTGCTCATGCGCATAACGAAAAATGCCTGTAAGGGGTAACATCAATTTCAAAATTAGCCCCAGGGCCACGGTACGGACACTTTAACTCGGAAACAACGCTACATCCCCCAAACTGACTTGTCCTTGCACTGAATTGCTATGAATATTCTATTAAAACCTCATAATATCGACGCAGCACTCCCAACATAACCCATCCAACCCAAAAACAGTCACTTCTCTTCTGCGCATGCGCAATCTACTGGCGGCTAAAAGTCCTCTCAAAATAACACACCTTACAAAAAACTCCGATTCTCCAACACTAGTGGTTCGGAAGATATCGCATCTTTAATCTACGCATGCGCAGACCCTCATCAGGGATCTGAATTCTATGGAGGAATAGCATCCGCCACCCCAAAACCCCAATCCTCTCTGACGAAAACTACAGCAGTTAAAGGACTTCTCATCTGCGCATGCGCAATACGGAAAATGCCCGGAAAGGGCAGCATGAACCTCAAAAACATATGTTTCGGCATTAAAAGCAAAGTATTCCGCAAAATAGTAGTAATTTTTTTATTTTTTTCATGTCACGTGATCTTCACGAAATTTTGCAAAAGTGTTTGCTTTGGTCTTTTGCATCTAACTACTGAGTTTCAATTTAATCAGATCAGTATTTTTCGAGTTATCGTGAAAACAAAATTTTCAAATTTTCAAAATTTTTTTTTGCCACTTTAGGGCCGTCCGTTCAACACAAAACTTCGCAGGTATATAAAGGTCATGATTCTACAATCTGATGCCAAATTTCAAAAAGATTGAGTGATCGGTTCCGGAAATATTCATAAAAAACGTTTTTATTAAAAACGGCCTTAACTCCGAAACCGCTCGGTCGATTTCGCCCGTTAACGAACTTGTCCGAGATATTTACGCTACGAAACTACCCTGCAAATTTCAACGCTCTAAGTCGTTCCGTTCGAGAGTTATCGTGCTAACGGCCGGACCGGCCGGCCGGACCGGCCGGCCGGACCGGCCGGACGGACAGAATTGAATTTGACCTCGAATTCTTCATCAGGGAGTCGAACCCAATCGTTTGAGACCATTTTCGAAAAAAAATTCGAAAAATACAGACATTGTGACGAAATGATAGCACGCTGTTCCTTGCGGAACACGCGCGCAAAAAGGAATAAACGATGAGGTTGAATATCGAATAAATTTCTAGTCAAATCTTCAAACAGCTCATTATATTATTCTCCAACTTTTGATGAAACATTTATAGTCTTTAAGTCATCAGTATAGGTTTGGTTTCTTCATTGATGTTTTTGCGCGCGTGTTCCGCAAGGAACAGCGTGCTATCATTTCGTCACAATGTCTGTATTTTTCGAATTTTTTTTCGAAAATGGTCTCAAACGATTGGGTTCGACTCCCTGATGAAGAATTCGAGGTCAAATTCAATTCTGTCCGTCCGGTCCGGCCGGCCGGTCCGGCCGTTAGCACGATAACTCTCGAACGGAACGACTTAGAGCGTTGAAATTTGCAGGGTAGTTTCGTAGCGTAAATATCTCGGACAAGTTCGTTAACGGGCTAAATCGACCGAGCGGTTTCGGAGTTAAGGCCGTTTTTAATAAAAACGTTTTTTATGAATATTTCCGGAACCGATCACTCGATCTTTTTGAAATTTGGCAGCAAATTGTAGAATCATGACCTTTATATGCCTGCGAAGTTTTGTGTTGAACGGACGGCCCTAAAGTGGCAAAAAAAATTTTTGAAAATTTGAAAATTTTGTTTTCACGATAACTCGAAAAATACTGATCTGATTAAATTGAAACTCAGTAGTTAGATGCAAAAGACCAAAGCAAACACTTTTGCAAAATTTCGTGAAGATCACGTGACATGAAAAAAATAAAAAAATTACTACTATTTAGCGGAATACTTTGCTTTTAATGCCGAAACATATGTTTTTGAGGTTCATGCTGCCCTTTCCGGGCATTTTCCGTATTGCGCATGCGCAGATGAGAAGTCCTTTAACTGCTGTAGTTTTCGTCAGAGAGGATTGGGGTTTTGGGGTGGCGGATGCTATTCCTCCATAGAATTCAGATCCCTGATGAGGGTCTGCGCATGCGTAGATTAAAGATGCGATATCTTCCGAACCACTAGTGTTGGAGAATCGGAGTTTTTTGTAAGTTGTGTTATTTTGAGAGGACTTTTAGCCGCCAGTAGATTGCGCATGCGCAGAAGAGAAGTGACTATTTTTGGGTTGGATGGGTTATGTTGGGAGTGCTGAGTCGATATTATGAGGTTTTGAAAGAATATTCATAGCAATTCAGTGCAAGGACAAGTCAGTTTGGGGGATGTAGCGTTGTTTCCGAGTTAAAGTGTCCGTACCGTGGCCCTGGGGCTAATTTTGAAATTGATGTTACCCCTTACAGGCATTTTTCGTTATGCGCATGAGCAGACCATCAGTGATTTAACTGGTGGTGTTTTCATCAGAGAGGATTAGGGTTTTGGGGTGGCGGATGCTATTCCTCTATAGAATCCCTCGTTGAAGGTCTGCGCATGCGTGGATTAAAGATGTGATATCTCCTGAACCACTAGTGTTGGAGAATCGGAGTTTTTTGTAAGGTGTGTTATTTTGAGAGGACTTTTAGCCGCGAGTAGATTGCGCATGCGCAGAAGAGAAGTGACTGTTTTTGGGTTGGATGGGTTATGTTGGGAGGGCTGAGTCGATATTATGAGGTTTTAAAAGAATATTCAGAGCAATTCAGTGCAAGGACAAGTCAGTTTGGGGGATGTAGCGTTGTTTCCGAGAAAGTGTCCGTACCGTGGCCCTAAGGCTAATTTTGAAATTGATGTTACCGCTTACAGGCATTTTTCGTTATGCGCATGAGCAGATCATCAGTGATTTAACTGGTGGTGTTTTCGTCTGAGAGGATTAGGGTTTTAGGGTGGCGGATGCTATTCCTCCATAGAATCCCCTGTTGAGGGTCTGCGCATGCGTGGATTAAAGATGTGATATCTCCTGAACCACTAGTGTTGGAGAATCGGAGTTTTTTGTAAGGTGTGTTATTTTGAGAGGACTTTTAGCCGCGAGTAGATTGCGCATGTGCAGAAGAGAAGTGACTGTTTTTGGGTTGGATGGGTTATGTTGGGAGGGCTGAGTCGATATTATGAGGTTTTAAAAGAATATTCATAGCAATTCAGTGCAAGGACAAGTCAGTTTGGGGGATGTAGCGTTGTTTCCGAGTTAAAGTGTCCGTACCGTGGCCCTGGGGCTAATTTTGAAATTGATGTTACCACTTACAGGCATTTTTCGTTATGCGCATGAGCAGACCATCAGTGATTTAACTGGTGGTGTTTTCATCAGAGAGGATTAGGGTTTTGGGTTGGCGGATGCTATTCCTCTATAGAATCCCTCGTTGAGGGTCTGCGCATGCGTGGATTAAAGATGTGATATCTCCTGAACCACTAGTGTTGGAGAATCGGAGTTTTTTGTAAGGTGTGTTATTTTGAGAGGACTTTTAGCCGCGAGTAGATTGCGCATGCGCAGAAGAGAAGTGACTGTTTTTGGGTTGGATGGGTTATGTTGGGAGTGCTGAGTCAATATTATGAGGTTTTAAAAGAATATTCATAGCAATTCAGTGCAAGGACAAGTCAGTTTGGGGGATGTAGCGTTGTTTCCGAGTTAAAGTGTCCATACCGTGGCCCTGGGGCTAATTTTGAAATTGATGTTACCCCTTACAGGCATTTTTCGTTATGCGCATGGGCAGACCATCAGTAATTTAACTGGTGGTGTTTTCGTCAGAGAGGATTAGGGTTTTGGGGTGGCGGATGCTATTCCTCTATAGAATCCCCTGTTGAGGGTCTACGCATGCGTGGATTAAAGATGTGATATCTCCTGAACCACTAGTGTTGGAGAATCGGAGTTTTTTGTAAGGTGTGTTATTTTGAGAGGACTTTTAGCCGCGAGTAGATTGCGCATGCGCAGAAGAGAAGTGACTGTTTTTGGGTTGGATGGGTTATGTTGGGAATGCTGAGACGATATTATGAGGTTTTAAAAGAATATTCATAGCAATTCAGTGCAAGGACAAGTCAGTTTGGGGGCTGTAGCGTTGTTTCAGTGTTAAAGTGTCCGTACCGTGGCCCTGGGGCTAATTTCGAAATGGATGTAACCCCTTACGGGCATTTTTCGTTATGCGCATGAGCAGACCATCAGTGATTTAACTGGTGGTGCTTTCGTCAGAGAGGATTGGGGTTTTGGGGTGGCGGATGCTTTTCCGCTATAGAATCCCCTGGTGAGGGTCTGCGCATGCGTGGATTCAAGAAGCGATATCTCCTGAACAACTAGTGTTGGAGAAACGGAGTTTTTTGTGAGGTGTGTAATTTTGGGAGGACTTGCAGCCACGAGTATACTGCGCTTGCGCAGACGAGAAGTGAATGGTTTTAGGTTGTTTGGGTTATGTTGGGAGTAATGAGCCGATATTGTGAGGTTTTAAAAGAATATTCATGTCAATTCAGTGCACGGACACAAGTCAGTTTGGGGGAAATAGCGTTGTTTCCGATTTGAAATGTCTGTATGGTGGCCCTGAGGCGAATTTATAAATAACTATATTCGGTAGATCTATATTAAAATGCGTTCGGATTTGGAGAATATGCAATTTCGTCCCTAACGGAGGACCCACAACCGAATTTTTTTCTGATCTACGGTAAAACTAACAGCCAAACTGTATTGATAGCTATATTTGTTAAAGGAACTTGAAAAAAAAAAAAAAAAGCACTGACGTGAAGTCAGTACTCTTTGGCGCGCGTGTTCACGGTGGCTAATTTGAATTGAATGATTCAAAAATTAACAGTGCTGTATCTAAGCTGCCATCAGGATAGAGTAACAAAGTTGGAAAAGAACACAAGTGACTCTCCTTAGTCGCACAAGCTCCTAGAAGATTTGGGAGGGTCAGTATAATCCTAATCATGTTTATAGCACGCGCGCAAAAGCAGATTGACTTAACAATGAAAGAAAAAGTGTAAAAAGTCAATCTGCTTTGGCGCGCGTGCTATAAACATGATTAGGATTATACTGACCCTCCCAAATCTTCTAGGAGCTTGTGCGACTAAGGAGAGTCACTTGTGTTCTTTTCCAACTTTGTTACTCTATCCTGATGGCAGCTTAGATACAGCACTGTTACTGCACTGTTTTTGAATCATTCAATTCAAATTAGCCACCGTGAACACGCGCGCCAAAGAGTACTGACTTCACGTCAGTGCTTTTTTTTTTTTTTTAATACAAATAATAATTCATGTGATACCTCATTTAAAAGGTATTTATTTCCGTACTCTTTTCACCATACCTACGTACTTGAGGGAATTATTTTATACAGAGTACGCAAAAAAATTGAATGTAATTTCAAGATTGAAGGAAATCCATGCAATTTCGAGAAAACTCCAGATAGGGATTACTCCTCAATAGTATTCCTTTTATTTTCAAATCCGACAATCGATGTATGCCGCTTAATAAAAATTCAGTGACGGCGGAAGTCGAAAAACTTGTAATTTTGTTCAAACTAATACAGAAAGCGGAAGCTATCGACTCGATCAGGGATGAGTCCTCATAAGTATACCTTTCATTTTCAAATTCGACAATCGATGTATGCCGCTTAATAAGAATTCAGTGACGGCGGAAGTCGAAACTGGGAAGTCGAAAAACTTGTAATTTTGTTCAAACTAATACAGAAAGCGGAAGCTATCGACTCGATCAGGGATGAGTCCTCATAAGTACACCTTTCATTTTCAAATTCGACAATCGATGTATGCCGCTTAATAAAAATTCAGTGACGGCGGAAGTCGAAAAACTTGTAATTTTGTTCAAAATTATCCAGGAGGCGGAAGGTATCGTCACGATCAGGGATGAGTCCTCATCAGTAGACCTTTCATTTTCAAGTTCGACAATCGATGTATGCCGCTTAATAAAAATCCAGTGACGGCGGAAGTCGAAACTGGGAAGTCGAAAAACTTGTAATTT
This sequence comes from Halyzia sedecimguttata, assembly GCA_937662695.2. NCBI lineage: Eukaryota > Metazoa > Arthropoda > Insecta > Coleoptera > Coccinellidae > Halyzia > Halyzia sedecimguttata. The sequence goes on along the minus strand of OW569418.2, from coordinate 4,128,221 downwards.
TGTTCAAAATAATCCAGGAAGTGGAAGGTATCGTCTCGATCAGGGATGAGTCCTCATCAGTAGACCTTTCATTTTATGATCCGACAATCGATGTATGCCGCTTAATAAAAATTCAGTGACGGCGGAAGTCGAAACTGGGAAGTCGAAAAACTTGTAATTTTGTTCAAACTAATACAGAAAGCGGAAGCTATCGACTCGATCAGGGATGAGTCCTCATAAGTACACCTTTCATTTTCAAATTCGACAATCGATGTATGCCGCTTAATAAAAATTCAGTGACGGCGGAAGTCGAAAAACTTTTAATTTGAAAATGAAAGGTATACTAATGAGGACTCATCCCTGATCGAGTCGATACCTTCCGCTTCCGCTTCCGCTTCGTATTATTTTGAACAAAATTACAAGTTTTTCGACTTCCCAGTTTCCCAATTTTTATTAAGTGGCATACATCGATTGTCGGACTTGAAAATGAAAGGTCTACTGATGAGGAGTCATCCCTGATCGAGACGATACCTTCCGCTTCCTGGATTATTTTGAACAAAATTACAAGTTTTTCGACTTCCCATTTTCGACTTCCGCCGCCACTGAATTTTTATTAAGCGGCATACATCGATTGTCGAATTTGAAAATGAAAGGTATACTTATGAGGACTCATCCCTGATCGAGTCGATAGCTTCCGCTTTCTGTATTAGTTTAAACAAAATTACAAGTTTTTCGACTACCCAGTTTCGACTTCCGCCGTCACTGAATTTTTATTAAGCGGCATACATCGATTGTCGAATTCGAAAATGAAAGGTATACTTATGAGGACTCATCCCTGATCGAGTCGATAGCTTCCGCTTTCTGTATTAGTTTTTCGTCTTCCCAGTTTCGACTTCCGCCGTCACTGAATTTCTATTAAGCGGCATACATCGATTGTCGAATTTGAAAATGCAAGGTTTACTAATGAGGACTCATCCCTGATCGAGTCGATAGCTTCCGCTTTCTGTATTAGTTTGAACAAAATTACAAGTTTTTCGACTTCCCAGTTTCGACTTCCGCCGTCACTGAATTTTTATTAAGCGGCATACATCGATTGTCGAATTTGAAAATGCAAGGTTTACTAATGAGGACTCATCCCTGATCGAGTCGATAGCTTCCGCTTTCTGTATTAGTTTGAACAAAATTACAAGTTTTTCGACTTCCGCCGTCACTGAATTTTTATTAAGCGGCATACATCGATTGTCGAATTTGAAAATGCAAGGTTTACTAATGAGGACTCATCCCTGATCGAGTCGATAGCTTCCGCTTTCTGTATTAGTTTGAACAAAATTACAAGTTTCTCGACTTCCCAGGTTCGACTTCCGCCGTCACTGAATTTTTATTAAGCGGCATACATCGATTGTCGAATTTGAAAATGCAAGGTTTACTAATGAGGACTCATCCCTGATCGAGTCGATAGCTTCCACTTTCTGTATTAGTTTGAACGAAATTACAAGTTTTTCGACTTCCCAGTTTCGACTTCCGCCGTCACTGAATTTTTATTAAGCGGCATACATCGATTGTCGAATTTGAAAATGAAAGGTATACTTATGAGGACTGATCCCTGATCGAGTCGATAGCTTCCGCTTCCTGTATTAGTTTGAACAAAATTACAAGTTTTTCGACTTCCCAGTTTCGACTTCCACCGTCACTGAATTTTTATTAAGCGGCATTCATCGATTGTCGAATTTGAAAATGCAAGGTTTACTAATGAGGACTCATCCCTGATCGAGTCGATAGCTTCCGCTTTCTGTATTAGTTTGAACAAAATTACAAGTTTTTCGTCTTCCCAGTTTCGACTTCCGCCGTCACTGAATTTCTATTAAGCGGCATACATCGATTGTCGAATTTGAAAATGCAAGGTTTACTAATGAGGACTCATCCCTGATCGAGTCGATAGCTTCCGCTTTCTGTATTAGTTTGAACAAAATTACAAGTTTTTCGACTTCCCAGTTTCGACTTCCGCCGTCACTGAATTTTTATTAAGCGGCATACATCGATTGTCGAATTTGAAAATGCAAGGTTTACTAATGAGGACTCATCCCTGATCGAGTCGATAGCTTCCGCTTTCTGTATTAGTTTGAACAAAATTACAAGTTTTTCGTCTTCCCAGTTTCGACTTCAGCCGTCACTGAATTTCTATTAAGCGGCATACATCGATTGTCGAATTTGAAAATGCAAGGTTTACTAATGAGGACTCATCCCTGATCGAGTCGATAGCTTCCGCTTTCTGTATTAGTTTGAACAAAATTACAAGTTTTTCGTCTTCCCAGTTTCGACTTCCGCCGTCACTGAATTTCTATTAAGCGGCATACATCGATTGTCGAATTTGAAAATGCAAGGTTTACTAATGAGGACTCATCCCTGATCGAGTCGATAGCTTCCGCTTTCTGTATTAGTTTGAACAAAATTACAAGTTTTTCGTCTTCCCAGTTTCGACTTCCGCCGTCACTGAATTTCTATTAAGCGGCATACATCGATTGTCGAATTTGAAAATGCAAGGTTTACTAATGAGGACTCATCCCTGATCGAGTCGATAGCTTCCGCTTTCTGTATTAGTTTGAACAAAATTACAAGTTTTTCGACTTCCCAGTTTCGACTTCCGCCGTCACTGAATTTTTATTAAGCGGCATACATCGATTGTCGAATTTGAAAATGCAAGGTTTACTAATGAGGACTCATCCCTGATCGAGTCGATAGCTTCCGCTTTCTGTATTAGTTTGAACAAAATTACAAGTTTTTCGTCTTCCCAGTTTCGACTTCCGCCGTCACTGAATTTTTATTAAGCGGCATACATCGATTGTCGAATTTGAAAATGCAAGGTTTACTAATGAGGACTCATCCCTGATCGAGTCGATAGCTTCCGCTTTCTGTATTAGTTTGAACAAAATTACAAGTTTTTCGACTTCCCAGTTTCGACTTCCGCCGTCACTGAATTTCTATTAAGCGGCATACATCGATTGTCGAATTTGAAAATGCAAGGTTTACTAATGAGGACTCATCCCTGATCGAGTCGATAGCTTCCGCTTTCTGTATTAGTTTGAACAAAATTACAAGTTTTTCGACTTCCCAGTTTCGACTTCCGCCGTCACTGAATTTTTATTAAGCGGCATACATCGATTGTCGAATTTGAAAATGCAAGGTTTACTAATGAGGACTCATCCCTGATCGAGTCGATAGCTTCCGCTTTCTGTATTAGTTTGAACAAAATTACAAGTTTTTCGACTTCCGCCGTCACTGAATTTTTATTAAGCGGCATACATCGATTGCCGAATTTGAAAATGCAAGGTTTACTAATGAGGACTCATCCCTGATCGAGTCGATAGCTTCCGCTTTCTGTATTAGTTTGAACAAAATTACAAGTTTTTCGTCTTCCCAGTTTCGACTTCCGCCGTCACTGAATTTCTATTAAGCGGCATACATCGATTGTCGAATTTGAAAATGCAAGGTTTACTAATGAGGACTCATCCCTGATCGAGTCGATAGCTTCCGCTTTCTGTATTAGTTTGAACAAAATTACAAGTTTTTCGACTTCCCAGTTTCGACTTCCGCCGTCACTGAATTTTTATTAAGCGGCATACATCGATTGTCGAATTTGAAAATGCAAGGTTTACTAATGATGACTCATCCCTGATCGAGTCGATAGCTTCCGCTTTCTGTATTAGTTTGAACAAAATTACAAGTTTTTCGACTTCCGCCGTCACTGAATTTTTATTAAGCGGCATACATCGATTGTCGAATTTGAAAATGCAAGGTTTACTAATGAGGACTCATCCCTGATCGAGTCGATAGCTTCCGCTTTCTGTATTAGTTTGAACAAAATTACAAGTTTTTCGACTTCCGCCATCACTGAATTTTTATTAAGCGGCATACATCGATTGTCGAATTTGAAAATGCAAGGTTTACTAATGAGGACTCATCCCTGATCGAGTCGATAGCTTCCGCTTTCTGTATTAGTTTGAACAAAATTACAAGTTTTTCGTCTTCCCAGTTTCGACTTCCGCCGTCACTGAATTTCTATTAAGCGGCATACATCGATTGTCGAATTTGAAAATGCAAGGTTTACTAATGAGGACTCATCCCTGATCGAGTCGATAGCTTCCGCTTTCTGTATTAGTTTGAACAAAATTACAAGTTTTTCGACTTCCCAGTTTCGACTTCCGCCGTCACTGAATTTCTATTAAGCGGCATACATCGATTGTCGAATTTGAAAATGCAAGGTTTACTAATGAGGACTCATCCCTGATCGAGTCGATAGCTTCCGCTTTCTGTATTAGTTTGAACAAAATTACAAGTTTTTCGACTTCCCAGTTTCGACTTCCGCCGTCACTGAATTTTTATTAAGCGGCATACATCGATTGTCGAATTTGAAAATGCAAGGTTTACTACTGAGGACTCATCCCTGATCGAGTCGATAGCTTCCGCTTTCTGTATTAGTTTGAACAAAATTACAAGTTTTTCGTCTTCCCAGTTTCGACTTCCGCCGTCACTGAATTTCTATTAAGCGGCATACATCGATTGTCGAATTTGAAAATGCAAGGTTTACTAATGAGGACTCATCCCTGATCGAGTCGATAGCTTCCGCTTTCTGTATTAGTTTGAACAAAATTACAAGTTTTTCGACTTCCCAGTTTCGACTTCCGCCGTCACTGAATTTTTATTAAGCGGCATACATCGATTGTCGAATTTGAAAATGCAAGGTTTACTAATGAGGACTCATCCCTGATCGAGTCGATAGCTTCCGCTTTCTGTATTAGTTTGAACAAAATTACAAGTTTTTCGACTTCCGCCGTCACTGAATTTTTATTAAGCATCATACATCGATTGTCGAATTTGAAAATGCAAGGTTTACTAATGAGGACTCATCCCTGATCGAGTCGATAGCTTCCGCTTTCTGTATTAGTTTGAACAAAATTACAAGTTTCTCGACTTCCCAGGTTCGACTTCCGCCGTCACTGAATTTTTATTAAGCGGCATACATCGATTGTCGAATTTGAAAATGCAAGGTTTACTAATGAGGACTCATCCCTGATCGAGTCGATAGCTTCCGCTTTCTGTATTAGTTTGAACAAAATTGCAAGTTTTTCGACATCCGCCGTCACTGAATTTTTATTAAGCGGCATACATCGATTGTCGAATTTGAAAATGAAAGGTATTCTAATGGTGAAAATAGTACGGAAATACCTTTTAAATGAGGTATCACATGAATTATTATTTGTATTAAAAAAAACATCAATGACGTCACCAAACCTATACTGATGACTTAAAGACTATAAATGTTTCATCAAAAGTTGGAGAATAATATAATGAGCTGTTTGAAAATTTGAAATTTGATCGAAATTCGATGGATTTCCAAGTTTCATTTACATTTTTGCTCCGGCTCACCCTGCATAAAATAATTTCTTAATGCATGTGGGTATGGTGAAAAGAGGACTGAAATACCTTTTACATGAGGTGTCACACGACATAATATGATTGCATTTGAAAAAACATCGATGACGTCACCAAACCTACAATGATGACGTAATCACAATAAAAATTTCATTAAAAGTTGGAGAAAATAGGCACTCTGTTCATAGAACAGCGCGCCCAAAAATGAAATATTTCTAGATTTGTTTAGAAATTCAATCGATATCCAACCGTATCGTGCATTGCTTCTTTCTGTCTCACCCTGTAGACAACAATTTCTAAATATACTTATCATCAATGGAGAACTGACATATCACGCATACTCCGATGACGTCATCACGTAGAAAGTTGAATAAAAAGATTGGGTTATTTCAATTAAAACTCCACCTGTTCCAGGATTTTCCTAGAAATTCAATGTATTCAAGAGAATAAATATGTTCCCCCCTTTACGTACTCACTTCTGTGTTCATCATATTCATAATTTATTAATTTTAAGCCTCAACTAGTATTTTTGCATCGAGAGTTAACGAATACAGCTTAATCGCAGACTCCCGCTGGCCGCCGGTGAGTTACAGAGCATCCCGATCGGTACCTACTAGCTCTCGCGCTGCGGTGCCAGACTGGGACCGTTGCCATCGCTAGGTTCACACCGATGACAGATCAAGAGGAGCAATCCAAGAAAACCAAAACGATTATCCTTCCGCATGCAAGAGGCCTAACCAAACAACTTGGAAATCTGTTGATAGATTCAGAGACGAGGCTGGCAGTTAGAAGCAACAGAGTGGCCAAGTCCATTTTCACTAACCTGAAAGACAAGACTCCAACGATGAAACTTCCAAATGTGGTGTACAAAATTCCATGTATGAACTGTGAAAATGTGTATATAGGTGAGAATAAGAGAACATTTAGTAAGAGAATAACGTCGCACAAGAGCGATATAAAAATAAATGCCAAAACTTGAGCCCTTGCAGCTCATGCTATAGAGGAGGGCCATCATCCAAATTTTGAGGCGACGACTGTCATCGATCGGGAAAACAAGACATTGAAAAGGAAGTTCCTGGAAATGGTGAGAATTGCACAGCATGACCACACGATCAACACCACGAAGGATATAGATGGATTAAGCGCGATTTATTCCAATTTAGTGCAGAAAGATTCAAGTATGAAGCTGTCACCTGATGTCATCAGCGCCGGCTGAGAATTTCAATCAATCATTTAAATTTAAACTGTCATCTCTCGATGATTTAAAGGCGTTTTGGTGTATATCTTCGGCTATTTATGTTTTATATTATCAAAGAAAATATTAACATCATCGATAACAACCTCGACTCCTTTAAGACTTTATTGAACTGTTTATTTTCGATATACTTTAGTGCTATACTTTTTAGGTCTCTTGAAAAAGTGATAAATATATCACGAAAGCTCGAGAAAAAAAAGGAAAAAGATTTTAATTTTTAATTGCTGCTATCCCAAGAAAACTAAATCTGTTATATATATTTATATATACAGGGTGAAACTAACTAAGTGTAAAATATTTAAGAGGGTGATTCCTCATCGAAAAAGAGATAGGATCTTTCATATAAAGAAACTTCATTGGAGCATCCCTTGTTAAGATACAGCCCCTTAAAGGGGGTACAGAAAATTTGTTTAATAATTTTTTTCACAAGCACTAAAAAAGTCACAATATTGAAATTAACCTGATATTTTCTAATACCAAAAAGACACTTAGCCAGTAATTTATTTGGTTTATCCTATGGTTGTAAGGGGTGGAAAACGCAACCCCTAAAATTTATTTCCAATGTAACTTTTGTCTTATTATTTGTTTGCCATTTTAAAATTATTTCCGATAACCTGTTTCATTCTAAACAAAAAATGTTTCTTGAATTTTTTGCCCAAAATAAACTAGATCGCAGCAAAACATTATTTTACCAACAACTACATAGATACATCGTCATAAATGCGATCTGGATGTATTGTTATTTTGTAGTTACTACCTGCATTAAATGATTGAAGGGGTATAAACAGAACTAATTTATTAATAACACTCATAGTAATTACTCACAATAATTAATATCAATCATAGTAATTAATAATAATCATATTAAATGTTCAATATGTCTACCTTCAGACATTACGCATGCGTCTAGACGTCGGCGCATTGAGCCACGTATTCGCTCAAATATTCCTGGGGTCTCTCTAATTACCCTGCACGCATCGATGATGCAGTTTCTTAAGTCCTCTACATCGCGAACAGGAATAGGATAAACCAAATGCTCTAAATGTCCCCAAATAGAGATATCGAGAGAATTGAGAACCGGGGATCGAGCGGGCCAATTCTGTGGTCCTCCTCGACGTATCCACTGATTTGCAAATTTTTCAGCTAAATGCTGACGTGCTACTGCACTAAAATGGGCGGGAGCCCCATCATGCATGAAAAACATATTCATTCTGACGCCCAAAGGAACTTCCTCCATCAGTACTGGATGATCTTCTCTTAAAAATTGAACATATGCCTCACCATTTAATCGAGGAGGTAGAAAATGAGGCCCAATTAAATAATCCCCAATAACTCCGAGCCACACGTTAAGAGAAAACTGTTCTTGATGGTTAGTTTCGACAATAGCGTGAGGGTTTTCATCAGCCCATATGTGATAATTATGAAAATTAATAATCTTGTCCCGAGAAAAACTACACTCGTCTGTGAATTCGATCGTCTTCAGAAAGTCACGATTTCTTCTAATCATTTCCAGCATCCAATTGCAAATTCAAGACGTTTCGGCAAGTCTCGCGGTAACAGTGCCTGTACTCGTTGCAGATGGTAAGGGTATAGGAGTTGTTCGTTTAAAATTCGAAATAAAGTCATATGATCAACATTTAGCTGGAAAGCAATCTTTCTAGTACTGGTAGTAGGTTGTTCTTCAATAAAATTAAGTACTGCCTCCTCAAGCTGTGGTATTCTAACTTCTCGATGGCGACCACATTCCTGCCTTCTTTTGTCGAATGAACCATATTCTTTCAATCGTTGATGAAGTCGGGCAAATATTCTATGTGAAGGATGCTGCCGATGAGGATACATTTCAGCATATCTTCTAGAAGCTTCTAACCGATTCCCCTGCGACAGACCGTAAACGTAATGCATATCAGCCATTTCCTCATTTGTGTATGCCATTTTAATAACAAGTGAATTAAAGTAACAAATTAAGAACAGAGCAACGACACACAATTAGTCACTGTCGCTAATAGCGGCCTACCTAGATAAATTAGTTTCGTTTTATGACGATATGTATCTTGTTCGTAAAATAATGTTTTGCTGCGATCTGGTTTATTTTGGGCAAAAAATTCAAGAAACATTTTTTGTTTAGAATGAAACAGGTTATCGGAAATAAATTTTAAAATGGTAAACAAATAATAAGACAAAAAGTTACAAAATAATAAAATAAATTTTAGGGGTTGCGTTTTCCACCCCTTACAACCATGGGATAAACCAAATAAACTACTGGCTAAGTGTCTTTTTGGTATTAGAAAATATCAGGTTAATTTCAATATTGTGACTTTTTTAGTGCTTGTGAAAAAAATTATTAAACAAATTTTCTGTACCCCCTTTAAGGGGCTGTATCTTAACAACGGATGCTCCAATGAAGATTCTTTATATGAAAGATCCTATCTTTTTTTCGATGAGGAATCATCCCCTTAAATATTTTACACTTATTTAGTTACACCCTGTATATATGTACATATTTTATAATAATATTCTTCTTGTATTTGTGTGTTTTTTGTAATATATATTTTCTGATTTAGTTTTGTATTTCTCAAAATACAGGAGTCTGGCCAGAGTAAACCCCGCACTTTTTGCGACAAATGTAATATCACACTGTGCATATCTTGTTTCAGCCAATACCATGAAAAAAATTATTATAAACATTAATTACTTTATTCAGGTTCTTATTTCGTTTTTATATTTCTTCATTTCTGACGTTTGTTCATATTTTATTCCTTCCTTAATCATGAATAAATATTATTTTCAAACACTACAAATTTCGATCATTGATGTCGCCTATGCCCAGTGTCCTCTTATGATGACAGCTAATTTATAGTAATCTATAAGATGTTAATGAGATATATGATTATTTTGTGTAACTAGGAACTATAAACTCCCATTATTAAAATTATTTTGGTAGAATTAGAAAAAAAATAATTTGTCAGTTAATGGGTTAATATATAGGGTGAGTCTTTGAGTTGTAGATTAATTTTAACCATTCGTATCGCCAAATGAAACTCATTTCGTTCATCATTTGTTCAAATTCGGCTCAGGTAAAAAGACAAAGGCTGTTGAAATTTCGAAAAAAAATCAGTTTTTATTTTGTAGCTTTAATACTTTTTTTTGAAAATTAATGTTGGTGTGAATAACCTGCTCTTTCGATATGCCAAATTTGACCCAATCGAATTTTTTTCAAAATTTGGCATATCGAAAGAGCAGGTTGGTCGTATTATCTTTTTCAAATTTCTCTCTCTCTCTCTCTCTCTCTCTACTCAAGATACAAAAAATATATGTTATCAGTTGTAGACGATCCGACAAGCCTTACTGAGTACTTTGATAACGTTTTCAATAGATGATCTACTCGTTTCATTGAGGAAAATGAAATTCAGGGCTAAGGAACGGTGAGAGATAACCGTATGAAGAGATGTCCACTAAAAGAAGTTAAAAGCTGCAGAAACAAAATCGCGGAACTTATGACTATCAGTTCAACTATCAGTTTCGACCAATTTGTCGATTTCTTTAAACCCCCATATCTCCCGAAATACTGAATCGAATTTAATGAAATTTGGAAGAGATAATACGACCAACCTGCTATTACGATGTGCCATATTTGAGCCCAATCGAATCTTTTCCCGACAAAATTATAAGGTTGACCCCTTGCGATTTTTTCGAATTTTGAAAGTTTGCTTGAATTTGGCATATCGAAAGAGCAGGTTGGTCGTATTATCTCTTCCAAATCTTATCAAATTCTGCTCAGTATGTCCGGAGTTATAGGGGTTTAAAGAAACCTACAAATTAACGACCAGTGTCAAATTTGGCACATCGAAAGAGCAGGTTGTCGTATTATGTATCTCTTCCAAATTTTATTAAATTCCGTTCAGTATTTCGAGAGATATAGGGGTTTAAAGAAATCGACAAATATCAAAGACTATAGCTTCGGAATTTGTCGATTGGACTGGACTGAGGATCAGCGTGTAATCATCGTCCTTTAGACGCTCCTCTCTTTAGTTAGATGGTGCAGGCAACTAAAGATTCAACGTTACTGTACCTTTCCACCTCATCCGTCTGCTGAGAAAGGAGGTTTCGGGAAGGTGTACGAGGCAAGACACGAAGATGGCGGAGACAACTTCGCCCTAAAGATCACCCCGTTGGATGCCGCCTCCCAGCCAGAATGGGAGACTTTATGTAGCCTGGACCACACGAGCGTCCTCCGGGTGTTGATAGGCTACGTGGACAGCAAGCAGTTGAATATCGGCACTGAGCTGATGGAGGGTGACCTGCAGACCTTTGTTCAGTGGCATGGGCCGTTGTCCGAAGGAAAGTACCGAGAAGTGTTGGAGCAGGCCTTTGCCGGCTCGGGGAAGTGCCACCGAAGGATGATCCTGCACCGGGACATTAAGCCAGAAAATTTGCTCTTCCGAGGCCGGAGAGTGTGCCTGGCGGAGTTCGGGCTGGCCTTTCGATTGTCGTCAGACCAACCAACGACAACCAGGTATGCAGATACCCTCTAGTAGATGGCACCCGAGGTGATCCGCCCGCTTCCTTTCGGATTGCCCACAGACGTGTGGTCCATGGGGTTGGTGGCCCTGTTCCTGGCCTTGTGATCACTGCGTTCTTACACAGCGGCGCCGAGGCCCAGATCGGAGCACTGCAGGAGCAGTACAGTGGGCCGGAGATGGAGGGTTTGCCGAGATGTAGGGTTTGCCGAGCTGGATGGCTACGAGCGTTGGACTAACGCTACCTATGAAGCCGGATTTCCGCCCGTCGGCGGATTGGGGAAGACAGATCTTCCGAACGAGAGCGAAGGGCAGCACAACAAAGATGGGCACACAGAGCTCGACGGCTACACCTAAACCCACGGTCCAAACACGCCCAAAAGGCGGGCGTACCGTCAACGTGGGCGAGAGCTTTACAGGGGCTATAGAATGCCAACAGGAGCCCGGTTGGACTCCCAGCATCAGATATCGCCTGCTGCAGTTTCGGTTCCTGGAGAACGACAGGAGGTTCCAGGTCAGACTGTGTCTCCCAGACGGAACACATAGGAGGTTCTAGGTGCCCCGGCGTTAAGGTACCGTCCGTACAGTTGTGGTCCTAAGGGACCTCTATCAAAGTCATTACAAGGTGAGAATTATTGGTTCGTGACTCATCTGATTGATTTTCAGAATTCGTTAAACTGTCAATAATTCAACACGAATTATGATTACAATAAAGGATATTTGATGGTAAGCAGGAGACCGAAGGACAATTCTAAAAATCAGAAAATGATTATAGAGTATATCCTTCGTGCAAAGGATCGTTTTCAAAGCATTGCATAAGAAAACATTACGGCAAATTTATGCCAAAGAAGAAGGCAGATGACAGATCAATTTTAATTTTGGGTAAATGGGTACAGGGCCAAATTCACGAGGATGTATGCCCAATATGGAGGCATATAATTCTTCCCATTATGCGCGATGATGATGTAACAAGGCTGATACGATATGATCACTTGGTTATATCATATGGCAATTTAATATGCACAAAATACCGCCTCAAACATATGCAGGCTATGATTCGATCAAGGGTGAGGCTAATAGGTAGATTTCTTTCCGAAGAAAGAAAAATATCAGAAGATACAACTGATTTTGCTTCTTTTTTTTCTCCAATTAAGTTTGACATTGCAATGGAAGCAATTAATGCTGTTGCTGGATTAGACAAAATCAAGCAAGAATATAAATCGCCATCCACAACGTTCGAAATGGGTTCCCAACTTAAGAAATGTGGAAACATTTAGTGACTATATATAAAAAAAAGAACAAGGAAAAAAAGGATGTGGAAGATTTTGTGAAAATTTTGGAAGAAGAATTGGCTGGCTGAAAAAAAATAATCTGCCTTCTAATCAAGATGTTATGAAGAAGTATAAAAATTTGAAGGAGAATATTCAAGTTCACTACAAAAAACTCAAGAAAACTTTGAATACAGTAATTGGAATGAATTAGCATCACTAACTCTTATCTGTGTTCCAATATTTAACAGACGAAGAGCCGGAGAGATTGAAAGCATGAATATCGAGGGATTCGAAAGCTTTGAATCTATCAATGAAAATAATGATCCAGATGTGTTTGAAAATGTACCGGCAGGATACATAGATAAAAGAAAAAAGTATGTCCGCATATGAATACGAGGGAAAACATCTAGAGGTGTCCCTGTTTTACTGTCTACAGAAATGTACGATAGTTGTAAGTTGGTGAAGGATTACAGAAAACAGGCTGGGGTTCCAAATGGCAATCCCTACCTATTTGGTGTTCCTGGCAGTACATTATTTAATTCACATTTGAAGGCATGTGTTTTGATGAGGAAATATGCTGAAGAATAATTTCCAATCCCGAAAGTTTAAGGGGATCGAAATTACGGAAGCATATTGCGACTCAAAGCTCATTGATGAATTTTGGAGATCATGTAGTTGGTGACCTAGCAAACTTTATGGCTCATGCCGATTAAATTCATCATGAACATTATCGAATTCCGATAGCTAACAGGCAAATTGGGCAAATATCACAACTGCTGGAATTTGGTGTAGGCGATAATAATCAGGAGTTCAGGAAAAGACCTGAAGCCATAGGTTATTATGTATTTAATTCTGTATGAGTTGCTCGTGTTATCTTTATTGGTATATATGTATACTAATGGACCTAATAGTTCTTCCGAGTAGGTCCCTCATAGGCTCTTAGAGATTTTAAGATTAAGGATAATCAGTGGTGATCTATATAGGCTTTGTTACTGTGGCTGAACACCACCTGGGGTACATACCTGTTAATTATTGAGCCAACAGTGAAAGGAATTGAATCAAAAATCTATATATAATTATAAAATAAGGGACAGATTTTTTTATGAATGGGAGAAGTGATATTCTCCTAATTCTAATTGTTGATTTAAAATGTGCCATACCAAGTTATAACTTTAAGTGTTTCTACTGATTGCTATTAAGTATTTTTTAATGTTTAATTTTTAATAATAATAAGATTTTCTGATATTGTTGAAAATCTTCAAATTCAAATACTTCAAAAAAGTATTTTGTTTGGAAAAGTTTTCTTTGCAGTATATTTTGAGACTGGTATTTTATGATTTCATTTGCCTAACATTACAAGAAAGCTTTATTTATGGCTCAACTTTATTTTACTTGATAGAAGTATTTTATTTGTTTCTAATAGATTTTAGAGATTTTTGTTTTAGCAAAGCATCAAGTATGACAAAATAAATAACTGCTACAAATTTTTGTGTTTTTTTAGAGCAACAAGAAAAATAAGAAAACAGTGTTTATTACCAAAACAATGAAAGATAACTTTTCTTAACGAGTTTAAAAAAATTGTATTCATTATTTTATTTGAAAGCTTAGTTTTGTTTGAATAACTATGCATTTAATTTTTGTCTTAATGTAAGGTTAACTCAAAATGGTTGATTAAAAACAGGTTGAGTCTAAATGTGATTCAATATTCATACAAATTTATTACCCTAAAGTGTAACAACTCAAAAATTATCAATTATCAGTAAAAATAATTGATTGTTAGCCCCGGTTTATATACTATGACACTTTACAACCTATTTCAATCTTCACTAACAAAAAAGCAGTAATACGTTTTTTAAAACTCCTGAAAAATGTACTTTTTTGACTAGTCTTAGTTTAGATCTGGGTGTGCGATATGCAGGCGATGATTCCATCAAGGCTGAGGCTAATAGGTAGATTTCTTTCCGAAAGCAGGAAAATATCAGAAGATACAACTGATTTTGCTTCTGTTTTTTCTCCAATAAAGTTTGACATAGCAACTGAAGCAATTAACTCTTGCTGGATTAGACAAAATCAAGCAGGAATATAAATCGCCATCCACAACGTTCGAACTGGGTTCCCAACTTAAGAAATGTGGAAAACATTTAGTGACTATATGTATAAAAAAAGAAACAAGGAAAAAAAAAAGGACGTGGAGGATTTTTTGAAAACTTTGCAAGAAGAATTGGCTGTCTCTATAAATAAGACGGTAATGGAAAACCAGCTACAATATAAGCGGCTGAAAAAAGTATTCTGCCTTCTTATCAAGATGTTATGGAGATGTATAAATATTTGAAGGAGAAGATTCAACTTCACTACAAAAAACTCAAGAAAAACTTTGAATATAGTAATTGGAAGGAATTAGCATCACTAACTCTTATCTGTGTTCAAATATTTAACAGACGAAGAGCCGGAGAGATTGAAAGAATGAGTGTCAAGGAATTCGAAAGCTTTGAATCTATCAGTGAAAGTAATGATCAAGATGTGTTTGAAAATTTACCGGCAGGATACATAGAGAAAAAAAAGTATGTCTGCATAGAAATACGAGGGAAAAAAATCTAGAGCTGTTCTTGTTTTACTGTCTACAGAAATGTACGATAGTTGTAAGTTGGTGAAGGATTACAGAAAACAGGCTGGAGTTCCAAATGACAATCCCTATCTATTTGGTGTTCCTGGCAGAACATTATCTAATTCACATTTGAAGGCATGTGTTTTGATTAGGAAATATGCTGAGGAATAGATTCCAATCCCGAAAGTAAAAGTAGAACGAAATTACGGAAGCATTTTGCGACTCAAATAAGCTCATTGATGAATTTGGAAAATCGCGTAGTTGGAGACCTAGTAAACTTTATGGGTCATGTCGATAAAATTCATCATGAGCATTATCGAATTCCGATAGTTGCCAGGCGGATTGGGGAAATATCACAACTGCTGGAATTTGGTGTAGGCGATAAAAATCAGGAGTTCACGAAGAAACCTGACGCCATAGGTAATTATGTATTTAATTATGTATGACTTGCTTGTGTTATCTTTATTGATATTGATACTACTGGACCTACTAGTTCTTTCGAGTAGGCTCCTCATAGGCTGCTTAGGATAAGATTTAGGATAATCAGTGGTGATAAATATAGGCTTTGTTTCTGTGCTGAACACCACCTGGGGTATATACCTGTTAATTATTGAGCCAACAATGAAAGCAATTGAATCAAAAATATTTGTATACTTTGCATGAATTCTTTTTTTCGCAAAACCACAATTTCAACCAGAGCATTAAACTTTTTCAGGTAGTTCTTAAAAAAAAGTGCGATGAAATATTTCTGATGAAAATGAGCCACAAATGTCAAGTACTACTCCGATTTATATGTCTGCAACTCCTTCCTGTAGTAAACGATTTAACCTAGAGCATACTAGCACAAATCATCAAAGTAGAGATCGTAAGTCAACATAGCATTTGAAATATGCATTTCATCCAGAGGATATTGAATCGTTCGTTATTTATCACCATCATATAAAAAGAAAAATGTATAAAGTACTATTTTCACTCTTTCAGGCTGTCCTTCAACAATTATTCAAGATGAATTGGAGAATGAAAATGAGCTATCAAGTGATTCTGATATCCTAGATCGTACTAATTGTTGCGTCCCGTCGAGGACGAACATTTTTTATTCTATTGTTATTTCAAAATACAGTACAATCGCGATACTGTGAACACGCGCTCGTTCGAACGGCTCAATAGCGTGAACAACATTTTTTTTTACCTCTCTATAACGTGAGCAGCTGATAATGTGAACACTATTCTCAACTGAATATTCAGAGGACGTAAATTTCAATTTTCAAGTCCAAACGTGTCCGATACCTCGTCTAACGTATTTCGAAGCTTGCATAAGTTATATTCAGTGATTAACGTTGACTGCCACAGTAATTTTCAGATTTCTGGCCAAAAATGAAATTTTGATTTTATTACATTATATTATTAAAAAGTCTAAATCTAGAGCATAGTTATAAAATAAAAGAGTAAAAACGTATTTTCCTAAAAAAAAATGTTGTACGAATTATCTCGTAGTTGGCGTCGGAAACAGTAATCTCTTCTCGGAAGCCAATTACGAGTTTATTCGTAGGCACACGTGCACTGACTTGTCGCTTCGCTAATGCTGAATCATTCATTGCGTCATCATCGTCCGCGTCAGTTATATCTCAGACATTGTTGAGTGCATTACTTACGTCTTTCTTGTGTGTTCTTTTTATAATTATTGAATTACTAAGAACCCAATATGGATAGGAAAAGACCATTGACTCAAAGTGAAATTGAGTACTACTTATATCTAAGTGATTCAGAATTTGATGAGCTTTCTGGCGTGAATAATAACGACAGTAGCGATTATGAACCTTCTGAGAATTCAAGTGATAGTGAAGATGAAGTCGTCTCAAAATCTGAAGATGATCCGGAACCTGAAGATAACGCCGATGATTCTCAAGCAACAACATCAAATGCGAATGATAATTTGTGGACAGAAACTCAACAGAGTCCTGAATTATTTATTTTCAAAGAAAAGGTTGGTGTGAAATTGGATACGACAAATTTTACAGTACAAACGCTAGTGGACTTATTTTTTTCGGACGGTTTTCTTGCATTACTGGTGGAACAAACTAATTTATATGCTGCGCAAGAAATTGAAAAACGCACAACAATAAAGAAAACCAACAGGTTATCAAATTGGCAAAACGTTAGTGTTGCTGAGATGAAAGTTTTTAATGGACTTCTGCTGCAAATGGGACCTTGCTCTTTTCCATCAATTGAACATTACTGGAGCACAAACGATCTATATAATGTACACTTTTGGCGCTCACATATGAGTCGAAATCGATTCCAGTTGTTACTTCGTTATTTTCATTTGGTTGATAACTCAATACCATCTACCGACAGATTATACAAGGTAAGACCAATTCTAAATCATTTCAACAATATTATGCGGGAAAACTATGTACCAGATAAAAATATTTATATTGATGAGTCTATGATGCTATGGCGGGGAAGATTGATTTTCCGCCAATACATAAAAAATAAGAAACACGAATATGGGATCAAACTGTATGAACTTTGTGAGTCCGATGGTCTCGTTATGAAAATAAAGATTTATAGTGGAAAATCTGAGAAAACTGACAATAACGTAGGCCACACTACTGATGTTGTTTTACATTTACTTGAGGACTATCTCGATAAAGTATACACGGTTTTCATGGATAATTTTTATAATTCTGTTACACTTACAAAACTGCTAAATACACGAAAAACGTATGTGTGTGGAACCCTACGAAATAACAGAAAAGGGAACCCTTGAGATTTGGTAAATCGTAAATTGAAAAAAGGGGAGTGTCTTTGGCAGCGAAATGGTCCTGTTACTGTTTGCAAATGGAAAGACAAGCGAGATGTCCTTTGCATTTCAAACATGCATGTTGTTGAAATGATAGAAGTGCCCAATCGCAATGGAAAAATTTCTATGAAACCGAATATAATTCGAGATTACAATGGAATGTCTGGCATTGACCGATCAGATCAAATGCTTTCATATTATTCATCTCTAAGAAAGACTATTAGATGGCCCAAAAAGGTTGCATTGCACATTATAGAGATTTACATCCACAATGCTCACAAATTTTTTAAAAAAGTTACATCTTCTAACATAAAACTGATAAAGTTCAGAGAGGAATTCGTGCTCGCATTGATTGGACAAGAAATTCAACACGTTACGAAAAAGAGTAAATTGTAAAGTATCCATTATTTAGAGAGTTTACCGCCTACCGAAAAAAAAACAGCGTCCAACGAAACCATGTCGCATATGTAACCAAGGAAAAAATGCCGAGAAACGCGTTATTACTGTCCAGTATGTAGTGAAAAGCCAGCTCTGTGTGTGGAAGATTGTTTTAAAAAGTTCCACAAACAGTAAATGGGTAATTCCACAATAATAGTACCACTCATTGTCCGCAACTCTTTTCACATAGTATAATTAGTATTTGTCTTGTTCAAAAATTGTTAAATAACAGCTCGCAATATGTTTTATTCAATACCCATATAATTACGAATAAATATATTTAAAAAAAACCTGAAATCTTTCATAAAGACCCCAAAATATCAGTCCCTAGTCATGTCCGCACTCCAAAATTTTATGTTTGGGCACCCATATTTATAGGTACATCAACTGTATACTTTATTTGATTTAACAACTGTCTAGTTTATCGTGTATAGACCAAATTCTATTCATAATTTGTAGTTGAAACAAAAAAATAATTCGATTTTTTAAAGTTAAAAAAGTGTCCTCGATTTAATACGTCATTCCCTAGCCACACCAAGATTTTCAAATTTCGCGCCATAATATGAATGACGAGAGAATGATATATAGTTCATTGAAAAGTACGATACTCATTTATCCATAGACTATACTCGCTGAGCGGCAGCCATTTTGTAAATCAGTGCGAACGCAGCAATTGTTGTGAAAACACGTGTGGGCCCAGTCACTTTGTCATTCCCTGGGTAAGTAGTTTTATTGTTTATAATAGGTAATTGAAGATAATTTATTAATATTTACGTGTGATTTGTCGGTCTTCTATGGTTCATCGTTTTAAACAGCTTGAATTAGAGGTTTAACCTGCATTTGTTTTAAGTTTAACTCCAAATCGTCAGTCCCTGGACCATCAGGCCCTAGCCTTTAACTGTGCTAGGGACTGACGGATATAGCTAGGGAATGATTTTTAGTATGTATTAATGATATGAATAAAATATCTAAATCTAGGTTATAAGTGAAATTAACTAGAAAATTTATGAAAATATATTAGGGGACGAAAAAGTCATTTAGGATTTATGATTTTTTTATATTTTTTTAATTGAATGCATAATACCGCAATTAACGATTGGCTTTTTTATTTTGAATTTAGAAACTGGGAAGCTGTAGACTAATAATGAGTTATTTGCGGTCGTTGGTCACAATAATTAAGCATTAAGTATTATTTTTCCATTTTGCAGAAAAATGCCACCTAAAAACAAACCAAACTTGTCCAAAGAGGAAAAAGCCCGTAAAAAATCAGCCGCTGCAAAAGCTCGACTGGAAAAAATTAAGAGTGATCCAATTCTGTTGGCAGAATATAAAGAGAAAGAAAGACTGAAATATTTGAAAAAGAAAGAGAAGGGACATCGTAAGTCTATTCAGGATATGACCCCACGCGAGCAGAGAATAATTAGAAAACAATGGAAGAAATATTCAATGGACTACAGAAAGAAGAAAACAATTAGAATAGACTGTGAGAATTATGTTGCTCAGAATACGCCACCTACATCTGAAAATGATGAAAATATACCTCCAGAACCGCAGATCAATGATAACAATAACGAAAACCTTAGACAAGTGGAAGCTAAAAGAAGAAGCCGACATCAACGGAAGAAAAGAAATAAAATTTTACAGGAGAAATGTGCAATTATTGATGATGTAAAGAAGAAACTTAATACTCAACAGAAGAAATACAGTAGACTGAAACGAAAAATTAAGAAATCGAAGAAAGTGCTCTCACCTAAAAGTAAAATAGAACAAATGGCAGAAGATCCTAATCAAAGTAGAGAACTGGTTAAAAAGGCTTTATTTGGCGAAGTTTTGCAAGCTCAAATTACAGAGAACATTTTAAAAGCTCGAACTCATCAAGAAAAATCCAACTTTAAACAGCTTTTGACTGGTCCCAAAGTAGAAAAATATAAACTTTGGCGACAAGATTGTAACTCTATATTGTATAACAAGATTCGGCGCAAAACTTCTAAACGTAATGTTAAAACTAAGAAAGATTTAGTAGTTCAAATGGTTCATAGATTTTATGAAGACGATGGAAATAGTCGCACTGCAGCCGGCAAAAAGGAGTGTATTACTCGCAATAAAATCAAAAAACAAAAACGGTATTTGCTAGACTCATTGAAAAATTTACACCTTAAGTTTCTTCAAACAAAGACATTGACCATTGGATATTCAATGTTTTGTAGATTACGTCCATTCTGGGTTGTTTCCCCTAAACTAACAGATCGCGATACTTGCGCCTGCATAATACATGAAAATTTCAATCTAAAATTCTCTGCTTTAAAAAAATATAAGATTCTGGGCTTCGACAATTATCAAACAGGATTGCACATACTTTGTTGCAATCGTTATTCAGAACAATGCTTATTGAGACAGTGCAAACTCTGCTCTACTAAAGTGTTGCCATATGATGAATTCGATAACAGCAAACTTATTTTGGTAACTCAGTGGACACTTGGAAAAGAAATGATTACAGATTCTAAAACAAAAAAAGAGCGTCTAGTTTCAAAGTATACAAAAGATACAAAGAATATGAAGCCACGCGATCTCATAAGACAACTGGAAAATGATCTGCAAAGATTATTCCAACATGAAGTTAACATTGTTCACCAGTACAATACTTTAAAAACTCTCAAACAGACATTGACCGAAAAAGACGCAGTAATACATATGGACTTTTCTGAAAATTTTTCTACAAAATGTAACCAGGAAATTCAAGCTTATCATTTTGGGGGTTCCCGCTCGCAAATTTCTATGCACACCGTAGTTGTCTACACAAAAGATTCAACTTCTTCTCATTGCACTCTCTCTTTAAATTTAGCCCACAATGTTGCAGCCATCTGGGCCCATTTAAAACCAGTGCTTGCTTCTTTGCCCCTTGTAAAGAATAAGCTTTGTCGATACAACCAAATATGAGTGGCGCAACGAACGCCTGCGTTCTACCCCTAGATCGGGGGGGTACGACATACCTACAACAACGGTACGGTCAGTCGATTACGAGCGAGCGTTGCGAGTACTTCGACAGATTAGAGATATTAGAGTAGAGTAGAGTCACTAGAGTTTATTTTAATAAATAGAGTTCAGTATAAGTGAGTTTGATTATACATCAATCCTAGTCACCCTATAAAATACAATAAATATTCTTTAAGTCCTACATGGTAGCAGAGCGTGGTTCACGATCGACGAACCGTTGGGTGACTAGACTGAGTTAAAATTGTGGTATTTTTTTAATCGATACAAATATCGACTAAAATACGCCGAGTGAAGACGGAAGAGCTTACTTTTGAGGATTGTGTAAGCAGCTTTAAGTGAGTAATTAGTGGGTGGACGCTGCATTCCCGAGAGGACGCCGCACGCCATTTTTAAACACCTGGGACACAAAGAGGACGCTAAGGTGACGCCATTTTGAATACTGGCAACACAGAGAGAATCGAAAGTAAGTGACTATCGAATTACAATGAACACATAAGAGTACTAAATAAACACATCAAATTAATTCAACAGGGAATCTTTATCTAAATAACAAAATCAATCATGAGTAAAAGTAATTAATTGCGATAAAATAGATTCTGATGGGAACGTCTTATGACCTGAATAAACGATCTGTTTATGTACTGTGTGTTTCAAGCATGTAACTATATGTATAAATGTGAGCAATATACATTTAGAAATTCAGTGAGCATGAGGTAGAGTATGTTTGATACCCTATGTGGCGAGTCCGGGCACCTTGTGTTTGGACAAGCTGCGAGAGGGTGTACCTGCTAGTCGGCGACGTCTCGAGACTTGTCGTTCGAATGAAGTTGTCATTTCATGAAACTGTATTTGTAATGAACGGAGGGAGTTCACGCAGCCTTCATAATTTTTTTTTGCTCGTTATACAGATAATGAATGCCCTGGGTTCCATGCCTAAAGCACTTTTAAATGTTTAAAGTAAAAAAAAAATTTTTTTATCTGCAATCAAATTTTTACTTATACGAGTTAAAACATAAATGTTTCACATAGAGGTGAATATAACAAAGAGGTTATATCACAAAGAGGTGAATATAACAAAGGTTATATCACAGAGAGGTGAATATAACAAAGAGGTTAATCACAGAGTGCATCGAGTTGTGGTTGATTGAGGAGTTAGTTGTTTTCTCTCATCTTGTTTTGATAGAGTTTCAGAGGTAGAAGATGGAGAGAAATTTAGTCAAATTCAGAACTGAGCTCAATAATTCTCGAATTTTATGCCTTTTAGTGAATTGAAATTTTTCCGAATTTGGTATCCCGTTCTGCTTTACCTTGTAATCAGACACCGGATTACTGGTTCATGCAATCCAATTTTTTATTACTGCATAAATCGAAGTTTGAATAAATGAAATAAAATTTAATTTGAGCAAATTCAGTACATTCTGGGGTCAATGAACATCTGAAACTTGTGTCCAGTGTAAGTTGTCCATTGACTAGAGAAATAAGTAGGACCTCATTTGGGACCCACGCATGTGCTTGCGCAGCCCAAAACCGACCAGTTCTCATGATAACTCGCGAAGCTGATTATCGGCGAGTGGTGTGCATGCGTGGAATGCCTGCTGAGAGAATCTGATTTCTCGCTTCGAACTAAATTTACTTGAAATTCGGTTCATTTAGTTCAGAAGCAAGAAACATTATTCAATTAGTTGAAAAGTAGAAATTACCTGGTATTGAGAGGTAAACAAAAAGGTTGAGTAGAGATAAATGAGTTGAGATATTGAGAGAGTAATAGAGTAGTAATAGAGTAACAGAAACAAATCGTAATGTTGGTGAATAAATATTCAAATAAATCGAGAGAAACTAATTGAAAATGTTTTATAATCCTGGAATAGTTGGCGAACAGAAACAATCAGAATTTATATCAAGGATATGAGGAGTATATGAGAGTCAGGCGAGGAGAAATTATTGATGAATCTGAAGTCACTGAGCAAAGTAAGAAACTTTATCAATATTAGCCATCTATATTTGACTAGAATTCAGAGTGCTGTTAGAATCTTAGAGGTACTATGGTTTGGTCTTAATGAGATTGGAACCTTAGTTTGTAGAGTAGAGGTCAGATCTGAATCGTTAAATCCAGGTATTAATTGAGATGTTTGATTCACAGCAACAACCACAAATCTATTTGAGACACAGGTTATGAGTGGAACTGCGAGTCAGAACCCAGGTGGAGCTGACAGTGCTACAAACGTAGCAAATATAGAGGAGCTGCAAACGACCATTGAGAATGTGAATGCGTTTGCAACTTCAATGAATTGCAGTGATACACTGAACCAAACAACTGCAGGTCTGCTGAAAGAGGTAGTGAACATTCTCTGTAAAGTTCACTGCAACATGCTTGAATCGGAGAAGCGAAAATTGAATGCTATGCAGAATCCAGAGCAGAGAATGGCTATGCAACCTCAAGAGGGCCCGAGTTGCAGTAGTTCCGCTCCCAAAATACAGAGGCACTACAAGTTGACCTCTAAGTCGAGCTTTGAGGTATGGGTTGACTGTCTAAATACAGAACTCATAAGCTGGGGGTTGCTTGATCTTATCGATCCAAATCAGCCTGGTCCATCTGGAATCTCAGAATCCGAGATGAAACTGCGAAAGAACTCAGTCAAGGATATCATCATCAATCACATTGATGAGGAATATCACAAGAGAATCCTTGGTATGACTGAGCCAATGGATATCTTAAAAAGGCTGAAGGAAAGTAGAAAGGGAGAAGTGAGTGCAACACCTACTTCTATTAGAACCCGCCTGTATAATCTGAGGATGAATAAGGACGAGCGTGTCCACAAGTTCTGTGAGAGGTTCGATCAAATCGTCAGAGAACATGAGATGAGTGACGATCCTCAAAAACTCACAGAACAAGAGATGCGCTCAACATTTTATCAGGCTATAATAGGAGTCATGCCTGAAGTGAGACGAACGGACTCGGCTGTCATTTCTACAACGGGAAAAGAAATGAACATGGAGGCCCTGAGGAAAACTATGCATCGAATTCAAGAGGACAATGATGTGAATAAAGGGAGCTTCACTGAGAAAGAGGTTGCAGTGTCAAGAGTTAGAGTGTTGAAAGGCAAGTCTAATAATGACAAATGCTTCCGATGCAATAAAAGGGGACACTGGCAAGACCAGTGTTCATTAAATGGAACAAATCAGTGGGCTTGTTTCACCTGCAACAGGATCACTGATCATACCAGCGAAAACTGCACCCAAACTTTAAAGAGACCATTTCAATATCGAAACAACCATGAACCTCCCATGAAAAGGTTTAAACCGAACCAGGGCCATCCATTAAGAGACCGAGGCTCCGGAAAATTTAGAGGCAGAGGCTCGAGTAGAGGTGTTTCTAATTTGAGAGGTAATTCCAGAGGAAATAACCGGAATAGCTTCAGAGGGAGAGGAAGCACCAGAGGAGTGAGGCACAACGCAGCAGCCAGAAGAGCTGACTATGAAGAGGAAGAAAGTAGCCAATATGATGAGTATTCAGAGTCACAAGGTAAGATACTTTGCATTCAAAACCTTAGTAGTGATAAGCATAATATAGAGTTTATAGCTGATTCAGGAGCCACGAGTCACATTGTTAATAAGAGTTTTATTTTGTGTAATTTTAAAAAATCAGAGAAAGGCGTTATCAAAAGTGCCAATAAAAACGAAATTGCTGACATTGTGATAGATGGTAGAGGTAATCTTTTGCTTAAAAATGATCAATTAAATAGTAATCACATCAAATTAACGAATGTTATAGCAGCCAAAGATATTTCAGAGAACTTGCTGTCGTTACGTAAATTAGTAGATGCAGGATTTTGTATTTATTTGGACGATAAAATATTCAGAGTTTACAACAAACAAAATGACAAGACGATATTTGAAGGGGTTTATGAAAAACCAAACTGGGTGGTTAAGTTTGAAGTGCTTAAGCCTAAATGCACTGATGATAATTCTATAACTGAGTTTGAAAATTATAGTTGCATTGCGTGTCTAGCGGTTGATAATGAGGTTTCTGAGCAATCACAAACCAACAAGGACAGAGAGTTGTCCAGTTCGGAAGGTACAAATTCAGAGTCTATTGATAGTCTTTCAGTAAATGTCGGTTCTGCGATTGGGAGGGAGAATTTAGAGAAACTCATTGTCTCAGATAATTCAGAGAAATCAAATTCAGAGTATAAAAATAACTTCTTATCTTACAAAATAGTTAAAATAGGTGAATTGAAGAGTATTGATAGTCTAAAAGACACATTAGATGAAAATCCATCAGAAAATACGTTGTTAACTAAAATTCAGAGTGAAGCTATGCTCTGGCATCAGAGGTTAGGGCATGCTTCGTTAAATTATTTGAAAATGATACAAAAGAGAGATAAGAGATTAGAACGTGTGAAGTTTGATGAGTCAATTAAAGATTGTGCAGTATGTATATTATCAAAAATGGAAAAACTTCCATTCAAACAAATCAGAAGTAGAGCTGACAGGTCGCTTCAATTAATTCATTCAGATATAATGGGACCAATTAAACCCATTTCATGGCCTGGTCAAAAGAGGTACATAATTGTGTTTGTAGATGACTATTCTAGGTATGCCAACATATATTGTCTGAAATCTAAAGATGAATCGGGTGAAGCGTTTGAAAAGTTTTTGAGTTCTGCACGCAACCTATTAGGTATAGACGCAAAAGTCTGCTATGTTAGATCGGACAGAGGCACTGAGTTCACAGGCGGAAATTTTGCAGAGATAATGAAAAGAGAAAAGATAGAGTCAGATAGTGGTCCACCATATACTCCTGAGCTGAACGGTACAGCCGAGAGATTTAACAAATCTATTCAGAGAACAATAAGAGCATTTATGTGTGATTCTGGCTTACCACAAAGCATGTGGGAACTAGCTGCCGAAACAGCAGTTCACACTTATAACAGAACTCCACACAAGTCAATTGAGTATGAAGTACCGTTAGTTAAATTTTCACCAAGAGCAAACTGTCATTTAGAGCGAATTAGGAGGTTTGGATGTGTTGCTTATGTTAAGTTACCCTTTGTTGAAACAAAATTTAGCAACGTATCGATAAAAACTATATTGGTGGGTCATACATCCACAGGATACATTTTATGGCATCCTAGCACGAGAAAATTTATAGAATCGAGACATGTGAGATTTATAGAGAGATTAGTATATAAAGATGTTTATTTAAAAAATCAGAGTGCAGAATTGATTACTGAAAAAGTATCAGATAAAACGACAGAGTTCACTGTTGTTGATGAAACAATAGAAAAAGAGGAATCTGAGGTGAAAACCTCTGAGCCAAGAAAAAGAGGTAGACCAAGGAAAACGAAGTCAGAGGTGCAAACAATTGAGTCTAAAAAGAGTTTAGAGGGTCAAAGCAAAGAGAGGAATTTAGAGGTTCCACAAAACAAAATTGATGGTCCAGTCACGAGAAGTAGAGGTAAGAGAATTGAAGACATAAGCTTTGCTCGTTACACTAGAGTTACAGATGTTGATGAGGTAAATGAAGATGAATTGGAGCATATATTATTAGCATCAATTCAAAAAGATCCGACATCGTTTGAAGAAGCAATGAACTCGGACGATAAAGATTCATGGAAACAAGCTATTAGAGAAGAGTTAGACTCCATGAAGGAAAATGCGGTCTGGATCATTGTAGACAGACCTAAATAAGATCTTCGTGGTAAGAGACCTAATATTATTGACTCAAAATGGGTTTTCAAAAAGAAAATTGAAAGCAATGGATCAATTAAATATAAGGCACGACTAGTCTCAAGGGGATTCAAAGATAAAAATATTTATGGTCTCAAAGAGAATGGATGTGAAGTTATCCACAACCACAAATGAACTAAAGGCCGCACACATCATAGGATTTATCTTATTAGTTGAGAAATTGAGTTATCAAAAATAATTTTTTCTGTGGCATAGGATTAGTGGAAGTCATTTTCCTCATTCACTATAACAGCCAACTAAAATTTTATCCAATGCAAATGTATCAGTGGCGGGTTATGTAAGCTGAACTATCACTCTATGAATATGGAAAACGTAAACTTTTTTTTTTCGTTCAAGTAGACGTTGTCACTCCAAAATGATTATTGTAGTTTATTCCTATCACCGATAGGAATATAGGAAAAAAGTTTTATCAAATGTACACCCGTCAGTAGCGCGCTATGAGGGATTGAATATTGCCCTATGGAAAACGTAGACTTTTTTTTTTCGTTGAAGTAGACGATGTCACTGCAAAATGATAATCATAGTTCATTCCTATCACGGATGGGAATATAAGAAATATTTGTTATCAAATGTACCCCCGTCAGTGGCAGGCTATGAGGGATCGAATATTGCACAATGGAAAACGTAAACATTTTTTTTTCGTTCAAGTGGACGATGTCACTCAAAAATGATAATTGTAGTTCATTCCTGTCATGGATAGGAACATAAGAAAAAATTTTCATCAAATGTACACCCGTCAGTAGCGCGTTATGGGGGATTGAATAATGCAGTATGGAAAACGTAAACATTTTTTTTTTCAATGAAGTAGATGTTGTCACTCCAAAATGATAATCGCAGTTCATTCCTATCAGGGATCAGAATATAAGAAAAAAATTTCATCAAATGTACCCCCGTCAGTTGCGGGCTATGAGGGATCGAATATTGCACAATGGAAAACGTAAACATTTTTTTTTTCGATCAAGTGGACGATGTCACTCAAAAATGATAATTGTAGATCATTCCTGTCATGGATAGGAACATAAGAAAAAATTTTTATCAAATGTACACCCGTCAGTAGCGCGCTATGGGGGATTGAATAATGCAGTATGGAAAAAGTAAACATTTTTTTTTCAATGAAGTAGATGTTGTCACTCCAAAATGATAATCGTGGTTCACTCCTATCAGTGATCGGAATATAAGAAAAAAATTTCATCAAATGTACACCCGTCAGTGGCGGGCTATGAGGGATCGAATATTGCACTATGGAATAAGTAAATATTTTTTTTTCCTTCAAGTAGATGTTGTCACTCCAAAATGATAATCTTAGTTCACTCCTATCAGTGATCGGAATATAAGAAAAAAATTTCTTCAAATGTACACCCGTCAGTGGCGGGCTATGAGGGATCGAATATTGCACTATGGAATAAGTAAACATTTTTTTTTCCTTCATGTAAATGTTGCCACTCCAAAATGATAATCGTAGTTCACTCCTATCAGTGATCGGAATATAAGAAAAAAAATTCATCAAATGTACACCCGTCAGAGGCGGGCTATGAGAGATCGAATATTGCACTATGGAATGAGTAAACATTTTTTTTCCTTCATGTAGATGTTGTCACTCCAAAATGATAATCGTAGTTCACTCCTATCAGTGATCGGAATATAAGAAAAAAATTTCATCAAATGTACCCCCGTCAGTGGCGGGCTATGAGGGATCGAATATTGCACAATGGAATAAGTAAACATTTTCTTCTCCTTCATGTAGATGTTGTCACTCCAAAATGATAATCGTAGTTCACCCCTATCAGTGATCGGAATATAAGAAAAAAATTCCATCAAATGTACCCCCGTCAGTGGCAGGCTATGAGGGATCGAATATTGCACAATGGAAAACGTAAATATTTTTTTTTCGTTCAAGTGGACGATGTCACTCAAAAATGATAATTGTACTTCATTTCTGTCATGGATAGGAACATAAGAAAAATTTTTTATCAAATGTACACCCGTCAGTAGCGCGCTATGGGGGATTGAATATTGCAGTATGGAGAACGTAAACATTTTTTTTTCGTTGAAGTAGATGTTGTCACTCCAAAATGATAATCGTGGTTCACTCCTATCAGTGATCGGAATATAAGAAAAAAATTTCATCAAATGTACACCCGTCAGTGGCGCGCTATGGGGGATTGAATATTGCAGTATGGAGAACGTAAACAGCAGGCGTTGAAAATCAACGTTTTGTTATTGTCTGAAATTTTGGTTATTTGTGTTCCTCAGAGTATTCTGATCAATTTTTGTTAAGGTTTCCATCGTTTATTTTCACTACATCAATACATTTATCCCGGTTTATTGACTTTCCATAGTTGATATACCTAGTCCAGCAGGCGTTGAAAATCAACGTTTTGATATTGTTTGAGATTTTGGTTATTTGTGTTCCTTAGGGTAGTCTGATCAATTTTTGTTAAGGTTTCCATCGTTTATTTTCACTACATCAATACATTTATCCCGGTTTATTGACTTTCCATAGTTGATATACCAAGTCCAGCAGGCGTTGAAAATCATCGTTTTGATATTGTTTGAGATTTTGGTTATTTGTGTTCTTTAGGGTATTCTGATCAATTTTTGTTAAGGTTTCCATCGTTTATTTTCACTACATCAATACATTTATCCCGGTTTATTGACTTTCCATAGTTGATATACCTAGTCCAGCAGGCGTTGAAAATCAACGTTTTGATATTGTTTGAGATTTTGGTTATTTGTGTTCCTTAGGGTATTCTGATCAATTTTTGTTAAGGTTTCCATCGTTTATTTTCACTACATCCAAACATTTATCCCGGTTTATTGACTTTCCATAGTTGATATACCTAGTCCAGCAGGCGTTGAAAATCAACGTTTTGATATTGTTTGAGATTTTGGTTATTTGTGTTCCTTAGGGTATTCTGATCAATTTTTGTTAAGGTTTCCATCGTTTATTTTCACTACATCAATACGTTTATCCCGGTTTATTGACTTACCATAGTTGATATACCTATTCCAGCAGGCGTTGAAAATCAACGTTTTGATATTGTTTGAGATTTTGGTTATTTGTGTTCTTTAGGGTATTCTGATCAATTTTTGTCTAGGTTTCCATCGTTTATTTTCACTACATCAATACATTTATCCCGGTTTATTGACTTTCCATAGTTGATATACCTAGTCCAGCAGGCGTTGAAAATCATCGTTTTGATATTGTTTGAGATTTTGGTTATTTGTGTTCCTTAGGGTATTCTGATCAATTTTTGTTAAGGTTTCCATCGTTTATTTTCACTACATCAATACATTTATCCCGGTTTATTGACTTTCCATAGTTGATATACCTAGTCCAGCAGGCGTTGAAAATCAACGTTTTGATATTGTTTGAGATTTTGGTTATTTGTGTTCCTTAGGGTATTCTGATCAATTTTTGTTAAGGTTTCCATCGTTTATTTTCACTACATCAATACGTTCATCCCGGTTTATTGACTTACCATAGTTGATATACCTAGTCCAGCAGGCTTTGAAAATCAACGTTTTGATATTGTTTGAGATTTTGGTTTTTTGTGTTCCTTAGAGTATTTTTATCAATTTTTATTAAGGTTTCTACGTTTATTTTCACTTTTTCATATTCTGTTCAGGGTTTTTATTTTCCTAGATAGGTTATCCTTTATTTTTACCCCATTTCTTTATATATTTGGTAGATAATATCTTGATAGATTTGTTTCTTCCTTCTCACAAAATGTCTAGAAGTTCTGGGAAATCCCTCAGCGTTAATATCTCCGCCCTCGTAGAATTTTTATCTCATAAAAATATCGCAGTTACTTCACTAAAACGACGTAGTGATATCCTTAAAGAAGCAAGTTTGTTTCTGTTTGGCAGATATGATGAAAATTTGGATCTGAAAATCTTCATGACCATAAAAAGAAATCAGGTCCGATTTCAAGACAAATTTTCTTGGCCTATTGATGATTTCAGACAGGTAAATAGAAGCTATATAGCCAATTAGAACAAATTTTGCACAGCGGAGGCTCGTCCATGAAAGAATTAATGAAAAATTCGGCATCAGAAAAATCTTCGGCACTTTCTGAATTGTGTACAACACTAGGAATGAAAAATGTTAAAAATAATAGATATAAATTGAAGAAATTTATATGTCGTTTTTATGAAAGGATCAGTGAGGGCCAAGAGACTGTGGACAATTTGAATTCATCAGGTATGGAAAATCCTCCGAATAAAATTATTCTATTGTCGAATATATCATTAAAAGAAGGAACGCAATGTCATGACACAAAATCCAGTGAAAAAGAATTTATCTCCTCATCTCCACAATTTGCAGATTCCAAAGATTTCATCTTTGATTCTACCGAATATCAAAAATTGAGCTTGTCGAGCAATAATTCCAACTGGGTTTCGACGGATAATGAAATCATTCCGGAGACATTTCAATTAGAATATTTTCAAACTGCCAAAAAAGATAATGAGTTGTCCTCTATCAGGGGCCGAAATATAAACAGCAATTCTTGGGTGAGACCAAAATTCAAGGAATGTAAGTATTTGGAAGGTAGTTTCTTATTATCCCATTCGGAACTATTAGATATTTGGAATGGAGATAAATTAAACAGAAACATTTGGACTTCATTCATGGCAAAAAAAATTCAGAGTGTGAACAATGTATGTGTTGTCAATTTCAAAGAATCTCGATATGTTAAAACAAAAGATTGTTTGAAGATATATGCGTATTGTGCCCACGTATGTAAAGTTTTCATTCTTGATGTAATGAACGTGTCATTACCTATTAATCATAAGGTAATCGTAAAAAGCTCATCACGAAACTTCAATCATGTGGAAAAGTTAACGAGGGATGTCCGAGGTTTAGACAGAAAATTATTAGGCAGAACACTACGCGACAAAAAATCTTCCCAAGTAAGAGAATCATTAGCGAATCAGTCATCATCAAAATTGATTAAGGCTGGGAATCTGCAACGTATAAAATCGCTCGATGTACTGCGAAAGATTCGATCGCAAAAGTTAGGTGAACATGATAGATCTGTGGATGATATTGAGGATTTATTTCGTATGCAAAGAGATAACCCTCAATATATCCAATTTATTGCATATCCATTGCGAGTGTTCATATGGAGTGATGAGCAATTTAACGTGATTAGGAAATTGCAAAATTTAAAATTAATAATATACTTGGATGCTACAGGATCGATAATTCGTCCTTATAAAAATTTTGAAAAAAGAATTTATTATTATGCAGGGGTAGTGCACACGGAGTTCAACAATAGAATTTGTCCTGTGACAGAGTTTGTGAGCAGGGATCATGATATGGTTGCAATCGGTTCATGGTTAGCCTCATTTAGATATTATCTCAAAAAAAATAAAATCAGATGGCCCATATTTCAAAGAGTTGTATGTGATTTCAGCTTCCCCACAATCAATGCAGTAATGATAAATTGGAATCATATGACTCTAAGTCACTATTTAGAATTATGTTTTGAAAAAATTCAAAATCAGAGGGATTTCCTGCATCAGATAGTCATGGTTCATATATGTTGTAGCCATTTCTACAAAATTATCGTTAAAGACGTAAAAGATAATATTTTTGAAGATACCACTATTCTCTTCTACAAGGGCGTTTTAGCTTTACCTTTCAATATTACTAATTTTAATGATATGTGTTCTTGGTTCACCAGCTTGACGATTCTTATGACTAGGAAAAAATTCTCATCATCTGTTCAGCAGGCATTCGAGTCTATCTGTAATTTATCGCTCAGAGACGATTTCAGAATTCCAGAATTGAAAGAAGACCTATTAGATATGTCAAAGGAAAATGGAAATTCTAAAACGCTATATAGCATGAGTCCATTCTATAAATATTTCGTTAGAATTTATGATTTAAATAGAAATGATGATTCAATAGACTCATCGATTGATAATAAATATTTTTATCCGGATTTCATGAACGTGATCTTGAAAAAATATATTCCCTATCTGCCTATGTGGTCAGGATTACTACTAGATCCCAATGATTTTAAGCGGATGAGCAATGCAAATGTCGAAAATTGGTTTTCCATTGTGAAGAATTCAATTTTAGGAAGAATGCATCATCAAAAATGCAGTAGGGTTATAAGGCGAATCAGAAAGCGCGTAATAACTCTTTCCAAGGAAATAATTTTAGATATTCCAAAAAATCGATGTGGTAGAAGAAAATATATCATTTGCAATAAACGAAGTGCCAGAGCGAAAAATAGAAGCAAAGAAATAATCGAGAGAACTGAAACCGAGGCTGAACCGGATTGCAGTGATATTGAATTAGCCGAAGAAATGTGGTCGAAGAAGCAAATTCACACTTCGAAGAATTTTGAGGGTGTTCACTTGAAACGAGCTCTACAGCAATACGAACATGAACGTTTGCGCGTCGAAGATAACTGTTTTGCACAATCTGATATTCAGATAGATTCGAATGAGGTTCTACCAAATGGCCTTTATAAGAATGACATTTATTATGTGCCACGTGAATCTTTTGGAAATTATTTAGTCGCCAAATATATGGACAATTTCTATTCGGAACTAAAAATAATTGATTTTCAATCCTTAGCAAATAAGAATCTCTTAACTGATGTCATTATAGACCGAACCTTGAAATGTATGATAGAGATCAATTCGATGTATTCGCTTCTGACATCTAATCAGGCTTACGCAATTTTTAGTATAGGTAAATTGGAGAACGATTTTTATGAAAATCTACCACCTATAACAAAAAAGTCTATTTTAATAATACCCATAAATAAAAGTCGCGAAAATCATTGGTGCCTAGCAATTGTTGATTTCATCCACAAATCATTTATTTACATCGACCCCTTATACAATAAAATAACTAAAGGAGCAAATCATTGTTTGAAAGTTTTCCAGAATTTCCTTCAAAAATATAATGAAATCAATGATGCCCATATACCAACAGATTTAGAACAGCGATTTTTACCTCATATCGTCCAACGAGATACATTCAGCTGTGGAGTTTTCATTTTGCATTACGTAAAAGAATTTCTTTCAGGTAAAACACTCGAAGAAGAATTTGATGTATCTCTGAATAGGAAATATTTTTCGCAAATGCTTTTAGAAAAATCAATAAACCTCCATGATATTTGCTTGATATGTGCTTGTCAAACTGACGAAACTAGCATGTCCTGTAATCAATGTAAGCGAAAATTTCATTTACGTTGCACCTTCCTAGAGACCTTATGTAATCTGTGTCAACAGTTCAACAACAAAAACACTCAAATGAGTTAAATAAATGGCCTTCATTAAATTTCTACTTCCTAATTATATCTACAATTATATAGCATTCAAGATGCTATTTCACATGAATATGGCAGGCAGATTATATTTGATTTTTTTTATTTTATTGTTCAAAATTATTATAATATGTTACTATCTCTGAAATATAGAAATAAATTCTATATGATATCAAATTTAAATGTTCCTTGATAACCCCTATATTCTTACTCCTGTATACTGCACATTCAATAAAATATTTCTCTCACGTTTCTGTCGATGAGGAAAGTGTAAAAGATGAATTATCAGAACTATTTTAGATATATATTACTATGTATTACCTGTCAATATTTTCAATAATCAGACCTGACTGCAGATTCGGACGTTCGTTCAACTTCTGACAGTACCTACATATAATGCAGTAGGTACATACATGCATTATTGAGATCGTTGTTGAAAAAATATATCGATAAGACTCTGAAATAGATTTATTTATAATAAACTACCAACCAGAATTTACTGAAACAATCCAACAATTATTAAATCGCTATGTCTATCCTTCAATGAAAAAAAGTCATATACTTTGATGTTCATATTTTCCACATTCAGGCAGCATTTGTTCAATCATTTTACTTACCTTTTTATCGATGTGAAGTAAATAGAATACGATAATATTTTCGGACGGATATCTTCTACTTCGACGCGAAAAAAATATACAACCCTTCATATCCCGCCACCGAGCCCGCCACTGACGGGTGTACATTTGATGAAATTTCTTTCTTATTTTCTGATCCCTGATAGGAATGAACTGCGATTATCATTTTGGAGTGACAACATCTACTTCATTGAAAAAAAAAATGTTTACGTTTTCGATACTGCATTATTCAATCCTCCATAGCGCGCTACTGACGGGTGTACATTTGATAAAAATTTTTTCTTATGTTCCTATCCATGACAGGAATGAACTACAATTATCATTTTTGAGTGACATCGTCCACTTGAACGAAAAAAAAAATGTTTACGTTTTCCATTGTGCAATATTCGATCCCTCATAGCCCGCCACTGACGGGGGTACATTTGATGAAATTTTTTTCTTATATTCCGATCACTGATTGGAGTGAACTACGATTATCATCTTGGAGTGACAACATCTACATGAAGGGAAAAAAAATGTTTACTTATTCCATAGTGCAATATTCGATCCCTCATAGCCCGCCACTGACGGGTGTACATTTGATGAAATTTTTTTCTTATATTCCGATCACTGATAGGAGTGAACTAAGATTATCATTTTGGAGTGACAACATCTACTTGAAGGAAAAAAAAAATGTTTACTTATTCCATAGTGCAATATTCGATCTCTCATAGCCCGCCTCGGACGGGTGTACATTTGATGAATTTTTTTTCTTATATTCCGATCACTGATAGGAGTGAACCACGATTATTATTCTGGAGTGACAACATCTACTTCAACGAAAAAAAAAATGTTTACATTTTCCGTACTGCAATATTCAATCCCCCATAGCGCGCCACTGACGGGTGTACATTTGATGAAATTTTTTTCTTGTATTCTGATCCCTGATAGGAATGAACTGCGATTATCATTTTGGAGTGACAACATCTACTTCATTGAAAAAAAAATGTTTACTTTTTCCATACTGCATTATTCAATCCCCCATAGCGCGCTACTGACGGGTGTACATTTGATAAAAATTTTTTCTTATGTTCCTATCCATGACAGGAATGAACTACAATTATCATTTTTGAGTGACATCGTCCACTTGAACGAAAAAAAAAAATGTTTACGTTTTCCATTGTGCAATATTCGATCCCTCATAGCCCGCCACTGACGGGGGTACATTTGATGAAATTTTTTTCTTATATTCCGATCACTGATAGGAGTGAACTACGATTATCATCTTGGAGTAACAACATCTACATGTAGGAAAAAAAAATGTTTACTTGTTCCATAGTGCAATATTCGATCCCTCATAGCCCGCCACTGACGGGTGTACATTTGATGAAATTTTTTTCTTATATTCCGATCACTGATAGGAGTGAACTAAGATTATCAATTTGAAGTGACAACATCTACTTGAAGGAAAAAAAAAATGTTTACTTATTCCATAGTGCAATATTCGATCTCTCATAGCCCGCCTCGGACGGGTGTACATTTGATGAATTTTTTTTCTTATATTCCGATCACTGATAGGAGTGAACCACGATTATTATTCTGGAGTGACAACATCTACTTCAACGAAAAAAAAATGTTTACATTTTCCGTACTGCAATATTCAATCCCCCATAGCGCGCCACTGACGGGTGTACATTTGATGAAATTTTTTTCTTGTATTCTGATCCCTGATAGGAATGAACTGCGATTATCATTTTGGAGTGACAACATCTACTTCATTGAAAAAAAAATGTTTACTTTTTCCATACTGCATTATTCAATCCCCCATAGCGCGCTACTGACGGGTGTACATTTGATAAAAATTTTTTCTTATGTTCCTATCCATGACAGGAATGAACTACAATTATCATTTTTGAGTGACATCGTCCACTTGAACGAAAAAAAAAAATGTTTACGTTTTCCATTGTGCAATATTCGATCCCTCATAGCCCGCCACTGACGGGGGTACATTTGATGAAATTTTTTTCTTATATTCCGATCACTGATAGGAGTGAACTACGATTATCATCTTGGAGTAACAACATCTACATGTAGGAAAAAAAATGTTTACTTGTTCCATAGTGCAATATTCGATCCCTCATAGCCCGCCACTGACGGGTGTACATTTGATGACATTTTTTTCTTATATTCCGATCACTGATAGGAGTGAACTAAGATTATCATTTTGGAGTGACAACATCTACTTGAAGGAAAAAAAAATGTTTACTTATTGCATAGCGCAATATTCGATCACTCATAGCCCGCCACTGACGGGTGTACATTTGATGAAATTTTTTTCTTATATTCCGATCACTGATAGGAGTGAACTAAGATTATCATTTTGGAGTGACAACATCTACTTGAAGGAAAAAAAAATGTTTACGTTTTCCATTGTGCAATATTCGATCCCTCATAGCCCGCCACTGACGGGGGTACATTTGATGAAATTTTTTTCTTATATTCTGATCCCTGATAGGAATGAACTGCGATTATCGTTTTGGAGTGACAACATCTACTTCATTGAAAAAAAAATGTTTACGTTTTCCATACTGCATTATTCAATCCCCCATAGCGCGCTACTGACGGGTGTACATTTGATAAAAATTTTTTCTTATGTTCCTATCCATGACAGGAATGAACTACAATTATCATTTTTGAGTGACATCGTCCACTTGAACGAAAAAAAAAATGTTTACGTTTTCATTGTGCAATATTCGATCCCTCATAGCCCGCCACTGACGGGGGTACATTTGATGAAATTTTTTTCTTATATTCCGATCACTGATAGGAGTGAACTACGATTATCATTTTGGAGTGACAACATCTACATGAAGGAAAAAAAATGTTTACTTATTCCATAGTGCAATATTCGATCTCTCATAGCCCGCCACTGACGGGTGTACATTTGATGAATTTTTTTTCTTATATTCCGATCACTGATAGGAGTGAACTACGATTATCATTTTGGAGTGGCAACATTTACATGAAGGAAAAAAAAATGTTTACTTATTCCATAGTGCAATATTCGATCCCTCATAGCCCGCCACTGACGGGTGTACATTTGATGAAATTTTTTTCTTATATTCCGATCACTGATAGGAGTGAACTAAGATTATCATTTTGGAGTGACAACATCTACTTGAAGGAAAAAAATGTTTACTTATTCCATAGTGCAATATTCGATCTCTCATAGCCCGCCACTGACGGGTGTACATTTGATGAATTTTTTTTCTTATATTCCGATCACTGATAGGAGTGAACTAAGATTATCATTTTGGAGTGACAACATCTACTTGAAGGAAAAAAAAATATTTACGTTTTCCATAGTGCAATATTCGATCTCTCATAGCCCGCCACTGACGGGTGTACATTTGATGATTTTTTTTTCTTATATTCCGATCACTGATAGGAGTGAACCACGATTATCATTCTGGAGTGACAACATCTACTTCAACGAAAAAAAAAAATGTTTACATTTTCCGTACTGCAATATTCAATCCCCCATAGCGCGCCACTGACGGGTGTACATTTGATGAAATTTTTTTCTTATATTCTGATCCCTGATAGGAATGAACTGCGATTATCATTTTGGAGTGACAACATCTACTTCATTGAAAAAAAAAATGTTTACGTTTTCCATACTGCATTATTC
Organism: Halyzia sedecimguttata; assembly: GCA_937662695.2. Lineage (NCBI taxonomy): Eukaryota > Metazoa > Arthropoda > Insecta > Coleoptera > Coccinellidae > Halyzia > Halyzia sedecimguttata. The sequence continues at coordinate 4,089,581 of OW569418.2, read as the reverse complement.
AATCCCCCATAGCGCGCTACTGACGGGTGTACATTAGATAAAAAATTTTTCTTATGTTCCTATCCATGACAGGAATGAACTACAATTATCATTTTTGAGTGACATCGTCCACTTGAACGAAAAAAAAAATGTTTACGTTTTCCATTGTGCAATATTCGATCCCTCATAGCCTGCCACTGACGGGGGTACATTTGATGAAATTTTTTTCTTATATTCCGATAACTGATAGGAGTGAACTACGATTATCATTTTGGAGTGACAACATCTACATGAAGGAAAAAAAAATGTTTACTTATTCCATAGTGCAATATTCGATCCCTCATAGCCTGCCAGTGTCGGGTGTACATTTGATGAAATTTTTTTCTTATATTCCGATCACTGATAGGAGTGAACTAAGATTATCATTTTGTAGTGACAACATCTACTTGAAGGAAAAAAAAAAATTTACTTATTCCATAGTGCAATATTCGATTCCTCATAGCCCGCCACTGACGGGTGTACATTTGATGAAATTTTTTTCTTATATTCTGATCCCTGATAGGAATGAACTGCGATTATCATTTTGGAGTGACAACATCTACTTCATTGAAAAAAAAAATGTTTACGTTTTCGATACTGCATTATTCAATCCCCCATAGCGCGCTACTGACGGGTGTACATTTGATAAAAATTTTTTCTTATGTTCCTATCCATGACAGGAATGAACTACAATTATCATTTTTGAGTGACATCGTCCACTTGAACGAAAAAAAAATGTTTACGTTTTCCATTGTGCAATATTCGATCCCTCATAGCCCGCCACTGACGGGGGTACATTTGATGAAATTTTTTTCTTATATTCTGATCCCTGATAGGAATGAACTGCGATTATCATTTTGGAGTGACAACATCTACTTCATTGAAAAAAAAAATGTTTACGTTTTCCATACTGCATTATTCAATCCCCCATAGCGCGCTACTGACGGGTGTACATTTGATAAAAATTTTTTCTTATGTTCCTATCCATGACAGGAATGAACTACAATTATCATTTTTGAGTGACATCGTCCACTTGAAGGAAAAAAAAAAATGTTTACGTTTTCCATTGTGCAATATTCGATCCCTCATAGCCCGCCACTGACGGGGGTACATTTGATAACAAATTTTTCTTATATTCCCATCCGTGATAGGAATGAACTATGATTATCATTTTGCAGTGACATCGTCTACTTCAACGAAAAAAAAAAGTCAACGTTTTCCATAGTGCAATATTCAATCCCTCATAGCGCGCTACTGACGGGTGTACATTTGATAAAATACTGACGGGTGTACATTTGATAAAACTTTTTTCATATATTCCTATCGGTGATAGGAATAAACTACAATAATCATTTTGGAGTGACAACGTCTACTTGAACGAAAAAAAAAAGTTTACGTTTTCCATATTCATAGAGTGATAGTTCAACTTACATAACCCGCCACTGATACATTTGCATTGGATAAAATTTTAGTTGGCTGTTATAGTGAATGAGGAAAATGACTTCCACTTATCCTATGCCACAGAAAAAATTATTTTTGATAACTCAATTTCTCAACTAATAAGATAAATCCTATGATGTGTGCGGCCTTTAGTTCATTTGTGGTTGTGGATAACTTCACATCCATTCAAAGAGACATATGCTCCTGTGTCAAGGTTATCCTTGATTAGAGCAGTTCTCTCCATAATAAATAAGGAGGACTTAGATGCTTGTCAAATGGACGTCAAAACGGCGTTCCTAAACGGAGAACTTGAAGAAGAGGTCTTTATGGAAATCCCAGAGGGTTTGAAAGGTACAGAGAACATCAAACTTGAGAAAGTTTGCAAATTGAAGAAGTCCTTATATGGTCTTCGAGTAAGTCCTAAGTTATGGAACAAGAGATTTTCAATGCAAGCACGAAAGCTTGGTTTAGAAAATGATCTTCATGATCCCTGCCTATTCACCTGGAGGTTAAACGGAAAAGTAGCTATAGTGATACTATATGTAGATGATATGTTGATAGCAAGTAATGATTCAGAGAAACTTAACCAAATAAAAATTGCATTTAGCGAATGTGTTTCAGATGAAAGATTTAGGTGAACCCAGACAGTTCTTAGGCATTACTATAGAGAGAGATAGAATAGGAAGAAGTATTACTCTACACCAAACAACATATACGGAGAGAGTCTTAGAGAGATTCAACATGCATGAGTCAAAACCAGTGAGCACTCCTATGGTAACCCGTCAGGTAGATCACAGAAACAAAAAGCTTAAATGTAACTTAGAGAATTCAGAGGAACCAAAAGAAGTTAAAAGAGTACCATTCAGAGAAGCAATAGGTAGTTTGATGTATTTGGCTAATGCAACTAGACCTGATATAGCTTACGCAGTTAACTATCTAGCGGGAAAACAGATAGAACCAACTGAAGAAGACTGGACAGAAGTAAAAAGAGTTCTTAGATACTTGAGAGGCACAACTGATACTGGTATTAAGTTCCTATCCAACTCAGAGAATTTGGAAGCTCTTTCTGATGCGAGCTTCAGAGATTGCGAAGATTCAAAATCTACAGGAGGTTATGTCATCAAGTTATTTGGTGATGCAATAACTTGGAGAAGTCATAAACAATCTACTGTCACGACTTCCACCTGCCAAGCGGAGTACTTAGCAATGAGCGATGCTTGTCAAGAACTGATATCACTGGATAAATCTATCAGATACATAATTGGTCGCACGTTTTATCCAATCACTTTGTGGTGTGACAATAAATCAGCTAAAGACTGTACAGAGAAAGATGGGAGTCACAAACTTAAAACATTTGATCTGAGTGTAGAAGAAATTAAAAATGAGTTGGTATTCAGAGAGAAAACTGGAAATAGGAAAAACATGGCAATCACTCATGGAGATTTTGTGAAACAATGCGTAGAAGAAAAGAAGGTTAGAGTTAGCTGGTTACCCACTGATGAAAATTTGGCAGATATAATGACTAAGCCTTTGCCGCAGAGTAGGCATGAGTACTTGAGAGATATAATCACTAATAATATATCCAAATAAAAATTTCAGAGAAAATACAATATATATGTATGTGTTTATATGAGTAAAAATTTAACATGTGTACGAAAGTACATATAATATGTGTACATATATGTGTCAGAAACTAATTATTTTTTGTATGTCAACAGGTCAACAATAGCCACATCAAAAATACTAGGGACCATTCCAAGCTCACCAAAATGAAGAGTTCACTGGTCCTGTTGTATTATTTGCTTTATCCTAATATTATATTAATTATTTTTTTTGTACATATATACTTTGAGTTGTGTTGTTGTATTCGACAAAGGGAGGGAGTGTAAAGAATAAGCTTTGTCGATACAACCAAATATGAGTGGCGCAACGAACGCCTGCGTTCTACCCCTAGATCGGGGGGGTACGACATACCTACAACAACGGTACGGTCAGTCGATTACGAGCGAGCGTTGCGAGTACTTCGACAGATTAGAGATATTAGAGTAGAGTAGAGTCACTAGAGTTTATTTTAATAAATAGAGTTCAGTATAAGTGAGTTTGATTATACATCAATCCTAGTCACCCTATAAAATACAATAAATATTCTTTAAGTCCTACACCCCTTACCGTTGAAAATCTGCACTTTTTGAGTGATGGGCCCGTTACTCAATACAGAAATAAAGCAATGTTTTTTATACTGGCTTGTAAAATTGCAGATTTATATCCAAATGTAATGACTTTTTCATGGAACTACCTTGAAGCAGGTCACGGGAAAGGAGCCCCCGATGGTGTGGGGGCAACTTGCAAGCGAACTGCAGATAAATGTATTGCACAAAAAGCCGATATAACCAATTTATACACTTTTGCTGCAACTTTACGTGAAAACTGCCCAGGAATAAAAATTTCAGTTATAGAAGATATTGATATTGAGACGGTTCATGAACTGATTAGAGAGAATGAAAATAACCTAAAAGCCTTCAAAGGTACACTTCAAGTACACCAAGTTACGGGCCACACATATTCTCCAAATAAACTTACTATGAAATCATTGAGCTGTTTCTGTAGCACAACTTGCAATCACCATAAATTAGGAACTCTGGAATACACAAACCAATCCAAACGGCTCGAAGTAGTTGAAGTTTATAGTACAGATTCTGAAGAAGATATTCCTTTACAAAACCTACGTCAAAGCGAAACTACAGAACAAGCAGGCATAAGTAAGGATTTAAAAGATAAAATGAAAGTGACCTATGGCAGTGGTGATTATGTGTTAGTAAAATTTATGGTGAAAAAGAAAGAATACCGGTACGCTGCAATTTGTTCCTCTTATGATGACGAAGAAGGAGAATTGACTGTTACTTTTCTTAAGGTATGCAGCAATAAAGAAGGGAACTTATTCAAATTAGACGAAGGTGATGTCGCTGACGTACTTTATGAAGATGTAATTGGATAACTGTCGATGCCTAGTTTGATTGTCAAAGGTGATAGAGTGTTTTACGATTTTAAAAAGGTTATAAATGTTTTCGAAAAGTGAGATTATATTGTTTAGTCTTCTATTTGCTAAATAATTAATAATGATACAGAGAAACTGATAAGACCAAATACTAAGGCTGAATATTATAATATTTGAAAATTTTGTTTGCCTTTGATTAGTTAGAATGTTGATTTTGTTTAGTTTATTTTTGACTAAGGCTATCTGTTTTTACATTATAGTGTTAAGTTAAAAAAGTTTTTAAAAATGTTATGTTTTGAGTACCTACCTCAATTACTTTAGTAGTAAAAACTTTAGGTTGTCAAAAAGTTTGACTTTATGTGCCTATAGTGACTGATTATAATAAAAAAATAAGTATTACTAATTGTTATTGTGATAATAAATAGGCTAGGTAGCTGATTATGGTTGTCTAAATACCCAATAACCAAAGAAGTGACTCACATAGCAAGTAGCTAAGGATTGAACAATAATTTCATTGGAAGATATCCATTACTAATTTTGATTTTTGTTAAGAAGTGTTAACGAGTTACGTTTTTTGTCTTACTTGATTATATTACAAATAAATATGTTTCCAAATTCATAGCAAACTTATTTTATTACAATATCATTATTGTTTATCAGTCCCTAACAATACCTATCAGTCCCTAGATGACCAATATCAGTCCCTAACCAGAGCTGTCAGTCCCTAGATGCCTAAATTGGAAAAACTCTGAATTTCTCCTAAATTAAGGATAAAATGACTGGCCCTCTTAGATGTAAGATAGTTAATAAATTACATATGATATACACTACTCAAGTGTCCAAAAGCATCTAAAAAATGTTTAGGACAAAACAACATCAGAAGTATTCCGATTTTTGTGGAATGACCCAATTATTATTATACTTCTGTAATTTGACTTAATTCTTACACTTACATTTTTTATGTTCGTTTTCAAATAAATTGTCTTTTCATGCAAGCCAACATTGATTTTTTGTTCTTTCCCAAGAAGCCATCTATCGATATTAGCACTGATATATTACGAGTTTAATCGTAGCAACACAAGAATGGCAAGTGAATACAGTACGAGATAACTCGTAGTTGGCGTCCTTGAAAGATCGCTACCTACGAGTTATCTCGTAGTCGGCAATGTTCGTTAAAAAGTGCGGAATATCCAGAAATGGAGCGAAAACTGTATAAATGGTTCTTAGCACAAAGGGAAATAAATATGCCTGTATCCGGAGAAATTATTAAATAAAAAGCATTGAATCTGAAAAGTGCTACGAACATTAGAAATTTCAATGCGAGTGATGGCTGGTTGCAACTTTTCAAAACTCGATATGGAATTCGTTTCTTGAAAATAACAGGCGAAAAGTTATCGTCTCATTCCGAGCTGGTCGATCCATTCAAACAAAGCTTGATGCAGATAACTGCTACCTGAAAAAACTTATGTTTCCATGTCTGAGAAAACCGCTCCAGGTATGAAGACTGCCAAGCAAATAATTACCATTTTAGGATGCACAAATGCATCAGGTCTGCATAAATTGACTCCATTGGTAAAAGGAAAAGCTATAAATCCCAGATGTTTCAAAAATTTTGTTAATCCCCTAATATACAGGCACACAAAAAATGCCTAGATGACTGGTGAAATATTTAAAAACTGGTTCTTTCAACAGTTTGTTCCCGAGGTGAGTATATACGATCATTCTTAAATGGCCAAGGACTAGAGGAGAAGGCAGTGTTGCTTTTAGAAAATGCTCCCTCTCATCCACCTGCCGAAGAATTGAGAGCTAACAATGGTAAAATTTTCGTTATGTTTATGCCCACAAACGTCACTCCTCTGATTCAGCCAATGGATCAAAATATTCTTAGACTTACGAAACTATATTATCGCAATAGTTTACTTAGCTCTATTCTCAATACCAATGAGCCTATTGGAACTGCTCTAAAGAAATTGTCATTAAAAGATGTAATGCTAAATTTAGCAGCAACATGACAGAAATTAGATGCAGATGATATCCAAGTGCTGGCATAGCAAAATGGCCGAACCAAATACAAATGAAGATGACCTGCCGTTGAGTGTTTTGAAGCAAAGATGGGACAATAAGAGCCATGATACTGTAAAGGATACTATGACTTTGTTGGAAGCTATAGCACCATTAAGTTTTTTGTCCTGACATTAAATTTTGTGTCTACTAATACACTGTCAATTTTAGATTGATATTTCTTCCCAAGAAATTGAAACCTGGAATATGGACACACTATCCAACCACATCGAAGAGAGTGATGAAGATAGCATATCAGATGACGTTGAAATGGTTGGTGCAGAACCAGAACCATCAAATATTAGTCACCATGAAGCTATTCAAGCCTTAAATATTTCAGTGGAGTGGGCTACTCAAAATGATGTTAATATAAGGGACATCTTAGTACTAAAATCTATACAAGAGAAGGCCGTCTTGAAAAGTATTGCTGCCAAAAAGGTGCAAACTAAGATCTCACAATTCTTTCAACCATTGTGAATCTTCGATTATAATGTATTTTAGTTTTATTAGGTAATAAATAAATCTGTATAGCAATATGTTGTAGAGTTTGTATTTCAGTGACCTCCGGTAACATGAACAACTTCTATTTTGTGAACAGGGGTTTTATTCTGTTCACGTTATCGCGATTGCACTGTAATAAAATCTTTGGGTAAAAAGGCATCTATTCGAAAGTTACCGATTCTTTCCGGTGCATTATGTCTTAAGACTTTTTTTGCACTTGGGACATGAAATAAACCAGCATGTGCAGAATTTATGGACCTTTCATGGAAGGCCCATATTTGTTTTCCAGGCATTAAATCCGTCAATAGAGAAAGTCCCGTGCTTACATATTAGCACCACATGTTGTTCGTCACTTGTTGGTCATTCTTTTCCAAACGTCCTCTAGATAATTATCCCCATCTAACTTCCACCCTCCGGATTCATAAATCCAATTATATGTGATACTACGCCACTACCCAAAGATTGTACATGCCACACCCATTGTTTGCCCTTAACGAGGGAATTCTAATCTAAGAAAGATTATTATGCATGTAATAGTCCGAGACAGTCAAGCTTAACAAAGATCTCTTGTTAACTAGTCGAGTTAACAAGAAAATACATCACTGTTTTCGTTTATTAGTGTTTAAAGTGTAAACCTAATTCCTCTTCGGTTGTTTATCCGAATACAGATAAACAACAAAAAATCACAAGTAACAGTTCAGATCGGTGTATGGTTTTCACATCGATCAAGTGAACAGTTGTTGGTCACAACAGAATTAATATAAATATTAATTCACCAAAACACCACGGTACACCAATCGTGATACGAAACACTGATAACACCAACAAAGGTAGAGCTCGTTAGTTGTTATGAATATGAAAAAATATAATATCCTTTACAGAATTATCGTTGCTGCTTTTTTTTACTGTTGTGTTTTCAGATGAGCCTGTGTCGAGTCACAACATCAGAGATCATTCAAATTTACATTTACATTTTTTTTTATGGGTCTTCTTGGTATTATGATATAGAAAATTATATCGAGACTATAAAGGATGATTAAAGAACTATGAGTATTTCAGTTTCAATGATTTCCGTTTGAAAATGAAATAAAATTCATATCACTATTTTATTCAAGTTTCTCCACATTGAAAAATCAAGAGGAGATCATGGAATACTACAGAAAGAGTAATTGTAACAGATATGTTCATGGAATATATTTCGTATGATGAAATACCGTCCTTGGTAGAATGTAAAATGGTGATAAAATCTAATTCAACCATAGTAAGTAGGACTCCAGCCCATTTTAGAGCCTGGGTAGCCGATCAGATTAATAAGAAAAAAAATCTAAAATGATAGTACAGAAAAGAGGTAATTGTAAAAAATATTTTATTATTCGTGTAATATGTTATTTGGAATTTTTTGGGTAGAATTGAACCTTGCGTTGTGCATTTGTTCATGAACTTTGAGATCTGTCATTTTTTGGTACTACTTGAATTCAGATGACTAAGCTGTGATAAAAATTGCCTTCACTCAAAATGAACGTATGCTTATTATCATCGCCATATTCACTTCATACTTTTTCATCCAAATTTAATTTCAATGTATTGGACCAGTGAAGCAAAGAAAATTATGGAGAAAGAATTTCATAAACATTTACAGGATGGAACATGTTAACTGGGTTGGAACTGTGTAAAAAAATCCAAATACGGTTTCCAGAACTGAAGAACAGAACTCCAGAAATGATAAAAGCATGGGTGAACAATGACATTAGGAAGCAAATTAAACTTCAAAAAGAAAAATACTGAATAATATTGATTGATAATATTGATCGTTATATTGTTTTTTTTTGATCAATACCATTTATATAATGTATAATATACATTCATATGAGTCATTCACATCAAATGTAGGTCATCTTTTATCGTAAATGAAATATTAATTTCAATACATTTTAAAGTTATGGGCAAAATATAGTTATTTATAGTTTCGTAATGTACTTAGGGATCCCGTTTTTTCACATTCATAATTTGGAAATTAAGGTCCCATCATGCCAATATTAATCAAGTCTTTATCACTTAATTATTAGCAAGTTTGGTTGTCACATTTCCTACTGCTTAACTTTTAGTATTATTGGTATTTGAAGCATTAGTAGATTAGTACATTAATACATAGCTACATTTAGGTAGAATTGAATAGAAGAATCCGTAAATTTCGAGCATCTCGCTCGCGCCGTCTATGGAAATATTTCTGCAGAATTAAGCAAAGTATTCGCTTTATCCATCTCTAGAGATATTGGAAAACTCGGGTTTGCGTAGTAAAAAATTGGTACATAAAAGAGAAATAAATACACGTGAACAACTTGCGGAGAGAATAGACGAAGCAGCGAGAAGATTGAGAGTAAATTTCAGCCCGAAAGCAAAAACTGAAGAAATTAGAAAGAGTTCAAGTGCTTGTATGAGGAATGGTGGAGGTAATTCCGAACATAATTTATTAATACATCCACTAATGAAATTTCGAGTTCAGTTGCAATAGAAATATCCAAATTATAATCAACTTCGGTCAACGTAGAAAAAATTGAAGGAAAATGAAGTGAGAAATCTTTTGAAAATCACAACTCATATTCTCGGAAACTATAGATTTTCGTTCATCAATAAATATGGCTCAAACGGCATCAAATGAGTCCTACTAACACCTCCTCCAAGGTTTACGTCTAATTTGGAATCACCCTGTATATCTAGTCAAGGCCGTCTATGATTTAAGTTTGTGTCAGATAATGTGATATTAATTTAAACCCCTTTGTTAATTATAATCTAATATAACAATATAATATATTGAACAGTTTGACTGGGTACAGAATTGAACTTTTTTTTTGTTATTAAGCATAATCTTTTTGGGCGTATGTTCTAGGGGAACATCGTCCTATCATTTCGTCCAAATGTCTGTAATTTTCGAATTTCGAGCTGAAAATTGGCTAATAGACTAATTCGGACTCCCTGATCACGAATCCGGTGTCAGATTTTAAGGTGCCGTCCGGCCGGCCGGCCGGCATGCCGGCCGGCCGGCCTTCCGGCCGTAGGCACGATAACAGGAGCACCGAAGGTCCTATCGACTTCAAACTTTCAGGGTAGGTTTCTGATCAAAATGCGACGGTTAAGTTCGTTAACGGGCAAAATCGGCCGGACGGTTTAGGAGTTATAGACATTTAAAATTTTGAGGTTATTTCCCTGATATTTCAGGAACTAAAGAAGATGTTGAATCGAAACTTGGTAGTCAGTTCGAGGATATAAACCCGCAACTTTTGGCAAAATTCTGTTATGATCGAAATGTTGGTAATTTTTAAAAAAATATTTCTTTTAATTTTTTCGAAAAAAAAATTTTTTTTTCGTGAACTATTCATCAGATTGCAACAAAAACTTGTACTAACGTCAATTGTAGTATTTTGCAACATTGTGCAAAATTTTGGCTCTATACGATTTCAATTTCTGGAGATATAAGACAAAATGTGTCAAATTTCCTGGGTCTCTCTCAGTATTTTCATCGATTATTATATAATAATCTCAATAATATTAAGGTATTCAACATGATACTGCTTTTTTTCTTTACTGGTCAGTACGGGCCACAAGGAAGATGAACATGCGCCCAATAGCTCCTGTCCACAGGGCTTGAACCAATTTTTTGTTATTTAGCATAATCATATATAGGATTCACAGACATTGACTTTTGAAAGGTTATGTATTATTTTTAGTTTGTTAGTTCTTCTCCTCTTGTCTTTTCATTTTTCAGGTTGAGTTTTGGGTACCTTGGAGAAACCTCTCCGTTTTTTGACGAAGGAGTCCATATTGAAGAAATAAATGCCTATCAATATTTCTAAATTTCAGCAAATTTTGAGAACAATAGTTACAAATCACAACACTTACGGGGAGACAGGTTTTTTTGCTGAGGTTTTTCCCTAAGCTCTTGTATCATACGCAGAATTGTATGGTACCCCCGTTACACCAACCTCTGCTAACATATAAAACTCTCAGTCAAAAGAATATATATATACAGACATTGTTTCAGTTGAGCATTCTGTTATCACTCTAGTTCCTCTATTTTTTGTAGAAAATTTCATTTTATATTTTACATATTTATTTTTAATTTGAACATTGAAGAATATAGTTTATTTTGTGTATTTGTGTTATTTCGTATTTAATGGTGGCAGGAATTGTTTCACTTAAGTTTTTTGATTCATTATAAAGAATAAAATATCAAAAAACAATTTTTTTAAATCTACCGATTTTCTCACCAATCTAAGATTTTGCGCAGTAGTTTCTACCGATATTGCTCTCTGCCTTTTGATTTTCATAGAAACAGTTAAGCCAATATACGCATATAGGAAACATAACATAATCTTTCCAAATAGCCTTGCATGAATAAAGGCTACTGTTTCATGTTTCAATAATTTCCATCTTAATTGTTCATTCCCTAATGTCGTGGGTTGTGTGGATCGCACACTTGTTTTGATACCTGCTCCTTCAGCCGATGACTCTTATTATAATAGAAAATAGATACGCTCGATGCTAGTTCAGCTTAGTATAAACTTAAGTGCAATGGAAGAAAAGAAAAATTGGTTCAAGCCCTGTGGACAGGAGCTATTGGGCGCATGTTCATCTTCCTTGTGGCCCGTACTGACCAGTAAAGAAAAAAAGCAGTATCATGTTGAATACCTTAATATTATTGATTATTATATAATAATCGATGAAAATACTGAGAGAGACCCAGGAAATTTGACACATTTTGTCTTATATCTCCAGAAATTGAAATCGTATAGAGCCAAAATTTTGCACAATGTTGCAAAATACTACAATTGACGTTAGTACAAGTTTTTGTTGCAATCTGATGAATAGTTCACGAAAAAAAAATTTTTTTTTCGAAAAAATTAAAAGAAATATTTTTTTTAAAATTACCAACATTTCGATCATAACAGAATTTTGCCAAAAGTTGCGCGTTTATATCCTCGAACTGACTACCAAGTTTCGATTCAACATCTTCTTTAGTTCCTGAAATATCAGGGAAATAACCTCAAAATTTTAAATGTCTATAACTCCTAAACCGTCCGGCCGATTTTGCCCGTTAACGAACTTAACCGTCGCATTTTGATCAGAAACCTACCCTGAAAGTTTGAAGTCGATAGGACCTTCGGTGCTCCTGTTATCGTGCCTACGGCCGGAAGTACGGCCGGCCGGCCGGCCGTACGGCACCCAAAAATCTGACACCGGATTCGTGATCAGGGAGTCCGAATTAGTCTATTAGCCAATTTTCAGCTCGAAATTCGAAAATTACAGACATTTGGACGAAATGATAGGACGATGTTCCCCTAGAACATGCGCCCAAAAATTCAGATCTTTTTTTTTAGACCATTTGCAATGCTGATGGGACGTTTATCGATATATTTTCTGGCTATCCAGGCTCCTTGCATGACAGTGGGATGTAAAAAGCTTCCCCAATATACCAATTACTGAAAAACCATAATTTATTGCCAGAAGAATTCCGCTTAATGGGTGATTCTGCATATCCTTTGGATATGTTCTTAATGGGCCCATATAGAGATAATGGACGCCTAAATCATCGCCAGAAAAATTTCAACACTGTCCTCATGTTAAAATATCTCAATATAGAAAATCTATCGTACTTCAAATATATTGTTATGACTGCCTGTATTTTACACAACATATCAATATCAGAAAATCTAGATTGTGAAACGCATGAGGATGTTATTCATGAACATTATATGGGTGATATGCATGTGAATGAATCTAATATAATGGGTATAAAAAAATATTCAAGCTATCGTGATCATTTGTCGTCTGCAGTCATAAGCAGGATCATTACTATAAATAGTCTTGGATGGCTTCTGAATAATATTCATTTAAATGATAATACGTTTATGCCTGAGAAAATTTTAGCGGACTTCGATAAATTATATAAAGTGAGACTATTCCTGGACATGATCGAAACCAATTTTCAAAAATGTTTCATTTCTAGTAATGATACAAAAATAAGGGTTTGTAAAAAGTATACGATGAAATCGTATAAAAACTTGAAGTCCGTCGTTTATGCCGTCGAGTGTTCGAACTCTTTCTAGAATATATGACATAATGTCGGATCACTCTCTCTTCAAAATTCGTCAAATTTCAAAACACGCGACCTCTTCTTCGACCTAGCCTTTATCAGGACTTTCCGCGATGGAGTTGGGAAGTTTTTGGTTTATTCCAGAGTCGTGTAAGAAATGTTTCAGGTCTCCGAGAATTATTAACTGCACCGAATTGAATATTCCGAATTTTTCTGATTTAATAGAAAATCGATAATCCGTTCTCTAAATTCTGAAGCCGTCCAGTCAACAAGTGCTTTTTCGGTCAAAATGTTTGCGTATTCTCCGAAAATTATTGGTGCCATTCGATTTGGAATGGCATGTAGATAGTTTTTGAGAAAATGCTTAGTCCCCTCGCAAAAATTCCATAAGTTATAAACAATTAAGTGAAAAAAAGGAGGTGTAGTTTTTCGCCATTATCTCAAAACCTATTTGCGATCATTCAACTTTAAAATTCAAATCTAGAAGAAAATTTCCTAAATTAAAGTCCCAACTGCCGGAACTGTAGGATCAATATTTATAATTTTCCTGGGGGGTTGAAAATAGGCCCGAAAAAGGGGTACTCCTGCTTGCGCAGGCCTCGACCCTTTCCTACGTTTGATAAACAACTATCATTTAAACTTATTAAATATGAAAATACAAAATGGAAAAAATTCAGGCGCCTGCAGGATAGATCAATGAACAACAATCCGTGGTCCAAAAACAATTTTTTGTAGCACGAACATTAACATTGCAAGTACGGTAATTGTTAAACTATTAATCTGATAATTTTTCGTTTCGTGGAGCTATTTCTCGAAGGTCTTAGAATATATTCCTACTGGGAATTTTTAAAAATAGTTAATTTTCGTTTTGTTATGAACAATTTACTTAAGTGAAAAATTGTAACATTTCCATTCATAATATTACTATTGATCCGTTTTCTTATGATCAGAAACATGATTTTCAATAATTATCATCTCCTATTGTTCGAAAAAAATGTTATAAACCAATGCGTTGTTTACGAGATAATTTAAAATTTTCTTTTGAAAACATAATAAAGCTTTATAATGTTTCACTTAAGTAAATAGTTAATAACAAAACGAAAATTAACAATTTTTGAAATTTTCCAACGGGAATATATTCCATAACCTTTGAAAAATAGCTCCACGAAAGAAAAAAATTCTCAGATTAATAGTTTAACAATTATCGTACTTGCAATGTTAATGTTCGTGCTACAAAAAATTGTCAATTAACTAATGGATAACTAATTGAAAAATCGCGATAAACATTTTTTTTTTGGACCACGGATTGTTGTTCATTCATCTATCCTGCAGGCGCCTGAATTTTTTAAATTTTTTATTTTCATATTTAATAAGTTTAAATAATATTTGTTAATCAAAGGTGCGGAAGGGTCGAAACTTGCGAAAGCCGGAGTACCCGTTGCGGGCGTATTTTCAACCCTCTAGGAAAATTATAAATATTGGTCCTACAGTTCGGGCATTTGGGACTTTTATTCAGGAAATTTCCTCCTCTATTTTAATCATTTTTCAAATTTGAATTATCGCAAATAGTTTTTGAGATATTTGCGAAAAACCAAACCCTCTTTTTATTTAATCACTTAATTGTTTATAACTATTGCAATTTTTGCGAGCGGCCTTTTCTCAAAAAGTATCTACATGCCATTCCGAATCGAATAACACCTCAATCATAATTTTCGGAGAATACGCAAAAATTTTGACCTAAAAAGCACTTGTTGACTAGACTAATTGGAAGTGAAAGGGAAGTGGAGAATATTTGTATTTGGCAGACATACGAAAATGTTTCATCCTTTAAATCGAAACTAATTATTACAGATTATGTTTTAACAGGCCCAGGACAATATTTTAATTTAAATAATGTAACTTTTTGAATGTCAGTTATTTTGAGGCAGCCTCCAGGTAGTTCAAACGAGTTAAAAACAGAAAGAAACTCTTCAAATTTAGAGGATGAAAGTGTCTTTTGATACGTTTCAAATTCGATTTTACTCTTTCTAATGGCTTTTGCAAAACATGTACCTTTGGTCCATTTTTGTAGTTTCCCAGACATCGCGGTACACAGGTATATGGCATTTTAAATATGAGTACCAGTACAACACAACACTCTAATATCACACAAATTCTTCCTTTTAAACTAAATCACAAGCACCCAGTTGTATCGTGGCACATAAGAATGTACTAAACCAAATGAAAGTTCGATCTAACTAAAGGCAAAGAAAGTCGCCAGGCAGACCCGTGCAAAGATAAGACATGTTTTTTTAGTACTGGGAATTTCAAAGTTCGAACCTTCGAAGTTCGAACCCTTAAGCCTGGTTCTCAGAGCTCCGTAGTGTCGCCGGCGATAACCTTTCAGCCAATTAGAGCATGTAAACAAAACTTCCCCTAACCCCTTCCTATTCATTTCTAGTTGTCAAAATCTGTCGCGACACGCCTCTTTTGTATTTGAAATATTCCAACTACACATTCGATTAGTGATGGGTAATATCAGGTTTTACAATTAGCAGTTAAAACTGCTACTGCTTTCTATGAATAGCAGTTTGAAATAGCTGTTTAAAAATAGCAACTAGGTACCCAACTTACTGGTTTTATGACATGAGAGAATCGTTCAAGTTTATGGCCCAAGGAAGAACATGGTCAATACTAGTATAATGAAATACAATATAACTACAACTTAGTCCGCTTTTTTATTCCTTATCTGAAATCATCCCTTAAAGCGGCGGTATATTCAAATAAATAGTTTGTTACTTTCCTTCTCCTAATATTTTAAGGAACCTTACAGATGTTGAAAATATTTGAAAGTTTTTAAAGATATCGGCAATTGCAATTTGTCTCTTGGAATTTAAGAATTTTATTTTTCTTTACTGAACATGTGTTCGAAATGGTCGGCGTTATTTGTTCTTTTCAATATTGGAATAATAAATTTTATTTCAGAATCATGTCTGTTCGGGTCACGTTATGCATTTGGCATTATTTGTAAATGCCTTCCTTCCTTCTGTCCTTCCTTTGATTCAACAGTATTAGTGAAAACACTGACTAGAATAGTGTTGACTTCTAGAGACATTGAAAACTGAAATATATTTCGCGACAGTTAGTGTTCTCTCGTGCGGGAGTCCGAGTGATTTGAAATTGTTATCAGTCTTTGATCATTCAAATTATGGATAAAAGACGTAAAACCTCAATAGTCTGGACTTTTTTTTCTATCGAGGATGAATCTTCTTCGATAGCGAAATGTAATTTTTGTAAACAACGATTTAGTTTTAAAACTTCGACAACAAATTTAAGAACACATTCAAAAAATAAACATCCGACAATAAAACTTGAGAATTCTACGTCCACTGAAAGTCCGGCGAAAAGGATTTGTTATGAAAATCCTGAAAAATATCAATCCAGTTTGCCAACGAATGACGAAGAAAAGCCAATAATAGCAACCCCTTTTCTGCTCAGCACCAAAAATAACAGAAAATAGAAGAAAATATCAGTCTACTCTGACCTTAACAAAAAATATTGGATTTGCAAAAAAACAAGAGATTGATGAAATGCTCTTAAAAATGGTAACGAAAGATTTTCAGCCTCTTTCTGTGGTGGAAGATCAGGGATTTCGAGCATACACAGAAGCACTCAATTCCTTTTATACCATTCCAACGCGAAAAACTTTGGGAAATATTCTTCTGCTAGCCAAGTATTTGAAAAAAAAAGTATTGGCTGAAGAAATGTTGGCAAAAATCGACGCTCTCACACTTACAACAGATAGCTGGACATCGTTGAACAATGAAAATTTCATTGCTGTTACGGCTCATTACATCACGCCTGAATTTGAGGTGAAATCAAGTCTTTTAGATGTTTCATTGCATTCTGAACGCCATACAAGTGAAAACTTAGCTACAGAACTACAGAAAATTGTGAATGAGTGGAAGATTGATAATAAAATTTTAATTTGTATCAGTGATAATGCGGCCAATATAAAAAAGGCCATAAGTGAAAATTTGAAGTGGCGTCATTTAGGTTGTGTAGCCCATACGTTGAATTTAATTAGTCAAAAAAGTTTCGAAAAAGTATCAAAACTTTAATAGAAAAGTGCAAGACATTAGTATCGCATTTTAAACGTAGCAGTACTGCCCAGTATAAACTAGATCATTACACCGGTCAACAAAAAAAATATTTTTTTTAGGGTTTCTGTCTCATGCTTGAATTCTGATTCTAGACATTGAAAAACACTTAAATATTAATTTTTAGTTCTTCAAGTTTGCTTTGGGCTGATCTACGTTGATAAGTATATTTTAATTTATTTCATAAACCAAAGATGGCAGCACTTTGATTAACCCGAAAGTAAACTGTATTATTATTTGCACAGTAGTGAATGTTAACCTGTTTATTACAGCTTTAACAACAATATTAGTGTATTACTCAGTCGAAAAATGGCATCAAGTCAGTGTCAAAAGTATGTTGATTCATTCTGTTTTATTTGCGGTGAATTTATTAAAGTTAGAAGTAAAAAATTTGCTTTATCGACAAATTTGAAACTTCGTGAAGTTATGAAGCCTATTTTAACCTAAAAGTCAGTAATCAAAATGAAAATTGGGTACCTCACTTCGCCTGCAAAGGCAGTACAAGGAGAATATGATGGGAGATTACATTTGGGGTTTAATACGAGAGAGGTCATATGAGCATAAAAGAAATACAAAAAATATTTACTTTTAGACAGTAATTTTTTATATATTATTGTTTATCACACATCTTGAATAAAAACGACTCTTGTATCTAAAGAAAAAGTTTTCCAATTATAATCTATAGTGAAATTGTAGAAAAAAATATAAAAATCAGTAATTTCTGCCGAAAAATCGAAAAATTGCTTTAATTTCTACAAAAGCAAACTTTAACCGGAAAAAAAATTTTTTCCCTTATTTTTGTCATAGGAGAAACTAAAATTTAACATGTAGATGTCAGACCCAAAAATCGTGTTGACCGGTGATATCAAAGACAAAATGGTAAATGTGCGAAACGTTTGAAACAAGCAGTGGAAACGCTTTGGAACTCAGTGTTCTATATGTTAGAAAGATTAATAGAACTACAGGAAGAAGTTAGAACAGCTCTTGCCGTGTTGGCTAACGAAGATTGGCCAATGTTATCTAACGATGATCTAACCAATATTAAATGTATGATAACTGTTCTCGGGCCTCTAGAAGACGCTACAAAATTAATGAGTGGTGAAAAATATGTTACACTGTCCTCCGTCATCATTATGGCAAACGGACTTCTTAATACGTATAACAGAATGCTCAAAGAAGACTTCCCACCTGTCATAAGAGAAATGATCGAGTGTATTATATTTTAAGGAATACAGGAACGTTTTAAAAACGTGGAATCTAGTAGCACTTTGTTAATATCACCTTTTCTTGACCCAAGATTCAAGACTGTTGGTTTCACTTCCGAGGCAGTTGGTCAGAAAGCTAAATCCTTAGTCACGGATTTACTGACTAGTTAGTTACATACAAAAGACCTCTGAAAATGTTCCTGCCACTTCAACTCAAACTTCAACGCAAATATCAAATGAGTCAGAAATAGTAGAGTCAAAATGCAAATATACGATGTGGTATTCTTTTGATAAGAACGTGGCTAATTTCGAACCAACTCAGAGAATTATGCCCAGCCGATCCAGAGCCATAGTTGAAGTTGAAAGATATTTGCAAGCTCCGTTAATAAATCGACACGAAAATCCGACAGACTGGTACAAAAAACACTCGTACAATTACCCTCACCTTACTAAAATATTTTTCCTTAAATTCGTGGCAACTTCAGTTAAACAGTGGCAACTTCAGTTAAACAGTGGCAACTTCAGTTCCCTGTGAGCGTGTATTTTCTAAAACAGGGAAATTAATTTCTGAGAGACGAAATAGGATTTTCTCTTCTAAAATAAAACAAATAATGTTTTTAAATGGAGAGTTTTATGTGAAAATGAATAAATGTACCTACATATTCTTTCATTTAGTTTTTAAGTATATTTTTAATTATTGTAACCATTATTTTTTTTTAATAAAGCAACATGTTTTATTAGTGAAAGTAAATGGAAAAAGGGTAAATGTCTTCTTTTGTTAATTTTGTTTCAACATAATTTATTATCATTAGTTGCTATCATTAATAATAATAATAAACAATAATACTTTGTAGCAATGGTTCTAATTTAATCAAATTTGCTCCAAATAGATTTTTAGAAGAAAAGGAGTAAATTTTTATTTTATGAGACAGCTGTAAACTCATTTTGTTCCACAATATTGGCATTTCTTCAAAAACACCAACTAGATCAGTTACTGGTTATTGATGGGCTTTGTATCACGTTTCATGTTATTCAGGTACCTAGACCTTCGTCTCCCATTCCCATTAGTGTGACGTATTCATCCCACCGCCCAGATGTCGATTCTCATTCATTAGCCAACTAAACTGCTACTATGTAGGATTTGTAGCAGCTTGCTATTGCCATTTCTAAAAAGCAGCTAAAATTAGCAGTTTAGCATTTAGCGACCCATCACTACATTCGATTTCTGCGACACTTGTCAAGTAAACAAGCCAAAAGAGCTGTTTCGACCACATTGTTTACAGTATTTACTTTGAGTTTTTTAATTATATACGGCACAATTTGGATCTGTATTTCAGGTATTTATTTGGAAAGGGAGATATTGAATCTCGGGTCGTTAATTTTTTTTTCTTTCAGAATGGATTTCGTTCTTACAGTTTCGGCCTTGTATTTGTGGAGAAAGGCAAGAAATTGTATAGAAAAAAACCAATAAAAGGAGAAGAAGGTGGGACATTTTTCCAATATTTGCTATTAACAATTCTGCTAAAAATCACTGTTATTTAGATTTCGGGTTCGTCCAATTTTTGAGAGGCGACGTGAACTCGGTGCAGGACAAACATTAATAGAGGAGATGAAATTCAATCCAGAAGATAATATATACAATTTCTTTAGAATGCATGCAAATGTGTTCCATAATTTATTAGAGTTGGTTGGACCTCATTTGCAAAGGTCAGATTTGGGTAGAGTCCCAATTAACCCTCAGACACGTCTGGCTATTACATTGAGGTATGTTTTTTGAAGTGTAACAATATTGTTTTCAGTGATTCTCTCTAGACATATAACTTATTACTACCATATTGGTTGAACTCTACATGGGTAACTTCAAAAAGAAAATTTCAGTTTTTTATCTCAATATTACAGATATCTTGCATCGGGAGATAGTATGGCAAGCCTTTCTTTTGCCTTCAGAGTAGGAAACTCAACAGTTAGCGAAATTATTTCATCTACTCTGCAAGAGCTTTGGAATGTGCTACAACCAGAGGTGCTGAAAACACCAGAGGAAGAGGATTTCAAAAAGATAGCTGACGGTTGGAACTATCCAAATTGTATAGGTGCTATTGATGGAAAACATGTTACGATACAGGTAAATATATGCTATAGATCTTTGCGCGTATGTTCTGGGGAACATCGCGTTATCATTTTGCCCAAATGTCTGTAACTTTCGAATTTTTTGACGAAAATGGTCTCAAACGATTAAGTTCGACTCCCCAATGAAGAATTCGAGGTCAAATTTGATTCTGTCTGGCCGGCCTTCCGGCCGTCCGTTGCCACGATAACTTGAGAACGAAAAGAGCTAGCGACTTGAAATTTTCAGGGTGAGTGGCGCATCCCAATACGACGGACAAGTTCGTTAATGGGCATAATCGGCCCAGTGGTTTCCGAGTAATAATTTTGTTTTCAACCAATATGAACCGAATTGAAACTTGGTGAGTAGTTGTAGAATATGAACCTAAGCACGTTCGTGAAAAATGTCTGAATCGTATGGCTAGAAAATTTTAAAAAAATTATTAAATTTATTTTTGTTGTCACGATAACTTGAGAACGGAAAGAGATAGCGGGTTCAATTTTTCAGGTTAGGATGTGTACCAGAACGCGACATTTCAGTTTATTTATGAGCATAATCGGTCAAACGGTTTTAGAATTATAGCCATCTGAAATTTTCTGAAATTTGGTGGTTTTTAGTTCCTCATTAACTCGAAAAATACTGAACCGAATGAATTCAAACATGGTTATTAGTTGTAGAATGCCAACGCGAAAATGTTTGCAAAATTTGGTGAGGATAAGATTTGTAGAAAATTTTTAATAAATCATTGAAAAAAAAATTCTATATATCAGTAACTATTCGTTTGAAATTGCTGAAATTTTGCAAGAGCCTTCATAACCTAACTCTACTGCCAAGTTTCAAGTTTTAATACGATCGGTTAAATATTGTTGGAGATTCGAGCGTTCTTGTGTGAGTTCAGTAGATGGGTTACCGTTGCCTCGATAACTTTCGAACGAAAGGAGATAGGGACTTGCAATTTTCAGGGTAGGTTGCGTATCTGAAAGGGACAGTTGAGTTCGTTTTTGGGCATAATCGGTCTAACGGTTTCCGAGTTATACCCACCTGAAATAACCGGTGTGAACTTCGCGGCGTTTTTCTAGCAGCACTTTTAAGCCAGCGCGACCGAAACGGACCTCCATTGGCGTACCGTTGCCCTCGCACTCGACGCACTCTCGTTCTTCGGAGAGCGGAAACTTGTAATCCGCCCCGAGATGAATTATACTATTCATTCTATTACGACGTTATTTGGAATTATAAATTATCATTCGGCTACAATGAAATGCGATTCTGATGAATATATATTTCAAACACACATAGCAATAATAAGGTAATTAAATTCAAGCAGTTTAATATTAATTAATTAATTAATTAATATTGTGTATGGAAACGATCGCGGCAAATCATCCTGACCTTTCGGAATTCGTACGCAATCGACTAGCTCGTGGATTTTATAACCATACAGAACAAGTTTTTGAAGCCATTGAATTTTATATTCTATACCAGATGTGTCACATCGTATTTTATACCCTTAAGAAACATTTCAACGGACTATTGAATAGGGGAGATATGAACGAATCTGCCGCTGAAAATGTCATCTTCCATTCAACGTTTTCATTTCCACAAAAATTCAGGAAATGAATTTTTGTTTTCAGAACCTACAGAAGCATATAGTGATCATAATTTTTTCACCCATAAGAAAAATTTCAATCGAACTATGAGTACGGGAGAAGTGAATAAATTAGCAGCTAAAAATTTCATTTTCAATTTCGCGTTCTCATTTCCACAAAAATTAAGGAAATGCATTTTTGTTTTCAGTACCTACAAAAGCATATAGTTATCATAATTTTTTCACCCATAAGAAATATCAACCGAACTATGAGTACAGGAGAAGTGAATAAATTAGCAGCTAAAAATTTCATTTTCCATTTCGCGTTCTCATTTCCACAAAAATTAAGGAAATGCATTTTTGTTTTCAGTACCTACAAAAGCATATAGTTATCATAATTTTTTCACCCATAAGAAAAATTTCAACCGAACTTTGAGTACGGGAGAAGTGAATAAATTAGCAGCTAAATATTTCATTTTCAATTTCGTGTTCTCATTTCCACAAAAATTAAGGAAATGCATTTTTTATTTCAGAACCTACAAAAGCATATAGTTATCATATTTTGTCACCCATAAGAAATTTTTCAACCGACCTTTGAGTACGGGAGAAGTGATTAAATTAGCAGCTAAAAATTTCAATTTCAATTTCGTGTTTTCATTTCCACAAAAATTAAGGAAATGCATTTTTGTTTTCAGAACCTACAAAAGCATATAGTTATCATATTAAATCACCCATAAGAAAATTTTCAACCGACCTTTGAGTACGGGAGATATGAATAAATGTGCCGCTAAAATTTTCATTTTTTATTTCGCGTTCTCATTTCCACAAAAATTAAGGAAATGCATTTTTGTTTTCAGAACCTACAAGAGCATATAGTTATCCTATTTAATCACCCACAAGAAAATTTTCAACCGACCTTTGAGTACGGGAGAAGTGAATAAATTAGCAGCTAAAAATTTCATTTTCATATTCGCGTTCTCATTTCCACAAAAATTAAAGAAATGCATTTTTGTTTTCAGAAACTACAAAAGCATATAGTTATCATATTTTGTCACCCATAAGAAAATTTTCAACCGAACTATGAGTACGGGAGAAGTGAATAAATTAGCAGCTAAAAATTTCATTTTCAATTTCGCGTTCTCATTTCCACAAAAATTAAGGAAATGCATTTTTGTTTTCAGTACC
The DNA here is from genome assembly GCA_937662695.2 of Halyzia sedecimguttata. Classification (NCBI taxonomy): domain Eukaryota; kingdom Metazoa; phylum Arthropoda; class Insecta; order Coleoptera; family Coccinellidae; genus Halyzia; species Halyzia sedecimguttata. The sequence continues at coordinate 4,066,257 of OW569418.2, read as the reverse complement.
TACAAAAGCATATAGTTATCATAATTTTTTCACCCATAAGAAAAATTTCAACCGAACTATGAGTACGGGAGAAGTGAATAAATTAGCAGCTAAAAATTTCATTTTCCATTTCGCGTTCTCATTTCCACAAAAATTAAGGAAATGCATTTTTGTTTTCAGTACCTACAAAAGCATATAGTTATCATAATTTTTTCACCCATAAGAAAAATTTCAACCGAACTTTGAGTACGGGAGAAGTGAATAAATTAGCAGCTAAAAATTTCATTTTCAATTTCGTGTTCTCATTTCCACAAAAATTTAGGAAATGCATTTTTTATTTCAGAACCTACAAAAGCATATAGTTATCATATTTTGTCACCCATAAGAAAATCTTCAACCGACCTTTGAGTACGGGTGAAGTGATTAAATTAGCAGCTAAAAATATCAATTTCAATTTCGTGTTTTCATTTCCACAAAACTTAAGGAAATGCATTTTTGTTTTCAGAACCTACAAAAGCATATAGTTATCATATTAAATCACCCATAAGAAAATTTTCAACCGACCTTTGAGTACGGAAGATATGAATAAATGTGCCGCTAAAATTTTCATTTTCGATTTCGCGTTCTCATTTCCACAAAAACCAAGGAAATGCATTTTTGTTTTCAGAACCTACAAAAGCATATAGTTATCATAATTTTTTCACCCATAAGAAAAATTTCAACCGAACTTTGAGTACGGGAGAAGTGAATAAATTAGAGGCTAAAAATTTCATTTTCAATTTCGTGTTCTCATTTCCACAAAAATTAAGGAAATGCATTGTTTATTTCAGAACCTACAAAAGCATATAGTTATCATATTTTGTCACCCATAAGAAAATTTTCAACTGACCTTTGAGTACCGGAGAATGAATAAATTAGCAGCTAAATATTTCAATTTCAATCTCGTGTTTTCATTTCCACAAAAATTAAGGAAATGCATTTTTGTTTTCAGAACCTACAAAAGCATGTAGTTATCATATTAAATCACCCGTAAGAAAGTTTCAACCGACCTTTGAGTACGGGAGATATGAATAAATGTGCCGCTAAAATTCTCATTTTTGATTTCGCGTTCTCATTTCCACAAAAATTAAGGAAATGCATTTTTTATTTCAGAACCTACAAAAGCATATAGTTATCATATTTTGTCACCCATAAGAAAATTTTCAACCGACCTTTGAGTACGGGAGAAGTGAATAAATTAGCAGCTATAAATTTCAATTTCAATTTTGTGTTTTCATTTCCAAAAAAATTAAGGAAATGCATTTTTGTTTTCAGAACCTATAAAGCATACAGTTATCATATTAAATCACCCATAAGAAAATTTTCAACCGACCTTTGAGTACGGGAGATATGAATAAAAGTGCCGCTAAAATTGTCATTTTTGATTTCGCGTTCTCATTTCCACAAAAATTAAGGAAAAGCATTTTTGGTTTCAGAACCTACAAAAGCATATAGTTATCCTATTTAATCACCCACAAGAAAATTTTCAACCAACCTTTGAGTACGGGAGAAGTGAATAAATTAGCAGCCTAAAATTTCATTTTCAATTTCGCGTTCTCATTTCCACAAAAATTAAGGAAATGCATTTTTGTTTTCAGAAACTACAAAAGCATATAGTTATCATATTTTGTCACCCATAAGAAAATTTTCAACCGAACTATGAGTACGGGAGAAGTGAATAAATTGGGATAAACTGGGTAGTCGAAAAACTTGATATTTTTCTTAAATGATGGTACATTTAAGGACACCGTAAGTACCATCTCAATCAGGGATCACTTTCGTTTTCAACATCTGAAAACAAAGATTCTGGCACATTGCACCGCAGTGTGAAGTTGCAGAACTAAAATTTGATTTAAATAGGAAAAAGCGACACGGATATTCATTAGTTCCGATGTTAATTCATAACACTATAAAATACATTGACAACTAATTGAACTGTTGTTTAATCCAATTCTTTAGCAATTAATGATATGTGTTCAAGTATCTGTCTCCATCGGCATCAGATATTTACGATAGGAGGTAAATAGATCGCCGGGTCGTGATAAATTATATGTTTCTTTATAGATAATACAAGTTTATGAGGTCATTTAAATTTCCATGCAGATATCTATGGCTTTATTTTATTCAAACTTCGATTTCTTTACTGAGTGTTAATAATACATCATTTAATTTGTTTGATATGTCAGGAATATTCTACATAATCATATAAATGATTTCCGGCAATTTCATTTACGGCAACTCATATATTTTCGAATATTGAGTACAACATAGGCTCAAACCAGTATTTGATTATGATTATTTCGATATTGTTTTCTAGGAATATTCATGAGGTGTATGTGTCATAGAGCTTTCCATTAATGTCCATTCCAGTGCCAAAGTATTTAATTATTTGTATTAGAAAGTTTTCAATATTCATTGCAACAAAGAATTTTTACTCGAAAGGCAATTCCTTTAAATCAATTTGGAAATTGTCTTCTAAGAATATACATTAGCTGTATGTCGAAAAGTGCATTCCATGAATCTGTAATCCAGTACCAAAAATATTCACAAATTAAAATTCGAATGTTTCAACATTTATTGCAAAAAGGAATTTTTACAGCAGGAGGGATGAAAAATGCAGATGTTCTTTCTATAAAGGGCATAACCGGATATTCTTTGAACTCGTCAAATGTTCGATAATCTTGCTCACAATATTCACCAAAGGATCTCTGTTATTCAACACATTGTATAAAGAACCTTCAATGATTCTCACTAATGGACACCATAACAATTCTCCATTTAACAACAAATATTATGCTGAATATGGAATCACCAACAACCGTTTGGAATGTTTATGTCGGAAAATAAAAATGTTTCCAACAAGATGAGGTACAAATCCTAAATCTTAGATAATTGAAATGAAACCGACACCTCAATATTATTCGGCAACTCCCATAATAATCTTATCTGTTATCACCCCATCATATAAACTGTCTTTAAGAAAATATTTTATGGTTCTACCATAGTGGCCTGCTAATTTATTCACTTCTCCCGTACTCAAAGGTCGGTTGAAAATTTTCTTGTGGGTGATTAAATAGGATAACTATATGCTTTTGTAGGTTCTGAAACCAAAAATGCTTTTCCTTAATTTTTGTGGAAATGAGAACGCGAAATCAAAAATGACAATTTTAGCGGCACTTTTATTCATATCTCCCGTACTCAAAGGTCGGTTGAAAATTTTCCTATGGGTGATTTAATATGATAACTGTATGCTTTCTAGGTTCTGAAAACAAAAATGCATTTCCTTAATTTTTGTGGAAATGAAAACGCAAAATTGAAATTGAAATTTATAGCTGCTAATTTATTCACTTCTCCCGTACTCAAAGGTCGGTTGAAAATTTTCTTATGGGTGACAAAATATGATAACTATATGATTTTGTAGGTTCTGAAATAAAAAATGCATTTCCTTAATTTTTGTGGAAATGAGAACAAGAAATTGAAAATGAAATTTTTAGCTGCTAATTTATTCACTTCTCCCGTACTCAAAGTTCGGTTGAAATTTTTCTAGTGGGTGAAAATATTATGATAACTATATGCTTTTGTAGGTTCTGAAAACAAAAATGCATTTCCTTAATTTTTGTGGAAATGAGAACGCGAAATTGAAAATGAAATTTTTAGCTGCTAATTTATTCACTTCTCCCGTACTCATAGTTCGGTTGTAAATTTTCTTATGGGTGACAAAATATGATAACTATATGCTTTTGTAGTTTCTGAAAACAAAAATGCATTTCCTTAATTTTTGAGGAAATGAGAACGCGAAATTGAAAATGAAATTTTTAGCTGCTAATTTATTCACTTTCCCCGTACTCAAAGGTCGGTTGAAAATTTTCTTGTGGGTGATTAAATAGGATAACTATATGCTTTTGTAAGTTCTGAAAACAAAAATGCATTTCCTTAATTTTTGTGGAAATGAGAACGCGAAATCGAAAATAAAAATTTTAGCGGCACATTTATTCATATCTTCCGTACTCAAAGGTCGGTTGAAAATTTTCTTATGGGTGATTTAATATGTTAACTATATGCTTTTGTAGGTTCTGAAAACAAAAATGCATTTCCTTAATTTTTGTGGAAATGAGAACGCGAAATCGAAAATGAAAATTTTAGCGGCACATTTATTCGTATCTCCCGTACTCAAAGGTCGGTTGAAAATTTTCTTATGGGTGATTTAATATGATAACTATATGCTTTTGTAGGTTCTGAAAACAAAAATGCATTTCCTTAATTTTTGTAGAAATGAAAACACGAAATTGAAATTGAAATTTTTAGCTGCTAATTTAATCACTTCTCCCGTACTCAAAGGTCGGTTGAAAATTTTCTTATGGGTGACAAAATATGATAACTATATGCTTTTGTAGTTTCTGAAAACAAATATGCATTTCCTTAATTTTTGTGGAAATGAGAACGCGAAATTGAAAATGAAATTTTTAGCTGCTAATTTATTCACTTCTCCCGTACTCAAAGGTCGGTTGAAAATTTTCTTGTGGGTGATTAAATAGGATAACTATATGCTTTTGTAGGTACTGAAAACAAAAATGCATTTCCTTAATTTTTGTGGAAATGAGAACGCGAAATTGAAAATAAAATTTTTAGCTGCTAATTTATTCACTTCTCCAGTACTCATAGTTCGGTTGAAATTTTTCTTATGGGTGAAAAAATTATGATCACTATATGCTTCTGTAGGTTCTGAAAACAAAAATTCATTTCCTTAATTTTTGTGGAAATGAAAACGTTGAATGGAAGATGACATTTTCAGCGGCAGATTCGTTCATATCTCCCCTATTCAATAGTCCGTTGAAATGTTTCTTAAGGGTATAAAATACGATGTGACACATCTGGTATAGAATATAAAATTCAATGGCTTCAAAAACTTGTTCTGTATGGTTATAAAATCTACGAGCTAGTCGATTGCGTACGAATTCCGAAAGATCAGGATGATTTGCCGCGATCGTTTCCATACACAATATTTTATGATTAAACTGCTTGAATTTAATTACCTTATTATTGCTATGTGTGTTTGAAATATATATTCATCAGAATCGCATTTCATTGTAGCCGAATGATAATTTATAATTCCAAATAACGTCGTAATAGAATGAATAGTATAATTCATCTCGGGGCGGATTACAAGTTTCCGCTCCCCGAAGAACGAGAGTGCGTCGAGCGCGAGGGCAACGGTACGCCAATGGAGGTCCGTTTCGGTCGCGCTGGCTTAAAAGTGCTGCTAGAAAAACGCCGCGAAGTTCACACCGGTTCTACTGAAATGGTTCAAGAGAGTAGTGATAAGAGGCAAACGGGATAGAGGAGTACCCGTGTTATTTTCGACAGACGTACAAGAGCATTTGAAGCTACTATTTTCCTTGGGGGAGAGATTCATGAAAAAGAAAACCAAATATCTGTTTCCGATACTCAATCATGAAACACCAATTACAGGATATAAGGTCATGCAAAAACATGCCAAACTCTGTGGTGCAAAAAATCCAGAAGCCATAACTTCTACCAGGCTGAGAAAACATCTGGCAACAATGAGCCAAATTTTCGAGCTTTCTCCCAATGATATAGAGCAGTTGGCCACTTTTATGGGTCACACAACCGATGTACACAAACAAGTTTACCGGCTACCCGATGATGTTTTTCAGACCGCAAAAATTGCCAAACTACTGCTACTGATGGAATCTGGAAAAGCCGGTGAATACAAAGGCAAGAGTTTGGATGATATCCAATTAGATTTAGAGGAAGATATAACAGAAGATCCACCAGATGAAGAAACTATTGAGGAATCATTAGAGCAACAAGCTCCTCCTACAGTCATAGCAGACCCTATAAAAAAAATAAGAGAGTGTTAGTGCCATGGAATTGTGAACAGAAGAAATTGGCCAAAAAGTTTTTTGCAAAGCATATATCTCAATGCATGCCGCCAAAACAGAAAGAAATTGAACAGCTGAAAACGAACCATCCCGGCGTTTTTGACAATAAAACTTGGCCACAGATAAAAGTATTCATTCAGAATATATATAGAAAGAATTGAAATGTGATATTTTTATTCAACATTTTTTCTCGTTAAAAGCAATTTTATCTTTACAAACCTACGTTCTTTGTTAAATTTTGCCCAATTTCGTTTACTGATTTAGTTTTTGTTAATTATTCTGTAATTAAAATAAGAAATAAAATTTGTTTTTATCAATGTTTACAACATATTCACTCCTTCTCATACCCTTAAATTTGAATGTTCTTGTGTGCTCGAGATATTGAGCCGTATTCATAAAACTGAAGGATATCCTTGTAAGTATAAGATGAAAGTATAAGGTTTTCAGTTGAAGAAAAAGGTAAGGGTAAAAGCATTTCCTTTTTTTCGTATTCATAATGATTACCTTACACTTGCAAGAATATCCTCCAAGAATAAGTAAAGGGATGTTGGCTTGTATGTGCCACGGCAGGTTCCAACCAGTTTACGATGGTTTGTTTATTTATTGTTTTCCTTTCTTATCAGTGTTATTTAAGCCTAGTACTTGGATCAAAGATGTATTCGTCAAGCAGCGATAGTGAAAGTGCAGAAAAAGTTAATGCTACAACCGAATTGCGGTTCATAGCAGAGGAAATTGCAAATGCTCCTGTGATTTTGGAAAAATCCTAAATACCAAAAATGAAAACTAGAAAGGACGATATTAGAAATTTTATCAGGATGTACAATGTGACATTTGGTAAAGCACTGGAAGCAAAAAGCTTTTTGAAGAAAATAAACGATATGAAAGGAAGATTCTCAGAAAAAACTAACTTGAAAAAAACTGGAAATAAAGCAGTGTTGGAATGAGAGAAAAAGTTATTGGAGGCTATTGAAAGGGACAGTAATCCTACAATTGGAAGAATTGGAGGCACAATGCACATTGGTGTTGATGATAGATATCCTCAGCATAGAGTGAGTGAAGCTTCTACTATGCCAGAAAAGACTGAATCAAGCATCAAACCACAATCTAGCGTCAAGACTGTCAAATCTCTTCTGCCAACAAGAAAAAAACACGAACAGAAGAGTACGAAACAAAGGAAACAAAAGGACTCAAAGAGAGTACTATGAAAAAAGAAGGAGAGGAATCAGCAGCAAATATTGTTAATGAGGGGGAGAGGGAAACTTTATCCAGTAATTTGATTGCGCAACTATGCTGTCAATTACGGTACTGTACGAGATACTGTAGCTGCAGTTTTTGACGAATGCCTATCTGATACCCGGGATCTCCAAGATAGCGTAAACATATCTTCATCTAAAGGACAGATGACTCCTCGAGTTTCAGCATTTATTCATAAAAATGTTGGCAAGCCATTGCACATTTTCCTCTGCAAACCGGTATAATTCTTTATAATCAAGTACAGATGTGGATAATCGCTGCTTGTAGTTTTTAATTTCTCTCAGTTCCACAACATCTACCATCAATACAACTGGTCAACTGATGGATATCGACATCAATGTTAACCTTTCGATATAATCAAAATGAAGGTATTAAACTTAAACAAATTGATTTTATTAGATTTAGTTGCTTGAAAAACTATAAAACTGAGTTATATAAACATGTAAAACACGAGTGAGTCTGCTACTGACCACACTCAAAATTATTGAAGGATATGCTTTTCATTTAAAGTAAAGGGAAACGTTTATAAATAACCAAATACTTTTATGTGAAGGATATGCTCCTACTCTATAAGTATAAGGTTTCACTCGAAATATTATGAATGCGAACTCAAGGATTCCCTTCATTTTCTGCAAGTATAAGCATAACCTTTTTTTATGAATACGGCTCATTGAATTCGATAAAAAATATTTAACTGTTCATCCAGAAATTCATTCAAATAGTGAAGTTTCAAAGATTCGATTATTTTCTTATGAATTGGCCCTAAATAGAACTCAATTATTCCTGAATGTTTTTGATGAATCTGATTGCCTTATAAATTCGGCGATTTAAATTACTCGTAATTTTTCATATCACTGATTGAAAATAAAATATAGAAACAAGCCACAAAGAATTTTATAGTTAGAATGAATATGGAAATAAATACAAAATTCATTTCTTTGTCGTAATTCTAATTTTTGCTATCATCTTGTAGCTACAGTCAACCAATTGTCTTAATGAATAATATAATCGAATCAGAAATATTCAAAAAACATAAGCGTACCATAATTCCCACAATACGAATTTTGAGTTATACAATTTCTGTCTGACCTGAGAGGAGAAAGTCAATTCGCACGCTGTAGTTATAGATTTTCTCGGAATATTTTCTGCCAATGTACATCGATACAGTCCCGTAAGTCTACATGAATCTGTTTAGTTCTTTCGTCCCTTGTTATACTTCGAACCAAAATATCTTTGGCAAATTGAATCAAAGTCTTCGATCCGTTTTACCATTCAATAGAAACTAGCAAGTAGAGCAATCCCAGAAGGGCTGACTGATGAGCATTTTTGAGAAAATTGTTTCAAACTCTAGTTTCCATAGAGGCGATCAATTTAATATTCACCTTGACATCGGGCTCGAGGTACTAGAGGTATGGTGTGATTTATGAAGGTGAAATATTGCAATTTTTTCTGAGGTTTTTAGTTCAATAAATAATTGGATTTCAGTTTCAAATCTTCTTGCATTGCTCTAAAAATTCGGAAATAATATTACTTCGTAATTCTTGTTATGTATTATCTTGCCATCTACACGCTTTGTAGTTGCAGGATCTTGTTCTTCAAAATTATCAAGGCGGTTTCGGGAAAAATTGAAATGACAAGTTCTCAGATTTAAAATCTTTATCAAATCAGGTTTAAACAAGAAATTGAAAATAGATTTAATTTTTATAGAATAATCTTCTGCTGTGTAGAAAGATGGTTAAGCACCTAAACTGTATACGCTTTTGAAGTGTGGAAAGATGATTCGTCTTTCAAAAAATATTTTGCCGGATAGAAGACATCGTGTTTTTGTTGATGATGATAATAATTATAACTTCAGAATTTCGAATAATGAACCCCATCCCTCAAGGATCTGTTTTAGCACGCCTTCATTTCATACTCTTATATGAATAACTCTTAGTTATTCTTCCCTTCCGGTACTTTACTAGAACCTCTTTCAACTCAATACTAACACTCCACTGAATCAGAATTTATATTTCCACTAATATGCAGTGTTTCATACATAAATAATATGTGGTTAGAAACGAGGGCATTTTCATAAGTAACTCGATTCGAACATAAAATAAATATTAGGAATAATGAATTTCATATATTCGAAATTTAAATTATGGCTATGCATTATAAACAGTTTGAAATCAACCGTTTTTACCCAATTGAAAAAGTTGCAAAACTTAGAGTGATGTTTGAAAGTGAAACTAATTGTAAATTCCATTTTTGGCATTCATTAAATATAGGGTGCCATTAAAAAAAATCATATCTGTTATTGAAATAGTGACCTTAAGTTAAAAAGTTAAAGTCGAATTAAAAGTCACCAACTTCTAAACAGAAAATTTTTATGCAATCTCATTCAAATAATTAGTCATTCTGCTGATTCGGTCTTTTGCTAGAGAATAATAATATTACGAATAATAAGCAAAGCATTATATTATTATTGATTATGGCTATTCATTATCAACTCTCTGCAATCAACTACTTCTCAGAACAACAGAATAATCCATCTAAAATTAGTCCAAGAAAACTAAGTATTTTAACACAAAGGGAAGACGTTACATTTAATTCTTGTGCTATCACAAGATTAAAAAATCATATTACAATTTGTTCAACCAATTTTTTTTTAGGTCTCATCTTATTCTATTAATTCATCTATTCTATATAATTAAGGCAACGAACACGCAGAAGAAATTCCTATCGAAAATTCCCGTACTCAATATGTTTTCTTCCTTATCAAGAGGGGCGAAAATCCGTTGAATGTAACATCTGTGTAGGTCAGGTCTGCGTTCACATCGAATGGAATGTCAAGGCCAATCAGTCTATTCCTACATAAAAAACCCTCATACATTTGGCACAACACAGCCTGTGCAGCAATGTCCAAATGGTTGACGTGTATATAAAACGAATGACGTAGAAATGATTGAAATATCGGCAAATAAATATACGGACGCAGAAACTACGGTATTTTGTAAGGACGCAAGGCTCATTGTACCGTTGACAAGAAAATTTTCTTCCCCAGTTTTCAAGTATATTGAGATCTGAGACTCGCAAAATGATCGTGAGGTGTATACGGAGATAGTCTACCCAACATACGTCGATATACACTTCGATTTCAAGAGGACGCAAAGATGTCGGTATCAAGTACTGACGCTGAAATGATGATATATATATATATATATATATATCGCGATGGCGTACCATCTGGCTTCCGTATAGATTTGTAGCGCTGTGACATCCTGCAGTATACACGCATGTGTATATAGAGCAACTTAATTGCATCGAGATCACGCTCAAAGTGGGTTCCTACCATTTGGCATCAATGGAATATAGATACATGCCTGGATACGGAATGATATTTACATTTTTTCTGAAGGAGTGTATGATGTTTATAATTGTTCATATGGTTCGCGTACGATATGGCTTCCGATAATTTATTCATCGGTAGGAGAGTAGACTGCCAGATGTTCCCTTATCTTAGATGTAACAGATAAGACAAATGAATTCGACGTTTTTTCAAGCTCTCTGTTTTCAGGCGGAATTATATTTTTATGTATTGAAATATAGGACTAAACGTAACAGGTTTCTTGATTACTACGATTCGGATTCAGATTAGTTTTTGAGAATAATTTCCTGGATTTTAGTAACTCCCAAAATTAAAATATTTATATTTTTGATTGAATTATTTCTTAATTACAATTCAGTAATTTTTTACGGTAGGTACCTACGATTGTTTGATTTTGAATTATAGGTGGATTATTACATTTATTACTTTTGAATAATTTCGCAAAGTGTCTCTAATTTCGTTGCTATTGCAACAACATATTTGAAACACAAAACTTCTACAGTCTTTCTTGTGGTTCGAACTGAAGGGCGTTCTCAAAACTGTTTTCGGAGGGTACTTCGACTTATGATATAAATTGGTATTTTTCCTGCCGGCAATTTCCAAATTTTGGCCGAAAATAATCTATAACAAACAGTTCAGTCTTAATGCTGAACAATAATTGGTCAAATTCAATTCTGTCCGTCTGTCTGTTTGTGTTTTGCCGGCATTGAATGTTGAATACTGAATATTTCGTCGAGTTCGTGAATGTTCTTGGAGGAATAACTTTTTGCGCGTATGTTCTGGGGAATATCGCGTTATAGTTTTGCCCAAATGTGAAATTTAATTCTGTGGTGCCGTACGGCCGTCCGGCCGTTGCCACGATAACTTGAGAACGGAAAGAGCTAGCGACTTGAAATTTTCAGGGTATTATTTCGATAATTTTCCTGGAAGCTCTATGAAAATGCAAGACTAAAATAATGGAAAACATGAAATCATCCAAAAATTTTAGTGAAAAATGTCCCTTCAGCTCTTTAACTTAACGATAATTATCGGTATGTGGTTTTGAATTATTTGATTTGAATTAGAACTGGGTTGGTTGAGAATGATGCAGAGGTTTCGGTTATATCTTGGGTGCTTTGTTTTTAAAATGCTGAAATTTCAAAAGAGCTCGGAGCAGGAAACAAAGGGAAAAAACTTTTGTAATTTGGTTCTTTATAATAACTCGAAAAATACAGCTTAAATCGAATCGAAACTTGGTGAATACCAACGGTATTTCTGAACTAAATAGTTCAAACATATCGACACGAAGACTTATGCAAAATTTTGTGAGAATTGTATGCCATTTCAAATTCAAAGTTATTTTTTCGAATATTTCCGAAACTACTGATTTGAATATATTGAAATATTTCGGATGAATTATTTTCAATAATCCGGACTTCTAGCTCAGTAGATAGAACGTGTGACTCGGAACCTAAGAGGGTCACTCTAGTCATAAAATCATAATCATGTCTATAGAAAGCGCGCCAAAGCAGATTGACTTCAGTATAAACAAAAGTAAAAGTGTTAACAAAACACTGAGGAGTAGCCAGTCTAATTTGGTGGGCCTGCTAATGAGATGATTATGATTATGCCTACAGTGCTTTCGAAAAGTTACGAATTAATTCAATATTTCTTGAACTGAGAGTTCTTCCAAAAAATCCTCTGATAATCGATTTTGTTAAAAACAAAAGCACTTTTTGACGATGACCCATATTTGTGAGTTAATCTTTAGTCGAGATATGACTTCATCAATTTTTTTTTTAATTGGCAGCACCCAATTTAGACCATGCCAATTGAAAGAGCCTGTCATTTTGCGTTCACTTCGTCAAAAATATGATTATTAGCTTTTTTTTACTAAATTTAATGGTAATGATTAAAGTAGATGTTGAAAGTGTGCACCGCTGGCTACCTGACAGTAACCAAGGCTATTAATAAATTCTTGCTGAACATGGTCAATAAAATATAAAAAACAAGTACGATTTCAACTTTTAATCTGACAGTAATAAAAACCGTCCTCAGTCGCTAAGGCAACTGCCAGACAACCATAATTTTTCACAATGTGTACGTAAAATGACAGGCACTTTCAGTTGGCAGAGTCGAAATTGGGTATTGATATTAAAAAAAATTGACGATGACGTCATATCTCCAATAATGATTACGTCGTAAATATGGGTGGTATGGAAGTGTCTATTGGAAAGTATTGAAGTGTCTGACGATTTTTCAGAAAACCTCTCAGTTTCAGCAATAATTAATTTATTCGTTACTTTTCGGAAGCTCTGTATGATTATGCTGACCCTCCTGAATCCCGAGTCGCATGATATCCACTGACCTTGAAGCACTCATCATTCAATTCAAATTGGTCATCGTGAATAAGCAAGCCAAAGAGAACTGACTTCACGTCAGTGCTTTTTTGTGTTTTTCCTGTTTTTGCGCGTACATGTTCTGTGGAACATCGCGTTATCATTTTGCCCAAATGTCTGTAACTAATTTTTTTACGAAAATGGTTTCAAACGATTTGGTTCGACTCCCCAATGAAGAATTCGAGGTCAAATTTGATTCTGTCCGGCCGTCCGGCCGTTGCCACGATAACATGAGAACGGAAAGAGCTAGCGACTTTTCAGCGAAATTTTCAGGGTAGGTGGCGCATCCCAATACGACGGACAATTTGTCAATGGGCATAATCGGCCCAATGGTTTCCGAGTACCTAATAATTTTGTTTTCAGTCAATATGTATCCGATCAAATTGAAACTTGGTGAGTAGTTGTAGAATATGAACCTAGGTACGTTCGTAAAATTTTGTGAGAATCGTATGGCTAGAAAATTATTAAAAAATCATAAAAAAATATGTTTTTTGTCACGATAACTTGAGAACGGAAAGAGATAGCGGCTTGCAGTTTTCAGGATAGGTTGTGCATCCGAACGCGACATTTGAGTTCGTTTATAAGCATAATCGGCCAAGCGATTTTAGAGTTATAGCCATCTGAAATTTGGTTGTTTTTTCTCCTTTTAACTCGAAAAATACTAAACCGATTGAATTGAAAAATGGTTATTAGTTGTAGAATGCCAACGCGAAAATTCTTGCTTCGTGAGGATAGTATTTGCAGAGAATTTTTGAGAAATCATTGAAAATAAAAAAAAAAAATTATATATCAGTAACTATCTGAAATACGTCTGAAATTGATGAAATTTTGCAAGAGCCTTCAGAACCTAACTGTACTGCCAAGTTTTGAGTTTTAACACGATCGGTTAAATATTGTTGGAGATTCGAGCAGCCTTGTGTGAGTTCAGTAGATGGGTGACCGTTGCCTCGATAACTTTCGAACGAAAGGACATAGGGACTTGTAATTTTCAGGGTAGGTTACGTATCCGAATGGAAGAGTTAAGTTTGATTTTGGGCATAATCGGTTTAACGGTTTCCGATTTATACCCACCTCTAATATTATTTCCTCGATTGAGTTATCGAGGAAGTAATATTACACGTGGGTGTAACTCAGAAACCGTTGAACCGATTATGCCCAAAAACGAACTTAACTCTCTCATTCGGATACGCAACGTACCCTGAAAATTACAAGTCCCTATCTCTTTTCTCTCGAAAGTTATCGATACAACGCTCACATAAAGATTCGATCGAATTGAAGCTTGCTAACTAGTTGTAGAAAATCAACATAAATACGTGAATTTACCATGGTAAATTCAAATTAAGAGTGTCCAATACAGGAGAATGGACAACATAATTTACCATGGTAAATTCGAATAAAGGTGTCCAATACAGGAGAATGGACAATAGAACATACGCGCAAAAGCTCCTGACTTCACGTCATTGTTTGAACCAATTTTTGCAGGATTCATTTCACCTTCCTATTAGTCTTTATTTTTTGTTGGGTGTTAGGATCGGAGGTTTCATAGGAAGAGAACGTTGAGTGTAAGATTAGACTTTGACTCCGCCTATCGCATCTCCCCAACATCTTGAAAAGTGTAATTTGAATATTATTGGAGTTTAATTCATACTTACTAGAAGAGACCTAATTACTAGACTATTTCTATACCGGCTCAGGGCTCGAACTCAGGACTTCAAATTCGCGAGCCAATAGGCTAACTTCATCACGACATATTACTTCATTAAATCAGTCAAAAAGTCATGTGAATAAATCTGAAAATTGTCTGAGAGTTCTCCGAATATACCATTATCCCATCATAAACGCTTCATGCAAACACCCTAGTATATTTAGCTATAAATTTCAGCAATATTTTGTTCCTTGTTTGGAAATATGTTCTCTATGGATAGTGACAAAATTGTTATACTGGTTCAGAAATATATATATTAAGAATACTGTCGAAAATGGTCACAATCGATTAGGTTCGATTCACTGTTGAGGAATTTGAGATCGAATTCAATTATCTCTGGTTGACTGTTCGTTACCAGAATAACTTTCGCACGCAGACAAATAGCGACTAGCAATTTTCAGGTTAGGTGATGCATCTGAATGCAATGCTTTAGTTTGTTAATGGGTATAAACGGTTTCGCAGTAATGACATTTGAAATTTTCCCAATATTTCAACAAATACCCGTACAAGTCCGATCGAATTGATAATTGGTAAATAGTCGTGTTCCACTATAAAAACGGCTAAAAAAGCATTGACGTGCGGCAGTCTGCTTTGGAGCGCATGCTAGACATGATAATGATTATACTGACCCTCCTAGGACTTTCCAAAGGAGATCTCTCAGAAGCTCCTAGGGGTATGTGTGACGAAGGAGAGGCAGTAGTGTTCTTTGTCAACTTTGCAACTCTCTCCTCATGCCAGCTTAGACAAAGCACTGTTAAGTTTTCATTGGACAGTAAATGGTATCCACTACCCTCTGAGTAGATTTCCGACCTGCTCTATCCACTGAGCTTGAAACACTCATCATTCAATTCAAATTTGCCATCGTGAACGCGCGCGCCAAAGAGCACTGACCTCACTTCATTGAAAATATATTTTATGAAACCGATCAGTCGGTCTATCTAAATTTAGCATCAAATTGTAGAATAATGACCTTAATATGCATGCGAACTATTGTATTGATAAAGTTGCCAAAAAGTGTAAAAAAATTTTTTTTTAAATTCCAAAATTTTGTTTCCATAATAACTCTCGAACAGAATAAGCTTGGCAGCTGAAATTTTCAGAGTAGATTTGGGAGATAGATATCACGAAACGGCATTTTGAAAAAAATTGAATTTGTAATTTGTTATGTACAAATTTCAAATTCAAGATGCTGATTCATCATAAAAATCCAATAATATAATTTTGAACTCTAGCAAGCTAATACTTTGGGGGCGTCCATAAATTACGTGAGGTTTTTTTTTTAATTTTCTGACCCTCCCTGCCCCTCTGGTGAGATGTCGTGAGATTTTATTCAACCCCCTCCCCCATCCCCCAATCTCACGTGAGATTTTTCAAAATGTGGGTTTCTTACGTAAACGCGTTGGTTTGACAGTCAGTAGATGTATAACGTCAAAGTATGAATGAAATTATTTTCTTTCCAACGAACTATGTTTTCACAGAATGCTGTACTTGATTATTCTAGCTATGAATTATAATATGATCTGTGTTCTTACATGTCATCTCATTTTCCTATGAGAGATAAATGTCAAATTTATTTCTGGTTCGTTATTCAGCTATCGTAGAATTATGAGGATGCTATGATATTATACTTTTAAGGTGATAATATAATGCCCATGGATAATCCATATGATGATGGAAATACATTCTTTGGTAAGATACATAATTGAATTTTGTTCAGAATATCTCCAGTAAAAACCAAACTGCAATATTGTCTAATTAATATAGCATAATTTTCAGAGTAGATTTGAGGAATGAATGTCTCGGATAAGTTCGTTATTGGGAAGAATCGGTCAGTTTGAATTTAATTTCTTTCATGATGCAGTTCTATGGTAAGAATCCATTTATATCATTCCCAGAGACCAATAATTTCGTTGATATGATTTGTCAAAGTTTGAACAAGAGCGCCAAAGCTCCTGTCCATAGGGGTTGAACCATTTTTTTAATATATTTCTCGATCGTTTCCTGCTCTCACACTAGACAATTCTCCTGTATAGGACACAAAATTCGAATTTACCATGGTAAATTCGAATTAAGAGTGTCCATTACACGCGAATGGACAATAGAACATACGCGCAAAAGCTCCTGACTTCACGTCAGTGCTTAAACAAATTTTTTTTTTCGTACGGGTACGGTTCTTACAAAATTTCACACACGTCTCTATGTCGATATTCTACAAATAGTTACCAAGCTTCAATTCAATCGAGTTTATATTATTTTTGAGTTATCAAGGAAATAATAATCCAGGTGGGCATAACTCCGAAACCGATGGACCGATTATGCCCAAAATCGAACTTGACCCTCCCATTTGGATGCGCAACCTACCTTGAAAATTGTAAGTCCCTATCTCCTATTTCTATTGAAACAATCCTCGTGAAATTTCACAAGAATTTTCGCGTTGGCAATCTACAACTAATTACCATGTTTGAATTGGATCGGTTTTGTATTTTTCGAGTTATTGAGGAAATAACAACCAAATTTCAGATAGATGTAACTCCAAATACGTTTGGTCGATTATGACTATAAACAGATTCCGATGTCGCATTCGGCTGCGACCCTACCCTGAAAATTGCGAATCGCTATCTCTTGCTAGCTGTTCTCAAGTTATCGCTAGATACATAATATTTGTTCCTAATTTTTGCGCGTATGTTCTGGGGAACATCGCGTTATAGTTTTGCCCAAATGTCTGTAACTTTCGAATTTTTTGACGAAATTGGTCTCAAACGATTCAGTTCGACTCCCCAATGAAGAATTCGAGGTCAAATTTGATTCTGTCCGTCCGGCCGTCCGGCCGTCCGTTGCCACGATAATTTGAGAACGAAAAGAGCTAGCGACTTGAAATTTTCAGGGTGGGTTGCGCATCGCAATACGACGGACAAGTTCGTTAATGGGCATAATCGACCCAGTGGTTTCCGAGTAATAATTTTGTTTTCAACCAATATAAATCCGATCGAACTGAAACTTGGTGAGTAGATGAATAATATGAACCTTAGCACGTTTGTGAAATTTTGGGCGAATCGTATGGCTAGAAAATTTTAAAAAAATTATTAAAAAATATTTTTGTTGTCACGATAACCTGAGAACGAAAAGAAATAGCGGCTTGAAAATTTCAGGTTAGGTTGTGCATCTGGATGCGACATTTGAGTTTGTTTATGAGCATAATCGGCCAAACGGTTTTAGAGTTATAGCGATCTGAAATTTTCTGAAATTTTGTGATTTTTTGTTCCTCATTAACTCGAAAAATACTGAACCGATTGAATTCAAACATGGTTATTAGTTGTAGAATGCTAACGCAAAAATGTTTACAAAATTTGGTGAGGATAGCATTCATAGAAAATTTTTAATAAATCATTGAAAATAAAAAAAAAATTCTATATATCAGTAACCATTTGTTTGAAATTGCTGAAATTTTGCAAGAGCGTTCATAACCTAACTCTTTTGCCAAGTTTCAAGTTTTAACACGATCGGTTGAATATTGTTGGAGATTCGAGCATTCTTTTGTGAGTTCAGTAGATGGGTGACCGTTGCCTCGATAACTTTCGAACGAAAGGAGATAGGGACTTGCAATTTTCAGGTTAGGTTGCGTATCCGGAAGGGAGAGTTGAGTTCGTTTTTGGGCATAATCGGTAAAACGGTTTCCGAGTTATATCCACCTGGAATATTATTTGCTTGATAACTCAAAAAATAAATATTCTATTGAATTGAAGCTTGGTAACTAGTAGTAAAAAATCAACATAAAGACGTGTTTAAAATTTTGTAAGAACCGTACCACTAGAAAATTTGAAAAAAATGACGAAAAAAAAATGTTTAAGAACCGCACCCCCAGAAAATTTAAAAAAAATCACGAAAAAAAAATTGGTTCAAGCACTGACGTGAAGTCAGAAGCTTTTGCGCGTATGTTCTATTGTCCATTCTTCTGTATTGGACACCCTTAATCGAATTTAACATGGTTAATTATGTTGTCCATTCTCCTGTATTGGACACTTAATTCGAATTTACCATGGTATCCCCTTTATTAGGGTACAGTGTTCGGTTAGTAGGCCAGTTACTGCCCTGAGCCTACTCCTACTCAGTGGTAGGACTTCTTCAGTTAATGAGGGGCAGGGCTGTCCCATCAATAACTTTATATGCCACTGACCCAAAGTTTCGTTCCAGTGCCGAGTGTGCTGTGGAAGGTTCCATTTTTCAATGACACCTTTCATAATTCAAAGACATTTGGGGTTTTCGCTATAATACGAGCTGTCTTTGGCCTGTGGTTGGTCAGATTTTGATATGAATGGAATAGTCAGAATAATGTATTACGCTAGAATCCGCAATATTAAATATATCAAGCTGTGATCTCGATTATTTTCGAAGAACAAGTCTGCTTATTGCAAATTTTCTTTGAAATCGGCAAGAAACGAAATTCAACAAATAATATATGATTTAAACCCCTTCATTCACATGATGGATTGAAGTATTACAAAGAATCAGATGATATTTAAATTGGTTCTAGCACTGACGTGAAGTAAGGACCTCTTGCGCGTATGTTCTATTGTCCATTCTCCTGTATTGTACACTCTTAATCGAATTTACCACAGTAAACTCGATTAACAGTGTCCAGTACTGGAGAATGGGCAATAGAACATACGCGCAAAAGCTCCTGACGATATGTCGACATTCTACAACTAGTTACCAAGTTTCAATTCGATCGAGTCTATATTTTTTGAGTTATCGAGGATTTAATATTTCAGGTGGGTATAACTCCGGAACCGTTAGACCGATTATGCTCAAAAATGAACTGAACCCTCCCATTCCCAATTGCAAGTTCGTATCTCCCGTTCGTTCGTTATCGAGGCAACGGTCACCCATCCAGCTACTGAAGTCACACAAGACTGCTCGGATCTCCAACAATATAGATCTGATCGTGTTCAAACTGGGAACTTTGTAGTACAGTTAGGTTCTGAAGGCTGTCGCAAAATTTTAAGGATGTCGTACGAATAGCTTCTGATATATGTATAGAATGTATTCCAATGATATTTGGAAAATTTTCTAGAGATACGATCCTCGCGAAAATTTCCAAGAATTTTCGCGCTGGCATTCTTCAACTAATAGCCGTGTTTGAATTGAATTGGTTTTGTATTTTTCGAGTTATTGAGGAAATAATAACCAAAATTTAGATTGACATAACTCCGAAATGGTTTGGCCGATTATGCCTTTAAACAAACTTAAATGTGGCATTCGGATGCACAACCTAACCTGAAAATTTCTAGGCACTATCTCTTTCCGTTCTCAGGTTATCGTGACATAAATAATATTTTTTTATAAATTTTTTTAATTTTTTGAGGAACACGATTCTCGCAAAATTTTACAAACGTCCTTCTACAACTACTCACCAAGTTTCAATTCGATCGGATTAGTATTGGTTGAAAACAGAACTATTACTTGGAAACCATCGGGCCGATTATGCCCATTAACAAACTTCCGTCCGTCGTATTGGGATGCGCCACCTACCCTGAAAATTTCAAGTCGGTATCTCCTTCCGTTCTCAAGTTATCGTGGCAACGGCCAACCAGAAGGACAGAATCAAATTTGACCTCGAATTCTTCATCAGGGAGTCGAACCCAATCGTTAGAGACCATTTTCGTCGAAAACTTCGATATCAACAGACATTTAGGCAAAAAAAATAACGGGATGTTCCTCAGAACATACGCGCAAAAAAGTAGTTGGAGCTTGGAAATTTCTACGTATGCTAAGTAAAACTATGTTACTATGATTTTAAAATACTGCCAATGAGACAATTCTCGAATTTCAGAATAGCACTTATCAACGAAATAATTCTGAAGATGTTCGTTAAGTGTCTGACGAAGGAGTCGGTTTTAGACTCCGAAGCGTTACAAAATAGTTCCATCGGTGTTTTTCTTTCGTCATTGTTTCTTGGGCAACATTGTTTGATTCATTGGTTCTGACAAATATCTTATGTTTCTTACGCAGAAGCAATTCACAAAATAATAATTTTTTATTTAATAGATAATTTCCAGAGTTTCGGAGAGAAAACCCAGAAAGAAACCATTTAATAATTAATATACCTCCCACAGTATTCCTTAATTATTATTTTTCTTGATGTTCTGTGGAATTGACTAGAAATGCAGGAAGCCTAAATTGCTAAATTCACTTCAGTGCTTTTCCACACTTTTTGTCGTGGACATCTCAAATCAACATATTAATCTGTTTCATCTGAATTAGTCTTCTTCGGCCTTTCATCAATTGTCCCAACTGATAAAACTTACTGGTCGATTCTTGGAAGTTGAATTATATCCGAGCGGGCTCCAACAAACACGCATTTGTATATCTGGCAACCCCGCCTGGATGCCACTCTGTACGAAAAATTCATATACAGATGCCACTTCATACCTTTCCTCAATATGAATCCAGAGGGAAGCCACATTGTGCGCCAGCTATATATTCAATATACAAGTGTGCTACTTCCACGCCGCCTAACGGAAACTCCCTGAACCGTGATGTATTGTTTCATTCAAATATCGACTAAAGTGACCTCCAGCTGATTTTAGGTGCAATGAATTACTGAGGGTTCACTACACCATTTGCGATGATTTCTGGCCTGATGCAAAGTGGCATCCATATATCGGATGCCACTTTACCCCGGATGCCACTTCAACCGCGATTTTAACATGGGCGGATGCCAGTTTACGCCGTGACTGTATATATATATATATATATATATATATATATATATATATATATATATATATATATATATATATATATATATATACCCGACAGATATTGTAGGTGGCATTGAATGAATACATAAACAAAATGAATTCAATGAACGCATAAATGCATACCTACATAAAAATTAATTCGAGTTGATTCAGTAGTATACTTGTAGTACAGATTGATAGCCTAAAGATCAACTCCTGCGCCACCTGCCAGGTTAATTTGAGAATATTAATCTTCCGGGAACCCATTTGAGCACAGCCACAAAAATTCATTCAAATCGGTCCAGCCGTGCCTTAGATTGATAAACAGACACCGACTGCAGTTCCACCTAGCTGGTTAATTTGTTGATCTAAACTTTCCGGTAACCCACTTGAACACACACACAAAAATTCATCCAAATCGGTCCAGCCGTTCAGGAGGAGTTCAAGATCAACACACGTACAGTAGAATTTTATTTATAAAGATATACATATATAACGTTGAAAAATTATTGGGAATGCAGCAGTTTAATTAAAATTAATACTCTTTAATCTTCTGGTGAGCTTTCGTTTATTAGATTACAAACTTCATCAGACCCTGTAAATGGAAGAAATGAAAGGTTATATAGAATGTTTTACGTTCTCGATATAGAGTTTCATTTTCGTATGATGTCTATTTTTCGAGCTATGGTGAAAATAAAAACGTTGAGCTGACGCGCCATCAACCCTGAAATTTTCTCGTCGCAATCTTAATTCGTTCTCAAGTTGCAATCTCAATTCGTTCTCAAGTTATCGTGCCAACGGACGGCCGGCCCGACAGAATGAATGTTCCCCAGAACATGCGCGTAAAAACAGAAAATTGAAATTGTTTCACGAAATTCGGTATATGGACCTAAAATAAATTCAGAACAACTTTTTTCAATAACATTTTTTGGTATCATTATCGCACCAAAAAATATTGATACCCTCTTTTCGAAAGAGGAAGACAACGTTTGCGGATGAGCTTTGAATCCAACCTAGTTGTTCCAACAATTTTCAGTTAAAAATCCCAAAGTTATAGACATTGTGGCAAAATATTGACACGACTGTTCATTGAGAACACAATAATATAAATCTTGTATACTCAAACCTAAGATATGACAGCAGAATTGCTAATTAAGATGGAGTATCTGCAGGTAATCACAGCTGATTTTCTTCATTTGACTTTCAGTACAAGTGGTGTGATGAATAAAGCTGGCCGTCCACTAGGTCGGAAACGCGGCGCGGCGCGGCGCGGGGCGGAAATGTAGATCTCCGTCCACTGTGGGGCGGTCGGTCAGGTCGGAAAATTTTTCAGGACAGTTCTCGCTTGGCAGTCGATATATGCGTATCACATGAGGTATGTCTTCTGACGACGAGGACTTGTTCATGTTTGCTGCTGCATTGGAAGCTGAAGAAGAGGAAGCAGTGAGGAGAAAGAGGAAAAGGATATGGGTTCATGAAATTAATACAAAAAGAAAGGAGCTTGGAGAATTTCATCATCTATTTGATGATCTCCTGAGGGACGAAAATAAATACTTCAGGTACTTCAAGATTCGCCAGAAATGTTCTTCAAATTGCTGCAACTTTTGAGGCCAGAGATTGAAAGGCAAAATACTCAATTTCGGGAAGCCATTTCTCCTGAAGAAAGACTGGCGACGTGCCAGGTACCGTAGATATCATATTTCACTAAAATATTGTTTTTACGCGTATGTTCTGGGGAACGTCGCGTTATCATTTTGCCCAAATGTCTGTAACTTTAGAATTTTTTGCCAAAAATGGACTCAAACGATTAGGTTCGCCTCCCTGATGAAGAATCTGGGGTCAAATTTGATTATGTCCGCTGGTCGGCCACCGTTGCCACGATAACTTGAGAACGGAACGAAATATCGAATTGAAATATTTTGGGTAGCTGGCGCGTCCCAATGCGACGGAAAAGTTCATTAATGGGAATAATCGGCCTAATGGTTTCCGAGTACAAATTTTTTGTCAACCATTACCAATCGGATCGAATTGAAACTTGGTGAGTGGTTGTAGAACGTAAACATGGACACTAATGTGCAATTTTGTAAGGTTCGTATCATTAGAAAATTCTAAAAAAATTATTAAATGAGTCGAACCAAATCGTTTAAGACCATTTTCATCGAAATATTCCAAAATTACAGACATTTGGGCAAATTGATAAGCACTCAGTTCCGAGGAACTAGAGCGCCAAAAATATTATTCATCTCACGTTAACTTGAGAACAGAAAAAGATAGCGGCTTGAAATTTTCAGTATATGATGAACATATATGCAAAATTATTATCTATATCATAATAACTTGAGAATAGAAAGAGATACGGAATTGAAATTTTTAGGGAAGGTTTCGCATCCGAATGTGACATTTGAGTTATAGGCATAATCAGACAAACGGTTTTGGAGTTACGCTAATTTGAAAATCAAGACTGTACAATAAACGTCCTATAGAACATGCGTGTAAAAGCTCCTGACTTCACATCAGTGCTTTTTTTTTAATATTTGGTTTTCTCAATTCGCTAAAATTCAAGGTACGTTGAGTGGGTGCATTTCATTATAATGTATGTATCCACAGATTCTGACAATATAATACATACCTAGTTGAAATATTATGAAAAAAAAAAGTGTAAAAATTAAATCATATAATCTATAAAAATTACAGACATTTGGGCAAATTGATTAGCACTCAGTTCCGAGGAACTAGAGCGCCAAAAATACAACATTTGTAACGACGGACTCACAGGTATCGAAACGAAAGTGACCGAGTCATGCCGAGGTCGGAATATTTCCGCTCCGCCCTCCGTCCATTGGGTCGGTGACGCGGAATTCATGAAACCGCGCCGCGCTCAAGAAGTTTGGATAGATCCCGAGCGCGGAGATTTTTCGACTTCTCCGCGCCGCGCCGCGCCGCGCTACCGACCTAGTGGACGGAGCTTAGTGTATTTTGGTTCAAAGTTCTAGCACACATTTCCGCCCCGCGCCGCGCCGCGTTTCCGACCTAGTGGACGGCCAGCTTAATACACTACTATATTTAGTTCCTGCAGACTCGGATCAGGAATCAGGTCATTTTTGTCCTGCTCCGGAGAAATCTTATGAACAGAATGAATGTAATGGAACTAAATCTCCGAAAAGAATCAAATTGGGATTCGTAGACGAGTTTGATTTGAATGATCTTTTGAGCTCCTGTGCCATAGGAAAGGCTTTGATATCATGGTATCATTTGAAAGGAGGATTTGATACTACAAGGCAGGGTTATCTGGTAGATGTTATAACCAGTCATTTTCTGAACAGTAATGTGTGGTGAGTATATTGAAATGCTATGGGACCCAGTGAATGAACGTAATTTATTTCAAGGCACCTGTCAAGTAATGATTACCGCATTATAAGTACCAAAATTATCAATATGTTTCCGTTGAGGTTCTGGAAACATATTACGTCTCACCATGGGCGTAGCCAGGGGGGGGGGGTTCAAACCCCCCCCCCCCCCCGAAATGTTATTTTTTCTCTTAAAAGAAAAAATTTTGCTTCAGAAAGTGACCCTTACACCCCCAAAACCCCCCCGAAATTAATTCCTGGCTACGCCCTTGCGTCGCACCAATAAAGAAGAAAGATTCCCACGAACATAAATCAGGAGTTGCGAAAGGAAAACTTGTTGACAAGTTCAAAAACAAGTGCACTTTCCTTC
Organism: Halyzia sedecimguttata; assembly: GCA_937662695.2. Taxonomy (NCBI): domain Eukaryota; kingdom Metazoa; phylum Arthropoda; class Insecta; order Coleoptera; family Coccinellidae; genus Halyzia; species Halyzia sedecimguttata. Next base: position 4,041,172 of record OW569418.2, on the reverse strand, counting down.
GAGATGCTGGAATTCTGCCTTCTAGGGGTAAAGAAAATTCTACAACGCATGATTCTATTTCCGAAGGTATGTGATGATAGGTGTTTTTTTTTTCATTTGATCTGACAAAGAATATACATCATTATTATTAATTGTCTATCATTCTAAAGAAACTCACCGAAACAAACTTAATGCTTTGGTTACGCGAGGAAATTCTGAATCAAAAATTTTTAGATTCAACTGCAGACTTGACTTGACTAGATGCTGGAATTCTGCCTTCTAGGGGTAAAGAAAATTCTACAACGCATGATTCTATTTCCGAAGGTATGTGATGATAGGTGTTTTTTTTTTTCATTTGATCTGACAAAGAATATACATCATTATTATTAATTGTCTATCATTCTAAAGAAACTCACCGAAACAAACTTAATGCTTTGGTTACGCGAGGAAATTCTGAATCAAAAATTTTTAGATTCAACTGCAGACTTGACTAGCTCTCAGTGGTTACAATACAACATAATATAACTCCTTGGTCAGAGGTGCAAATTCATTGGGAGAAGTCATTCACGGTCCGCCGACAGATGATATTATGTGGACAGAAAACACTGGAAGAAATTTATACGTCACTACCCATTCTTTCAGAAAAAGAAGTTCTTCCATTGGTAAGGTTATATGTTTATATACGACGTATTCATTTTGAAGAAGAAAGCACTTGCATTCTGATCCATATGAAAGAAATATTTGCATTCTAAATCATGATTAAAATATTACTACCCAATCATAATTCGATCAGGCTACGCTAAAAGTTTACAAACACTCGGGAGTTGTCGGTAATTACCGCAGACAGTCGGCTCTCTGTCTCATCGTCTCATCTCGTTCGAATTCATTTTAGGCGGCAAATGGTTATGCCGTTAGCCGTTAATGGTAAATAGAGTCAGAGTGAATACTCAGAGACATTAGAATCTTTCTGTATGTGAATACTGCAGAAGTGTGAATCTAAATTTTGCTTGATTTCATTAACTGTGCATAATGGCAGATCTCCAGAAGAGTGATAAAACCTGTTCAATTTGTGATATGGAATTTGGCACTCTTTATTCGAAGAATAGACATCTGAAGAATATACATAAGGTTGAAACCACTTCGATACCGAAAAAATCTAATATTATTTGTCCACTTTGCACTGAAAAGAAAATATACAGTGGAACGTACAAAAAATTTGAGACACATTTGGAGCTGGAACATAAAAAAAAATTGGAAGTTGAAACACTCAATTTTAACAACCAAGAAAATTATCAACATTGGTTTGAAAGTCAGAAATTGGACATGATATATGCTAATCAACATAGCTCTACATCCAAAGATTGTGTGAAAAAACGACCGGTGTGAATCTAGCAGCCATTTTCTAGCAGCCAAATTCTTTATAGCAGCCAAACGACCAGTGGCGTCGGCAATATTTCCAAATAAATAAATAATTCGTTTTCGTTAGGACATGCGATGTATCGATCGATGGTTACTTTTCATTCAACGCAATGGACCACTCACAGCATATGGACTCCAAATTACACGACATTATACTAATATATACGTATGATAATGAAACCATCCTACAAAGAAGGAAATATTCTCATGAATGCACTTCAAAAATGTTTAGCCAGGCTGATATTTGGCACAGGCACTTCCTATAGGAAAGAGAAAAACCTGTCAAGAGCTGGTTGATTTTCAAGCCGTCTTAGGGGTAGTTCCCCCTTGTCGATTTCCCGAAAAATCCCAAATTGAGCCCCTCAAAAATATTTAGCCAGGCTGATATTGAGTACAGGCACTTCTTACAGGTAAGAGAAGTTCTCCCTTGTCGATTTCCCGAAAAATCTCAAAATGGGCCCCTTAAAAATATTTAGCCAGGCTGATATTAAGCACAGGCACTTCTTACAGGTAAGAGAAAAACCTGTCAAGAGCTGGTTGATTTGCAAGCCGACTAAGGGGTAGTTCACACTTGCCGACTTATCGAAAAATCCCAAAATGAACCCCTCAAAAATATTTAGTCAGGCTGATATTTGGCACAGGCACTTCCTATAGGTAAGAGAAAAACCTGTCAAGAGCTGGTTGATTTGCAAGCCGTCTAAGGGGTAGTTCTTCCTTGTCGATTTCCCGGAAAATCCCAAAATGGGCCCCTTAAAAATATTTAGCCAGGCTGATATTTGACACAGGCACTTCCTATAGGTAAGAGAAAAACCTGTCAAGAGCTGGTTGATTTGCGAGCCGTCTAAGGGGTAGTTCTCCCTTGTCGATTTCCCGAAAAATCCCAAAATGGGCCCCTTAAAAATATTTAGCCAGGCTGATATTAAGCACAGGCACTTCTTACAGGTAAGAGAAAAACATATCAAGAGTTGGTTGATTTGCAGGCCATCTAAGGGGTAGTTCACACTTGCCGACTTATCGAAAAATCCCAAAATGAACCCCTCAAAAATTTTTAGCCAGGCTGATATTTGGCACAGGCACTTCCAATAGGTAAGAGAAAAACCTGTCAAGAGCTGGTTGATTTGCAAGCCGTCTAAGGGGTAGTTCTCCCTTGTCGATTTCCCGAAGAATCCCAAAATGGACCGCTTAAAAATATTTAGACAGGCTGATATTTGGCGCAGGCTTTTCCTATAGGTCAGAGAAAAACCTGTCAAGAGCTGGTTGATTTGCAAGCCGTCTAAGGGGTAGTTCTTTCTTGTCGCTTTCCCGAAGAATCCCTAAATGGACCGCTTAAAAATATTTAGCCAAGCTGATATTTGGCGCAGGCATTTCCTATAGGTAAGAGAAAAACCTATCAAGAGCTGGTTGATTTGCAAGCCGTCTAAGGGGTAGTTCTCCCTTGTCGATTTCCCGAAAAATCCCAAAATGGGCCCCTTAAAAATATTTAGCCAGGCTGATATTTGACACAGGCACTTCCTATAGGTAAGAGAAAAACCTGTCAAGAGCTGGTTGATTTGCAAGCCGTCTAAGGGGTAGTTCTCCCTTGTCGATTTCCCGAAAAATCCCAAAATGGGCCCCTTAAAAATATTTAGCCAGGCTGATATTTGACACAGGCACTTCCTATAGGTAAGAGAAAAACCTGTCAAGAGCTGGTTGATTTGCAAGCCGTCTAAGGGGTAGTTCTCCCTTGTCGATTTCCCGAAGAATCCCAAAATGGACTGCTTAAAAATTTTTAGCCAGGCTGATATTTGGCACAGGCACTTCCCATAGGTAAGAGAAAAACCTGTCAAGAGGTGGTTGATTTGCAAGCCGTCCAAGGGGTAGTTCTCCCTTGTCGATTTCCCGAAGAATCCCAAAATGGACCGCTTAAAAATATTTAGCCAGGCTGATATTTGGCGCAGGCATTTCCTATAGGTAAGAGAAAAACCTGTCAAGAGCTGGTTGATTTGCGAGCCGTCTAAGGGGTAGTTCTCCCTTGTCGATTTCCCGAATTTGGCAACAAAATGTGAGAATTTTCTAAATTCCTTGAAGATTACTGAAGCAGAAAGAGATAAATTGAATGAAGCTACAAAGACACAAAGACTAGTGTTGTGAGTGTGGAAAATGTCTTAAATACTCCTCTGATAAATACTGAAAAATGTCCGAAAATTATCATTACTTCTAAAAACAGTCGACATTTAAGGCTGGTTTATGCTGGCTGGTAACTTTAACTTATTCCCTAACTTAAAAATTGAAACATAGATTTCTAACGCTATGGTTGATACTGAGACTGAATAATCCGTTTACTTATTATTGATAATAATAATTAATAAGTTAACGGATTATTTAGTCTGATTATAAAGCATAACACTAAAAATAAATGTCTATATATATTATATATATATGATTAAGTTAAAGTTACCAGCCAGCATAAACCAGCCTTTAGAGTTTTTTAGTATTTAACGAAATTATCGAAAATGTCTGGATAAATATCATAAATTTCTTTTCTACTTAAACATTTTTTGAAAATTTTCATTTTGTCCGATATTTTTTCTTCTTTTCTACTTGGATCGAAGATGCTTAACGATCTGAGATGCCAATTTTACAGAGATTTTTAAAGAAGTTTATTTTTTTCTACTTGGATCGACGATGCTTCACGATTTGTGATGCCATTATACAGAGTTTTTTCTTAAGCAGTTTATTCTTTTCTACTTGGATCGAAGGTTCTTAACGATCTGTGAACAATTGGAAAATTATACAAAGTTTTTTTTAAACAAGTTTATTTTTATTATTTAACAGTCAAATTAAATCGATTTTTCGAATACTAATTCTTAATTCAGAACCTGGCTTCGGTCCTTTATCTCTGATACTCAATAAAATAACACGATAATAACTCATTCAATGATAAGTTATTTGTTATTTCCAATTGACCATGAAAAATTCCATGAAAAATATCTTAAAATGCCTCAAATTGTCCTGATATTTAAATTAACATGTGACGATTGTCATATTTTCCCGATTTTTCGGCAATGTCCGTAAATACTTAAATACTCAAAATGCTCGACCTTGGGGGAAAGTTTCGGACATTTTTCCAGGACATATATCCTTAACTTAAAAACTCGAGTATTTCACATCACTAGACTATGCGCTCTTTTGAGACGAACGAGAAAAATTAGAGTTACTGCTTCTTTATTTGGTCGAGTTTGTAAGGTGAAAAACGAAAACTCCTACAAAAATATTGTTAACACTATATTAAATGACAACGACATCCACTCACCAGCTATTTCTCATGGGGTACAATTCGAAGAAGTAGCGAAAAATATGTATATTCGGGAGACGCAAATACATGTTGTTCCGATAGGTTTGTTAGTACATACCAAATATCCATTCTTAGGTGCATCTCCTGATGGCTTTGTCGACCATGATGGTGTCATTGAAATTAAATGCCCATTTTCCACCAGAAATGTCAATCCATTTGAACATGAATTCAATTTTCTGAATAAAGAGCAAACGAACTTAGTCCAACACATCCCCATTACTATCAAATTCAAGGAGTATTAGAAATTTCGAATCGTAGTTGGTGTGATTTAGTTATATATACCTTTAAGGGGATAAAAACTATAAGAGTATTCAGATCAATTTCATTCTGGAATTCTATAGTGAATAAACTGAGATATTTTTATTATTTTTACCTTCTGCCTAGCATAATTTCTCCAGAATATACCAATTTACCTATAGAGGACAAAAAATGGACAACATCTAAAACTATCGAATTTTTACCAAATGGATTGATATCTGATATCAACTACTATAAACCTTTGACGAACGCTCGCAATTATGTTGTTTCACTAAACAATTCTCCCAATTTAGCTGTCAGAGAGATTCTCATTGAAGACTTTGATACACTTTATGCAAAACAATGCCTCAGCAGCTTCATTATAGATCATTGTCTCCATTTACTTAATAATGATACATTTCAAATATTTTCATTAGAAATATCTACAATAATTATCAGTAGTGATAATTTTTCCGAATCGTTTATACAAAATGTTTCAATCGAAAAAACAGAAATCATTTTACCCGTAGCTCGACACAACCATTTTATTTTGATAAAATTGAATATGGATGAGAAGAAATTTACATCAATCGATCCATTGGGCGATGAAAACAAAAAACATATATTTTATTTCGAAAGAGTGATGATTTTCAAGCCGTCTTAGGGGTAGTTCTCCCTTGTCGATTTCCCGAAAAATCCCAAATTGAGCCCCTCAAAAATATTTAGCCAGGCTGATATTGAGTACAGGCACTTCTTACAGGTAAGAGAAGTTCTCCCTTGTCGATTTCCCGAAAAATCTCAAAATGGGCCCCTTAAAAATATTTAGCCAGGCTGATATTAAGCACAGGCACTTCTTACAGGTAAGAGAAAAACCTGTCAAGAGCTGGTTGATTTGCAAGCCGATTAAGGGGTAGTTCACACTTGCCGACTTATCGAAAAATCCCAAAATGAACCCCTCAAAAATATTTAGTCAGGCTGATATTTGGCACAGGCACTTCCTATAGGTAAGAGAAAAACCTGTCAAGAGCTGGTTGATTTGCAAGCCGTCTAAGGGGTAGTTCTTCCTCTTCGATTTCCCGGAAAATCCCAAAATGGGCTCCTTAAAAATATTTAGCCAGGCTGATATTTGACACAGGCACTTCCTATAGGTAAGAGAAAAACCTGTCAAGAGCTGGTTGATTTGCGAGCCGTCTAAGGGGTAGTTCTCCCTTGTCGATTTCCCGAAAAATCCCAAAATGGGCCCCTTAAAAATATTTAGCCAGGCTGATATTAAGCACAGGCACTTCTTACAGGTAAGAGAAAAACATATCAAGAGTTGGTTGATTTGCAGGCCATCTAAGGGGTAGTTCACACTTGCCGACTTATCGAAAAATCCCAAAATGAACCCCTCAAAAATTTTTAGCCAGGCTGATATTTGGCACAGGCACTTCCTATAGGTAAGAGAAAAACCTGTCAAGAGCTGGTTGATTTGCAAGCCGTCTAAGGGGTAGTTCTCCCTTGTCGATTTCCCGAAGAATCCCAAAATGGACCGCTTAAAAATATTTAGACAGGCTGATATTTGGCGCAGGCTTTTCCTATAGGTCAGAGAAAAACCTGTCAAGAGCTGGTTGATTTGCAAGCCGTCTAAGGGGTAGTTCTTTCTTGTCGCTTTCCCGAAGAATCCCTAAATGGACCGCTTAAAAATATTTAGCCAGGCTGATATTTGGCGCAGGCATTTCCTATAGGTAAGAGAAAAACCTATCAAGAGCTGGTTGATTTGCAAGCCGTCTAAGGGGTAGTTCTCCCTTGTCGATTTCCCGAAAAATCCCAAAATGGGCCCCTTAAAAATATTTAGCCAGGCTGATATTTGACACAGGCACTTCCTATAGGTAAGAGAAAAACCTGTCAAGAGCTGGTTGATTTGCAAGCCGTCTAAGGGGTAGTTCTCCCTTGTCGATTTCCCGAAAAATCCCAAAATGGGCCCCTTAAAAATATTTAGCCAGGCTGATATTTGACACAGGCACTTCCTATAGGTAAGAGAAAAACCTGTCAAGAGCTGGTTGATTTGCAAGCCGTCTAAGGGGTAGTTCTCCCTTGTCGATTTCCCGAAGAATCCCAAAATGGACTGCTTAAAAATATTTAGCCAGGCTGATATTTGGCACAGGCACTTCCCATAGGTAAGAGAAAAACCTGTCAAGAGGTGGTTGATTTGCAAGCCGTCCAAGGGGTAGTTCTCCCTTGTCGATTTCCCGAAGAATCCCAAAATGGACCGCTTAAAAATATTTAGCCAGGCTGATATTTGGCGCAGGCATTTCCTATAGGTAAGAGAAAAACCTGTCAAGAGCTGGTTGATTTGCGAGCCGTCTAAGGGGTAGTTCTCCCTTGTCGATTTCCCGAATTTGGCAACAAAATGTGAGAATTTTCTAAATTCCTTGAAGATTACTGAAGCAGAAAGAGATAAATTGAATGAAGCTACAAAGACACAAAGACTATGCGCTCTTTGGAGACGAACGAGAAAAATTAGAGTTACTGCTTCTTTATTTGGTCGAGTTTGTAAGGTGAAAAACGAAAACTCCTACAAAAATATTGTTAACACTATATTAAATGACAACGACATCCACTCACCAGCTATTTCTCATGGGGTACAATTCGAAGAAGTAGCGAAAAATATGTATATTCGGGAGACGCAAATACATGTTGCTCCGATAGGTTTGTTAGTACATACCAAATATCCATTCTTAGGTGCATCTCCTGATGGCTTTGTCGACCATGATGGTGTCATTGAAATTAAATGCCCATTTTCCACCAGAAATGTCAATCCATTTGAACATGAATTCAATTTTCTGAATAAAGAGCAAACGAACTTAGTCCAACACATCCCCATTACTATCAAATTCAAGGAGTATTAGAAATTTCGAATCGTAGTTGGTGTGATTTAGTTATATATACCTTTAAGGGGATAAAAAGTATAAGAGTATTCAGATCAATTTCATTCTGGAATTCTATAGTGAATAAACTGAGATATTTTTATTATTTTTACCTTCTGCCTAGCATAATTTCTCCAGAATATACCAATTTACCTATAGAGGACAAAAAATGGACAACATCTAAAACTATCGAATTTTTACCAAATGGATTGATATCTGATATCAACTACTATAAACCTTTGACGAACGCTCGCAATTATGTTGTTTCACTAAACAATTCTCCCAATTTAGCTGTCAGAGAGATTCTCATTGAAGACTTTGATACACTTTCTGCAAAACAATGCTTCAGCAGCTTCATTATAGATCATTGTCTCCATTTACTTAATAATGATACATTTCAAATATTTTCATTAGAAATATCTACAATAATTATCAGTAGTGATAATTTTTCCGAATCGTTTATACAAAATGTTTCAATCGAAAAAACAGAAATCATTTTACCCGTAGCTCGACACAACCATTTTATTTTGATAAAATTGAATATGGATGAGAAGAAATTTACATCAATCGATCCATTGGGCGATGAAAACAAAAAACATATATTTTATTTCGAAAGAGTGATGAATTTCTTGAAAAGAAAAGCCATAGATTGTAAGCAATGGACTAAGGAATTCTTGGCCCACGTTATTCAAAAAGATTCTTACAACTGTGGCGTATATGTTATATATTTCTTTTACAAATTACTTGGGAATGAACATCTTCTGGGACCCGTAAATATTGATGATTACAGAGACTCTCTTAAATGGTTACTTCTGAGAAGAAGTGCACCAATAATTTTTTTTTGCATTTACTGTGCACGCCCTAGATGCGAAGACGATTTCGCTTGTAGGTTGTGTCACCGCTCATGTCATCGAAAATGTATTTTGACGGCAGATGAAGTCAAACGAGGATATACCTCCACACAGAAGTTGAAAAACGGTATTTGTGACCTCTGCAGAGTATACTGAAGATCTAAAAAACCTTCTTTGTCAGTGGACGAGTATAGAATTGAATTAATTGAGATATTTCGGTTGAGTCACTGTGACAATAAATACAGCAGTGCACGATCACCTTAATAAGGTTGTCTAATGACGGGTTTTTGTCTAAGTGAAATAGGAAAACTGAAAATATTTTACTGACTGAGTCAACAACTCTATTAATAACTAATATTTTTTTTTAGGGATTTCTGACTCGTTAACAATTCTATTAAACATATTTTTACTAGGTATTTCTGATTTCAAGTACGGATATTTGCCTAGTTTATAATATATAGTATATATAAATAATGTTTGAGCCTTCATTCCATTTCTTCATTGCACAAAATGCCTCATTATAATTTGAGTATATTGTACTTGTATTTATTTGTATTAGAATTATGTTGTTATATTATGAGATACGAGCAGGTATATATTTTTTTGATCCATTCATTCCTCAGATATTTTATTTTTTTATAGGCAATAACTAAAGCAGCTTTATTATGTGAATCTATAATTTTGAATATTTTTTTTAGCTAGAGTTAACATTTAAAATATTTCTTATGTCATATTACAGTAAATTTTGAATGATCCGAGAAAAATGTTACATTTAACTCATCATATGTTCATTTATTAAAGAGTCGTTTATCAATTATATTATATTTGATTTCCAACCAAATGTGTGTATTCTTCTATTCCTTGTACATCATGTCTGTTCACGAAGCTCGTGATAATTTAGTGCCTGATGAAGAAGTGTCTGTGCTAAATATCAGCCTGGCTAAATATTTTTAAGCGGTCCATTTTGGGATTTTTCGGGAAATCGACAAGGGAGAACTACCCCTTAGACGGCTTGCAAATCAACCAGCTCTCGACAGGTTTTTTTCTTACCTATAGGAAGTGCCTGTATCAAATATCAGCCTGGCTAAATATTTTTGAGGGGTTCATTTTGGGATTTTTCGAGAAGTCGGCAAGTGTGAAGTACCCCTTAGACGGCCTGCAAATCAACCAACTCTTGATATGTTTTTCTCTTACCTGTAAGAAGTGCCTGTGCTTAATATCAGCCTGGCTAAATATTTTTAAGGGGTCCATTTTGGGATTTTTCGGGAAATCGACAAGTGAGAACTACCCCTTAGACGGCTTGCAAATCAACCAGCTCTTGACAGGTTTTTCTCTTACCTATAGGAAGTACCTGTGTCGAATATCAGCCTGGCTAAATATTTTTAAGGGGCCCATTTTGGGATTTTTCGGGAAATCGACAAGGGAGAACTATCCCTTAGACGGCTTGCAAATTAACCAGCTCTTGACAGGTTTTTCTCTCAACTATAGGAAGTGCCTGTGCCAAATATCAGCCTGGCTAAATATTTTTAACGGGTCCATTTTGGAATTTTTCGGGAAATCGACAAGGAAGAACTACCCCTTAGACGGCTTGCAAATCTACCTGCTCTTGACAGGTGTTTCTTTCAACTATAGGAAGTGCCTGTGCCAAATACCAGTCTGGCTAAATATTTTTAAGGGGTCCATTTTGGGATTTTTCGGGAAATCGACAAGTGAGAACTACCCCTTAGACGGCTTGCAAATCAACCAGTTCTTGACAGGTTTTTCTCTTACCTATAGGAAGTACCTGTGTCGAATATCAGCCTGGCTAAATATTTTTAAGGGGCCCATTTTGGGATTTTTCGGGAAATCGACAAGGGAGAACTACCCCTTAGACGGCTTGCAAATCAACCAGCTCTTGACAGGTTTTTCTCTTACCTATAGGAAGTGCCTGTGCCAAATATCAGCCTGGCTAAATATTTTTAAGGGGTCCATTTTGGGATTTTTCGGGAAATCGACAAGGGAGAACTACCCCTTAGACGGCCTGCAAATCAACCAACTCTTGATATGTTTTTCTCTTTCTTGTAAGAAGTGCCTGTGCTTAATATCAGCCTGGCTAAATATCTTTAAGCGGCCCATTTTGGGATTTTTCGGGAAATCGACAAGGGAGAACTACCCCTTAGACGGCTTGCAAATCAACCAGCTCTTGACAGGTTTTTCTCTTACCTATAGGAAGTGCCTGTGCCAAATATCAGCCCGGCTAAACATTTTTGAATTGCATTCATGAGAATATTTCCTTCTTTGTAGGATATGGTTTCATTATCATACGTATATATTAGTATAATGTCGTGTAATTTGGAGTCCATATGCTGTGAGTGGTCCATTGCGTTGAATGAAAAGTACCCATCGATCGATACATCGCATGTCCTAACGAAAACGAATTATTTATTTATTTGGAAATATTGCCGACGCCACTGGTCGTTTGGCTGCTATAAAGAATTTGGCTGCTAGAAAATGGCTGCTAGATTCACACCGGTGAAAAAACGTTATATTTGCAACCGAAGTAATACAAAAGGTAATATCAAGTGTTTTGAATTTCAAGAGAATTATATAATGTATGTATGTTTGTGTTGCCATAGGCTTTGAGAGCACCGCATGCCAGCGAGTAGAAAAAACTGGTGGTTCTATAAAGATTTATGGAGTATGTCCATCTCGTATTGAGTCCACAATTTTTCATACAGGTAAAATATCTGTCGATTTGTAATTCTTTAATTATAGTCAAAATTTAAATTATTATTGTAGGGCAGACTGTTGTGAGATTTTGGAAGACACATGTAGGTCATGAGATAGTCCTGAGAAATCAACATTTGTCAAAAAGAGATAAAGAGGATATAGTTCAAAAACTGTCAAATGGTGTTACGGTAGACAGGATTATTAACGATGCTAGGAAAATAGAATCCGAGAAATTGGAACGGATTAATTTGCTGAACAGGAAGGATATATCTTATTTAATGCGAAAACACAACATCATGAAGAAAAAACATGAAAATTCCATGATTGCGGTGAACCTAAAGGTAAAAGAATGGAATGAGAATGGAAAAAACTATTGCTTTTTTTTCAAACAAGAAGGTAAGCTATCAGTAATAATCCTTCAATATATGTTTTTATATTCACATAACTGTTTTTATTTCTTGGCCCTTATATATCATTTGAAAGATTTAAGAATTGATGTGTAACTATATATGGCAATGTTGCAGGTGAAAATCATTTGGTATTGAATCCTAAAGACTTCTGTTTAGGATTCATGAATAACGAAATGGAAAAGAAATTGAACGATTTCCCAAAAATTATATGCATGGATGGGACACACTGCACCAACCAGAAGGGAATGGATCTAACAATTATGTTAGTGAAAAGATGAGCAGAACATGGGATTTCCTGTGGCATTTTTTCTGAGCAATAGGTTGGATCAGATAGTGCAGGAAGTATTTATCAATGCACTTAAGCAAAAAGTGAAGAAGAATATCCAGCCTGACTATTTTATGAGTGATGATGATCCCAAATATTACAACGCATGGGTCAAAATTATGGAAACGAAACCAAGAAGACTCTTATGTACCTGGCATGTTATGAAAAACTGGGTAATTCAAGGAAGGTCCAAAGTAAGGATTATATTACAAAAAGGGTAATACCTTTGAATGACAAATTTTATTCTTTAGATACGAAATGAGCAGATAAAAAAATCGATGAAAGTGGATATGAAGAAAATTTTCAATGAAACTAACATTTAGGAATTTGAGAAAAAAAGTCTGAACTACTTTGAAAAACTCCAGACTTCAGAAGAACATGCATTCTTGAATTATCTGAAAAAGTATAATTATATTAATTCCATCAATTATTATATAAAGCAAAGATCGTATTTTGTGTAATATTTTTATATCAATAGATACAATTATTTTCCAGATTTTATTATCAAAGTATGGAGAGAAAAGCGATGTGGGCGCATTGCTACAGGTTGAATGCAGGCATCAACACTAATATGGCCTTGGAAAGTTTGAATAATATCCTCAAAACTAATCAACTGAAAAGGAAAACAAATATAACCATTGATCGCCTCCTGGATGAATTAGAGATATTAGTAGATGGAAAAATGTGGCAAAGGATTTTGAAGGTTTCAACTTGTTCTATATAACTAAATTTATTGATACTATTTAAATATAAAAATATTTTATCTTTGTAGATGGAAAGGCCGCATTCCAACAACTATCATGACAGAATTGTGATAAAGGCTCATAAGCTTGCAGAAGCTTTGACCAAGAAGAATGATATAGAAATCCTAGAGGTAGGTTTTGGTGAATTCTTGGTGAAATCTACAGAAGGCAAAAAGTTCTATAAAGTCAATATCAATGAATTATGCGAAATACAATGTAGAACATCATATTGTAGGACATGCAAGGTATGTATTCATCGTTACAGTTGTGAATGTCCTGAATATGCCATAAGGAATAACTTGTGTAAACATATTCATTTGGTATGTTTATATGAGCAAAGGTCGGGAAGCGAATCTGTTTTAGGTGAGGTGGCCATTAAGCTCTCTGAAGAAAAACCATCGGAAATAGCAGCTGCCAATGGTAGGGAAATTGAAGACTTTGTTATGGAAAGAAGGTCTGATAACTCAAATGGAAATACTTTGAGCTTAGAATCAACAAGAGAAGCCAAACATGAAGCAGTTACTAACTATTTGAGATCTCTGAATGATGACGAATTTGATAGGTAATTTTTTATTACAATTTGTGTATCCTGCTTCTACTTCTATAGTTATTTCTCTAAGGTGTGTAGCCAAAATAATGGTGAAGGGGCAAGTTGGTAATGCTTGTAAAAGAAAAATGGCGAAACAGGAATTCTTTCCCTCAAAGAAAAGAAATTAGATGACGCTTAATTCTTATAATATCTAGTATTTATATATTATTGTTTTAATATTTTTATACTTACATTATATTATTATTATATTGGTGTGGATTGCTGGTGTAGGTAGAATGGTGATGTTTATAACTTTTTGTATTGTTTGAAAAAAAGAACATCTATAAGTTTCTTTGGAGTTTCTTCTTATAGGTTGTAATCCTAACTCCGGATAGAAAAGATTTATTAAAAATTTTGGTTATTTTTTTCTCTCATTAATGACTATTTGATTTGCTGAAAATTATTCAGATATTGTATATATTATGTTTTCATTGGTGTGGTATACAAGTGTAGTTGTTGAACTGGGTAGATAGTTGTTGCATGTATAAATCTTTTTGTATTGGTTGAAAAAAAACACTTATAAGTTTCTTCGGAGTTTCTTCTTATAGGTTGTAATCGAAACTCCAGGAAATATATATTAAAATTTTTCAGTAGTATTGGTTTCTCTCATTTATTAGTTATTTTAATTTGCTGACGATCTTACTGACAGATTCTATATAATTTTTTTTTTAAACTTACAAGGTGTATGGCCGTATCATCTAATTATTTGAGAGTTCATGGGTACTCGGCTATCCTATGCCCTATTAGCCTAGTACCTATTTTTATTATTATATAACATATAATCAGTATAGGTAAGGTTATAGAATAGTACCTTTGAGTATAAATCTGTTTTAATACTCAATGGCAGTATTCAAAATATTAGTGAACATTCTTAGATACTATTATTCTGTCTTCTAATTATTTTATATGATCTTGTTCATTGCAGTTAACAGCAGAATAAACATTTCAATATTGTTTCATTTCCAATTATTCAAGTGATTATGAAGATTGATTGAATTAATTTAACTGTTGTTTTTTTATGGTTTAATTTTTAAACAATTGCTACTAGAATTATCGGAATTCATTGATATTGATTCGAATTTGAGAAAATTAGTTTTGTGGAAATCATTCTTAAAAAAAATCGGTTTTAAAATAATATTGTCAGCTGTAAAAATATATCAGGAATATTTATTAATGTATATTACTCTGGAAGTTTGGAACCATCAATAGCATGTTTGTGGAGTCCATTAATTTCTATCTTGAAATATGGAAGTTTATTTTTCAATTGACACGATATAGTCAAAATATGTTCCGAAATTAACGGACGGATATTCAGTTGAATACCGAGAAACGTTTAAATACTTTAAATCTATTCACTGAAGTCTACATACTTGCCGCGAAAAATCCATCAATACGAGACGACAGAGAGCCGACTGTCTGCGGTAATTACCGACAACTCCCGAGTGTTTGTAAACTTTTAGCGTAGCCTAATTCGATCATATAGATAATTACTACGATCTATTTAGATGTAAGACTTCAACGAAGTATTGGACCTCTATTAATTGGGTTTATATATTTTGATTTTAATTTTAGACACCACTATTTTATAAGAACCTATATATGACCTCTAATAATCGCACTGTTCTGTTGTCATCAGATTGCTAAGGACTTCGAAAAAATATTTTCTTGTCGGTCAGGAATATATGACAAATTTAAAGCAGTATCATCGAAATGTCTAGAGCAAGGCTGGAGACAATCATAGCAGATTGTCCATTTATTCCTGATATTTGAGTAGGTAGTGGATTACGAACAAATTATTTTAATAGTTCAAAATATATTAATAAAATACTATCCTCTTTTCATAATTTGACATTTAATAGACACTAACACATTCTTTTCTGTATTTTGAACCTTAACTCGAGAAAAAATGATTGATACACAAATGTAGATCCATATTCCAGTATTTTTTTGCTAGCAACATTATGAAAATACTGTATATAGGAACATGTCTCACTACTTAAGGAAGTAAAAGCTAATATTAACCTTAGTGGTCAACGAACAGTAATTTCTTTTGATGATTCCATTATGTTCTTCTTTCCTATTGCCTCGATAAACTACATCAAAACAGTCTTGTATATATTCACAAATTCAAGAATCGAATACTTGCTTTCCAAGAGAAAATATACGAATTGACAATCTCTAATAGCTAGAAAAGATGACATTTATGAATAGTCACACAGACAGATTCTGTGTTCACATTCTGTGAATACATAGAACGTACGATGTATTATTGAAACTTTGGAACATCATATCTCCGAAAGTATTAGCTTGTTGAAAATGATAACAATGGATTCTTATGATGAAACTGCATCTTAAAAAAAATTTAATGCAAAAGTTGTATTGTAGATTTTTTTACTCGTTACTCCGAAACTATTAAACCGATTATGCCCAATAACGAACTCAACCGAGATATTTATACCTCAAACCTACTCTGAAAATTTCAACTGTCTAGCTCATTCCGTTCGAGAGTTATCGTGTTAACGGCCGGCCAGACAGAATCTATTTCGACCACGGATTCTTGATCAGTGAGTCAAATCAAATCGTTCAAGACCATTTTCAGCCAAAAATTCGAAAATTAGAGACATTTGGCCAAATTGATAAGCACTCTGTTCCAAGGAGCAAGAGCGCCAAAAATAACCGTGAGGTATTATATTATATTATATGAGTCAACATGGTTCTTCAACACTAATAATCATATAGAAGTGAATAAAACAATCCTTAGCCTTTTCAGGAACAAAAAATCACTTTTTTCACACTTATCCAGAAACCTCAAAAATGGAGATAGCCGCCTTTGATTCTAGACCCCTCATATTTCGGTAATTCCCAAGAAGAAAAGTAAACAAGTGCAGTTTTTAATTATTGTCAAAAATCAAGTAACCAAAACAACAAAATCGAAATGGATAAAAGTCACTTTCAATTCTGCAGGGATAAATAGAAATATGTATATTCTCCACTGTTTCAATTAGACATGCAGCAACTTCAACTGCAAGGAGGAAAAATGTATTGTGAAATGTAACCAGCCAAGCAGCTGTTTGGGCAAACAAATCTAAAACTTTTGCAAATTATTATATTCCACCTTTGATAAAAGGTCCCGATAATCTCATGAAATCCGTCTTCAGTAACAATTAGAATGTTACAACATTATTAGTATCTTACATTTTCGTTCATTTATGCAGGAATCATTTATTGAACTTATTTCATCAAAATAGAGAATACCGCAATATCTTAACTTTGAACATCCTACCTAGTTAACAGTGATCTTGAAGGCGAGGCGCCGTTGTATAATTGATCGATCAAACGAACTTGTGAAGTTCGATCGAAATTATACTAGGCGCCTCGACGAAGAGATCACTGTTAACTAGGTAGGATGTATAAAGTTATATGAAAAATATTTTGATAACGCTTTTTGTTATGTTTTTATTTTTATTAAATTTAAATAGCATATTTTATAATTTAGTTCTGCATTTTTTCCCGATAAAATCATAAGATTCTTCACTTTCTGGCCTCAATAGGCTCTGTCTGTGGCCACAACTGGTGAAATTGACTTTAACCAGTACCGTCATTTGGGGTGACTTTGCCTTACGGGGTGACATTGCCCATTTATGCCTGAAAAGTTGCGGCAGATAACCTCGAGCACTCTTGAAGCGAAGTGCGCTGTCTGTTGCGTCGAAATTATTGGTGGGAATATACTGCTTCCCTAACGGCGCTCGAACCGATTGTTTTCACCTCGCACGTGTTCGTCGTAGTGCTGTGAGATTGAACAAGTCATTTCCAAGAAATTTATTTATTTCAAACTTTCGCCTGTCTACCATTGTAAACTACGATATATTTAGGTGAGTATCTAACAAATGTACAATTTATTATTGAGGAAAACTGTGGTATATAATGAATGCCAAGAATTTGCTTTTCGAGCTTAGAAGTGGGGTGGGCAAAGTCATCCCGACAAATGTTAGTCAAATTGGGGGGATTTTGCCAACTACATTCTAACTTTGCCCACCAGCAGGTGGCTTTACCCTCCATCTTTTTAACATTAATGTGTTATTACAATTGTTTCAGAAACATGCCTAGGACTTACCGAAGGAAAGTAGGGGCCCGCCAGTACAGGAATTATTCCGAACAAGTTCTGTCTCAGGCAATTGTAGACGTTCTGAATTGTAAATTATCAGTGAGACAGGCCGCAACTCAATACAAAATACCCAGAAAAACTCTAGAAAACAAGATTGCACAGAAACATAATAAAAAACCCGGTGGACAAACGGTATTTTCTGTACCCGAAGAAAAAGTAATTTTACAACATATATTAACATGTGCCGATTGGGGTAGGCCACTAGATTCCCTTGATATAAGGCTTATTGTAAAGGACTACCTTTCGACCCTTGGGCGGACTGTAGAACAATTTAACGATAACCTCCCTGGAGATATGTGGTACAGGAATTTCCTAAAAAGACATCGGGACGAACTCTCTGTGAGAAAATGCCAGAATGTAAAGAGAGCTCTAGCAGCAGTTGGAACTGAGCAAATAATATCATACTTTGACCATCTAGAGAGGTATTTAGAAAATGTTCCAGGTCAGAATATAATTAATTTTGATGAAACTAACTTCTCAGATGATCCGGGGACAAAAAAAATGGTTTTCAGAAGAGGGGTGAAATATCCCGAACGCAATATCAACTCTACTAAAGGCTGCATATCTGTAATGTTTACAGTTACTGCTGTTGGAGAAGTTTTACCTTGTTATGTCGTATACAAGGCGGAACATTTGTGGAGAACGTGGGTTGAAGGAGGACCAAGTCACACAAGGTACGGAAGAACAACCTCCGGATGGTTTGAAGGACCAAATTTTGAGGAATGGTTCCTACAATTAATTGTTCCATGGGCAAAAAAACAGGAAGGTTCGAAATGTATTATTGGGGATAACCTATCCTCACATCTAAGCATGAACGTCATACAGCGGTGTGAAGAATTAGATATCAAATTCGTATTTCTACCTGCAAATGCAACGCATCTTTGCCAGCCCTTAGATGTAGCCTGTTTCGCTCCTATCAAAAAAGTTTGGAGAAACATTTTGACAGATTATAAAATGAAACATCCTAACAGTGTGAGCTTGGACAAGTCAGTTTTACCAAGACTATTAAAAAGACTACTTGACGAGATTAACCCAAGAATTACAGAGAGTATCAAATCTGGCTTCAAGACGTGTGGTATTGTTCCAGTGAACCGAAAT
The DNA here is from genome assembly GCA_937662695.2 of Halyzia sedecimguttata. Taxonomy (NCBI): domain Eukaryota; kingdom Metazoa; phylum Arthropoda; class Insecta; order Coleoptera; family Coccinellidae; genus Halyzia; species Halyzia sedecimguttata. The sequence continues at coordinate 4,022,407 of OW569418.2, read as the reverse complement.
GAGGTGCTGAAAAAGATACCGAATTTGCCCCTTCCTTCTCACGATGATGCTCCAGCAATAGTGAGTGACACGCTTCTCAGTTATCTGAAAGCCTGCAGAAAAGGGGACAATGAAACACCTATCAAAGGCCGCAAAAAAAAATTCCATTCCTGCAGGAAAATCTGTGTCCCTTATTGATTTGCAGCATTCTGGCAGCAACCAAGGCAACGTACATAACAATACAGAAAATTCTGATCCTACAGTTGGTTGCAGTAAAGACGAACCTAATTCTGCGTCTAAAAGTGGCAAAAGATGTAGAAGAAAATTGCAAAACCACTCTGACGACAGCAGCGACTCGGACGATGAAGCCATGTCCTTACTCAACAGTTCAGATGGTGCAGAAAGTTTATCTGGTTTCGAAATAAATTTGCAGGTGGATGCGGAACAACTCAAAAAAGACGACTTCATCATTGTAAAATTTCCAACGGACAAGAAAACATTTTACAGGCACTATGTCGCCAAAATTTTAGACACTTATGAAAGTAACCAGGAATTTTCAGTTAGTTGCCTTCGAACAAATGACAAAAAAGTTTTCGTCTTTCCTAACGAACCTGACATCTCGGATGTCATTTTGGAACAGATTGTTGGTGTTCTTCCTGCACCTGTAAGTTGTCGCAGTGGAAGAATTGTCTTTGGAGTTGACTTCCACAATTATCAAATGTGAATTAAACGAGAAATTACTGTTCATTGTGTTTTCTTTTTTTATAATCAGAATGTAGTTCCCATTTAGTTACGAGAAAGTAATTTTCATTATGTGAAGAGCCTAGAAGCCAAGGGGTACAAGTGACCTTTTTGAAATAATGGAGTTAAAAGCAGAAATGCGTACCTCAATACATTAAAATGTTTGTGGCCAAGAGAGATAACTATCAGTGCATCACGTACTGCGATCTAGCGGCGAGAGGAAAAAGTACTTTCTGGAATACCAGTTTATCATAGAGGCCAAGGGATACATATCACTTGTACCTCTTGGCTTCTAAGTGACAGCTGATATCTTGTTTTGTAATGTCAGAAGATAGTATCCCTAGCCTTTTTGGTGGTAAGTTAAATATTTTATTATTTTCTAGAACTCTTAATAACTTTATTTCAATTTGATTTTAATCGTGATTTGTCTAATTTAGCGCTCTTTATAAAGCAAATCTGTAGAAATGTTTAAGGTTAGGTCTCTTATTGTACCCCAAATTTTAATGTAAGGCCTACTATTTTTGGTTTAACTACTTTATTTTATATTCAGATAACACCGATGATGATGCTGACTACAATCCAGGTGAAGATGACGACGGTTTAAATGACAGTTTCCAAGAAGTTAGGTTTCGGTGAATTAAATTTGCACAAATAATATTTCATTGTGTATCAGATAATGAAGTAATGTCATGTTACGGCAAAAAATAATAACATTACTTACAGTGTGATTCGCGGATAAATACTAAAAATTGGTTCAAGCACTGACGTGAAGTCAGGAGCTTTTGCGCGTATGTTCTATTGTCCAATACAGGAGAATGGACAACATAATTTACCATGGTAAATTCAATTAAAAGTGTCCAATACAGGAGAATGGACAATAGAACATACGCGCAAAATCTCCTGACTTCACGTCAGTGCTTGAACCAATTTTTTTTTATAGTCATAGCCTACGCATAACAACCACTTCCTTATTGCGGAACATATTTAAATGCACCTTGAATCGAGCATTTATGGTTTATTTCGTTCACTCCCTGATTTATCGCTCACTCTCGAATTTCAAAACGAGAATATCTTGAAACTTGCTTATTGCAGATACGTCCCTTTGTCATTTCAACGATATGAGAACCACCACCAATTTGTTTGAATAGAAACACTAGATTTTCTTCTTGGCTATTCCACTTTTGAACTTTAAAAATTTTAGTGTTCATGTCATCTTGGTTGCCTCTTATCAATATTAAATTTTCTCATGAGATATACTTAATCTTCACAAATATTCAATCGACTAAGTTCCATATACCTTGTTTTGAATTCTATCTGCAGTAACTCCAAGAGTAACTCATGCATTCTATTTGTCGAAAAGCATTACTTTTTTGCTCTACGTCAACTGGACCTTAATTCATTCCAACCTGAAAGAAAATATTAGGACTTGGATTTCTCTGAGTAAAGTAATTCATTCAATTCACTTCTATTACTTACTGCTGATTTTTAGCCAGCAATCCTGAAGGACATATACCAGATATCTTCTTTCTGAACAACTTTTCCACAGTTCTCCATAATTTGGAATTTCTTTCACATACGTAAACAATATTTCTAGATTCCTCCAATCTTCAAATACAAGGTAATCTCGATTATTTTCAACGGAAGGAATACTCGTTCGTACTTCGTGGATTGAGAATATTTTGTTTACGTTTTGTATTTGTGTTATGTGTTTTGATCAGATGTTGAGGTTAAAATGGGGCGCATGCGATGTAGGGCTATCATCTCCCATAGATTTGTGATGAAATAACACAATTTTCCCATAACATACGCGTAAAAGATATGTCATCATGACATTCATATTTTTATTTTTGACGGTTCTCGCAAAAATACGACCATAGACAACATATCATACGACGATTCGCATCCAGCTACCGAATTCACAAAAGGCTGCTCGGTTCTCCAACAATATAGATCGGATCGTGTTCAAACTTGGAATTCTGCAGTAGACTTAGGTTCTGAAGGCTCTTCCAAAATTTCAGCCATGCCGGACGAATAGTTTATGATATATAGAATTTTTTTCAATTATTTTTAATTATTTTTTTTTTAATTTTCTAGTTATACCATCCTCACGAAATTCTGCAAGAATTTTCGCGTTGGCATTCTACAACTAATAACCATGCTTGAATTCAATCGGTTTTGTATTCTTCGAGTTAATGAGGAACAAAAAACAACCATATTTCAGAAAATTTCAGATGGCTATAACTCTAAAACCTTTTGGACGATTATGCTCATAAACGAACTCAAATGTCGCATTCAGATTCACAACCAAACCTCAAATTTTCAAGCCGCTATCTCTTTCCGTTCTCAGGTTATCGTGACAACAAAAATATTTTTCAATAATTTTTTAATAATTTTCTAGCTATACGATTCTCACAAAATTTCACGAACGTGCTTAGGTCTATATTCTACAACTATTCAGTTCAGTACAGTACAGATGTGTCTGGTTGACAGTAGATTGTTATTTTGCGCTCCTAATAATTGTTGATTTTAGTTGGTTTCGAAGTTAAGACAAGTTCTTATTTGGTGTTTACCTGATTTAGCATATATCTCTGATGCATGATAGCTGATTACGCATTCAATGTTTGGTAGAGGTGCGCAATAATTGTCGTTAATAATTTGATTGCTGGATCCGAGCGTGGCAAGAAATTGTTGTTTTGTGTACTTATCATCACCATCTGGTTCGTCTTGAGCGTTCGGTTTGGAGATTGCTAAGGGGTGCCATACATGTGAAGATTTGGCAGCTAAAGAAGAATGTCGGGTATTTGCAAGTTGTGCCGGGAGAAACTGGGTAGACAGGGGTATAGATTACAATGTTCCGATTGTGAGTTGTGGTTTCATAGAAGATGTACGTCTGTAGATGATGCTCTTTTGGACAAACTCAAGAGTGGAGCGGCTGTTTGGTCTTGTGATGATTGCAGTCACCTGTCGGCAGTTGATGAGGCTGTGATTTCCAAAAAGTCACCTACGAAGGTAACCTTGGAGGATATAATGTGTAAGTTGACTACTATGGAGAGTCAGTATTTCAATCTGTTGGAGAAGTTTGAGAGCATTAACGAGCAAAATAAGATTCTTAGATCGGAGCTGTCTGCCGTTAAAATGGAATTGGAAACGATCAAAAAAAGTTCAGACGGAAGTCATGGAGTTATCTTTTCAGAAATAAATGATAGGATGTCAAGAGCTAATAACGTGATGGTGTTTAATTTGGAAGAGTCACATAGTCAGGATGTAAAGGTGAGAATTGAACATGACTTTGGCAGAGTGGTGGATTTATTACGTCCCGCTAAACTATTATCGGATGAGATTGTAAAGGTCGTTCGATTGGGAAAGAAAGGAACCCACAATCGTCCTACGAAGGTTGTATTTTCATCTGCCTCAATTGCGAGCAAGGTACTTAGAGCCATTCCTGTTTTACTTCGAGATAATCCTAAGAAAATATCCATGCATTCGGATCAGACCTTTATGCAACGTAACCAATTGGCTTCTGTTCGTGAGGAATTAACTAGGCGCAATAATTCTGGAGAGTCTAATATATCTATAAAATACATCAGTGGAGCGCCTACAATTATTCAAAATAGAGAAAAAAACTAGTTTCCCCCCCTTTAGTAGACTGCTCAAACAATTTGCTCGTATACTATCAGAATGTAGGAGGTTTGAGAACAAAACTAGCTAATGTATATCAAGCTGTGGAACAATGCTGTTATGATGTCATTGTCTTTACTGAGACCTGGCTGGATGCGGATATATTGGATTGTGAAATTTGCCCGCCATCGTTCAATATTTTTAGAAAGGACAGAAATAGTAAAACCAGTGCCAAATCTAGAGGGGGTGGTGTTGCAATTTTCGTGAGGACTACATTATGTGCAAACTTGATTGATCACAGTATTGATGGTGTGGAACATTTGTTTGTGTCATTGAAGGGTCACTGTTGCACTCTCGTTGGAGGTGTCTACATTCCGCCGAACTCAAATGAGGAAAGGTATGCGGCGCATGGTATGCTGTTGGAAGAGCTGTCATTGAGGTTTCCTGACTCGAGAATGTTCATTTGTGGAGATTATAATGTGCCCAATGCTGTTTGGTTTAACGACCAGTTTTTGCTTCCGGGGACGTGTGTTACTGGATCAGGACTAGGAAATTCGCTTGATTTTGCTAACTTAAAGCAGGTATGTAAAATTCCAAATACCCGTGGCACATTCTTGGACCTGATATTTTCGAATGAGCTAACGACCTCGGTGAGGGAGGCAACTGATCCATTACATGTGAATAGTATCCACCACAATGCATTGGAGTTCTCTATTGATCGGATAGTTCCGGTCGGTACTGGTCTGGACTATTGTGAGGACCACTTCGATTTCTTAAAGGGAGACTATGTGAGAATGAACGAGTTTTTGGCATCTATTGACTGGCGTTTTGATGACGAGAGAATTGACGTATCCGTATCTAAATTTTACGATACTTTATATTATGCTATGAATTATTATATCCCTAAGAAAACAAAAAATCGGTCCACCTATCCTCCTTGGTTTAACCGCAGTCTCATCAAGCTTATGGGCCGGAAGAAGAGAGCTCATAGAAAGTATCTAAGAACTAATCATAATGGTGATTACTTAGAATTCAATGAACTACGCAGAAATTGTAAGATGTTAAGTGACAATCTAAGGCGAGATTATTTATTAGCTGTTGAAACAGATCTGCGGTCCGACCCTCAAAGATTTTGGTCGCATGTGAACTCCAGGAAGAGCGTTTCTGGTTTGCCAGATACTATGTGTTTCCTTGATAGATCGTGTTCAGATGGGGAAGGAATAGTCAATTTGTTCGCTGATTTTTTCTGTGACGTCTATAGCTATGATGTAGTGGTTTCTCCGGAGGTTAAATATGAGCATATCACTGATTTGAACTCTTGTCAATTTTCTATTAGAGAGGTTTATGAGATCATACAGAATATAAGACCCAAGGTATCTACTGGTCCCGACGGAATACCTGCGCTTGTATTGAAAAACTGTGTAAATGCCTTAACCTTACCTATCTGCACCCTTTTCAATAATTCGTTGAAGGAAGGGAGATTACCCCAGTTTTGGAAGAAGAGCTTTATTGTCCCTATTTTCAAGTCCGGAAAAAGGAACGACATCTCAAATTATCGTGGGGTCTCGATACAATCGACCATACCGAAGTTGCTGGATAGTATGGTATATGGTTATCTGTCTTGGCATTGTAATTCATTGTTGATAAATGAGCAACATGGATTTCGTCGTGGACGTTCCTCACTCACCAACTTAGTGCTTTACGTGAATGACATAATACAGTGTTTTGAATCGGGCTCGCAGGTGGATGCTGTGTACACGGACTTTAGGAAAGCATTTGACAAGGTGAATCACAATTTGTTGTTTTCAAAGTTAGAGTCTTTTGGTATCTCGGGATACTTGTTAACGTGGCTGAAGAGCTTTGTTAGTGGTAGAACTCAATCAGTTCGATACAAGAATTTCGTGTCTCGTGTTATTGAGGTGCCATCGGGTGTTCCCCAGGGGTCTCATTTAGGCCCACTCTTATTTAACATATTTATAAATGATGTCAGCTGTGTCTTTGGTAGGATGAAATTTCTGTTATTTGCTGATGATATGAAAATATACTCTGTAGTGGATGATTTTAATATGGCTCTAGATATGCAGTACGAAATTGATAAGTTTTTTATGTGGACAGTTGTGAATTTTTTACCTTTGAACGTGGTTAAATGTAAGATGATAAGATTTCATAGGTCTAAGAGCGTAATTGATTTTAATTATAATATTGGTGGGAACAACCTGGAATGCGTTAATGTAATAGATGATCTGGGTGTAGTGATAGATGATAAACTCTGCTTTAACGAGCATGTTTCGTATATTGCTTCCAAGGCATGCCGTGTACTCGGGTTTCTTATGCGCAACACAAGAGATTTTTCATCTGAAACAGTCAAAATAATATATTGTTCTCTGGTAAGGTCAATTCTGGAATATGGATCGAGTGTATGGTCACCGCTGTATAAATATAATATCAATAACATCGAAATAGTTCAGCGTAAATTTTTGCGGTATTTGACATATAAATCGAACTTGGAAGTAACCAGTAGTAACATGGAAGTGGTTCGAATTGGTCACAACTTGGATACTCTGGCTGAGCGTAGAAGTATACTAGACCTATGCTTTCTGTTTAAAATCTTTCACGGGATTGTTGACTGTCCAGATTTGCTGCTCAGTGTAGGTTTGAATTGTCCCAGCAGAAACAATAGAAGCAAGTTCCTATTTCATGTGGACTTGCATAGGACCAACTATGGTGCACGCTGTTTTCCGGACCGTTGCCTCTCATTGGCTAACATTGTAGCGAATGATTTAGATTTTTTCGGATCTTTTGATAACTTTAAAGTCGCAGTACGTAACAGGGTTCGCCAGTGTAGGTAATATATAGGGTAGTTATTTGTAGTTATTAGTTAGTTGTATTTCATTTTCAAGTTAATTTTAGGTAGCACTTTTGAATTACTGTTTTATGTTCTTATTTGGATGCCAACACATCTATGTAAAATTTGGTCTGATATTATGTTTCGGTTGTCATGATTATTTTGTTTTTTTGTTATTATTGTTTAAAGGGGGTTTCCCGTATATACTTGCAAATACATTGTATATTGTATAGTAAATGAATAAATAAATGAATATTCACCAAGTTTAAATTCGATCGGATTCATTTTGGTTGAAAACAAAATTATTACTCGGAAACCATTGGGCCGATTATACCCATTAACGAACTTGTCCGTCGTATTTGGATGCGCCACCTACTAAATTTCAAGTCGCTAGCTCTCTCCGTTCTCAAGTTATCGTGGCAACGGCCGGACGGCACCACAGAATTTCACATTTGGGCAAAACTATAACGCGATGTTCCCCAGAACATACGCGCAAAAAGGGGATTTTAAATATCTATTAACTGTTAAGACACGATTGTCTTACATTTAAATGGCAGAGTTTTTGACATACTCAACAATAACAAAAAACCTCGTCTATGGGTTAAAGTAATTTCTTTTCTCTCAAATAACTGAAAGTATACTGAAACCTTGTGCTACATTAACCAAGGAGGTCCTACACAATGTTACTTTTACTTTCAGATGGAGTAGAAGAAGAGGAGACAGACGAGGAGATAGAAATAGAACAACCTGCAAAACGGCCAAAGCATCCTGGTAAGAAAAAAACACAAAGGATGAAAGAATGGAAAAGGTACAAATCGTCAAAACTACGAAACATGGGTAAAGAGTACACTGATCGGAAAGGTAGAGTACACGCAGAAAAAAATCTTCAGGTGTATAACCATGAATGTCGCTATAAATGTAACGAAAAAATAGGAGAAGAAAAGAGCTACCATTTTTTTAATGCGTACTGGACCCTAGGTAATTGGGAATTACAATCCTCTTATTTAAATTCAGCTATTGTTGTAGGAGAGCCAAATAGAAAAAAACAGAATGCAGTACGTGGTAAGTCCTTGACCTGTCACTATTACTTAGGGGCTGTAAGGGTTTGCAAAGCGTTTTTTTTTAAGACTCTTGATATTACTAACAAACGAGTAACTAATATTGCTTCTAAGAAAAAGGGTTCTGAAACTGAAATTGCACCTCGAGACCAACGCGGAAAAAAGTCTCCCACCAATAAAACTGCGCAAGAGAAAACTGATTTGGTCAAAGAGCATATTACGATGTTCCCTAGATATAGCAGCCACTATTCACGACAGCAAGCCCCAAATAGGAAATACCTGAATACTGACCTAAACGTGAAAAAAATGTATGATTGTTATAAGCTCTTTTGTGACGAACAAGGCAAGGAGCCTGTAACTTTATCTCATTACAGGCACATATTTAACACTTGTTTCAATCTTACTTTCCATCGACCACATACCGATACATGTAACCAGTGTGACAAGTTTCAAAGTATTATTGAACATGGAGATGCGGAAGCCAAACACGCTGCAAACGTAGCTAAAGAGCTCCATCTTCGTAAGGCTGAAAGTGCCAAAACAGCAATGATTAGAGCCAAAGAGGAAGTAAAAACTAACCCAAGCCATAAAGCTGTATGTTTTGATCTCCAGAAAATGTTACCCACACCCGTATTAACTTGCACCAAAGTATATTATGCACGGCAACTTTGGACATACAATTTTAATGTCCATGACATTGGCACCGATAATGCATTTATGTATATTTGGCACGAGGGGCAAGCATCAAGGGGGTGTGAAGAAATGGTATCGTGTTTGCTGCAGTACATAAAATCATTGCCTCCAACAATTACCCACTTGACTGCTTTTTGTGATAATTGCGGGGGCAGAACAAAAGTCAATTTACAGTAAAGTTTTGGCTGTATGTTGTTAATATGACACAAATTGAGACTGTGGACCTAAAACTGCTTCCTGGTCATTCTTATAATCACTGTGATAGGGACTTCGGTAAGATTGAGAATACCAAGAGGAACACAAAAAGAGGTATTTATGTTCCAAACGACTGGGTGGATATTATTGCTGGAACCAGTAAAAAATTCTTGGTGAATAAAATGGCCGATGACGACTTTCTTACTTTGGAGTCTATTCAGAAATATTTTGTGAAAGGTGTCAAAGTTATTAGAAACATGCAGTGGCTGCAATTTAGAAAGGAAAGCCTTTGGACTTTATTCTACAAGTCTACCTTTAATGAGGATGTGGCGTTTTCAGAGTACAACATGCTTTCGAGGACTGCAGGGAGAGTTCCCAATAAACTACCTTTGCTGAACTCTAAACAAAATAAAACAAAAATAAAGGCATCAAAATACAAAGACCTTGTTGAGCTTCTACCATTTGTACCTCCTGTTCATCACCAGTTTTATAGATCATTGGACTATCAGGGAAACCCTCAGATGCAAACTAGACAGAGCCAGCAGAGAGAACAACTACCTATTTTTGAGGAAGAACAGCCTTGTGAGATGGATGAAGAAGTAAACATTGCGCTTGAGGAAATAGAAAATTTTTATGACAGTGACTCCGAATAAATCTTGAAGATGGCAGGAATAGGTGAAGTTGTTTATATAATTTTCATTGTTTTACTTACAATATATTGTAAAAATATAATGCCAACTTACTTTAGCCTACGTTCTTTATTTCGTTTCCAGTATTTTGGTTGAAAGCCAAGGGGTACAAGGGGCACGTGTTATCAAATATTCGCTGATAACATAAAGTTAATGAGTGAAAATCATACTACTGTACGTTCTTGTATTAGATTAATCACTAACAAGTAAAAATACATTAATTTTACTGACCATGTTTCTGTCTAGAATTAGTGATAGCATTTTAACTTTAAACTGAGTTTTCTCAAAACTACGCTTAGGGCACTTGTACCCCTTGGCTTCTAGGCTCTTCATGTTTTCTTTTTATACTCAGAATGTAGTTCCCATTTAGTTGAGAAAAATAAAGTTACTTATTTGCCTATGTCTATTTTCGAAAATTCCTATCAAAAAATGTTGCATTTTTGTCCAAATTAACTAAAATTATTTAAAAGAACTTAAACATGCTTTTAAATGGGGTGACTTTTCTATTTCAATGAAAATAAATTAGGTGGCAAAGTCACCCCATTCAGTAAGCTGACTTTGCCCACCCCGTTATTCAATTTTTTCTGAATTATTTTTTTTTTTATTGCAAAAAGGATACTATAGCAGCATTGGCCTTACTATCACTCATTGCATAGATCATAATACTGAGGAAAAATCCTACACTATTTGAAAAAAAAACTGATTCAAAGTTCAGAATTGGGCAAAGTCACCCCATTTTACGGTATTTTATGAAATCTATCTCTGTCAGACCTATATATCATATCATTAGCTGTCTTTTAATATCAGTAACATTTACAGTTCCCGTTAACGTAGGCTCAAGTTCAAAAATAGCCTCAAGTTACTAATCCAGCTGAGATGAATATTACCAAACTCTCAAAGTGGCCAACCGGTGCTTCTACCCTAGTGACGCCAACTGGGGAGAAATAGTTAGAAAATCCTGGAGTTTATATATAATGTTTTAAGACTCCCGTAGCTTAGAGGTCGGCAGAACAGAAATGTATTTGCTTTAGCATGGAACCTGAATATGTTGCCTTATCAGAGGCTGTCATAGAATGGAAATGGATAATTAGAGTAATAAACGAACTAAATATAGGAAACATTGAAAATGTTCAGTTTTGCTACAATCAGGATGGAAGATTTTCATATTTCAAGTATTATGCCAAGAAATAGATTTGAATGGCTGAAAATTTGGAAAAAAAGTAATTTTGGTAGTCAAAGGGATTTCATGACGCCTTTGGCCAATCATCAAAGTGATGCTGAAAATTTGTACAATAAGTCTCAAATTAGAACTTGAAATGTTATAGAGCGAACATTTGGATCTGGAAATGCCAATTTCCTATCTTATTCTCAGGAATACGTTGTCGTCTACCACTCGCACAACAAATAGTCACAGTTAGTGCACAACTTAGCATTGGATGAGCGAGATGAATTACCTAATGATGATCAACAGTATGCAGATTTACTTAATGATGCCAATAAACCAGTATTAAGGGGAAACGAAGAAAATGACCTAGTAAGAAGAAATATAATGAACTATTTTCAAACTCTGTTTAATATTCTATTATGTTTATTAATAATAATTCTGATTTTTACAATTCATTAAACCACTTGCACATAACCATCTGCACGTTTAACTGAATGAATGTTTTCCATTTGAATTTACAAACCAACTGAAAATTATTTCCTTGAATATGACTTAGAATTTGCAATTGCAAATACATGCTGGTTTCTGTATGATTTTGAATTCAACAAAAACTTTATATTCAGTAGTATTAGATAGATAGATAGATAGTTTATCCGTCACAAAAGATTATACATAATGTGTAGACATGAGTGCACAATACTTATCGGATTAGTCAGTTACAGGGCAAGGTATCTTGCCTAATAAAATTAAAGTACATCCACATGCAGATTACAAACATTATTTAGTTATTTCAGTTAAAAACATACACAATAATAATAATCTGTCTTAAGACCAACCTGCAGCCTCCTCGTGGCGAGAGTCGGTAACGTCCCTTCAGGGGCGGCTGATATCAGGCAATGGCAACCGGAGCCTGGGGTTCACTCCCGAAAATACACTGGTGATGAATAATACAAATATGCCTCGGATGGAAAATACAGGCCGGTCCTCTGACCAAGCCTTATCACCGGATAATGAGGTTCCTGATCTGGCGCAGCCCTCAACATCTGGCTATAGAGTCGATGACTCACCTCAGGAGACAAACTGTCGAGAACCTTCCTGCACACGCTTGTTTAGTTCCAACGTTGGCAGAAGCCAACATGAGAGGCGAACACACCCAGCCTTCTACGACCGACTGCAGATTACATTAAAGCGAGCTGTGAAGGGTAGATGGTCCGAAGAGGAACTGAGGTTGATGGCGAGGAAGGAGACTTATCTGACTAAGAGAGGAGTCCGGTTTAATTTTTTTTTTTTTTTTTTAATAATAATAATAATAATAATATTTATTAACAATTACATAGTAATTAAGTCAAAATAAATTCAAATTTACACAATTTCAATGCTCATATTATAGGGTGGGTTTTCTTGAAAGTGACGTTTCAGTTGTTTCCTCAAACAATTCACCTCAAGTTCTCTCCATGCTAATGGGAGTTTATTATATAGCCTTAATCCTTCAGATTTCCTGTCAGTGGTTTTAAGTCTAGCTCCAATTATATTCAGGTCTTCTTTGGAGCGTATATTGTATGGATGGCAGTCGGATCTTTTAGCATATTCTGCTTTACTTCTGGCGACATCGATTATCAGTCTGATCATAAGTTCAGCTATTACTGTCAAAATTCTGTATTTAATGAAAATAGGTTTACAGTGAGTTCTAGAATCCACTCCCACTATTGCCCTAACAGCTTCTTTTTGGGTGATTAGTACCTCATGGATATGACTTGAGCAGCCCCATACTTCCAAGCCATAAGTCATACGAGTATGGAATAATGCATAGTATGTCTGTAATGCTGTCTGCTGATTAATGATCTGTCTTACACGTCTTATGGCATAAATAGCGGGATGTAATTTCTGTTTCAGTCGAGAGCAATGTGCCTTCCAGGTCAGTCTAGTATCGAAGTTAATGCCCAAGAATATAGCCTCATCTCCAGGCACTGCAGTTGACGATGTGAAGGTCATAATTTTAGTTTTTTCATTATTTAGGCATAATCTGTTTGAGTTGAACCAACTGGCTGCTTGTTTGTTTGCTTCCTCTGATCTTCGGAGTAAATTGTCCTGGTTTTTATCTTTAACAGCTAATGTAGTATCATCTGCATACAGTACGGCATGACAATTGACATTCTTTGGGAGGTCGTTAACATATACGATGAATAGAAGAGGTCCCAGAATTGATCCCTGGGGAATACCGTGCACAACAGCCGTTGTTGAGCTATTTTCTTGATTGTGATAGGTCATTTGTTTCCTACCATTCAAATATGAAGCAAACAGTGATAAAGCTACCCCCCTAACACCATAATGCTCAAGTTTTTCTAGGCATATCTTGTGGTCCATGCAATCAAACGCTTTTGATAAGTCACAAAATTGAGCTTGTGTTGTTTGATGTGTTTCAAAGCCATCCAATATGAAAGAGTATAGGTCCTTTATGCCATCAATTGTAGATTTATTCTGCCTGAATCCGAATTGGGAGTTTGAAAGATGGTTGTGTTTATCTAGAAAAGAGATTAGTTGTTCTGCCATCACCATTTCCATAATTTTTGAAAATACTGGGAGGATGGATATTGGACGGTAATTAGAGGCTAATGTTGGATCCCCTTTTTTAAGTATAGGACATACTTTGGCTAATTTCATGTTATCAGGAAACACCCCTTCTTGTATACTTTGGTTGATTATATGTGTTAATGGAGCTATGATTCCATCGCACACTGATTTTATTAATTTTGTACTGATGCCGAATATATCCATTGTTGGTTTTGAAGCCATTTTTTGTATGTATCGAAGTGTGTCCTTTTCAGTAATGGGTTTGAGAAATAATGAATTTGGTTGAGTGATCTTGACTTTGTGTAGGTATGTCTGGGCAGGGGGTGTATCTGCTCTAATCTGGCTAGATATTGTAGGTCCTATATTAGTGAAGTATTCATTTAAAGCATTTGCTGACGGCGAACTTTGTATTGCCTTTTGTTTCTCCATTCGTGTTTCTGCCTTGATTATTTGCCATGTGGTTTTTTGTTTGTTTTTGGCCTGAGCGATTTTCATTTCATTTTTTTGTTTCTTTTCCAGTTGTGTTGCATCTAGGTAAAACTTTTTATATTTCTTATAAAATTCTAAAGTAGCACTATCCCTATTCAGCGTATATACTTCCCTTATAAAGTCCAGTGTTTCTTTAATTTGCTTAAGATGGTATGAAGGTTTGTAAGCATAAGTTGTTGATGTTGATTGAAGCGGTATTGCATTATTATAATGCAGACAGAATACGTTCAGAAATGTGTCAAACTTTTTATTTATGTCATTTATTATGAACCAGGAACTTATTAAGTATGTCTCTCGCTCCCTGGAGGCAATTAAGGGCCAGAGGAGAAATGCTTCCTATGGAAACATGGTTAGTGGTTACTTGGATGAACTGAGGGAGAGGGATGCTGAAATTTTAACAGGTAGTGCTAGTAATGATACAAACAAACATCTTACAAGAAATGTATTACACAAAATGCAGAAGCGGTGTTGCTCGGATCACTTCGAGTCATCAGGTCCCATCAACTATGAAGGCCGCTTGCAGCTCATCCCTTTTGTTAAGAGACGCTGTAAGGGCAGGACAAAGAACTACTCCAAGGAACGTGCGAGAGGTTTTTTAGTGAGTAACCATCAACATCTGGAGCCTCACACTCCTGAGAGAAGCAGACCCTCTCAGGGTAGGCCTATAAAAGGTTTTTCCTCTCGAGCGGAAAAAAAAAATAATAAGTAAGGCAATCAATCATCATTGTTTGATGAAAGGAATAAATTATTATTATTATTATTATTATTATTATTATCAAGTATAAGTCATTTAAATCTTGTTAATTCATCATATTCAGGAGCAGAGAAACTCTTCCACACTATAAAATGCTCTCTCATATAAGAAACTTTGCACCCTATTTTTGAATACTGAATCGCAACCACCTACACCAATAAAATTCCTCATCTTATTAAAACACTTGATACCGGTATAGCTGGGGGATTTTTGACCAACAAGTAGTCTGGAGAATGGCAGATGGATATCATCTTTAGCCCTAGTATTATGATAATGTATTCTATGTATTCTTCTAGGTTTTCTCCCCCAAGCTTTGAAAAATATCTAAAAAATAAAATATTCTGATTCTTTTGAAATTGCTTCGTTGTAAGAAGCATTTCGTTCTATTTTCGATAGTCACAGTGCTCAGAGCAGCCAACTGTTGAAGGGAATAATTTACTATTTATTCAGCAATAGTAGCATACAGGAAACTAGCAAAAAACAAAATCAAAACCATTCCAAAACATAACGTGAATCAATCTCAACAATAGTTATTTGACGGAATAATTTCATTGGAAAGAGGCTCTTCGTTTATTTGTCGAATAAGTCCAACTGCAAACAAATATCTGTTGTTGACTTTATTAGGGGGCCTTAAATATAGGTATAACATAGTAGACACTCCTTAGTTAGTATAATACTAGAGATAAGATATGCCACAATTTCATTAACCATGAAACTCATTTTCTATTTTTGTATCACAGGGTAAGATATTTTTATAGCCTATATAGAGTCTGCCTAATGTATAAGCTGTTAGTATACTGGGTCTTTCACGAGGAACCTCACCCATATTTATACGGGAAACTACTGAACGTATTTTCATGAAATTCAGCACTTATAAGTATTTCACGATGCTGATGAAATCTAAAATATTTTCAAGGCATGAGCACCTCCGGTTTTTCCGGAAATGACGTCAACTTCCGTTTTTCAAATTAGAACACCATTTTTTTATTGCAGAAATAGATTCCTTAGAAAATTTCAAGTTATTTTGATGTAACATTTTTCAGTTTTGGTTGGAAAATTCTCTCTGAGCGGGAAAATTCGAAAAAAAAATCGAAAATAGAGCTCCGCTGAAACAAGAATAACTTCGAGGTTTTTGGATGGAAAATTTTCATTTTTGGGATTTTTCAAGATGTAAGATTGATGTATCCACTTTAAAAATCGAAATCGCGATTCATGTTACAGGGGGTGAAAAAATCGCTTTCAAAGTTAGGGATGACAAAATCATGAAAAATCAATTTTTTCAAATTAGAACCCCATTTTTTTATGGCAGATATTGAATCTACGTTAAAAAATAATGTGAGTGTATGCATCACACCCTTGCCCTAAAATGGATATTTTCTGAGTTATTCACAAAAAACTGTTTTTCGTCTTGAATTTTCAGCTATTTCTTTTCCCTTCACGCCAAAAAGATGAAATTTTCAGGAACTGTTATTTGAACCATGCTGTAGATTTTTCACCCCTTCTTGAAACCGACTTCAAGTTACTATTAGGAGAACCATGGCAAACTCTCGCAGTTATAACTAGAGAAGATGCTCAAAGTTTTGACCGTTGATTTCTAGACATTTATTTATACGTCTCAGGAATGCTTCGTGCGTTGCTCTTCTTATTTCATCGGGAGGAAGAGATCTGCAAAAGTGTTTAAAAACCAAATTGAGTTTCAAAACTATGAATCTAAAAATCTAAACAAACCTGAACGCATTTCTGACTCGTTCTATGCAGTCCTCTTTATCAGTCAGGGGAGTTGAGTAGACAATATTTTTTATCCTACCCCAAACATAATAGTCTAAAGGAGTTAAAGCGGGAGAACGTGGTGGCCAAAGATGTGGACCATTGTTCGCCAACCATCGATCTTCAAATAGCCTGTAGAGGATATTTGACACATTGAGTGAATTGTGTGGAGGCGCGCCATCTTGTTGATACCATAAGTCATTATGGTTCTGTACTAGCGGCTCAATTATTTGAGTCAATATGTCAGAACATCTATCTCCTAAGGGAGAACATTCTTTAAATAATGCAAACATGTGTAGTGTTCTATCTTACAGTTAAAGTACCATCATAAATGTGAACATCGAGAATTGCATTATTTTTGATGGCGCAAAAAACATTGAAACTCCAGGTCTCTTGAAAGTTCCATTGTCTGAAGTGGTGGTTGTTCTCTTCATCCCAATAATGACTGTTATGCCTATTGAAAGAACCATTCTTTGTGAATTTAGATTCATCTGTCCAAATTATACAGTCCAAAAAGTTTTCATTCTCTTGAAATCGAATCATCATAGCTTCGCAAAACTCTGTTCTCCTGACGAAATCAGTTTCCTTCAAATGCTGTACCCTATTGAATTTATATGGGTGCATTTTATGTTTTTTTAATATTCACCAAACACTCGATTGAGATAATCCCAGATCAATCTCGGCATCTTTGAGAGAATTTTGAGGATTCACACGAAAATATGCAAGAACTGTTATTTCGTTGTTCTCATCTTCTACTACACTTTTTTCTCTGTGTATAGTTTTCTTAACGAAAGATCCGACATTTCTCAAGTTTGTCATGGTTCTGTTAATGGTATCTCTCGTTGGACTGGGTCGGTCAGGAAACCTCTCAATGAACAGTCGAATCGTTCTATCTACAACTTTAGTACATTCTCCATGAAGTAGAATGAGATTTAAATAATCTTCATTGGTAAAATTAGGCATAGTGATCGATTTTATAACTTAATACGAAGATATCTATCATTAAAAAAAAAGAATGTAAAACATGGTAAGTTTTTGCATATGGTTCATAAGGAATTATTTATTTATCACTGGAGAGAAAACCGATGGCCGATTAGTTGAAATAAAGAGGTTTCCGATACAAATTCGAATCAAAATTCGCCATCTATTTAGGAACAACCTGTAACTTTTTTCTCTTGCATATTAGGGTAGTAAAATCTAAAACATGGTTTAAGTAACAGTTCCTGAAAATTTCATCTTTTTGGCGTGAAGGGAAAAGAAATAGCTGAAAATTCAAGACGAAAAACAGTTTTTTGTGAATAACTCAGAAAATATCCACTTTAGGGCAAGGGTGTGATGCATACACTCACATTATTTTTCAACGTAAATTCAATATCTGCCATAAAAAAATGGGGTTCTAATTTGAAAAAATTGATTTTTCACGATTTTGTCATCCCTAACTTTGAAAGCGATTTTTTCACCCACTGTATCATGAATCGCGATTTCGATTGATAAAGTGGATACATCAATCTTACATCTTGAAAAATCCCAAAAATGAAACTTTTCCATCCAAAAACCTCGAAGTTATTCTTGTTTCAGCGGAGCTCTATTTTAGATTTTTTTTTCGAATTTTCCCGCTCAGAGAGAATTTTCCAACCAAAACTGAAAAATGTTACATCAAAATAACTTGAAATTTTCTAAGGAATCTATTTCTGCAATGAAAAAATGGTGTTCTAATTTGAAAAACGGAAGTTGACGTCATTTCCGGAAAAACCGGAGGTGCTCATGCCTTGAAAATATTTTAGATTTCATCAGCATCGTGAAGTACTTATAAGTGCTGAATTTCATGAAAATACGTTCAGTAGTTTCCCGTATAAATATGGGTGAGGTTCCTCGTGAAAGACCCTGTATAGGCATCGATAAGGATAATATTGATATTAATAAAAAAAACAAATTTCGTACCACAATTGTTTTACCGTCATTTTTTTTTTTTGTGAATTAATCCTGAGATTAATTCTGTTCTGACCAATAACTGGAATCACAGCTGTTGATTTGTGGATGTGAAAACCTTACATCGATCCGAACTGATACTTGTGTTTTTTTTTTGTTTTTCTGAATTCGGTTAAAAAACCAAAGAGGAAATAGGTTTATACTTGAAACACTATTTAACGAATACAAAGCTAACAAGAGATCTACAGTTGACTAATACTTGAATAGTATCGATACTTCAGAATGATGGCCTCCAAGACAATATTATAGAACCCATTTTGATTGGATTGGCTGAGTAGGTGAGAGATGAAGTTTTATGAAAATATTTCCTTTAGCTGCAAATGCTTCACTTGCTCTCTCGATGATTCTGCCTGATGTTGTTTGGTGAACTTCACTGAAGTCTCCTGCTGTTCACTCCATGCATCTTGTGGCATAGAATCGAAGAGTCAAAGGAAGTTAGTCCAATCCAGGTAGTTCCTATAATAATTTTTTTAATAGTATCAAACAAAATAAGTTGTAATAATGTAGTTTTGGAAGCATGGGTACAACTAATTTTGCACAGTTCCAATAAAATGTAAAAATCCATGCTAAATGTAGTATTCAATGCGATTAACGTACCTTGATGTGGGATGTTCGCTTTCTATTAAATACAATATCAATCTCGTTGTATGTCTAGAGACTCTGAATCGATGTACAAATTCTGTATTATCCCATTTATTCCAATGATTTACTTGTTCTTGCATTACATATGGTCTATTATAGTATCTATTGAAATCATTCAATGTGTGTAATAATTCGGTAGCAGAATCTGAATAACTCATAGACCTAATATCCTATGGACGGAGCGATAGAAAGAGAGGATTGAAATATACA
This sequence comes from Halyzia sedecimguttata, assembly GCA_937662695.2. Lineage (NCBI taxonomy): Eukaryota > Metazoa > Arthropoda > Insecta > Coleoptera > Coccinellidae > Halyzia > Halyzia sedecimguttata. The sequence continues at coordinate 4,003,002 of OW569418.2, read as the reverse complement.
TGTGAGAGAGATGGAGCTAATGTTGGTACTAAGGTAATTGTCCCAATTATCGACAGTGTCCCAATTATCGACAACTTCCGTTTATTTTCCATAAAACAAGACGAAGAAAATTTCCTTACAAATTTTAATTCAACAATAATCTAGTTTATAGTTTCTTGAATGAATTTGTTCACACCATTAATTTCTCTTAAGCATCCTCAGCGAAAAATCAGCTGTTAATTGGCCGAATGTCGGTCTTCATCGAGTGAACACTGTTTTCCTTGCTATTCTGATAAGTCCACACTCTTCATTTATGTCTCCCCAGATTCAACGAATGCAGGTGAAATTTAATTTTTTGAAGAATAATTAACTTGAGACGATTAACTGTATTCAGTTCTATTAAAAAAAATTTAATGAGTATCATATTTTATGAGAAATTTGTGTGTCGATAAATGGTACTTCTGAAACATATTGTGTCCCAGATATCGACATCTATGTCGATATTTGAGTCGCTGAGGATGATTTTTGATTAACTTTCAGAAACATTAACTCCATTTTTCCTGGATACGATTGTTTCGTTATCCTAGCCAAAAGATCCACAATTTTCAGTGTACCAATTATCGACACACTGTTTTCCATCGAATTACATGATAAAAGTACAAAAAATTTTGATGTCGATACTACGTTCAACACTATGTCGATAAAAGGTGCAATATTCTGTCGACGGCTGAGACTCATACCATAAGTAAATATAATCAATTATATGGAGAACTCATTAAACTATTTTTGTTATCTTTTGATAATCAGCTCATAGAATATTCAAAATTGCTCTCAGTACTGATCGACATTCGATTGTGGTCCATTTATATGATTTAATCATCCATTTTTTCATGACTGTTGATCATACGCACATTTATGTGGGGATAATTGGTCATATTTAGTTTCCAGTTATCTCATGATTACAAAATGTCTAGAAGACTGCAATGCACACATGAAAAATACTGTGTCCCGTCGGAAGCAACTTCTGACGCAAATAATAATTTTGAATCGAGTAGAATAGAAATCGCTAACTTTTCCCTGAATTCGTCTCTCTTGGATGTAAGGGAAGAGAATTTGGGTGTAGATTTACTACTGGATTGTTATGACCGTGATTACTCCGACACTGATATAAATGTTTGTGGGCTACATCAAGATATGAATGGTAAGAATAGGGGGATTACAGATTATCTTTTTGAAGCCCAAGTTCTTGGTGAAGCAAGCATACAAAATGCAAAAAATAGTGAATCAAATGAGAGAGCCCTTGAAAATGACACAAAAGAAAATTGAGTTAGGACAGAGGAGAAACACGTAGAATTACCGAGCCTAAAAAGTTGAATGAACGTGGCTTATAGGAAGTATCTGAAGTGAAAACGTTAATTTCTAAGGATTAACCAAAGATCATCAAATATTTTTCATATTAAGCAGAGAATTTATATATCTCATGTTTTTTTAAATTTTTGTGAACATTTTTAAACTGTTATTTTCACTAAATATATCAATATTTCTTTAAATACAAACATTTCATTGATGCCAAAATCTGGATTTCCCAAAGTGTCGATATTTGGTGCACATGTATGTCGATGATTGGTAATTCATATTTTTCCGGTGTCGATAATGGGTACATCTGCTTTGAGACATCATTCATTTTTTTTATAATATTTACCCCTTTCAATATGTTCGTTTTTTGTTCTTTTATCAAAATAGGGGGTTCAGAGAAGTAGAAGCAGAATATTTCATTCATATAAAATTATTCTTTGACGTCGAAATGTATTAGACACTTTGAGGAACACGCTATTGTGTCGATAATTGGGACATTTACCTTAATCCTACACTAGCCCCATCTACTTTTCGATCCTCTTTAGATACATGTGAGAAGAGAGATGGAGCTAATGTAGGCACGAATCCTAAAATAGCTCCATCCTCTTTTCTACCCCCTTTAGGGTATTCCATCTCTCTCACATTAAACTTTCAATCGATTCCGTTCAAAAGTCAGCTGATGCTCTGTCCATGGGATATTAGGTCTATGGAATCACTGACAAAACAAAATTCATATTCACGTCAATGGTTACAGTTCACAATAATATGTTTGTTTGAATTGTTTTATGGTGTGTTGATGCCTTTTTGGTGCTATTTATTGTAATGGAACTTTAATGGTTGTTCTAGACTTCTGCTGGGTGAAACTTCAACTAGTTTTATTAAGCTCCACTGGAACTATAGACTTCGTCTGAATCATTTGAAGAATAGGATGAAGACATTCAACCTTGAGAATAAAGTTATCATAGCAGTATTTATACTACGTAAATCATAATGATATGATGTTTCTATTTTAGGAAGATATAAATACCTCTGTTTGGTCCAGGAATTGCCCCAGCTACGGATATTTTAGTTTGGTATATTAGAGGCAAGATTATCATACGGTTAACTAGGATGGGGCAGATCATCATTCATAATATTGGACATTCTTCGAAAAGCAATTTTAGAAATATTACTAAAGATAGGGAGCTCTTCCTTCCGAGCTGTTATTCCAGGAAGCACATATACTGAATTCAAGGTTCACGTTATACTTTGAAAGTAGTTTCATATTATTGAAGGCAATGGGAATATATTAAAAATCAAAGGATTTACCACGGATATAACACAAGAGGCTTAATACCTCTTCTATGTTGTTTTTTTTTGTAATATTACTATTATAATACTTCAACACTGCACTCTATACAGGGTTACTGGTAACTCAATGTTTTCCTGTAAGGACATGGCAAGGGGGCTTAAATGCAACAATTTTGAACCCTTATATGAATGCCAGAAAATTAATACTTTTTGAGATTTTTTAATTTATAGGTTTTTTCCATTTAAGCACAAAAATTTTACATTTTGGGTAATTTGTTTTAAAAGTACGTATATAATTCGGACAAACATATATGTGCCTATAAATTTAAAATTACAAGGTACAACAGTTCTGATATTGAATTATTTTACAAGTTATGTCGAAAAAATGTCTAGCAACTGTCTACAAAAAATACTATGGCACTAAGCTCAGCTCAGCTATCCAAAAAGGGCTTGCATCCAAAAACCGAGGAAGGGATCATTTCGAGCAAGATGTCTAACGTTTTGAATAAAATTGAGTGTGTGCATTTTTGTTACAATTTTATTCCCGAAAATGGGGTCTTAACTTCTCTATGCTTTTTTTTTAAGAATCAAATGTCTTTACATTAACTGTAATACCTTTTTGGATAGCTGGTAAAATGATAAAAAGTTTTTCTAACAATTTGTACTCTTCGGTAGACCTTGTAGAATAATTTTATTTGAAAACTGTTGTACCAAATTAAGTACGTACTTTCAGAACCAATTAACCAAAATGTAAAATATTTGGTGTTAAATGGAAAAACCTATAAATTAAAAAATCTCAAAAACTATTCATTTTTGGCACTACATACAGGGGGTAAAAATTATTGCTTTTAAGTCCCCCTGTCACGTCCTAACAGGAATACGTCGAGTTCCCATTACCCTGTATAATGTGGGCGATGATATTTGAGTTTTTACTAAATCGGCTATGGAAAACTAGCGACAGCTTTGTCGGTATAGGTACTTTGTATATACCTGGTTTTATTCTGTTTCACATGTATAACTATTGCATTAGGGTGAAATAATTTGTATGAAATACTTTTATTTCATATATTGTATACTTGGGGATAAATCAAAATTATTCTTTTGAACCACCATGTCAGTACAAGGAACACAATTGACCAAGCACCGTTACCAGTAGAGAAAATTATAAAATACCTGAGGCTAAATTTGGAAGGAAGACTCACTTGGGAAAAGCATATACAAAGAGACGTAATGTACTGGCTACTGCCGGCGCAAATCTAAACTGACACCAGAAAACTAGATTTTACTGAATAAAGCTATACTGAAATTGTTGTGAATATGCACCGAAAGCTCATTCATTAAATTCTATGTGTGACATGCGCAGCATGCTATTTTCAATTTTTAATGTCTGTGCTCCATATTTATACGTTACGTAGTTCAGTAACAGTTCTATTCGGTAAGTGCTTAAATATACATGTTATAAACAATTCGTCATCGTGTTCATAGTTTTACTTTCTCTTTTCCCAATCGAATAACAGTGAATAAGCTCTGCAAGTGTTTAAACAGTTCATTATTAATCGAAATTGATTCCTCGCTTAACCCTTGGTGAAACATAATTTCAATAATAACGGAAAATAAACACTTGACTATACGTTTCACAATTTTTATTCAAATATAGTTGACATGCATGTTTCAGGTTTCATCCCATTCTCAAAACTGAACAAAATACATAAAGTCACACAAATACAAAAACATTATCACGTAACAGATGTTAAAACAGGAGATAGGCGGAAATCTAATTGATCGTTTACTATTGGAAGATTTCGCTTTTGAGCTGACGATATTTCCAAAAATTCCAAAAGGTCTAAACGTTTACCCTTCTCACCTTTGTGTAAAATTTTAGTTTTATTAAAATCTATAAAATGATTGGAAGTGATACAATGATTGGAGAAGCCAGTGGTTGATTTATTTTGAAGAATTGACTTTTTATGTTCTTCGATTCTAATTCCAAGAGCTCGACCAGTCTGACCTATGTAAAATGCAGGGCATTCGTCGCAGAACAGCATATATACACCACTCAACTGTGTATCATTCAACCTATCTTTACCACTAGAAAACATCGATCTTAAATTTTTCTTATTAGTACATGTAACATCAATATCATATTGTCTGATTCTTTTACAAAGTTTATCACTTAGAGATGGAACATAATTGATGTAAGCAAACTTTTTTATTTGATTTTCTATTTGAGGTGGATATATAGAAGTTAACAATATTTTCTGTTGTTTTCTGAATATTATTTTATCTATTATATCAGGAGAGTAGCCGATGTTCCTGGCTAATAACTTCAGTACCCGAACCTCTCCCTCAAAATTAGTGGCTGACAATGGAACCGAAATCAACCTATGCACTAGGGTATGGAATGCCGACATTTTGATTTTATAGGGGTGTGAGCTACTTTTATGAATCAGATTATCAGAGAAAGTGGGTTTCCTATATATATCAAATTCAAGGTGTTCATCACATCTCATCACCTGAACATCCAAGAAATTCAAACATTTATTGTCGTCCTCAACCTCAAAAGTGAATTGAATTGAATCATAAAAGGAATTTATTAATTCTAAGAATGATTTCAGTCCCGAAGTAGAGCCAGTCCATACACAAAAGACATCATCCACATATCGCTTCCAGTACAGTACAAATTCGGTCAAATCAACATTCACAGGGGAGAATATTTTCTTCTCTAAAGCTGTCATAAATATCTCAACCGAAGCTTTGTTGAACCCGGACAGTTTTAAGATATTGAAAGCTGATCCCACGTCAAGATTCCAGAGTGCGGTCAAAAAGACTATCAAAAATTGCCCTAGTTTGCTATCTCAGGTTAATATTCCCTTGGCTGTTATGAACCCAACAATACCTTCTTTATATGCTCTCCCTAAGATACACAAGGATAATTGCCCAATGAGACCCATTGTTTCATACACCAACGCACCTGCTTCAAAACTGTGTAAATATCTAAATTCAGTGTTACCTAGTATGATTCAACATAATGCAGTATATTCAATCAAAAATAATATCCAGTTGACTAATGAATTAAAAACATTAAAAATTCCCATGTCTGCAAGATTAGTCTCCTTTGATGTAGTAAATTTATTTCCGTCTATACCAACTAAAGAAATAGAGTATTTAATTAACAAACAACTCGAGGAAAACCTTTCAGTCACTGCTCAAATGAAGGAAGAAACAATGAGACTTCTTAAAGTATGCCTAGGGCAAAGCTATTTTAAGTTCAATGAAAAAGTCTATCAACAAGTAGATGGTCTACCAATGGGTTCCCCTTCATCACCTCTTTTCAGTGAGATATTTATGACAGCTTTAGAGAAGAAAATATTCTCCCCTGTGAATGTTGATTTGACCGAATTTGTACTGTACTGGAAGCGATATGTGGATGATGTCTTTTGTGTATGGACTGGCTCTACTTCGGGACTGAAATCATTCTTAGAATTAATAAATTCCTTTTATGATTCAATTCAATTCACTTTTGAGGTTTAGGACGACAATAAATGTTTGAATTTCTTGGATGTTCAGGTGATGAGATGTGATGAACACCTTGAATTTGATATATACAGGAAACCCACTTTCTCTGATAATCTGATTCATAAAAGTAGCTCACACCCCTATAAAATCAAAATGTCGGCATTCCATACCCTAGTGCATAGGTTGATTTCGGTTCCATTGTCAGCCACTAATTTTGAGGGAGAGGTTCGGGTACTGAAGTTATTAGCCAGGAACAACGGCTACTCTCCTGATATAATAGATAAAATAATATTCAGAAAACAACAGAAAATATTGTTAACTTCTATATATCCACCTCAAATAGAAAATCAAATAAAAAAGTTTGCTTACATCAATTATGTTCCATCTCTAAGGGCCGGTTTCATAATAAGTTTTAAAGTCTCTTTAAATTTAAAGCATCCTTTAGCTGGACATTTTGAACCAAAATGTCACTTTGAAGGATACTTTAATTTTAAAGGAACTTTAAAATTTATTATGAAACCGGCCGTAAGTGATAAACTTTGTAAAAGAATCAGACAATATGATATTGATGTTACATGTACTAATAAGAAAAATTTAAGATCGATGTTTTCTAGTGGTAAAGATAGGTTGAATGATACACAGTTGAGTGGTGTATATATGCTGTTCTGCGACGAATGCCCTGCATTTTACATAGGTCAGACTGGTCGAGCTCTTGGAATTAGAATCGAAGAACATAAAAAGTCAATTCTTCAAAATAAATCAACCACTGGCTTCTCCAATCATTGTATCACTTCCAATCATTTTATAGATTTTAATAAAACTAAAATTTTACACAAAGGTGAGAAGGGTAAACGTTTAGACCTTTTGGAATTTTTGGAAATATCGTCAGCTCAAAAGCGAAATCTTCCAATAGTAAACGATCAATTAGATTTCCGCCTATCTCCTGTTTTAACATCTGTTACGTGATAATGTTTTTGTATTTGTGTGACTTTATGTATTTTGTTCAGTTTTGAGAATGGGATGAAACCCGAAACATGCATGTCAACTATATTTGAATAAAAATTGTGAAACGTATAGTCAAGTGTTTATTTTCTGTTATTGTTCATTATTAAATTTATTACAGTGCACATGCATCATCTGTCGCGAGCGGTCGTACTTTTCGCCGATCTGAACAGATTTAGTATAGTTACAGTGTTTGAAAATCCGAAATTTTCAATATGAGCTCTACGAGTGACGCCGATTACACTGAAATGGAAATTGAGGATAACGGAGAATGGAAAAAAGTACGTCACAAACGAAAAAGATTTAAAGGATTCCCAACCTCGTCAACACAACAACCTAGCAAAAAAACGACAACATCTGCATATCCATATCAACAAACAGTAAGACCTTCTTCAATTATCTACCCGCCTGCTTGCGAATCCAACAGACCGATAACAACCACGTCATATGCCGCCAATCTTACTAATCAACAGTACACAAAAACTAATCAGTCAGCTGGAGGGAATTCCAATAAACACACGTCTGCTGATACAATGCACAACACTGTCAATGTTCCTGCTATAAATGACTACCCGAAATTCTCCAATCGCAGAAATTACTCTGCCAAAATGAAAGATATCGTCAATAAGCAATATAATCACCTGTTCTACATCGGGGCACCTGCGAACTTATCACGCAAAGACCTCTCAGATACATGGGACATAGTACACCCCAACTCGCAAGACATCATACTTGCTACCAAGCAGGGCTTTCTACTGAAAACGAATCAAGAAAAAAGCATAATTATAGACACCCTACAACAACTGAAAAATGATTCAAAAATTTCTAGTTTCAAAGAAACCCAACCTTCAACAACTCCTCCATCTCACTCAGCCGACTCCAGGGCTTCATACAGCGTCGTAGTTGGATCAGTGGAACTTGACATTAACGAAGCAGAAATTAGCACACATCTTAAACGCTGCAACATAGAACATCGCTATTGCAGGAGAATCATAGCCAAAACAACTAACAAGCCCACATTTCTGATACGAATCATTACCTCCTGTCTCTTCTCTTCCGAAAAGTTGCTTAACGAAGGTATCTTCTACAAACACAGGTACTACCCTGTCTACCCCAGCAACCCGCCAACTCCGATTCCGCAACCTTGTCCCCGCTGTCAAGCTTTCACACATACACGCGAAAATTGCACTCTCCCGATCAAGTGTACCAAATGCGGAGGCCCCCATCACTACAGCAAATGCAACAGCCAATTACCTCCTAAATGTGCAGCATGCGGCGCCGATGACCATGCAGCATGGTCTTTAAAGTGTCCTCGAAGACCAACAAAACCAATCGACGGCATTCCTAATAGCCAGATCAGAAGGCTCAACAAAAAATCCAGCGAAATTGATCCTAATATTACAAAAAACACTAAAATACATTCCCCAGTCACTGTTCATGACATGATTATAGACACATATATCAACAAACTGAATAAAATTAACAGCACTAACAGAGAGGAACTAATAGCCAAGCTTAGAAAAAAATTCGTAACCCAATATGCTATTGACACCATTGCCCATTTCTCTGGAAACCGCCTATATATTTTGATGTTCGACCTGGAGGCGCCTTCAATTCCTTCACCGACCCAACCAATTCAGGATGGCAACAACGTACAAATTCATGTCGACACTTAAGATATTATATTCCAACCTTAACAACTACTCCTCCCGGAAACATCTCATCAACAACACCATCGAGAGACATGAGATCAACTGTGCCCTCTTTGTCGAAACAAAAACTAAGGCCAGTAGTAACACAAGATACAGAAATTGGAATTCTTTGCAACTGAATGGTAACGTAGTAAATACTAATGTGCGTGGTGGAAGTTTGGTACAGGTGCACCCGGGGCTGAAAATGCAGAAAGAGAACCCTCCTAGAATAAACAACCCCTTAAACGAGGCCCTGCATTTCTCTATTCCATTCCTTGATGAAAGACTGCACGTAATTCTAGTATATGTTCACCCATCATCCCCTATAGAACAAACGATCCTAAATAAAGGCTCTCTATACAAATATTGTATAATTATAGGTGACCTCAACATGAACCGACACAAGAACAGACAGGTTAGAGATTTCATGAATTATGCGCCCTTTGAAATGGCTTCGACCCCGCCTACGTTCAGAATGCCTAACAACCCAGACTCTACACCAGACCGAGTATTATACACAAAAAACATCAAAGATAATATCGCACTAGTTGAAACACTTCCGGACCTTGGAGCAGAACATGACGCTATCGAAATCACTATCGAACTTCAAAAGCAGATCTTTGAACAGAAAACAACAAAAAGGAATATCAATCGATGTAACATGGAGAAAGTCAATGAAAAGTTAGAAGATTTCATACAAAATGTCGCTGATGAGTCAATCAACCCTGAAAAAATCCGTCTTTTCAATAATAATTTCACTTCTCTTGTACTAGAAAATAGTCGTATAATAAAAAATAAACATTACATTAACGAGCTACCTCCATACATCATCAAAATGATTAAAAACAAGAGAAAAATGCACAGAGAATATCTTAGGGACCCCAGCAGAGAAGGGAAATGTCAATTAAATTGCTACAATAAAAGTATTCAAGTTCTTATCAGATCGTTCAAAGAGCATAAATGGATTACAGTTTGCAATGAGATTAATGAATCTAAAGGAAAAAACTATTGGCAATTAATTAGGAAATTGACTCACTACAAAGGAAGCACAAACTCTACACCAATCGAAGCGAACAACCGGACTTATTCCACTGATGAACAGAAAGCCGAAATCTTTGCAAGCCACTTCGAAAATACCTTCAAAGAAAGTCATGATCCACAATACGACCTTCACAAATACGAAGAAGTCACAAAATGGTACGAAGAATTCTTTGCAGAAGAACCAGAGCCCCATAACATCAGCATAGATTGGGACACCTACTATGAGATTCTAAATAAAGGAAAGAACACTGCACCTGGTCATGACAACATCACCAAGGGAATACTTCGCAAACTGAACGATGGTGTCCACAACTATATAATCAAAATATTTGAATACTGCCTTAAACATCACTTCTTTCCTTCTGAATGGAAGCAAGGAAACATTGTCACAATCCCAAAACCCAACACAGATCATAATAGAGTGGAAAATTATCGTCCCATCACCCTATTACCTGTCCTAGGAAAACAGCTGGAACACATTATTAAAAAGCAATTAGATGCAGCAATTGGCCAAAAGATACCAGATTACCAATATGCCTTCAGAGAAAAGACTTCCACCGTCCATCCACTGACAACACTAATATCAAACATCCAAACAAACAAGCTTATGGGGAAATATACGGCAGCATTACTCCTGGATATTAAAAAGGCATTCGATAGCATTTGGCACAAAGGGCTTCTATCTAAACTACACAAATTGGAATGCCCACCAATGTTACTATGGATACTGAAAAATTACCTTGAAAAGAGAACTTTATGCGTCAAAGTCAATGACTCTTACTCTGCAACATTCCACATCGAACAAGGTATCGCACAGGGTTCACCTCTGTCAACATCTCTGAGCAAAGTTTACTGTCACGATATATATAATTCCAACCACCACCCCGAATACTTTAACAACAATTTGTATATGCTACAGTACGCTGATGACACAACCGTAGTTTGCCACAACAAAAACCTCAAGACATGCATAGAAAACCTTCAACACATATCTGAGACAACAACACATTGGTTCAATACTTGGAGGCTAAAGGTCAACCCAAGAAAAACTCAATTCACTATATTCAACCACAAAATATCCGATCATTCACCAAAAATCAATATTGCAGGCACACAGATCAAAGCTCAGGACAGTGTGAAGTATTTGGGAGTTGAAGTTGATAACAAAGCAAACTTCAAAAAACACACAATCAATTTGAAGAAGAAATGTATTAGCAGGAGCAAACATTTCAGGAACCTCACATACAAGAATTCTGGTATAAGCACAAAAACCGCTGCCCACATCTACAAAACAATATGCCGCCCCCTGCTTGAATACTGCCATCCAATCTACGTAACAGCTAACAAAACTACTGTAAAACAACTCCAAATTGCCGAAACCTCTTCCCTCAGAACCATCACTAGAATGAGACACCCCAGCAATCCACTGCACAACCCACCGAACACTCTACTATACGAGGTGACCAAGATTACACCAATCGAGCAACGCATCCAAGACCTGTTCCGTAAATTCTCACATCGCAATCACAACACAGAAATGCTGGAAAAATTTTGTACTAACAGAAACGCAGAAGTAAGGCCACACAGAAAACTCCCACACAAAACTATCTGGGAACTCTTGCAGGAAACCAGGGATTCAACATCCGACACATAAAATATTTATTCATATATATGTATAAGGTTTTTTTTTTTTTTTTTTTTTCTCTTTCCATTCAAATTCAAACAATAAGACTTGTACACTTGTTTAATATAACACTCCATTATCTGTAGACAAAAAAACAGGCTGAAGGACTTAGGTCGATGGCCTTTTGGTTTTCCAATAAAGTACGGTTCTATCTATCTATCTATCTAAATTTATTAAACAACAGGATATGAGCCCAGATCGCTTACACCGCGTATACCTAGTTTAAAGTTATTCAGTTGATCGGGATAGTTAAGAAAATAGTCGTATATAGTGATACACATGGTTTTCTCACAAAAGAAAAATGGCCGCCAGCTAATTGATGAGCGTCCCCAAGCTTTTAGGACGTGAGAACTATGACGAATAGGCTTTCGCAGTCGAGAATGTAATTGTCCTTGAAGGACTGGATAAATGCATCGACGGTAGCGAAAAGGACATTCCTACAATTGCTAAAGCCAAAGCAAAGTTGGTGTTAACAATAGATCCATCGTTGTTTCCACACGTGAAGGAAGTCAAAAGTGCTCAAGAGGTATGGACCAGTCTCAGAAACTTATACGATGACAGTGGTTTCATGCGGAAAATTGGGCATTTACGCACTCTAATATCGGCCAGGCTCGAAAACCACAACTCATGTAAAGCAAGAGAGAATTCTGCATCGGGTAAAATGTCTACCTCAAATCGACAGGCAAGTCAAAACAAAAGGGATCTTAACAATATTATTTGCTATAAATGCAAGAAAAATGGACATTATATGTCTAAGTGTCCAAACAAATCTGAATCTGAAGGAGGTTTCAGTGCTGTGTTCACAACCGGAAATTTCAAAGACTCAGATTGGTATGTGGATAGTGGAGCCAGTGTTCATTTAACAGCTTTCAAAAACTGGTTAAGAGAGAGAAATCAACTTTATTGATTATGAATCAAATGGCTATCGACCTCAGTCTTCCAGCCAGTTACATGGATTTCTATTTTACAAAAATTTATTTAGATTTAAAAGATGTTATTCTAAGGATATCAAATATTCAAATACTGGTAGTGCTGGTAATTTCGCCTTCATTTCTCCATGGTAGTGGTGTATAAGTGAATCCACAATTCTTCTGTTGTTCTGGTTTGAGATGAATTTTTTGCCCAGTATATTAATTCTCTCCAATATCGGTTCTATATCCGTAGTGTCATATAAAAGTTGATTAGAAGGGTTGTGTAATGGGCTGTTGGGATTTCTTAGTTTAGTTATTTTTCTTAAGCAAGTTCGTTCTGCTACTTCAATGGTTTTCAGCGTTGTTTTTGCGGTGTTTATGAATGTTGTAAATCCATAGTCTAATAAGGGCCTGCATATCATCTTATATATTGTGCTTGCTGTCTTGTAGCTGATTCCAAGGTTTTTATAAGTGAGAGATCTAAAGTGTCCAGCTCTAGCGATGGCTGCTTTCTTTTGTGTTTTTATGTGTGCTTTGAAGTTAAGTTTGTTATCTATTTGTATGCACAGGTATCTACACATGCTTGTAGGTGTGACTATGTTATTTCCAAGTTTTATATTTTTGGAGTTTGCATTGATTTTATGATTGAATATTATTAATTTTGATTTGTTTGGATTTGGCTGAATTCTCCATCGTCTCATCCATGCTACGGTGACATCTGTAAGTTCTTGTAATTTTTGCAGGCATTTGTTTGTTGTAGTATCATGAGTAATTAAAGTTGTGTCGTCAGCAAATTGCGGTATATATGCCTGTTTGTTGATGTGGTGTCCTCTTTCGTTATTGTGATTGTACATGTCGTGGCAGTATAGGTTGTTTAGCAAAACAAGAGGGCGAACCTTGTGGGAGACCTTGTTGTGGTGTAAATGATCGTGATATCTCGTTTTTCACACGAACCTGAAGCGTTCTCTGTATCAAAAATTGGTCTACAATTTTCAGTAGGGAGTTTGGACATTGTAGGTGGAATAATTTGAATATAAGTCCGGCATGCCAGACACTATCAAAGGCCTTTTGGATATCCATAAATAGGATACTTGTTACACTGTATGTTTGTTGTTAGGATTGTTAGAGGGTGAGCAGTTGAAGTTTTGCATTTGAATCCAAATTGGTATGGTGGAATGGCTTCTCCTATGTTAAGACGAATTCTCTCTGACAGAATTTTTTCAAATGTTTTTCCCAGTTCCGAAAGTAATGTGATAGGTCTATAGTTCTCCACTTTTGTATGGTCTGTCTTGGCCTTTGGTATAGTAATTACAATACCCTTTTTCCATTCGTTGGGGAAGTACGAGTTTTCAATACAGAAGTTGTATATTTTTATTATTATGTTGTGGATTGTAGTGTCCATTTTCCTAAATATTTTTCTGGATATGTTATCATAACCAGGTGTTGTATTTTTTCCATGGTTTAAAGCTTTGTTGTATTCTTCTTCTGTTATAGGATCCAGGTCTGCTTCTAATTCTGTATGGGGAAAGCTCAATTGATACGAGTGCTCTACTTTGTTTTTGTGTGTTTCGTCAAATTCTTTGTTATTAGTTTTCCTATAGATATTTTGGAATTGTTTTGCAAAGGCGTTTGTGATCTCAAAACTGGTTAATGAAAACAAGAAATCCTGATTTATCAGAAATAGTCATTGCAAATAAATCAACAATCAAGGTTGACTGTGCAGGTGATGTCGAGATAAGAACAGTCACTGATAAAAAGCATCGCATATTGTTAGAAGATGTTCAATACATCCCTGGATTAACGACAAATTAGCTCTCTGTTGGTCAGCTAATCAAAAATGGAAATAAGGTAGCATTCAATGAAGATGGTTGTGACATTTTCAATCGCCATAATATTTTAGTGGCAACTGCTAGCTTATGTAATAATGGATACAAATTGAACGTGCATGAAGAGAAGCCAGTGTGCTATCAAGCAGTTAGCAAAAATATTTGGCATCAACGTTTAGGCCACATTAATAATTCATACTTAAAGAAAACATCAATGTTAGTAAATGGGCTTGTGTACCAGGAGAAAACAAACATTGGGAATTGCGAGGTATGCTGTAGAGGTAAACAAGCTCGTTTACCATTTCCCAAAGAAGGCAGTCGAGCAGAAAAACTTCTGGAAATAATCCACAGTGATATATGCGGTCCAATGGAAACAACATCATTAGGCGGAGCTAAGTATTTCATCACTTTTACTGACGACTTCAGTCGCATGTGTTTCGTATTCTTCTTGAAAACCAAAGATGAAGCATACGACAGATTCAGGAAATTTAAAAATCTAGCTGAGAATCAACTTGACGCCAAGATCAAAGTTCTAAGGAGTGATAACGGGGGAGAATTTTGTAACAGAGATTTCAGCAAGTTTTTAAAAAATGCTGGCATTGTGCACCAAACATCGAACAGCCACACACCTCAGCAAAATGGAATGGCTGAACGAATAAACCAAACACTTGTTGAGAAGGCAAAGTGCTTACTGTTGGAGGAAGGACTGAGTAAAACTTTATGGGCCGAAGCTTGCAAAACAGCATGCTATTTGAGGAATCGTTCAGTATGCTCGAAGATAGAGAAGACACCATACGAATTGTGGACTGGTAGAAAACCAGACGTTAGTCACCTTGTGACTGTGTATATGGAAGTCTGGTCATGGTGCATGTGCCAAAGGTCAACAGGAAAAAGTGGGACCCAAAATCAACGAAGCATATTTTAGTGGGCTATGATGAAACGACAAAGGGTTATAGGTGCTTCAACCCTAGTACGAAAAGTGTAATTACAAGTCGTGATGTGACGGTTTTTGAAAAACCACCTATGGTATCTCTTACTGAAGAGACAGAGGAAGATCCAGATTCAGTGGGGGAAGAAAGCGAATTATCTTCAAGTGCTGATGAATTGATCAATAATCAGTTTTCAGATGATGACTATGTTCCAGACATGCAAATGAGTTTACCAGACACTTTACAGGTCCCAAGGAAGTCACAGAGAGAGGCTAAGAAGAAGATGTTTGATGATTATGTCACTTACTTCAATGGTGCCACGTCGCCGAACATGCAACATGTCCCAAAGTCAGTAGCAGAGGCGCTTTCCAGTGCAGATCGACAGGAATGGAAGCATGCCATGGAGGAGGAGATCGAGTCCTTCTACGAGAACGAAACATGGGAACTTGTAGATCGACCTAAAGCGGCCACCATAGTTCAGTGTAAGTGGGTTTTCAAAGTGAAGTGCGATAGTGAAAACAAAAACAAGTATAGAGCGCGTCTTGTTGCTAAAGGTTATACTCAACGAGAAGGAATTGACTATAGTGAAACCTTTGCTGCGGTAGTGAGACACTCGACTTTGAGACTTTTAATAGCATTAGCTGTAAAATTAGATTTAAGGGTTCTGCATTTAGATGTGAAAACAGCCTTTCTAAATGGCATTTTGAAAGAGAATGTTTTTATGCACCAACCCGAGGGCTTTATTTCTGATGAAAACAAAAATAAAGTTTTCAAGTTGAAAAAGGCTGTGTACGGCTTGAAGCAGTCAAGTCGTGCATGGAATGAAAGAGTTGATGAAGTTTTATTGACTATCGGCTATAGGAAATCTAAATTTGAGCCATGCTTGTATATTAAAAGTAATCAAGGCAAATTATCAATTGTAGCTCTTTATGTTGATGACTTTTTTGTTTTTCTGCAGATACAAAAGAGACTCAATTTTTGGAAAGTCATTTAAGCTCTAAATTTAAAATAAAAAATCTTGGAGAAGCCAAACACTGCTTGGGCGTGAGAATCAGTAGAGATAAGAGTAGCGTAACTATTGAACAGGAGCAGTATATAAATGATCTGTTGATTAAGTTCAATATGATTGACTGTAAAACTGTATGTACCCCTTTAGAAAGTAGTGTTAAACTCAATGATATGGAAGGGGAAGAAACTTGTAGTCTTGGAATTCCCTATCAGGAACTTATAGGAAGTCTGATGTACTTAGCATTAATGACATGACCTGACATTGCACCTGCAGTGAGCTTGTTGTGTCAATATAATAATTGCTACACAAGATTGCACTGGCAGTGTGCAAAACGTGTCTTACGGTATTTAAAAGGAACAAAGAATTATTCCATGAAATATTGTAAAGATAGTTCTAGTTTAGTTGGCTTTGCTGATGCTGATTGGGGATCAGATAGGCTAGATAGAAAGTCTTTCTCAGGATATATTAACCAAGCCATTACAAAATGTAAAGAACGCAAAGTTCTTGAGTTATTTAGGTTTAAGTAATTAGGTTATTAGCAAATATGGGGAACTTTCGTAGAGTGGGGGTGTTGTGAATATGCACCGACGCTCATTCATTATATTCTATGTGTGACATGTGCAGCATGCTATTTTCAATTTTTAATGTCTGTGCTCCATATTCGTACGTTACGTAGTTCAGTAACAGTTCTATTCGGTAAGTGCTTAAATATACATGTTATAAACAATTCGTCATCGTGTTCATAGTTTTACTTTCTCTTTTCCCAATCGAATAACAGTGAATAAACTCTGCAAGTGTTTAAACAGTTCATTATTAAATTTATTAAACAACAGAAACCCCATTTGTCATATGATGCACAGCTCTGGGGTCGTGCAAAACCTATCAGAGTACAAATCATCAGAGATTCCATTCTAAAACACTACAATCAATTGTAGAAAAACGCACCCTGCTATGTACGCAACAGAATCATGCACCAAGATCATAATACCATACATCGTGGAAGAAGTCCGAAAAAACTCCATGAACTACCAAAATCAGATAATTGGGAAACCAAATGAACAAACAGAGAAGCGAGGATTGAAGAAAACTTGGCCTGAAGATCTTCCCCAATAAAACTAATAATTTTATTTAGTATAGACTGAGTAGAGATATCAACGAACATCTCACTTTCAATACCAAACAGTACAAAACCCCACAACAAATTTCCTTAATACTCTACATAAAGTAGATTGTAAATTGGCAATATAATGTTGAATAAAAAATTTTTAAAAACATACATATATGGATAAGATAAAATAGTGAACTGGCAATTAGTTACTGTGTTTCCTGATCATCATGTGAATCCTCTCCTTCTTGAACATGATTGAGAACAACGTAAATAGTTTCACACGAACAATTACCCTTGTTCACAATCACGAAACCGCTAAATTTCTCGGTACCGAACAAATCCTATTTTTCATCTCGCACATTTAATTTACCATTCAGCACATTATTTCAAACTTTAAACCACAGAACAAATAAAGATTTTAAAGTGTAATCACAGAATACATGACAACTGGGGCACGGAGTGTTGCCAGATGGCCGAAGCCATTTATCTGTAGTTGATTAGCAGAAATCTGTATAAAATCTGTATGATCATAGAAACTTGGTTTTTTTTGTACATTTGACATCTCTATCTGTGGTTTAATTTATCAATTCTTTCAAGTGCATAGGAAATCTTTAGTTTTATTTCAATTTTCATGACGTCAGCACCTTCAACATTTTTATATATTCCTATAAATGCAATGCCCATAGGTATGGCGTATGGCTAAGTGCAGAATCAAATGAAATACATATTTGTAATTAATGGAGATCATGATCATTAAATAATATTGTTCTCTCATGAGCATGAAAATTGTCTCTACGTTTTTTGGAAAACAAGTATGTATTTGGTTAGGTACAGAAACAAAATTCATTTACTTAGGATAAAATAATTACACAAACCCAAATCGTCAGCAAAGTCGGATTTCGACTAATCTCGAGCAACTAGTGCAACGTGTGCGAAATATGTGGGAACTACCTAAATCCTGGGATTCCTCGACCTATTCTGAACTCTATGTTAACCACCAAAGCGCCAAGATATCGATATTCTTTATATTTCCTACCGTGTTCAATTTTAGAATTCACAATGTATTAAACTAAATCAACTTAAAGTATAAAATGATATTTCTCATCAATATGAGAGAATTCTGTATAAAAATCTGTATTCGGAGGCAATCTGTATCATACATCGAAAATCTGTATAAATACGGAGAAATCTGTATATCTGGCAACACTGGGCACGGTATACAAATTTAGATGTAATCGCAGATTATCGGTACTGGTAGTTGATAGGTTTGGATAGGTTTTATAAAACTTTGTTCACTGCCAATGATCCTAGTGCCATGAAATCAATGGTAGTTCAAAATTCGGATTCGGTAAACTCAAATCCAGTTTGCAGCGATCAAGTACGGAAGCAAAGAGGTGATATCAACTAATCCGACGATTGCTATAGTCGAATTTAAGCGAGTAAAGGTTGGTTTATGCTTATAATCAGACTAAAGAATCCGTTAACTTATTAATTATTATTATTATTATTAATAAGTAAACGGATTCTTTAGTCGCAGTATAAACAATATTCCTAGAAATCTATGTTTCAATTCTTAAGTTAAGGGATAAGTTAAAGTTACCAGCCAGCATCAACCAGCCTTAACCGGAACAGAGTGGTTAAAACCAATCCCCCACAGAATATACCTTAGAAGAAGTGCAAGCTCCAAACAAATTGTATGGCAACAAAAAATAGCGCACCCTGGTGTCCGGGTGCTGTATTATTTGTTTGGCGCGAAATTTGAACACTAAATTAGGCGGGTAATTTGAACCACTCTTCCGTGTTTCTAGATTATTCTTTATGAATTTGAATAATTCGTATCAATTTAAATTTTACCATTCAAAGCTCATTATTTTGAATGGTAAAATTCAATTGATAACTTTCATTAAGACCATTGATTGAAAATAAATGAATACAAACACAAATTCTAATTATGCTTTATTGCAAAATTGAACATCAATAAACAAAATGATTTACATATTCTTTTACAAATTAATAGTTTATTACTTAAAAATTTAAATAACAATGCTCTAACAAATTATAAATTTAAATAGATTTTCCCTAATGTATAATAGGTACTTTATAAACGAAAACCAGATATCAAGAAATACACAAATTATAAATGTTCATCGCTATCAAGTTTCGAAATGAATAATACATATAACCAATTCAAAAATGATTACAGACACAAACTGTATGTTTTATTATGAAATAAAAGATAAATAAGCAACCAAGAATTCATTGGTTATTGAATAATGTGGTAAGAAATAATTGTATTATTTAATAATTGAATTTGAATGTGAATTGATTGAGAGTTCTTCAGAAAGTTTTTGAACATTCAAGGAGCTACATCGTGGTTCCGAGAATGATTTATTGCAAACTGAAGTAAAAAATGTATGAGGTGATGCATGCTTAACGAGTTTACTTGTTCTGCTATTAACAAAATCAGTATCATTGAAATGATCCTCACATAAATAATGAAATTTGAGCAAATGATGGAATCTTTAATCTAACAAATGTTCCTCCTTTTAGAAAGCTAAATTTCTTCCTGCAGCAATTTGAAAAACTGTTTTCCTCATCCTACAAAATATCCATTCTAGCAATCTGGATACTTACAAGAATAAACCTGTCTCGGAGTCGACATATTAATTTCAAGAATTAAAGATGATTATGATAAAAGCTTAGCTGTTCAACTAGAATGCTGCTACCCCAACGTCTATGTTATTTGTTGCTTCGATTCCTCTCTTCCCTGGCAACAATTTCTGTAAAGATGTATGATGTTTAAAATGAATGTGCGGACAATTTCAGTGCAAATTTATACTTACATGAATACTTTTCTTCAAAAATCAGTAAATGCACCGAGCACTTGAAGTGTCGCCTCCATTTCTCGGCTTCCCTGGCCTGGACACGATTTCTAAACATCTGTGAAGATGCATGATGGTTTGTAGCTTATAATGAATGTATGAATCGGCATTTTCAGTGCAAATTTATAATTACATCAATAAATAATTCGGAAATCGATAAATATAGCTGGCGGTCGAATTGACAAATGAAAATTGTCAATTATCCAGTATCGTGTCAAACGAAACCACAAGAGCAAATCTTTCACACTATTTATCACCTTATTGTCCCTCTAATAAGGATTATATTTGCATCTACTTGCTGTCACAGTCGCGCCTCTGGTGTTCGGGTGCAGAACTACTAGATTGCTTCCAGATTTTGGTCATAGTTATCACTTCTTCTAGGGTATACAGTGTTGTTCTTGTTATTACCTTTGTAATAAATCTGTTACTTTTCAGTAATATTCATTACTTAGTTACGTTTCACCAATTATTTATTACTATTTCAATTGGACTAATCAATAATCATTGAATTATTTTCTGACCATAAGAAAATAGGCTTGAACAGATTTAGTAGAAAACTTTTTTTTAGTAGTAGTATCTAATGTTTAGTAGGTAGAAATCTGTTAGTAGACTATGATAGTGTACTAATAACTAGTATTAATCTGCGTATAGATGGCACCACTGATGTGACACTATACTTGTATGAGTCATATGAGTGTATGATATATAGTAGCAAAACTAAAAACAAACGATATTTAAATTTAATCTTCTAGTTCTACCGCAAATCGCAATAGCAAAAACGTCGTTGTCTTTACCAGACAATAATTTCAATAAAAACGAACTGATAAAAACGTGCTGTGTGACTGAAATTTCTAAAAAATGGACAGGTAAGCAAATACAATAAATACATTAATCCATGAGATGGCGCTAGTGGAATACAGGTTTCATTACTATTGTATAGAAATTTAGTACTAAATAATGTTTATTTTCGACTGAATTTTAATCCGTGAGATGGCGCTACCGGATTACAGGTTTTATTACTATTCTATAGAAATTTAGTACTAAAATGTGCCGAATAACGTTACTAAAATTTCCAACCCAAGAACAACACTGATTCTGTGCAATCCCCTGCTATCATAACCAATTGGTTATGTATAGCAAGAGATTGGTCTTAACCGCTCTGTTCCGGTTACTCGCTTAAATTCGACTTATTTTAGGGATTGGTGGGATTTAGGGAATTAGACCTATTCTGTTCGCGCATAGCAATATTGCTAAGAAAAAGATATTGCTACCACAGCAAGATCCGAAATATTGCTATTCTGATCATCGTTTTTGAGCAATATGATCTGTCATTTTGATAAACATATTGTTATCCACATTGCTATCTCAGCAACCTCAAAATAGTACTTGCTAAGAGCATAACAAGATTTGGAATATGGCTGAGAACCACTTTTTTCTTCCAAGAAATCGAAAATATTGTAAATAGGTAGGTATTTTGATAAATATAGGAATACATAATCGTATATATTTATTAAAGGTACTTTAAAATACTTAATTTCAAGGGAATTTCTAAGACTTAGGTTTAACACTAACAACCCCTTCTATTCGTAAACAGAAAAGTTCATAAGCTATTCAACATCAATAAGAGGCTGAGCGAATTTTATTCATATATTTATTAGTTCATGAGCAAACTAGGAAAGATACTGTTTCTTTTATGTTAGAGGCATTCGAAGACTGATCGACTGGATGAAATAAATAAAATAAACTATTAATGCAGCCTTAGTAAAAAGATGACTGCCTTTGATTTCATTGAAGAGACGAGGGTATTTTATTCATTCATTTATGTGTTCATCAGCAATCTATGAGATTTACTGCTTCTTTTAAGTTAGATATGCATTCGAAGACTGACCGACTGGATGAAATAAATTAGATAAACTATTAATTCAGCCTTAGTAAAAATATGACTGCCTTTGATTTCATTGCAGAGCCGAGGGTATTTTATTCATTTATTTATTTGTTCATGAGCAAACTATAAGATATGCTGCTTCTTTTAAGTTAGATATGCATTCGAAGACTGACTGACTGGATGAAAAAAATTAAAAAAACTATTAATTCAGTCTTACTACGAAGATGACTTCTTTTGATTCAGTTGAAGAACTGAGGGAATTTTTTCAGGAGAAAACTAGGAGACATACTGTTTCGTACTTGTGCATTCGAAGTCTGACTGAAGACAGGAAAAAATGAAAATTTAATATTTGTTTGGGTGTTTGCAAGTCTTCAATTTTTCGGTCATGGTAGCGGTTACCAAAATTCGATGTGTTTCCTGAAAATGTGAAAATTGATCAATAACTCCATCTTGTTAGTTTCATGAATAAAATACAGTTCGTTTTTTGGCTTTCGTGACATTTATATATTTTTGGTTAGGAATTAAGAATAACCACCGAAAAACGGACGAAATGTTTATCAATTAAGGTTAGATTCTTCTTCTAAGGGCCGGTATTATAAAACTATTTTGACAGATATCTTGGAGTTAACTTGTGGGATGAGGTCACCGTCAAAGTTAACTTCCCATTTCACGAGTTAACTTTATCGGGTGGATGGGGTATCGGTTAAAGTTAACTTTGTAGAAAATGGCGATTTTCGACAGTTCAATGTAAATAATAATATGGCATATAACCTAAGTATTTGAAATAACCCCAAATTTATTGTTTCTATTTTCCGCAGCGATATCCAATTTATTTTTGAGGAACTTTTAACTGACGATGAAGAAGATGCTTTGAATATTGTTGAAGGCTCTAGGCGAGAAAGGGTATTTAGAAATCGTTTAGACCATTTCACCATGGAACGAAACGGAATTTAAAAGCAGATTTGGATCATCAAAAGAGTCTGTAATAGTGTTAATGGGTCACATTGAAGCAAATTTACAAAGACCAACTACCTAATAGGTTTGTATTTCTAGCATCTATTTGAATATCTAGTGTAAATTATAATTATTTTTAGACTGTACTCGAGTGATTTATACAATTATATAACTTTTAGGGGGAAATGATGCTGAAAATTATCGGAACAGAAGAGGATACTTCTCATATAATGTCCAAACCGTTGCTGATAGTCATTTACGCATTAGAGATAACGTAGCACGGTGGCCGGGAGGCACACATGACAATATAATATTTACGCATTCTAGACTCAAGGCACGATTTGAAGAAGGCACCTTTGGTAATAGTTTTTTGGTGAGTGATTCAGGATATGCATTGCCCGAGTATATGGTGATTCCTCTGGAAAACCCACAAAATCAACCACAGAGACTCTACAATGAATCTCAAATAAGAACTAGAAATGTTGTAGAAAGGCAGTACGGTGTATGGAAAAGAAGATTTCCCATACTGCAATTGACAATTCGATTAAAGAGAGAAACAACATGACTGTTATCGTAGCAACTGCAGTGCTTCATAATATCGCAGTTAATATGAGGGAAGAAGAACCTGATCAAAATGTGGCTGTAGAATTGGAAAATTTCAATCAACATATGCCACACAATCAGAATCGTAATTTGGTGCGACAAGAATTGATTGAAGAATACTTCCAAACTTTATAAATACATTATATATAAAAAATGTAATCATTTCATTTCAATTCCTATGCCCGAAATTTTTCTTTTATAGATCTTATGAGCATAACCAACACTTTTTTTAGCTCATTTAAAAATAAAGCTACTGAAACGAATGAATATTATTTAACTTTTGACATTAATAAGTGCTCACGTAATACGTGCTCTAATAATACAGAGTTTGATCAAAATTTCCGATTTATGTATTATTTCAATTTTCATTTTGAAAAAAGTCAGTAATTTTCTGAGTGAGCGAGTTCAGTGTATAATAGTCCAATGAATTTTCGATAATGGTGAGAGCTGCGAAGAAATCGACACTTTTATTAGTTTGAGGGAGTAGAAGCAAAGGGTAGTAAGACACTTGTTCTTTCTTGAATTCATTTTAATACATTCACTCATATGTATTTCATTTATGTAAACAAACGACTTGTCTGAGCATGATAAGCGAGTGGAGGAGCCGACCAATTTTGACTGATATTCTTCAATTTATCAAGTAATTTTTAAGGGACTGGGAAAAAATTTCAATTGTAGAGTTATTCAAATTAGCACAGAACATTCGCACAGAAATGGGACTTTTATAAAACAGACATTTTAAGGCTAAAGTTATCTCGACCGATAAAGTTAAAGTTAACTTCGACAAATGTTTATAATACCGGCCCTAATTCACATAAAAGTCATGAAATACAGTGTTGTTAGCTCTAAAATCAATGAATTTTGACCTACTTCATAGCAATATTGCTGGGAGAAAATTGATAACCAACATTGCTATAACAGTCCGAACAGAATACGTAATACGATAGTCATATTGTTAAAAATTAGGAGGATAGCAATATGACTTGAATAGCAAACAGAATAGGTCTGAATGACCTGTCAAAACTAAAGCAATATGGCGGCTGTTGGCACACATTGTATTAGTCGAATTTAAGCGAGTAACCGGAACAGAGCGGTTAAGACCAATCTATTGCTAAACATAACCGATCGGTTATAATAGCAAGGGATTGGTCTTCACCGCTCTGTTCCTGTTACTCGCTTAAATTCGACTATTGTTTACTTCGAATTGTATTATATATGACCATAGTTATAGTGGTATATTGTTCTTTTTTTTTATTTACTGTGCGTATTAGGGTTGTATTTTTCATTTTGAATAATAATACAAGAAGAAAGGTTGGCTGTGGATCTCATCACGACAAGGATATAGTATGTTTACTAGTACTACACAGAAGTTTTTGACTAGTAAAAATGAGTTATTCAGAAAGCGAAGAGCCCTATGACTAGCTGAAATCAAGAGAAAAGATTCGAAGCTCAAGTATCAGAAAGTTTGCAGCAGTCTGCTGCGTTTAGTACGATGAAGTGTCGTCCATCCCTCGAGGGTTGTTATATCCAGATTCTACTGTGTATTTATCAATAAATAAGAAGAAAAATCCAAAGGCTCTCATTTGTTTTTATATTATTTGTTTGTCATGCCATGCTATTAATGTGAGGACATGAAAAAAAAATCAAGAATTTTATGTTATCTATACCATTTTTATAAAAATCGAGACCTTTTCATCGTCATTTATTACAATACCAGGTATATATCAGGTTATATACCAGGTTATATATTATTAATATTATATGTTCTTTGACCAGGTACCATCGGGAGTGTCTACTAGTCCAACTCAATCAAAATGAAACCTTCTATTTGACAGTAATTCCCTTCACGTTTTGTCATCGCACGTACATCCATAGACAAGATATACGTATAAAAAAATGGGTTCAAGCCCTGTGGACAGGAGCTTTCTGGCGCTCTAGTTCAAACAGACAAATTATATCTCCGAAAGTATTGGTTTCTCAGAGTTGGGAATTATATCAATGTATTCATATAATAGAACTGCATCCTAAAGGAAATTCAATTCAAATAATAGTTTATTTATCAAGATTAAATGGGCAATCATGAGAATGAGAAAAGCACCATGGAAGAAATCAAATTAAATCTGGCCAATTTTGCCCAATAACGAACTTAACCGAGATATTCATCTCCCTAAACTACTCTGAAAATTTCAACTACCTACCTCATTCCGTTCGAGAGTTATATCTATGTCTATGGATGAAAAGCAGTCTCACTACTCTCAGATCTCTTACTTCATGTTCAGTTCCGAAATGTAAGAATTTTCTGAGAAAAACTAATTTGGGAGCAAACAACTGAGATTTTTCTCACTTCGCTCACAATTCTTCGACTGATTACATAATGTCTCAGGAACATCATTTGACATTATGACAATTCATATTCATACATAGAATAATATAATTCTGTGACAACGTTGAAATACGATTTATTATTGAAATTTTGAAAAATCATATCTCCGAAAGTATTAGCTTGTTAGAGTTGAAAATGATATGAATGGATTCTTATGATAAAACTGCTTATTAAAAAAAATTTGATTTGGAATTTGTTTCGTAAAAAAAAATTTTTTTTTTTTGTTACTCCGAAACCATCTGTCCGATTTTGCCCAATAACGAACTTAGCCGAGATATTCATCCCCCAAACCTACTCTGAAAATTTCAACTCTCTAGCTCATTCCGTTCGAGAGTTATCGTGCTTACGGCCGGCCGGCCGGACCGGCCGGACAGAATGAATTCCGACCACGGATTCTTGATCAGTGAGTCGAACCAAATCGTTTAAGACCATTTTCATCGAAATATTCCAAAATTACAGACATTTGGGCAAATTGATAAGCACTCAGTTCCGAGGAACTAGAGCGCCAAAAAACTCCATTCACATTTATAAAGTCTCCCGGTTGGCCATGAAAATTTGACACATTTCAACATGTATATTTTGAAAATGTTAGGTTATAGTCATTTTCCTGTCAGATAACTACGCAACGTTGTCCTCTCTACATAGAAGTCATAGTAATTACGTATTTTCGCAATGTGAATTTACTTCGGAAAAATAATGAATTTGAGAAGATATTATGTGAATTCAATAATTCCACAGTCCTGGCGACTGTAGAAGAAAATTATTTACTCTGTTGTTACTGGAAATATTTCACGTATATAAACTAGTTGGAAGATTCCATTATGCTATTTTCTTGTGTGGAAATCAAGTGTTGGAATTTTATTGAAAAATAATGGATATAGTACTCCGTTACTTTGTTATAGTTCATTAGAAAAAAGAATGAAAGTACCTGAATAACCTGGCAGGAAGACTTCTAAATGAACAGACGTACCTATGAAATTCCCCACTTTTCGAAATTCTCAAGAAATATGCCTACAGAAGACATTTAAATACCTTGTTGCACAACTTGAAATACACCAGTTTCAAAATGTAGCAGGTAGTACTGCGAAACCTGAGTCTTTCTTATACCTTAATAAAATATAGTGATAGGAAACTAAGTCATTTCATTCCAGAGTTCCACATGTCAGAATTAAGTTTTCCTATTGCCCCAGTGGCTCTATTCTTTATGATTATTTTGAGAGTAGAATTGGCAACGTCTCGGCGGATTGTTTTGATCTTGACGATATTTCAGCAGTGCCAACCTACCTGTGTTTTAGTTACAAAAACGCGATAGACCTATACTCCATTCACTTTTATAAAGTCTCCCGGTTGGCCATGAAAATTTGACACATTTCACCATGTATATTTTGAAAATGTTAGGTTATATTCATTTTCCTGTCAGATAACTATGCAACGTTGTCCTCTCTACACAGAAGTCGTAATAATTACGTATTATCACAGTGTGAATTTACTTCGGAAAAATAATACATTTGAGAAGATATTATTTGAATTAAATAATTCCACAGTCCTGGCTACTGTAGAAGAAAATGTTTCCTCTGTTGTTACTAGAAATAATTCACGTATATAAACAGGTTGTAATATTCAATTATTGTATTTTCTTGTATGGAAATCGAGAATCAAGTGTTGGAATTTTATTGAAAAATAATGGATAGAGTAGTCCGTTACTTTGTGATAGTTCATTTGAAGAAAGAATAAAAGTACCTGAATATACCGGCAGGAAAACTTCTAAACGAACAGACGTACCTATGCAATTCCCCACTTTTCTCAAGAAGACATTTAAATACCTTGTTGCACAACTTGAAATACACCAGTTTCAAAATGTAGTAGTACTACAAAACCCAAGTCATTCTTATGCCTCAATAAAATATAATGATAGGAAACTAAGTAATTTCATTCGAGAGTTCAACATGTCAGAATGAAGTTCTGCTATTGCAGATTTCGGTTCTGTATAGCAATTCAGCTTCTCCAAAACTACTTTCGTACTTTCGGCATTTTCAATTTCAAAGCGAGTTATTTATTATTCGAAGATAATGGTCTGTGATAATATCTTGTCTAAGATTGAAGATTATGTTATGATTATGTTGAGAGTAGAAATTGGCAACGTCTCAGCGAATTGTTTTGACCTTCACGATATTTCAGCACTGCCAACCTGCCAGTGTTTTAGTTACAAAAACGTGATAGACCTAAATCATGGCCAACCGGGAGACTTTATAAAAGTGAATGGAGTATAAATCATGGCCATAGATAACATATCATGGCCAACCGGGAGACTTTATAAAAGTGAATGGAGTATACATCATCCGCCATTGCCACTGCAATAGTGAATAAATTCAGATACACCCTTTCAGATGTGGAATATTTCGCCATCAGCCCTGGCATGATAACTTCTGAATGAAATTTCTTAGCAGTTTCTAAGTTCTTTTCCCATATTTCCAGATCATTCGTACTTTGAAACAAATATTTGGAGACCATATAACAAAACAACAAAAATGTGACTGTGAGATGAGTAGTTGCACTGGTATTTGGTAGTAACAACTGTGTTTTTTTAAAAGTAATCATTCCAGCATGTGCTAATAGAATTGAACTCTTCATTCGCAAACATTCATGAATGTCTTGAAGGTTGTCGTATATAATTTATTTATTTATTTATTTATTTATTTATTTAACCACAAATGAATACAAACAGGTGCAAACCCAAAAACAGTATTCACAAATTTAAATACCATTACACTGTGTGCAACGAGAAGCTATCCTATTAAACATTATCATTCATCTATTATACAATAAAAAAAACACATATAAATAATACTCATTTACACATACAATCATCAAAATACTCTACAATGAATAGAAGAAAATACAAAAAAAAAGAGGCAAACCCACCTCAACAGTGGGAAAAGCCTTTCCTCAACCGTCTTTTCAGACGACCAATAGAGAAGCTAAACAAATCAAAATCACAAGAACGAAATGCTTCATTGCATGTTGTTAGCATCCAAGTTAATGGGGAATTTCTCGAAATATTAGTTCTTTTGAAAGGCAGGTAGAAAACATCCTGACGTCTCAATCTGAGATCTGGCACCGAAAACGGTATCTGCTGAAGGACATGTGACACCTGAAGACAGTTATTCAAGATTTTAAACAAAAATAAAATGTCAGACAATTTCCTTCTGTCCGAAAGTCTCATCACATTAAACTTCTCACGAGCTTCCGTGTAATCATGATTTTCGATTATAATGTTGCTTCTAAAAGAGATAAATTTAAGAAATTTGTTTTGTACGCTTTCAAGTCGTCTTATGTAACAATTATATTGGGGATTCCATATTACGGACGCGTAGTTCAACCTACTGAAGACGAAAGAATAATACAGCGTAGTGAGAGTCCCATTTTCTGTGAAGGAACGGCCATGACGAAAAATATACCCGAGCATTCTATAGCTTGACTTAATAACCTCCTCTATATGTTGGTCAAAGTACAACTTCGAATCAAATATTACTCCCAAATCTTTAATATCAGTCAAACGTTGAAGGTTACGATTGTGAACTTTATACGAAAAATCAATTATCTTGAAATTTCTAGCAAAAGTTAGCACGTGACATTTTTCTAAGTTCAAAAAGAGAGAGTTCGCCTCACAATAGTCCGAGAGTCGATCAAGATCGCTCTGAATTTTAAGACAGTCATCCAAGCTAATTACTCTTCGGTATAATTTCAAATCATCGGCATAAAGTAAAAACTGTGTGTGATGAAAGCAAGTCGAAATATCATTGATGTAAACTAAGAACAGCAACGGCCCCAGGTGAGAACCCTGGGGTACTCCAGAAGTATTATAAAACTTATTTGATCTTGTGCCATCTATCGTAACAAACTGACTTCGGTTCGAGATATAAGACTTCAACCAACGCAACAAATCCCCACAAACTCCAACTTCAGCGAGTCGACACGTCAAAACAGAATGACTAATCTTATCAAAAGCTTTCTGGAAATCGGTGTAAATAACATCAGTCTGACAACAGTTCTCAATACTTTCCTGAAGGTACTCAAATAAGGTAAGAAGGTTTGTTTCAACGTTCCTTCCCTTGAAAAAGCCGTGTTGTTGGTCTATTATAATCCGCCTCAGATGACTAGCCAGATATTTATAAATTAGTGATTCGAATAATTTAGGTATTGCCGCAATGATACTAATGGGCCGATAGTTTGTTACAAGGTTCCTCTGACCAGCTTTATGAATCGGGACAATAGAAGACGTTTTCCATAAGTCAGGAAAAATGCCTGTCAATAGTGAGCTGTTGATAATTATGAAAAGTGGAGCGCTAAGATTGTTATGACATTTTTTAAAAAAAAAATAGGAGGAATTCCGTCAGGGCCAGGGCCCTTCGAAGCATCCAAACTTCTAAGAGCCGAAGATATCTCTTCTTTACCAACTGATACGCTACTTAAATAATTGCTACTGTAAATATTCTCTTTGTCTTCCAAATTATGAATTGCAACCTCATTCGGTTCGAACACGCTTTTAAAAAATTCTGCAAAAAGTCCAGAAATGCCTTCAGGCGTCGTAGCTTCCCTATCCTCATAATTCATTTTAGATGGAAAGTTGCTGCTTTTGTTTTTGTGAGATACGAACTTAAAGAAATCTTTTGAGTTATGCGAAATTCTACTTTCAATGTTATGAATGTAGCTTAGGTAATCAGATGTCATCGATCTTTTTGACATCCGCCTTAGATATCGAAACTGAGCTAAGTCACCCGAACTCTTATAGATTTTCCATTTTTTATGATAAAAGTTTTTTTGTCTGATCAATTTTATAGTTTGTTTTTTGAAATATGGGGGAAACTTCCGATTAACATTAAATTCTCTGACATTTTCCTCAATAATCTTATCTATAATATTATAAAAAGTCTCTACTTTTTCATTTACATTCCCGTGATTCAACAAAGACTGCCAATCAATTTGAGACAACTTAAAATTAAGCAGATCATAATCTACCTTTTTAAAATTCAACATTGGAACATTTAACCCTCTCTTAAGGGGCGAATCATAATCTACATCTAAAAAATACTCCAAACATGGGTGATGTGAATCTTCCGCTACAAAAGGATTATCGCATTTGGTCAAATTCACTATTTTATGCTTATTACACAACACTAAGTCCAAAATTCGATTATGCGAGTTTTGAATATGATTAAATTGTATCAATTCCGAAAAATTCAAAGCATCTATAATTTCTGCACACCTATTGTCCACACTAACAGGCTCCATCCCAGAATCAGCGACCGATCCTCTCCAACACACCGCAGAACAATTGAAGTCCCCGCAGAGCAGAAACAGATTATCACCGATTCTCAATTTGTTGTTCTCTAAGGTCCCAATGAAAGACGCCGCCGCAAAATCATCTCCCGGTGGCAAATAGACGCAACACAAATAGAGTTTTGTTCTATTCACATTCACCAACAACCACAGATCCTCCGCCCCACTTTCGAAATGAGTCAGGCGTTCGGCCTGTAGCCGATTCCGAACTGCAACAAACACACCGCCACCTTTCCTCTTTGTTGACGAACTTGATTCTCGGTCTCTACGAAATATAGTAAAATTAGTTAGGTCTGCTAGTTCATGATCCAGAATGTCCTTGTTGAGCCAAGATTCCGCAATAAAAACTACATCGTGTTGGTTAGCCTGCAAAGATAAATTAAAATTCACCAACTTGGTGCGCAAACCGCGCACATTCTGGTAACTAACGTGGAGAGCCATTTCGAAAAGATAAACAAAAAGAACTTTGGGTTAGAAAGCAATGCCGGCATTACCTTACTTCAATCGGATGATGTCAGATTCATTAGTTATTTGCATAATTTTGGTAGTATCATTTTTACGTATCATGATACTTCCGTTCTGGCTCCAAATATATTTGTAACCTTTTTCCCTTGCTGCAGTACGAGCTGCCTTAAACAGGACCTTATTAGAAGTAGTAAGATGTTCGTTAATAAAAAATCTTCTCGAAACTGAATCAACCTGAAATCCAGGCTTACCCCCCTGTTCCATCCGCTTAGCCTTAACGGCTGACAAAAATCTGTCCCTTTCGCTTTTGGTTGTGAACTTAACGACAATATTTTTTGGTTTATTTTCAAGATTCGTAGGAACTCGAGTTATAAAATCAATTGAGGTATCTGTAACTTCATGCTTCAGAAACTCTCCAATCTTCTTGAAAGTAGTTATGAGATTTTCGTCCTTTTTCTCAAGCACATCCATAATCTCGACGTTATTACTTCTCATGTTTTGCTCAAGGGTATGTATTCTAATATTAGCAGCAGAGATATCCTTTTTCAGCTGTTCATTCTCGGTTTTTAGCTGAGAGGTTACCTTCATTACGTGATCCAACTTGGCCAATTTAGCTTCGAAATCGGATACTTTAGTTGAGCAAAAATCAACCGATGATCGAAGGTTAACAATTTCATTCCTCATAGCAACCATTTCGTTCCTGACGGATACCACCGTGCGCAGAAGTTCCGCAGAAGTTTCCTCGTCGCCCGACCGTTCCTCCGCCTCTGGATCATCCGCACCGGGTGACACAACCATGTTCCGAGCGATGCCCGGCGCTCGGCACTTTGAACACGACCAGTTTCCTCCCGGTAAATTTGTTATAGCCGCTAACTGATTTCTTGCGACGTCCGAGCATCTGTTATTGGCGTGGAAAAAACCACGACATTTTCCACTGCACTGTAATCCTGGCGATTTCTTCGTTACCGCATTTGTACAAATTACGCATGTAGCCATCACTATTACAATTCCAAAATTACTGGCACGCACAAAAACAAGTCGAACGTTATTAATTTTAACAATTAGTTTGAATAATACACAGTATAAATCACAATTTGAAGAGGAGCAGATATCGAATACATCTGTTCACGATGAATGTCGAACAGTTCAATTACGTTGCAATATGTGATTGGAGGAACACCACCAATTGAATTATCCACTATCCAGATCAGAAACATTCAATGTGAAAAAATCTAAGCCGTTAATTAATCCCAACTTCATTATATACCTGTAATAAAATGAAATGCAAACACATGATGAAGGTGCAAAGGCACCGTTGTTCAACAATAGTCCTTTCAGATATTCATTCTCCAAGTAATCATTAAAGGATACTGTGGGAGGTATATTCATCATTGAATGGTTTCTTTCTAGAGAGAAAACCCAGAAAGAAACCATTCAATGATTCATTCTCCATTTCAATATAGTTTAAACAGCAGGAAAGCTCCGGAAAAAGTCAATAAACACTTTAAGCTTTGTTTTGGTAGGGAAATTCAGAACTATCCTAGGACAGTTCCAATTCCTTGCAGAACTGATGCGCTGTAGAAGCTTGATTCTGGACTATCCCAGAACAGTTCTGAAAGTTGTTGAACCAAAACACGAATTTTTGTAGATCACAGATAATGAAAATGATTTATTCTGTGTTCAATTCAAAAAGAAACGTGCGCTCGGAATCCGTGGTTAAGTACGAAGCAGGGCGGGTGTTCAAATTTCCCTAAGTGTTTCTAACTGAACTTCTACCATTGTTACCCTCTGTTGTGAGTTTAACTAATACCTAACTGACTATAACAGAGTTCTATAGAATAAATTTAGGTCTGACTGGCTTGAAATAATTTCATTCCATAGGATCGTTTGAAAATGAGTACTCATGATCCGGGGATATTTCCCCGGATAACTAGGTCTATAACTCCAAAATCGGTAAAAACAATAGAATATTTGAGAGAAGAGAATAAGTTTTCATTTGCAGATTTAACATTATTAAATAATGAGATTCAATTATTAAGAAAACAAGCTATTGAAGAAGGTGACGAAGAATTATTAGCACAGGTTCAATCTCTAAGTCAGACAATAACAAAGACAAAAAATGCGAATAAACAGTCATACACATATGCGGTTTCTGATAAGGGACCATTCACAGTATTTATACAGGGTAAATCAGGCAATGTAGGAAATCTTGATCCGTTATCGTTGGGAAAAATGTTTTTCGATAATGACGATTTCAATTTCAATATGAAGAATATAGCTAGAAAGGGAAGGAATAAAATAGGTATTGATTTTGCTAGTGCACGTGAAGCGAATATGTTCGTGGAAAAAAAAACAATTTTGAGGATTACGATGTATTTATACCATCAATACTAGTAACAAGCATGGGCGTTATATCGGATATCGGAATTAGCATTTCCGGAGAAGAAATTATAAAATATGCGAAATCGTGTAATGAAATTCTGAAAGTCCGTCGTCTTAAAAGAAGAGTCATAAGAGACAATAAACCAACATACATAGAAGCAAAATCATGCGTACTCACATTCCGCGGAAAAACATTACCAAACTATATTACACTATTTCATAACATCATCAATGTTGAACAATATGTCCGGTTATTCAATGTTATAACTGTTTGCGTTATGGACATACAGCAAGACAATGCAGAGGGAAAAAAAGATGTAGGAATTGCGGTTCTCAACACGAAGAAATAGAGTGCGAATTAAATGAAAGCATTTGTATATACTAAACAAAAAATCATATATCACAGGTCATGTATAACCCGAGGATGAGTGACCATTTTCCAATTTTGATAGGCATCGGGATCGAATTTCAAATTTCTCATCAGTACAATAGGTCAACAAGACATTTTAATACTCGTAAGGTAGACTGGCAAATAATTGGGGTAAATATACAGAAGTACCTACCTAGATAAGAATTCAGTAAGTTCGATAGCAGAATTCGAAAATATGATGGAAATATGTGCAAAAGAAAATATTCCAGCAGTGAAAACTACTAAAAACAATAAATATAGGGTTCTTTGATGGGATGACGAACTTACAGACCTAGTTAAAAACAAAAAATAAGCTTTCAGAAAATATATAAGAGAACCTTCGAAAGGTGTGTGGGTGCACATCCAAAAACGCTGCTCACAATATACAAAACACTGATTCGCCCCTATTAAGGCTGGTTTTCCTGTCACGCTGACGGTCGGCGCTGATGAGTCAATATGTATGTAGCTATAGGTAGCGTTTTCGAGTCACGCGGCGCTGACGGCCGTCAGCGCTGATCTACATACGCGCACGTACGCGCCGGCGCGTCGGCGCCGCTGACTAGCTGGCGCCGACAAGCCTCCACATTCAGTGAGCCAGAGACAATAGCATCCTTCTATTTCTTTTTGTGATCAGCGCGATACTAAAAGGATCCGAGCTGACCGATCAGCGCTGAACGTCAGCGCCGACCGTCAGCGTGACAGGAAAACCAGCCTTAGACTTCGGAGCGATAATATATGGCGGATGCTCTAAAAAAACACTGAGTAATTTGGACAAAGTACAAATATCAAGCACTTAGAGTAGTGGGTGGATTTATGAAATCAACACCAATTAATATAATATTAGCCGAATGCGGAGAAATGCCGCGGGAAAAACGGAGAATTACATTAGCACAAAAATTTATCTGTAAAAACTATAGACCACATTAGTTAGGTTAGGCGGGAAATTTGAATTACGATCCATCCGTGGATCCGAGCACTGAATTCCCCATGCATTTAGTATGGACCTAAAATTTACGCGAATTTCTCGCCTGCTTTTAGATACTTTGGCTAATTTCTTAAGGTTTATTTTGGTTGAAATAGATTCTGTGAACCTTTCTCAACCATCTAGAATCAAGTTTTCATAACAAAATTGTATATATTTCCAAAATAATTAATAAATATATAAATGTTCACCAAATTCGATTGACGTATGTCTTAGCTCACTCGAAATCAGTCAAAAATAATAACATAACCCTAAATCGGCCTTGTAATGACGCACAACAGAAGTCATCTACGACATACGGAAATCTTTCGAACTAGAATGGTTTCAATTTTGATTTAAGAGTGAATAGAGGTAGATACTAATGTCGAAAGAACATGAAAACATGCACCAATGATGAAGGTACCCAATACTTGATGTCTCTGTACTAACATTCTCTTTTAAATAGGGTGGTTTCATCTCAAAGTTGAAATTCCATGTTAAAAAATTTGAATATGGATCTCCCACCAAGCGAATGATTCTAACCTAACTAATGTGGTCTATAGATTCATTAATAACCCGATTATAATGGAAATTGAGAAAGTAGCCTTCTTCAGAGGTTATTGGAATAATAGATATACGCCGGCTTTCATAAAAGCATACTACAACTTCAAACCCGGATCTCGGTGGATATACAAACAGAATAGGTCTGAATGACCTGTCAAAACTAAAGCAATATGGCGGCTGTTGGCACACATTGTATTAGTCGAATTTAAGCGAGTAACCGGAACAGAGCGGTTAAGACCAATCTATTGCTAAACATAACCAATCGGTTATAATAGCAAGGGATTGGTCTTCACCGCTCTGTTCCTGTTACTCGCTTAAATTCGACTATTGTTTACTTCGAATTGTATTATATATTGAAAGTATAGTTTCGGTTGAAGGAACCAATAAAAATGCTTCGATCTAGAGCTACGTTTCGACGTCTATTTTTCGTCTTCCTCAGGCTACAAAGAAATATACATACACATTATCTTGGAACTGAATTGAACAAAAGCAAATAATACATAATATGAATTACATCACAAAAAACAACAGCAACTAAATTGAGATTGCATGGAAGAAAAACACATGGTTAAAAAAAAACACAAAGAGATCAAATGTAAACATCAAATCTGTACCAAAATTCAATAAAAATTCACAATTGAAGGGACTGGCAATTAAACAATCAAAATATGAAAGAGATGTCGTGTAGAATGCTACGAGCTCAACAATAAACACCCACTAACACTCCAATTACTCACCTAAGATCAATACATTACAATCTTACAATTGTTGTTGTCATTGTCATATCGTCTAATGAATAAAAAACTAAACATCATACAGGTATCAATTTCATGAAACTAGCTTGAATTGTTGACTCCAATATTTGCAACGTTCATACTCAAGATATTCAGTAGCACTGACCGCGCATTCGGGAAGAAATTGTACTCTCCCATTTATTTGATCTATATGTTGCAGTGAAGGTCAAACACCCGGTTTCTTCGGTATTCATCCATAATGATTTATTTTATGAAGTAAATTTGTATAGATACTATTCAAATTAAGGGTGTCTGTCTGAAGATTTACGGTACTGTCTGTTTTCTTAATGAAAATCATTTCTTTTATTAATCTTTTGGAAAGATTATTTTCTCTATTAAGGACAACTGGATTATGGAAATTAAATTGATGACCGGTCAGGCTATGATGTTGAGATAATCCTGTTTTTCGGTTATCATTTTTACAGTCATTCTTGTGTTGATTAATGCGAGTCTTGAGTAATTGTTTCGTCTGCCCTATGTAACTGGAATTACAGCCCGTGCACTTGATCTTATATATAACATCAGTATTCAACAAATTCGGTACTCTGTCTTTTAATTTGGAAAAGAAGGTACCAACCATCTTTTTATAGTATGAAACTATTCGAAGGTTATCATTCTTTAACAACCATATGAGATTTTTGGTTAATTGCGGTATAAACACAATTGTGGAGGTTTTTTGTTCTACAGGTGCAACTTCATGTGACCCATTTATCGGCATGTAATTATGGTCAGAATAAAAAATTGAATTTATTAAGTGCTTAGGATATCCGTTATTTATAACTGTTTACTGAAAAACCCAAAATTCTTATCTTGAAAACTTCTATCACATAAAGTTGAAATTTTATGTTTGATATTTTTTATCACAGCTATTTTGTGTTTGGATTCATGACATGAATGGTAATTCAGAATACGACCCGACGCAGTAGGTTTCTGGTATAAATCAAAAATAATCTTTTTGTCTTTTTTAATCAGCATCAAATCAAGAAACGGTATTTGACCATCCTTCTCAACTTCAACCGTAACCTGCAGGTCTTCATGAAACGAATTGAACTTATCCAACATTGTTTGTATTTTACTCCTTGGTATGCAAGTGATGATGTCGTCAACAAATATATATGAAAAAGGTATTTCAAAATCATTGTTGGCTATGACAAACTGCAACAAATCATTCATAACCAACTCCGCAAAAATAGGTGAGGTCGGGTTGCCCATTGCAGATCCTTTTGTCTGCTTATAAAATTCATTATTATATTGACAATAGCTCGTATTAAAGAGCATCTCCACAATATTCACCAAATGTACTTCAGGCAAGCTAGTATAATCGCCAATTTCATTCCATCGATCATGTACAATATCTATCAACTTTGTTCTTGGAATGTTCATGAACAAGGAAACCACGTCAAAACTAACAAGAACGTAATCATCAGGAACAACAACATCACGTAACTTCTGAGTCAATTCTAGTGAGTTTTTTACAATAAATTTAAGAGATGGTCGGAGTTTAGATAAAATATCACAAATTAATTTTGACAATTTATATGTTGGCGAATTTACGCAGGATATGATTGGTCGTAGTGGTCTATCGTTCTTATGGATTTTTACCAGGCCATAAATTTTTGGTGAAATGGAATTGTACGTATAAAGACACTTTGCCTGCAATTCGGTGATATATCGACTCGATTTCAAATTCTTAATGAGATTATTAAATTTATTTTGTATCGAATTAGTCGGATCATTAGTTATTCTTACATAGGTAGAATTATCAGCTAACAGCTGATTCATTTTCTGACTGTATTCATCCTTATTCAGAATTACAGTACAATTGCCTTTATCAGCCTTAGTAATTAAAATATGTTCTTTATTCAACTGTAAAAACTGACCGGTACATTTACTCAACCTCAAAAGATATCTGAATATATTATTGTTGTTAATTTTAGTTTTTAACCTCACGAGGTACCAGGTGAGGTCAAAAATTTGTTAGCGTTAGGTCCGAAATTTGCGTTACCTTATAATGATAAGGACATACCACTTATCGACTTGATAACTGATACGGAGCATATTGTAGATAATCGTAGTGAATTAAACAGTGATCAAAAGAATAGCTTGAGGGTGACAGCAGTAGGCATTATTCATAATTACCTCGTGAGGTTAAAAACTAAAATTAACAACAATAATATATTCAGATATCTTTTGAGGTTGAGTAAATGTACCGGTCAGTTTTTACAGTTGAATAAAGAACATATTTTAATTACTAAGGCTGATAAAGGCAATTGTACTGTAATTCTGAATAAGGATGAATACAGTCAGAAAATGAATCAGCTGTTAGCTG
The DNA here is from genome assembly GCA_937662695.2 of Halyzia sedecimguttata. NCBI lineage: Eukaryota > Metazoa > Arthropoda > Insecta > Coleoptera > Coccinellidae > Halyzia > Halyzia sedecimguttata. The sequence continues at coordinate 3,963,709 of OW569418.2, read as the reverse complement.
ATAATTCTACCTATGTAAGAATAACTAATGATCCGACTAATTCGATACAAAATAAATTTAATAATCTCATTAAGAATTTGAAATCGAGTCGATATATCACCGAATTGCAGGCAAAGTGTCTTTATACGTACAATTCCATTTCACCAAAAATTTATGGCCTGGTAAAAATCCATAAGAACAATAGACCGCTACGACCAATCATATCCTGCGTAAATTCGCCAACATATAAATTGTCAAAATTAATTTGTGATATTTTATCTAAACTCCGACCATCTCTTAAATTTATTGTAAAAAACTCACTAGAATTGACTCAGAAGTTACGTGATGTTGTTGTTCCTGATGATTACGTTCTTGTTAGTTTTGACTTGGTTTCCTTGTTCACGAACATTCCAAGAACAAAGTTGATAGATATTGTACATGATCGATGGAATGAAATTGGCGATTATACTAGCTTGCCTGAAGTACATTTGGTGAATATTGTGGAGATGCTCTTTAATACGAGCTATTGTCAATATAATAATGAATTTTATAAGCAGACAAAAGGATCTGCAATGGGCAACCCGACCTCACCTATTTTTGCGGAGTTGGTTATGAATGATTTGTTGCAGTTTGTCATAGCCAACAATGATTTTGAAATACCTTTTTTATATATATTTGTTGACGACATCATCACTTGCATACCAAGGAGTAAAATACAAACAATGTTGGATAAGTTCAATTCGTTTCATGAAGACCTGCAGTTTACGGTTGAAGTTGAGAAGGATGGTCAAATACCGTTTCTTGATTTGATGCTGATTAAAAAAGACAAAAAGATTATTTTTGATTTATTCCAGAAACCTACTGCGTCGGGTCGTATTCTGAATTACCATTCATGTCATGAATCCAAACACAAAATAGCTGTGATAAAAAATATCAAACATAAAATTTCAACTTTATGTGATAGAAGTTTTCAAGATAAGAATTTTGGGTTTTTCAGTAAACAGTTATTAAATAACGGATATCCTAAGCACTTAATAAATTCAATTCTTTATTCTGACCATAATTACATGCCGATAAATGGGTCACATGAAGTTGCACCTGTAGAACAAAAAACCTCCACAATTGTGTTTATACCGCAATTAACCAAAAATCTCATAGGGTTGTTAAAGAATGATAACCTTCGAATAGTTTCATACTATAAAAAGATGGTTGGTACCTTCTTTTCCAAATTAAAAGACAGAGTACCGAATTTGTTGAATACTGATGTTATATATAAGATCAAGTGCACGGGCTGTAATTCCAGTTACATAGGGCAGACGAAACAATTACTCAAGACTCGCATTAATCAACACAAGAATGACTGTAAAAATGATAACCAAAAAACAGGATTATCTCAACATCATAGCCTGACCGGTCATCAATTTAATTTCCATAATCCAGTTGTCCTTAATAGAGAAAATAATCTTTCCAAAAGATTAATAAAAGAAATGATTTTCATTAAGAAAACAGACAGTACCGTAAATCTTCAGACAGACACCCTTAATTTGAATAGTATCTATACAAATTTACTTCATAAAATAAATCATTATGGATGAATACCGAAGAAACCGGGTGTTTGACCTTCACTGCAACATATAGATCAAATAAATGGGAGAGTACAATTTCTTCCCGAATGCGCGGTCAGTGCTACTGAATATCTTGAGTATGAACGTTGCAAATATTGGAGTCAACAATTCAAGCTAGTTTCATGAAATTGCTACCTGTATGATGTTTAGTTTTTTATTCATTAGACGATATGACAATGACAACAACAATTGTAAGATTGTAATGTATTGATCTTAGGTGAGTAATTGGAGTGTTAGTGGGTGTTTATTGTTGAGCTCGTAGCATTCTACACGACATCTCTTTCATATTTTGATTGTTTAATTGCCAGTCCCTTCAATTGTGAATTTTTATTGAATTTTGGTACAGATTTGATGTTTACATTTGATCTCTTTGTGTTTTTTTTTAACCATGTGTTTTTCTTCCATGCAATCTCAATTTAGTTGCTGTTGTTTTTTGTGATGTAATTCATATTATGTATTATTTGCTTTTGTTCAATTCAGTTCCAAGATAATGTGTATGTATATTTCTTTGTAGCCTGAGGAAGACGAAAAATAGACGTCGAAACGTAGCTCTAGATCGAAGCATTTTTATTGGTTCCTTCAACTGAAACTATACTTTCAATATTAATATCCATAGGAACGGAAATCTGTTTGTGTTAATGTATTATATATGACCATAGTTATAGTGGTTTATTGTTCTTTTTTTTTATTTACTGTGAGTATTAGGGTTGTATTTTTCATTTTGAATAATAATACAAGAAGAAAGGTTGGCTGTGGATCTCATCACGACAAGGATATAGTATGTTTACTAGTACTACACAGAAGTTTTTGACTAGTAAAAATGAGTTATTCAGAAAGCGAAGAGCCCTATGACTAGCTGAAATCAAGAGAAAAGATTCGAAGCTCAAGTATCAGAGAGTTTGCAGCAGTCTGCTGCGTTTAGTACGATGAAGTGTCGTCCATCCCTCGAGGGTTGTTATATCCAGATTCTACTGTGTATTTATCAATAAATAAGAAGAAAAATCCAAAGGCTCTCATTTGTTTTTATATTATTTGTTTGTCATGCCATGCTATTAATGTGAGGACATGAAAAAAAAAATCAAGAATTTTATGTTATCTATACCATTTTTATAAAATTCGAGACCTTTTCATCGTCATTTATTACAATACCAGGTATATATCAGGTTATATACCAGGTTATATATTATTAATATTATATGTTCTTTGACCAGGTACCATCAGGAGTGTCTACTAGTCCAACTCAATCAAAATGAAACCTTCTATTTGACAGTAATTCCCTTCACGTTTTGTCATCGCACGTACATCCATAGACAAGATATACGTATAAAAAAAACTCCATTCACATTTATAAAGTCTCCCGGTTGGCCATGAAAATTTGACACATTTCAACATGTATATTTTGAAAATGTTAGGTTATAGTCATTTTCCTGTCAGATAACTACATAGAAGTCATAGTAATTACGTATTTTCGCAATGTGAATTTACTTCGGAAAAATAATGAATTTGAGAAGATATTATGTGAATTCAATAATTCCACAGTCCTGGCGACTGTAGAAGAAAATTATTTACTCTGTTTTTACTGGAAATATTTCACGTATATAAACTAGTTGGAAGATTCCATTATGCTATTTTCTTGTGTGGAAATCAAGTGTTGGAATTTTATTGAAAAATAATGGATATAGTACTCCGTTACTTTGTTATAGTTCATTTGAAAAAAGAATGAAAGTACCTGAATAACCCGGCAGGAAGACTCCTAAATGAACAGACGTACCTATGAAATTCCCCACTTTTCGAAATTCTCAAGAAATATGCCTACAGAAGACATTTAAATACCTTGTTGCACAACTTGAAATACACCAGTTTCAAAATGTAGCAGGTAGTACTGCGAAACCTGAGTCTTTCTTATACCTTAATAAAATATAGTGATAGGAAACTAAGTCATTTCATTCCAGAGTTCCACATGTCAGAATTAAGTTTTCCTATTGCCCCAGTGGCTCTATTCTTTATGATTATTTTGAGAGTAGACTTGGCAACGTCTCGGCGGATTGTTTTGATCTTGACGATATTTCAGCAGTGCCAACCTACCTGTGTGTTAGTTACAAAAACGCGATAGACCTAAATCATGGCCATAGATAACATATCATGGCCAACCGGGAGACTTTATAAAAGTGAATGGAGTATACATCATCCGCCATTGCCACTGCAATAGTGAATAAATTCAGATACACCCTTTCAGATGTGGAATATTTCGCCATCAGCCCTGGCATGATAACTTCTGAATGAAATTTCTTAGCAGTTTCTAAGTTCTTTTCCCATATTTCCAGATCATTCGTACTTTGAAACAAATATTTGGAGACCATATAACAAAACAACAAAAATGTGACTGTGAGATGAGTAGTTGCACTGGTATTTGGTAGTAACAACTGTGTTTTGTTTAAAAGTAATCATTCCAGCATGTGCTTATAGAATTGAACTCTTCATTCGCAAACATTCATGAATGTCTTGTAGGTTGTCGTATATAATAATCCAATTACGTTGCAATATGTGATTGGAGGAACACCACCAATTGAATTATCCACTATCCAGATCAGAAACATTCAATGTGAAAAAATCTAAGCCGTTAATTAATCCCAACTTCATTATATACCTGTAATAAAATGAAATGCAAACACATGATGAAGGTGCAAAGGCACCGTTGTTCAACAATAGTCCTTTCAGATATTCATTCTCCAAGTAATCATTAAAGGATACTGTGGGAGGTATATTCATCATTGAATGGTTTCTTTCTAGAGAGAAAACCCAGAAAGAAACCATTCAATGATTCATTCTCCATTTCAATATAGTTTAAACAGCAGGAAAGCTCCGGAAAAAGTCAATAAACACTTTAAGCTTTGTTTTGGTAGGGAAATTCAGAACTATCCTAGGACAGTTCCAATTCTGTGCAGAACTGATGCGCTGTAGAAGCTTGATTCTGGACTATCCCAGAACAGTTCTGAAAGTTGTTGAACCAAAACACGAATTTTTGTAGATCACAGATAATGAAAATGATTTATTCTGTGTTCAATTCAAAAAGAAACGTGCGCTCGGAATCCGAGGTTAAGTACGAAGCAGGGCGGGTGTTCAAATTTCCCTAAGTGTTTCTAACTGAACTTCTACCATTGTTACCCTCTGTTGTGAGTTTAACTAATACCTAACTGACTATAACAGAGTTCTATAGAATAAATTTAGGTCTGACTGGCTTGAAATAATTTCATTCCATAGGATCGTTTGAAAATGAGTACACATGATCCGGGGATATTTCCCCGGATAACTAGGTCTATAACTCCAAAATCGGTAAAAACAATAGAAAATTTGAGAGAAGAGAATAAGTTTTCATTTGCAGATTTAACATTATTAAATAATGAGATTCAATTATTAAGAAAACAAGCTATTGAAGAAGGTGACGAAGAATTATTAGCACAGGTTCAATCTCTAAGTCAGACAATAACAAAGACAAAAAATGCGAATAAACAGTCATACACATATGCGGTTTCTGATAAGGGACCATTCACAGTATTTATACAGGGTAAATCAGGCAATGTAGGAAATCTTGATCCGTTATCGTTGGGAAAAATGTTTTTCGATAATGACGATTTCAATTTCAATATGAAGAATATAGCTAGGAAGGGAAGGAATAAAATAGGTATTGATTTTGCTAGTGCACGTGAAGCGAATATGTTCGTGGAAAAAAACAATTTTGAGGATTACGATGTATTTATACCATCAATACTAGTTACAAGCATGTGCGTTATATCGGATATCGGAATTAGCATTTCCGGAGAAGAAATTATAAAATATGCGAAATCGTGTAATGAAATTCTGAAAGTCCGTCGTCTTAAAAGAAGAGTCATAAGGGACAATAAACCAACATACATAGAAGCAAAATCATGCGTACTCACATTCCGCGGAAAAACATTACCAAACTATATTACACTATTTCATAACATCATCAATGTTGAACAATATGTAAGTCCGGTTATTCAATGTTATAACTGTTTGCGTTATGGACATACAGCAAGACAATGCAGAGGGAAAAAAAGATGTAGGAATTGCGGTTCTCAACACGAAGAAATAGAGTGCGAATTAAATGAAAGCATTTGTATATACTAAACAAAAAATCATTCAGCGGTAGACAGAATTTGCCCGGAATATGACAGACAAAAAAGGATAAAAGAAGCGATGGCTGTTCATAAACACACATACTTTGAAGCCAATAATATTTTCAAAAATAATTACAGAAATTCTGTAGCGAATCTTAAGGAATTCCCAGATCTGCCAAGATATCACAGGTCATGTATAACCCGAGGATGAGTGACCATTTTCCAATTTTGATAGGCATCGGGATCGAATTTCAAATTTCTCATCAGTACAATAGGTCAACAAGACATTTTAATACTCGTAAGGTAGACTGGCAGATAATAGGGGTAAATATACAGAAGTACCTACCTAGATAAGAATTCAGTAAGTTCGATAGCAGAATTCGAAAATATGATGGAAATATGTGCAAAAGAAAATATTCCAGCAGTGAAAACTACTAAAAACAATAAATATAGGGTTCTTTGATGGGATGACGAACTTACAGACCTAGTTAAAAACAAAAAATAAGCTTTCAGAAAATATATAAGAGAACCTTCGAAAGGTGTGTGGGTGCACATCCAAAAACGCTGCTCACAATATACAAAACACTGATTCGCCCCTATTTAGACTTCGGAGCGATAATATATGGCGGATGCTCTAAAAAAACACTGAGTAATTTGGACAAAGTACAATATCAAACACTTAGAGTAGTGGGTGGATTTATGAAATCAACACCAATTAATATAATATTAGCCGAATGCGGAGAAATGCCGCGGGAAAAACGGAGAATTACATTAGCACAAAAATTTATCTGTAAAAACTATAGACAACATTAGTTAGGTTAGGCGGGAAATTTGAATTACGATCCATCCGTGGATCCGAGCACTGAATTCCCCATGCATTTAGTATGGACCTAAAATTTACGCGAATTTCTCGCCTGCTTTTAGATACTTTGGCTAATTTCTTAAGGTTTATTTTGGTTGAAATAGATTCTGTGAACCTTTCTCAACCATCTAGAATCAAGTTTTCATAACAAAATTGTATATATTTCCAAAATAATTAATAAATATATAAATGTTCACCAAATTCGATTGACGTATGTCTTAGCTCACTCGAAATCAGTCAAAAATAATAACATAACCCTAAATCGGCCTTGTAATGACGCACAACAGAAGTCATCTACGACATACGGAAATCTTTCGAACTAGAATGGTTTCAATTTTGATTTAAGAGTAAATAGAGGTAGATATTAATGTCGAAAGAACATGAAAACATGCACCAATGATGAAGGTACCCAATACTTGATGTCTCTGTACTAACATTCTCTTTTAAATAGGGTGGTTTCATCTCAAAGTTGAAATTCCATGTTAAAAAATTTGAATATGGATCTCCCGCCAAGCGAATGATTCTAACCTAACTAATGTGGTCTATAGATTCATTAATAACCCGATTATAATGGAAATTGAGAAAGTAGCCTTCTTCAGAGGTTATTGGAATAATAGATATACGCCGGCTTTCATAAAAGCATACTACAACTTCAAACCCGGATCTCGGTGGATATACAAACAGAATAGGTCTGAATGACCTGTCAAAACTAAAGCAATATGGCGGCTGTTGGCACACATTGTATTAGTCGAATTTAAGCGAGTAACCGGAACAGAGCGGTTAAGACCAATCTATTGCTAAACATAACCGATCGGTTATAATAGCAAGGGATTGGTCTTCACCGCTCTGTTCCTGTTACTCGCTTAAATTCGACTATTGTTTACTTCGAATTGTATTATATATTGAAAGTATAGTTTCGGTTGAAGGAACCAATAAAAATGCTTCGATCTAGAGCTACGTTTCGACGTCTATTTTTCGTCTTCCTCAGGCTACAAAGAAATATACATACACATTATCTTGGAACTGAATTGAACAAAAGCAAATAATACATAATATGAATTACATCACAAAAAACAACAGCAACTAAATTGAGATTGCATGGAAGAAAAACACATGGTTAAAAAAAAACACAAAGAGATCAAATGTAAACATCAAATCTGTACCAAAATTCAATAAAAATTCACAATTGAAGGGACTGGCAATTAAACAATCAAAATATGAAAGAGATGTCGTGTAGAATGCTACGAGCTCAACAATAAACACCCACTAACACTCCAATTACTCACTTAAGATCAATACATTACAATCTTACAATTGTTGTTGTCATTGTCATATCGTCTAATGAATAAAAAACTAAACATCATACAGGTATCAATTTCATGAAACTAGCTTGAATTGTTGACTCCAATATTTGCAACGTTCATACTCAAGATATTCAGTAGCACTGACCGCGCATTCGGGAAGAAATTGTACTCTCCCATTTATTTGATCTATATGTTGCAGTGAAGGTCAAACACCCGGTTTCTTCGGTATTCATCCATAATGATTTATTTTATGAAGTAAATTTGTATAGATACTATTCAAATTAAGGGTGTCTGTCTGAAGATTTACGGTACTGTCTGTTTTCTTAATGAAAATCATTTCTTTTATTAATCTTTTGGAAAGATTATTTTCTCTATTAAGGACAACTGGATTATGGAAAATAAATTGATGACCGGTCAGGCTATGATGTTGAGATAATCCTGTTTTTTGGTTATCATTTTTACAGTCATTCTTGTGTTGATTAATGCGAGTCTTGAGTAATTGTTTCGTCTGCCCTATGTAACTGGAATTACAGCCCGTGCACTTGATCTTATATATAACATCAGTATTCAACAAATTCGGTACTCTGTCTTTTAATTTGGAAAAGAAGGTACCAACCATCTTTTTATAGTATGAAACTATTCGAAGGTTATCATTCTTTAACAACCCTATGAGATTTTTGGTTAATTGCGGTATAAACACAATTGTGGAGGTTTTTTGTTCTACAGGTGCAACTTCATGTGACCCATTTATCGGCCTGTAATTATGGTCAGAATAAAAAATTGAATTTATTAAGTGCTTAGGATATCCGTTATTCAATAACTGTTTACTGAAAAACCCAAAATTCTTATCTTGAAAACTTCTATCACATAAAGTTGAAATTTTATGTTTGATATTTTTTATCACAGCTATTTTGTGTTTGGATTCATGACATGAATGGTAATTCAGAATACGACCCGACGCAGTAGGTTTCTGGTATAAATCAAAAATAATCTTTTTGTCTTTTTTAATCAGCATCAAATCAAGAAACGGTATTTGACCATCCTTCTCAACTTCAACCGTAAACTGCAGGTCTTCATGAAACGAATTGAACTTATCCAACATTGTTTGTATTTTACTCCTTGGTATGCAAGTTATGATGTCGTCAACAAATATATATAAAAAAGGTATTTCAAAATCATTGTTGGCTATGACAAACTGCAACAAATCATTCATAACCAACTCCGCAAAAATAGGTGAGGTCGGGTTGCCCATTGCAGATCCTTTTGTCTGCTTATAAAATTCATTATTATATTGACAATAGCTCGTATTAAAGAGCATCTCCACAATATTCACCAAATGTACTTCAGGCAAGCTAGTATAATCGCCAATTTCATTCCATCGATCATGTACAATATCTATCAACTTTGTTCTTGGAATGTTCGTGAACAAGGAAACCACGTCAAAACTAACAAGAACGTAATCATCAGGAACAACAACATCACGTAACTTCTGAGTCAATTCTAGTGAGTTTTTTACAATAAATTTAAGAGATGGTCGGAGTTTAGATAAAATATCACAAATTAATTTTGACAATTTATATGTTGGCGAATTTACGCAGGATATGATTGGTCGTAGCGGTCTATTGTTCTTATGGATTTTTACCAGGCCATAAATTTTTGGTGAAATGGAATTGTACGTATAAAGACACTTTGCCTGCAATTCGGTGATATATCGACTCGACTGTTTTTGAAATTCCTCGAACCGGGTAACATAATGAACAGGGACCTGCTCAATTAAGTGTTCTCTATAATGATGGATGTTCTTATATATTTGTTTAATTCGCCAGTTTACAATTTTTATCTCCAAATTCAGGATACTCCTTTTTAAACTTTCAGCAATCTTGTGTACTTTATACTGATATGGATGGTCACAGGTGTATAGACTATATAAACATTTAATTTCATTAATTATGTGGTTTGGATAAACGTTGTTCTGTCTACACCTTAGTAAAAAAAATCTTCTGTTGGAGAGATTTGCTAATCTCTTCACATCCTTTGCCCAGTTCTTGAAATATGAAATGATGCTAATGCCAAACAATACCAAGACAGTGTTGAAAAAACCCATATTGTCATATACTTAACCAGTTGAATCTATTAACACAAACAGATTTTCGTTCCTATGGATATTAATATTGAAAGTATAGTTTCGGTTGAAGGAACCAATGAAAACGCTTCGATCTAGAGCTACGTTTCGACGTCTATTTTTCGTCTTCCTCAGGCTACAAAGAAATATACATACACATTATCGAATTTGTTGAATACTGATGTTATATATAAGATCAAGTGCACGGGCTGTAATTCCAGTTACATAGGGCAGACGAAACAATTACTCAAGACTCGCATTAATCAACACAAGAATGACTGTAAAAATGATAACCAAAAAACAGGATTATCTCAACATCATAGCCTGACCGGTCATCAATTTAATTTCCATAATCCAGTTGTCCTTAATAGAGAAAATAATCTTTCCAAAAGATTAATAAAAGAAATGATTTTCATTAAGAAAACAGACAGTACCGTAAATCTTCAGACAGACACCCTTAATTTGAATAGTATCTATACAAATTTACTTCATAAAATAAATCATTATGGATGAATACCGAAGAAACCGGGTGTTTGACCTTCACTGCAACATATAGATCAAATAAATGGGAGAGTACAATTTCTTCCCGAATGCGCGGTCAGTGCTACTGAATATCTTGAGTATGAACGTTGCAAATATTGGAGTCAACAATTCAAGCTAGTTTCATGAAATTGATACCTGTATGATGTTTAGTTTTTTATTCATTAGACGATATGACAATGACAACAACAATTGTAAGATTGTAATGTATTGATGTTAAGTGAGTAATTGGAGTGTTAGTGGGTGTTTATTGTTGAGCTCGTAGCATTCTACACGACATCTCTTTCATATTTTGATTGTTTAATTGCCAGTCCCTTCAATTGTGAATTTTTATTGAATTTTGGTACAGATTTGATGTTTACATTTGATCTCTTTGTGTTTTTTTTAACCATGTGTTTTTCTTCCATGCAATCTCAATTTAGTTGCTGTTGTTTTTTGTGATGTAATTCATATTATGTATTATTTGCTTTTGTTCAATTCAGTTCCAAGATAATGTGTATGTATATTTCTTTGTAGCCTGAGGAAGACGAAAAATAGACGTCGAAACGTAGCTCCTAGATCGAAGCATTTTTATTGGTTCCTTCAACCGAAACTATACTTTCAATATTAATATCCATAGGAACGGAAATCTGTTTGTGTTAATGTATTATATATGACCATAGTTATAGTGGTTCATTGTTCTTTTTTTTATTTACTGTGCGTATTAGGGTTGTATTTATCATTTTGAATAATAATACAAGAAGAAAGGTTGGCTGTGGATCTCATCACGACAAGGATATAGTATGTTTACTAGTACTACACAGAAGTTTTTGACTAGTAAAAATGAGTTATTCAGAAAGCGAAGAGCCCTATGACTAGCTGAAATCAAGAGAAAAGATTCGAAGCTCAAGTATCAGAGAGTTTGCAGCAGTCTGCTGCGTTTAGTACGATGAAGTGTCGTCCATCCCTCGAGGGTTGTTATATCCAGATTCTACTGTGTATTTATCAATAAATAAGAAGAAAAATCCAAAGGCTCTCATTTGTTTTTATATTATTTGTTTGTCATGCCATGCTATTAATGTGAGGACATGAAAAAAAAATCAAGAATTTTATGTTATCTATACCATTTTTATAAAATTCGAGACCTTTTCATCGTCATTTATTACAATACCAGGTATATATCAGGTTATATACCAGGTTATATATTATTAATATTATATGTTCTTTGACCAGGTACCATCAGGAGTGTCTACTAGTCCAACTCAATCAAAATGAAACCTTCTATTTGACAGTAATTCCCTTCACGTTTTGTCATCGCACGTACATCCATAGACAAGATATACGTATAAAAAAAACTCCATTCACATTTATAAAGTCTCCCGGTTGGCCATGAAAATTTGACACATTTCAACATGTATATTTTGAAAATGTTAGGTTATAGTCATTTTCCTGTCAGATAACTACGCAACGTTGTCCTCTCTACATAGAAGTCATAGTAATTACGTATTTTCGCAATGTGAATTTACTTCGGAAAAATAATGAATTTGAGAAGATATTATGTGAATTCAATAATTCCACAGTCCTGGCGACTGTAGAAGAAAATTATTTACTCTGTTGTTACTGGAAATATTTCACGTATATATACTAGTTGGAAGATTCCATTATGCTATTTTCTTGTGTGGAAATCAAGTGTTGGAATTTTATTGAAAAATAATGGATATAGTACTCCGTTACTTTGTTATAGTTCATTTGAAAAAAGAATGAAAGTACCTGAATAACCCGGCAGGAAGACTTCTAAATGAACAGACGTACCTATGAAATTCCCCACTTTTCGAAATTCTCAAGAAATATGCCTACAGAAGACATTTAAATACCTTGTTGCACAACTTGAAATACACCAGTTTCAAAATGTAGCAGGTAGTACTGCTAAACCTGAGTCTTTCTTATACCTTAATAAAATATAGTGATAGGAAACTAAGTCATTTCATTCCAGAGTACCACATGTCAGAATTAAGTTTTCCTATTGCCCCAGTGGCTCTATTCTTTATGATTATTTTGAGAGTAGAATTGGCAACGTCTCGGCGGATTGTTTTGATCTTGACGATATTTCAGCAGTGCCAACCTACCTGTGTTTTAGTTACAAAAACGCGATAGACCTAAATCATGGCCATAGATAACATATCATGGCCAACCGGGAGACTTTATAAAAGTGAATGGAGTATACATCATCCGCCATTGCCACTGCAATAGTGGATAAATTCAGATACACCCTTTCAGATGTGGAATATTTCGCCATCAGCCCTGGCATGATAACTTCTGAATGAAATTTCTTAGCAGTTTCTAAGTTCTTTTCCCATATTTCCAGATCATTCGTACTTTGAAACAAATATTTGGAGACCATATAACAAAACAACAAAAATGTGACTGTGAGATGAGTAGTTGCACTGGTATTTGGTAGTAACAACTGTGTTTTTTTTAAAAGTAATCATTCCAGCATGTGCTTATAGAATTGAACTCTTCATTCGCAAACATTCATGAATGTCTTGTAGGTTGTCGTATATAATAATCCAATTACGTTGCAATATGTGATTGGAGGAACACCACCAATTGAATTATCCACTATCCAGATCAGAAACATTCAATGTGAAAAAATCTAAGCCGTTAATTAATCCCAACTTCATTATATACCTGTAATAAAATGAAATGCAAACACATGATGAAGGTGCAAAGGCACCGTTGTTCAACAATAGTCCTTTCAGATATTCATTCTCCAAGTAATCATTAAAAGATACTGTGGGAGGTATATTCATCATTGAATGGTTTCTTTCTAGAGAGAAAACCCAGAAAGAAACCATTCAATGATTCATTCTCCATTTCAATATAGTTTAAACAGCAGGAAAGCTCCGGAAAAAGTCAATAAACACTTTAAGCTTTGTTTTGGTTGGGAAATTCAGAACTATCCTAGGACAGTTCCAATTCTGTGCAGAACTGATGCGCTGTAGAAGCTTGATTCTGGACTATCCCAGAACAGTTCTGAAAGTTGTTGAACCAAAACACGAATTTTTTTTGATCACAGATAATGAAAATGATTTATTCTGTGTTCAATTCAAAAAGAAACGTGCGCTCGGAATCCGAGGTTAAGTACGAAGCAGGGCGGGTGTTCAAATTTCCCTAAGTTTCTAACTGAACTTCTACCATTGTTACCCTCTGTTGTGAGTTTAACTAATACCTAACTGACTATAACAGAGTTCTATAGAATAAATTTAGGTCTGACTGGCTTGAAATAATGTCATTCCATAGGATCGTTTGAAAATGAGTACTCATGATCCGGGGATATTTCCCCGGATAACTAGGTCTATAACTCCAAAATCGGTAAAAACAATAGAAAATTTGAGAGAAGAGAATAAGTTTTCATTTGCAGATTTAACATTATTAAATAATGAGATTCAATTATTAAGAAAACAAGATATTGAAGAAGGTGACGAAGAATTATTAGCACAGGTTCAATCTCTAAGTCAGACAATAACAAAGACAAATAATGCGAATAAACAGTCATACACATATGCGGTTTCTGATAAGGGACCATTCACAGTATTTATACAGGGTAAATCAGGCAATGTAGGAAATCTTGATTCGTTATCGTTGGGAAAAATGTTTTTCGATAATGACGATTTCAATTTCAATATGAAGAATATAGCTAGGAAGGGAAGGAATAAAATAGGTATTGATTTTGCTAGTGCACGTGAAGCGAATATGTTCGTGGAAAAAAACAATTTTGAGGATTACGATGTATTTATACCATCAATACTAGTAACAAGCATGGGCGTTATATCGGATATCGGAATTAGCATTTCCGGAGAAGAAATTATAAAATATGCGAAATCGTGTAATGAAATTCTGAAAGTCCGTCGTCTTAAAAGAAGAGTCATAAGGGACAATAAACCAACATACATAGAAGCAAAATCATGCGTACTCACATTCCGCGGAAAAACATTACCAAACTATATTACACTATTTCATAACATCATCAATGTTGAACAATATGTAAGTCCGGTTATTCAATGTTATAACTGTTTGCGTTATGGACATACAGCAAGACAATGCAGAGGGAAAAAAAGATGTAGGAATTGCGGTTCTCAACACGAAGAAATAGAGTGCGAAGTAAATGAAAGCATTTGTATATACTGCACAACAAATCATTCAGCGGTAGACAGAATTTGCCCGGAATATGACAGACAAAAAAGGATAAAAGAAGCGATGGCTGTTCATAAACACACATACTTTGAAGCCAATAATATTTTCAAAAATAATTACAGAAATTCTGTAGCGAATCTTAAGGAATTCCCAGATCTGCCAAGATATCACAGGTCATGTATAACCCGAGGATGAGTGACCATTTTCCAATTTTGATAGGCATCGGGATCGAATTTCAAATTTCTCATCAGTACAATAGGTCAACAAGACATTTTAATACTCGTAAGGTAGACTGGCAAATAATTGGGGTAAATATACAGAAGTACCTACCTAGATAAGAATTCAGTAAGTTCGATAGCAGAATTCGAAAATATGATGGAAATATGTGCAAAAGAAAATATTCCAGCAGTGAAAACTACTAAAAACAATAAATATAGGGTTCTTTGATGGGATGACGAACTTACAGACCTAGTTAAAAACAAAAAATAAGCTTTCAGAAAATATATAAGAGAACCTTCGAAAGGTGTGTGGGTGCACATCCAAAAACGCTGCTCACAATATACAAAACACTGATTCGCCCCTATTTAGACTTCGGAGCGATAATATATGGCGGATGCTCTAAAAAAACCCTGAGTAATTTGGACAAAGTACAATATCAAGCACTTAGAGTAGTGGGTGGATTTATGAAATCAACACCAATTAATATAATATTAGCCGAATGCGGAGAAATGCCGCGGGAAAAACGGAGAATTACATTAGCTAAAAATTTATCTGTAAAAACTATAGACCACATTAGTTAGGTTAGGCGGGAAATTTGAATTACGATCCATCCGTGGATCCGAGCACTGAATTCCCCATGCATTTAGTATGGACCTAAAATTTACGCGAATTTCTCGCCTGCTTTTAGATACTTTGGCTAATTTCTTAAGGTTTATTTTGGTTGAAATAGATTCTGTGAACCTTTCTCAACCATCTAGAATCAAGTTTTCATAACAAAATTGTATATATTTCCAAAATAATTAATAAATATATAAAGGTAGAAACAGACTATGCCCACGTACGCCACGTACGCGACGCAACGCGATATCTGGACCCTTGAATTTATTTGCCAAGAAACACACTACACCGACGCTATCATACGCAACGCTATCCCACGCGGCCCACGCAACGCGATATCCGCCGATCCAGATCGACGGGGGAAGGTGTAGGGGATTGTAGATGCCAAGGTGGCGTAGATTAGTGTGTTTCTATAGAAATATACATTCGAAACACGTCAGTTAGATTTTGAAAAGATGGCAGATGAACAATTCATCGATTTAATTAAGAATTACGAGGTAATTTACAATATTAAATCCGCGGAATATCGCGATGCTACATTGAGAAATGCAGCATGGGAAGAAATAGCCCAGAAAATTGGCAAACCTGGCAAGTACCTACCTCTTACTATAATTTTATAAAACATATTTGTACTGTAAGAATTGGCTACAATATAGGCACGTTTTATACTGAATAATTGAATATGTGTGGGTATTTCTGTAGCAAGTACCTACATGCTACTAAATTCGTACTGTATGAATTCGAATTGGGTAGGTTATGTAAGTATATATTTACAGTATAGGTACGTTTAATACTGAATAAATGAATATGTGGGGTATTTCTGTATAATTTACTTTAAAAAAAGGAGGTAAAAATACGACCCGTATATATTTATATAGATCTAATAGTCCTTCTATATAAATATGATTGTATTACAATTTCATAACGTAGGTAGGTGGTACCTACACTTGTGTATGATATTTTTGCACGTATTTCTCAATTACCTATTGGATTTTCATATTCCTTTTTTGTTTGCTTATTTATTTATGATATTAGGCTGGTTTTCCTGTCACGCTGACGGTCGGCGCTGACGGTCAGCGCTGATCGGTCAGCTCGTATCCTTTTAGCATTACGCTGATCACATTGAGAAATAGAAGGATGCTATTGTCTCTGGCTCACTGAATGTGGAGGCTTGTCGGCGCCAGCTAGTCAGCGGCGCCGACGCGCTGGCGCGTACGTGCGCGTATATAGCTCAGCGCTGACGGCCGTCAGCACCGCGTGACTCGAAAACGCTACCTATAGCTACATACATATTGACCCATCAGCGCCGACCGTCAGCGTGACAGGAAAACCAGCCTTAATGATTGGTAAAAGTTTATCAAAATGCATTCATTACTTTTTTAGCAAATCACCAAAATAAATGATGCGAATTTAGCCTGTTGTCCTTTAACTCGAAATGACATGAGTATTTATTTGTAGTCAGAGTTGTAGTCTCTCTAAAGTCATTAGGTACATACTTGCTTCTTATGTACTAGTTGATGTTTCATAAGTCATACACATAATGTTAATAAAAAAACATTTCATTTATTTATTAATACATTTTATTTTTATAGTAGAAATAATCCATGACCTAATCATTTTCGTTGGGTGGATTTTGTAATCCTCTTCTCACCATATTTAATTGCCATGGCACTGAACCCTCGCTTGAGATGAAATATTGTTTGAATTTTTCTCTGATATTATATGCATATTTCGTGTGATTCCTTCTAAGACCATCCAATGTATTTAATGATTGTTGTGGTGTAGGTTCTGTTCCTCTTTCATCCTGCAGCTCAAAAGTGGTGCCCAAATAGTTATGGAGGCAGCATGCTGCTAGAACTATTTTGTCCACCATTTCTGGTTGTACCTGAACAGGCCCTTGAAATACCCGCCACCTTGCTCTCAATATCCCAAATGCGTTTTCCACGATTCTTCTGGCCCTAGACAATCGATAATTGAAAATTTTATTCGATTCATTATTGAGCAAAGCATTTTTGCTGTAAGGTCTCAGTAAATATTGTTTAAGGGGAAATGCTTCATCGCCGACTATAATATACGGCAATGGTTCTGATACTGGCATTAGAGGTCGATCTTCTGGTATGTTCAATTTCTTTTGATCCAATAGTTTACCCAGTGTTGATTTTTCGAAAATTCCCCCGTCACTATTTCTTCCGTAGGAGCCCACGTCTATCACTACAAATTTGTAATGGGCATCTACCAAAGCAAGAAGAACTATGGAATTTTGACCTTTGTAGTTCCAATAATCTGAGCCGCCTTTAATTGGACACTTTATGTTCACGTGTTTACCATCTAGAGCTCCTATGCAGTTTGGAAAATTCCAAAAGCGGGTGAAATCATTTGCTATTCGTTTCCACATTTCCGCTGTGGGTTGCGGCATCACGATAGGTCCAAGATGTTTCCAAATCGCTTCACAAACCTCCTGCACAATTATACGTATAGTAGAAAAACCCATGCGATAACTGAATCCAATGCTCCGAAATGAATTACCCGTAGCTAGGAATCTGTAAAATAAATAATACGAATTTTTAAAAATTAGGTATGTTTAGGGCTAGATGATGCTGTGTGAATAGTAAATAACACAGTGAATATTCCCATATGGGAATATAGGGCTTCTTTTGGATTGCAATTGAGACGGTCCAAGAACCGTTCAAAGTAGTCACACAGTCGTTTATTGTAATTGGACCTGGGTGAAACCTTTCATACGCTGCGTTTGTCCCACTATTTGGAACCCATTCGGTACCTACTGTCCTTACTACGAACCAAAACTTAGGCCTACAGTCACTATAATTTTAGCATTATCGACTTTGTATGAGGCTCGAATAGACAATGGTACATGTGCGCAAAAGCTACTGACTTTTTAAGAATTTTTATTATTATTGTTGCAGTTGAAATGTGTAGAGAAAATTGGGCTAAGTTGCGAAATTGCTTCAACAATGCTATGAAACGACGCAAGAAAAAAAGTGGACAAGCTGGGAAAATTATTGCGCCTTGGCGGTTTGAGGAACAGATGTCGTTTTTGAAGCCATATTTAGAAGGCTGTCATACTACCGGAAACCTGGATGCTGCTGTATCTAATGCAAATTCCCCTCTTCCTTCTCCAGAGAGCGTTCCCCTTGAAGAAATTCATTTATTTTCCTCTGATAGCACTCCATCCCACACCAACACTCCCACATCCAATCCATCAAGCAAAAGAAAGGCCAGTTCTAGTAGGGACAATAACTTGGCCGATTTGGTGGAAATTATGAAAAACTCGCACGCAAGAAGAAGTAAAAACAGGAAATGGATGATTTAGACACATTCTTTTTAAGTATGAGTAAAACGGTAAAGAAGCTCTCAAAGCAGGATCAAATTCCAATTAAAATGAATTTGCTTAAAGCTGTAAGTGAAGCAGAGCTCAAACAAGCAGAGTTGCAACAAAATATCTTGAGAGCACCAGTTACTATTGAGGATCAGATAATCAGCCAAAACCAAGAAAATATAAATTCTTCTTCTGGAAGTTTTTCACAAGCCTACACATCATATTCTTCCCCATCATATTTAGTTGAAATGCCTAAGACTCAAATTTCCGATGATACTAATCTTGTAAAAAATATTCAACTTTATTACGAAAATATACATTTTGAATAAAATTATCCTAAACAATTTCAATATTTATTGTTTATAATATATTTCATGAGCAGACGAAACATGCAGGCTCTGTGGATCGAAAAAGTAAACTGCCGAACATATAGTTTGCGGAGGCCTAAAGACGGCCAACCTAAGAATTTTACAAATGGGTGAGCCATTTCTGAATATTCACGAAGTGATAACCAAGCTCCTAGTACGCATCAGATATATTAACACCATTTGGGCAAAACTATAACGCGATGTTCCCAGAACATACGCGCAAAATGATAATTTATACTTACCTTAGACAAACTGCTACTCTTTCTCTGGTACTTATCGGCTTCCGAAGATGTGTATTTTCTTTTTGTATATCGGATTCGATCATACCATGAATCTCCTCAAACTGTACTCTAGACATGCGGAAGTACATAAAAAATCGGTCTTCGTCAGATTCTAGTCTCCGCATCAATGTATGATATTCTCCATTTTTCTCTCTGTCTTTATTTATATTGTGTATCCAACATCTTCTCTTCTTAATTCTTTTTTTTTTCTTGAGGCACGGACATATTCATGTACAAACAACAAACTCAATGAATCTTCCTCAAATTCACTATCTGAATCAGAAAACATCGTACTACTGACAAATGAAAACGACTGATGTCAGTATGCGTTGCGTACGTGGGTCAAGTGTGCACGCTAGCTTTCCCACGTTGCGTCGCGTACGTGGCGTACGTGGGCATAGTCTGTTTCTACCTTAAATGTTCACCAAATTCGATTGACGTATGTCTTAGCTCACTCGAAATCAGTCAAAAATAATAACATAACCCTAAATCGGCCTTGTAATGACGCACAACAGAAGTCATCTACGACATACGGAAATCTTTCGAACTAGAATGGTTTCAATTTTGATTTAAGAGTAAATAGAGGTAGATATTAATGTCGAAAGAACATGAAAACATGCACCAATGATGAAGGTACCCAATACTTGATGTCTCTGTACTAACATTCTCTTTTAAATAGGGTGGTTTCATCTCAAAGTTGAAATTCCATGTTAAAAAATTTGAATATGGATCTCCCGCCAAGCGAATGATTCTAACCTAACTAATGTGGTCTATAGATTCATTAATAACCCGATTATAATGGAAATTGAGAAAGTAGCCTTCTTCAGAGGTTATTGGAATAATAGATATACGCCGGCTTTCATAAAAGCATACTACAACTTCAAACCCGGATCTCGGTGGATATACAAATCCAAACACTTAGCAATGTTCGAACTCGACTACGAGGCACACACACATAGAGTGAACTGCCATATACCAAAACTAGAGAAAGGATCAATAACAACACCAATAGAATCTAAAATCATCGGATATGATCACATATATACAGACGCGTCAGTAAATTTAGAAACAAAATCGGTGGGTGTAGGTATTTACTCAAACACACTCAATATTGAATATTCGGCCAAACTCCCTAATCACTGGTCAGTTTTCTCCGCGGAAATGATGGCTATTTGCAAGGCACTAATATTCATTATAAGGAAAAATGGGTTCAAGCCCTGTGGACAGGAGCTTTCTGGCGCTCTAGTTCAAACAGACAAATTATATCTCCGAAAGTATTGGTTTCTCAGAGTTGGGAATTATATCAATGTATTCTTATGATAGAACTGCATCATAAAGGAAATTCAATTCAAATAATAGTTTATTTATCAAGATTAAATGAGCAATCATGGAATGAGAACTGCACCAAGGAAGAAATTGAATTAAATCTGGCCAATTTTGCCCAATAACGAACTTAACCGAGATATTCATCTCCCCAACCTACTCTGAAAATTTCAACTACCCAGCTCATTCCGTTCGAGAGTTATTGTAGAAAAACTTTTTTTAAATTTTGAAATTCTTGTTGACACTTTGCGGTAATCTGGTCAATACAAAACTTCACATGCGTATAAAGGTCATGATTCTACAATTTGATGCTAAATTTCAGATAGATCGAGTGATCGGTTTCGGAAATATTCATAAAAAATATTTTTACTAAAATCGGCCATAACTCCGAAACCGCTTGATGGATTTCTCCCATTAACGAGCTCGTACGAGATATTTACGCTCCAAACCCACCTTGCAAATTTCAATCCGCTAACTCCTTTCGTTCGAGAGTTATCGTGCCGGCCGGACAGAATCGATTTCGACCTCGGATTCTTGATCAGTGAGTCGAACCAAATCGTTTAAGATCATTTTCATCGGAAAATTCGAAAATTACAGACATTTGGGCAAATTGATCAGCACTCAGTTCCGAGGAACTAGAGCGCCAACAAGTTTCGTATGACAATTGCCCAAAACAGGTTTAAAGTACCTACAAATAGTAGATTTTTCATAAAACATGTATCAAAGAAGAGTAATAATGAAAAATTACCTTGTAATCGATCAAAAATTTCCTGATCTACGTTCACCAAATTTTCTCCTCTCTCGAACTACAGAATTATGCTTTCAATATTTACATTATATTTGCATTCTATGTCTATGGATGAAAAGCAGTCTCACTACTCTCAGATCTCTTACTTCATGTTCCGTTCCGAAATGTAAGACTTTTCTGAGAAAAACTAATTTCGGAGCAAACAACTGAGATTTTTCTCACTTCGCTCACATTTCGGAATATACTTTATTCTCATAATTCTTCGATTGATTAGATAATGTCATGTCTCAGGATAATAAGTTGACATTATGACAATTCATACATAGATTAATTATATCACTCTGTGAAATACGATTTATCATTGAAATTTTGAAAAATCATATCTCCGAAAGTATTAGCTTGTTAGAGTTAAAAATGATATCATTGGATTCTTATGGTAAAACTGCTTATTGAAAAAAATTTAATTTGGAATTTGTTCTGTAAAAAAAAAATTTTTTTTTGTTACTCCGAAACCATCTGTCCGATTTTGCCCATTAACGAACTTAGCTGAGATATTTATCTCCCAAACCTACTCTGAAAAATTCAACTGTCTAGCTCATTCCGTTCGAGAGTTATCGTGCCTACGACCGGCCGGCCAGACGGCCGGACAGAATGAATTTCGACTACGGATTCTTGATCAGTGAGTCGAACCAAATCGTTCAAGACCATTTTCATCGAAATATTCCAAAATTACAGACATTTGGGCAAATTGATAAGCACACTAGAGCGCCAAAAAGGAAACATTGCGTAATATTTTCTGACTCTTTGGGTGCTATACTTAAACTTCGTAATTGGAAACTTTCCGGGAATCTCGATATAATATCTATAAATGCAAAAAAATATTTTTTCAAAGCAGCTCAATCAAAGTTAAACATCATTTGTGTGTGGGTGCCAAGTCACTCGGGTATTATAGGAAACGAGCGAGCGGACGCTCTGGCAAAACAAGGCGCGTCGGAAAGTAGTAACACATTGAATTATAGGGGCGACCAAAATGATATAAGAAAGGCCCATTAAACGACCAATGGATTAGGGAATGGAATAGTACGGGAAAGTCAAAGGGGAAAACTTACACACACATGAGAAACAGAGATAAAAAACCCACAAGTAAATACTTTTTATTTGAATCTGAATTTAACAAATACACTATTACAACGATGATGAGATTACGATCCAACCATTGCCTGACCCCAGAACATTTATTCAGGATCAAAATTAATGAAAGTCCAAATTGTCAATGCGGAGAACTTGGTGATATCACACATATCTTTTTGGCGCTCTAGTTCCTCGGAACAGAGTGCTTATCAATTTGCCCAAATGTCTGTAATTTTGGAATATTTCGATGAAAATGGTCTTAAACGATTTGGTTCGACTCACTGATCAAGAATCCGTGGTCGGAATTCATTCCGCCGTAAGCACGATAACTCTCGAACGGAATGAGCTAGAGAGTTGAAATTTTCAGAGTAGGTTTGAGGGATGAATATCTCGGCTAAGTTCGTTATTGGGCAAAATCGGACAGATGGTTTCGGAGTAACAAAAAAAAAAATTTTTTTTTACGAAACAAATTCCAAATCAAATTTTTTTTAATAAGCAGTTTTATCATAAGAATCCATTCATATCATTTTCAACTCTAATAAGCTAATACTTTCGGAGATATGATTTTTCAAAATTTCAATAATAAATCGTATTTCAACGTTGTCACAGAATGATATTATTCTATGTATGAATATGAATTGTCATAATGTCAAATGATGTTCCTGAGACATTATCTAATCAGTCGAAGAATTGTGAGCGAAGTGAGAAAAATCTCAGTTGTTTGCTCCCAAATTAGTTTTTCTCAGAAAATTCTTATATTTCGGAACTGAACATGAAGTAAGAGATCTGAGAGTAGTGAGACTGCTTTTCATCCATAGACATAGATATAACTCTCGAACGGAATGAGGTAGGTAGTTGAAATTTTTTCAATTGTAGTATCAACAGAGAAAATTGCGATTTATTTTACAATAGATTGAGTGGATTGAATTTGTATTGCCCTCTACATGTAAATGACATTATTTTCAGCCAGTCTACAGAAGTAATTAAAATGGTAATTGAGTTTTTGAGATCATCTCAAATAAGGTTATAGCCAGTCAAAACTAACTAACTAACAAATACATGAAGTCCAGTCCTGTGTACGTCAAGTATCCTTTTCAACCCTGGGAAGGGGTGGGAACATAATATAGAGACTGGGTACATAACCTCAGGTTAAGCCCATGACTGGTAGAAGGGAGTCAGAGAAAGAAGAAGAAGAAGAAACGTGCGCTCTTTATCGGGGTAGGTTTATCATTAGATAAATTTTAAAAACGACTGGAGGAAGAGGAATTCAGTTTGCTATTTCAATATTGGCATGTTTTGAACCAGTTCGAAAAATAATGAGTCAAGTCAATGAAAATAAGTACATACATGTATAATAAATATGAAGCTCATGAACATTTTTCAGATTTGTCAGAACCATCAGGAGTCCGTTGTCTCGAGGTGGAAAATTCAGAAAGCTGTGTATTTAAGAGGAAAAAACCTGATACACTTAATAAAATTGTTATTTATACTTATATTTTAAAACAGAACATTGGTATTTATTTAATTTTTGGTGCTGTTAAGGAAAATTGAACAGAATCATTGTTAGCTATTTAAAAATACAATAAAGTGTTATTCAATTGATAACATCTGACCTATGTGGTGCTGTATGTATCTATAAAAGCACCTGAGTTAAGTTTTCAATGGATTAGTTATATTATTATGGTAATGGACAGAGTATTGTGGCTAGGCATATTCATGCTACTTTCACTGCTATGATGAACATATGATACAACAAAAGTGCAAAACATGATCTAGGTGTCTAGTCTCGATTGGTTTCGACTTCATGAGACAATCATTTTCTAAAGTGGTATTTCGTTTTTTGTTCGACAATCTGAAAATATTGCATGTGACACAATATTATTATGTCACCCTTAGATTTTACACCCCTGGGTAACAATTTTTGAGTTTAGGGGAGTAGAAAAAAGGATTGAAAACGGATTGTTTTCAAAACAGGAATGTCTTGTTCTAGTAATCTAGTATAATGCAATGTTTCAATTTAGGGTTCAAATACAAGAAATTATGGAAATCATTTATTAAAAAGAGCAACTTTCTTCAATTATCTATATAAAAAATGGTGGTAATATAATTTCTGAAGTTCATCCGACAACATTATCCTCAGTCTCCTCATCTACTTATTCATTTTAGATGAAAAAGCATCTCCACCGATATCCTCTCCAGTAATAAGATCCCCAATAGTTTCAGTGACAAGATATGTAGCACACAACATGCTACCTGGATTTTTGTTTCAGTATTCCAAAGGTGTGCTCAATCGTCACTTGGCAATTTCTTATTGAAAAGTATTTTAACTGGAGTGAGGTGTCCATTATTTTTCAATGGAGTAAAAATATTTCTCAGACATTGATAGGCGCTATCTCCCAGAATGTATTTATCTTTGCACATGTCTGGTAAATTTGTATATAAATCGGAACACTGAAAAGTCTTTAGGTCGTGGACAGAACCTGGAAATCCTACGAATGCATGCCTTATTCGTCTCTTTGAATCACATACTTCTTGGAACTGGAAGAACATTTATGAGAAATATCACACCATGTTCGACACATTTATTGCCACTTACCTGAATGGTATAATATTTCTTCATGTTATAATACGATTCATATGGTCATCACTGGGCTTGCCAATTCTAACATGACTACCATCCACACATCCCGCCACGCCAGGGAATCCCATTTCAGCAACTTCATCTAGAATTTCATGTTTTTCTTCTTCTGAAGGCAATTTGATAACTTCTGTGCACTTGCTACTGTTAAATCGGCTTTTTTATTCAATTATTAGGTGCAATGTACTCAATCAAACCTTGAAAAGATCGACTGAGGGCACTGATTCTCATGAACCCATTGCCTGTTTCTGCATAGAATTCACTTTGTTCAAACACATCGGCCAAATTAGCCAACCCAACACATCTCTTTGGACTTAAATTGTTCCTGGAACTGTTTGTCTGCGTATGATGGAGCCAGATTTTCTGCACATATGCCGAAGTACCTCCGGCAAAATTGCTTCCACAAAATTGTCCTCATGATCAGATGATGAAATTCAACTTGTCCCGAGGAAAATAAATACTGAAAATGATGAAAAGAAATGTTACAAGGAAACTTCACAAACGTATCATGTATTTTACCTCCATCTTAAGATAACTTCTTGTTTCAAACACTTGCACAAAATTTCAGTGTATCCGCTACTGGAACTTGTTTTGATAATCAAAACATTCAAAATTAAAAAAAAACAACCTGTGAGCTCTCAAGTAATCAACATAACTCGAAAACCTCGATACGCATGTGCGGTGCGAACTACCTAATTCTGAACCAGTTCGAAGTAAAACGTACGGACTGTTTTCACTGTTTTGAATTGGTTCGCGAAATAACCAAAACACCGGACTGGGACAGTTCTGAATGAACCAAAACAGCGAATTACAGATTTTTACATCTGCGCTTGTGCGGACTGTCCTGAACTGCGAACCAAAACAAAGCAACGACCACAACACGTTACTTGTTTGTGTGCCCCATGTACGTATTAGATATACATATACCGCGTATGTCGAATAAAAGTTGAAGCTTCCTCAGATAGCCATGAAATTCCGAAATCATGTCCCTATACTACTTCTGCGCATGCGCGAAAGTCGTTGGCCGAAATTTATAGGTTAACGTTAATTGTTGTCATATTTGAATCCCATTATTTGATTGATTCATTGATGTCTTCCTGTTTTGTTTAGTTTTTGTGAATTTCCCAGGTAACACAGACCTCGCATAGAGGTCTCTGAGAGGTTACAATGTGGATGAAAATGCGAGCTCCCAATGTGAGATCCTCAAGATATCACACAGACAACCAGAATAAGATATTCCTATTGCGAGCACCTAAAGATATCCCACAGATAACCAGACTAAGACATCCTGTTGCGAGATCCTCAAGATATCACATATGTAACCAGAATAAGACATTCCCATTGCGAGCTCCTAAAGATTTCACACAGATAATCAGAATAAGATATTCCTATTGCGAGCTCCTAAAGATATCACACAGATAACAAGAATAAGATATTCTTATTGCGAGCTCCTAAAGATATCCCACAGATAACCAGAATATGACATTCCTGTTGCGAGATCCTCAAGATATCACATATGTAACCAGAATAAGATATTCCTATTGCGAGCTCCTAAAGATATCCCACAGACAACAAGAATAAAATATTCCTATTGCGAGCTCCTAAAGACATCCCACAGATAACCAGAATAAGACATTCCTATTGCGAGCTCCTTAAGCCATCGCAAGTATTACAAGAATAAGATATTCCTATTGAGGAGATCCTCAAGATATCACATATGTAACCACAAAAAGATATTACTATTGCGAGCTCCTAAAGATATCCCAAAGATAACCAGAATAAGACATTCTTATTGCGAGCTCCTAAAGATATCACGCAGATAACTAGAAAAAGACATTCTTATTGCGAGCTCCTCAAGATATCACAAGTGTAACGAGAATAACATATTCCATTGCGAGGTCCTGAAAACCTCACAAATTCAACAAGAATAGGAAATCAGGTGGCGTGTTGTAGGGATCTATTCCATCCCTACTCTGCACTTCTCGTTTCCACCGGTAGATGGCGCAGTCGTCTACTCTGTACCCGGAAGAACAACCCAATCGCTTATAACCCGAGTGGAATATCGATCTACGCATCGAAGTGGTGTATTCGGCGCCACGCATGTACTGCACATTTGGAGGATATATAGATTATAGATATCGCAGCCATCTTCTCTCAGTACTGCCCCGGTTGAGCAGCCTGAGAACTTCCCCATGTGATATATCCGAGATGTTACTGGGATCATCCCCTGTGGAGGACATTTGGAGGTGATAGAGAGGTTTGGGCGACCTCCCTGCGATAAAGCAGTACACATCTCAAAATATTCCCCAGGGTGAGCAGTTTGAGAATTTTCACATGCGATATCTCCGAGATGTTACTGGGCTCATCCCCTGTGGCGGACATTTGGAGGTGATAGGGAGGTCTGGGGGACCTCCCTGCGATATCGCAATAAACCTCTTGGAATATTCCCCAGGGTGAGCAGTTTGAGAACTTCCCCATGTGATATCTCTCAGATGTTACTGGGCTCATCCCCTGTGGCGGACATTTGGAGGTGATAGGGAGGTCTGGGCGATCTCCCTGCGATATCGCAATAAAACTCTCAAGATATTCCCCAGGGTGAGCAGTTTTGAACTTCCTCATGCGATATCTCTGAGATGTTACTGGGCTCATCCCCTGTGGCGGACATTTGGAAGTGATAGGGAGGTCTGGGCGACCTCCCTGCGATATCGCAATAAACCTCCCAAAATATTCCCCAGGGTAAGCAGTTTGAGAATTTCCCCATGCGAATCTCAGAGATGTTACTGGGCTCATCCCCTGTGGCGGACATTTGGAGGTGATAGGGAGCTCTTGGCGACCTCCCAGCGATATCGCAATAGGCGTCACAATATCCTGGCAGGAGCTCGCCGAGACATCTCTGGAAGGTCCCTGTGTTACCTGGGTTTTAATGTTGTTTGTGAAGTTTTACTGGTAGTTTGGACCATATAATGAGAGAAAGAAGATGTTTCGCTTCTGGAAAGGGCTCAAAGGATGTATTGCTTTTTAGCTTTATTGAAGACAAATTTGTTTCAAGCCAATTATCATTATTAGGAGCTTTGCGCTCCACTTATTTATTGATAGTTTTTTCAATTAACTTGTGGAAGAAGCAACTTCATCCTCTAATTTTAGTAAGTTAAAAAAGTTACATTATGGAGAAGATACAAATGTAGTAATTAAATCAATTAGCTCTATTGTAGACAAATTTGTTTTGAAAAAAATTTATATTCAAATTTTATTGACTGATAGATGTTCTATCTTTCTTTTCTATTTTATTTTCAGACTATAAAGGTATTTTGAAATTGAAATAAATTTTTTGTGTGTTAGTATCTTGTTGTTTATTAAAACTGAAATTAATCTATTAAATGGTTTCTTTCTGGGTTTTCTCTCCCGAACTCTGAAAAATATCTATAAAATAAAAAAAAATATGATTTTGTGAATTGCTTCAATGATGAAACAACTATTTCATAACGTATCAGAGTCTATATCAGACTCCTTCGTCAGACAATTCTCGAATTTCAGAATAGCTATCAACAAAAAATAATTCTGAAGATTTTTGTTAAGTGTCTGATATAAACTTTGAAACGTTACAAAATAGTTGTTTCATCTTTAATGTCATTTCGTTAATATTTGTTAGGCAACATTGTTCGATAGATTCAGATTGCTTCTGACAATTATCTTGTGTTTCTTACGCACAAGCAATGCACAAGATTGGTATTATAGGTATTCGTATTGAAGCGACTTCTTTCTTCTTTTTTTATTCGAAACTGAACCTCAATCCAAAGAAACCAAATATTATATATGTTTATATGTAGATAATTAACTCGCTCATGCTCTTCGAGAGCTTATGAGGGGTCTCCTTGGGAAAGACCTAGGAGGATCAGTATAATAATCATAATAATAATTATGGGCCTCTGACAAAGCAGTATCAGTTATATCTTTTGTAACTGATATTGTTTTGTCAGCTACAACTACATGAATAATCATTGGAGAAACCTCTTCGTTTTTTGACGAAGGAATCCATATTGAAGCAAGAAATGCCCACCAATATTTTAAATTTCAGCTAATTTTGTAAACAAATTCAGTATTTACAAATCACAACACTCATGGGGTGACAGGGTTTTTTTGCTGAGGTTTTTCCCTAAGCTCTTGTATCATGCGTCGATTTGTATGGTTTCCCGTTACACGAACCTCTGCAAACACTTATAAAGCTCTCAATCAAAAGAATATTATACTGGAGTAAATAAAGAACCAAAAATAATATATTTCAATGTATGATTATCAACATAATACATAATTATATACAAATTGAAATCAATAAATGGTATTCTAAAAAATGGATTTTTATATTTCATATTATTAAAGCCTAGAGAATCTTCTACTGGCAGATCACTGGAAGTATTAATATACAGGGTGAGTCTTCGACCACTGCATTAATTTTAACCAAAGGTTCCTGTCATCAAATGAAACACTTTTTTCATTTAACATTTTTCCAAATTCAGCTCAGCTAAAAAGATACAGGCTGTTGAAATAAAAAAAAAGCAGTTTTTATTTTGTGGCTTTGACATCCTTTTTTCGAATAAAATGAATGTTGGCGTGAAGTTTCCTATAACTATGATACATATTTTCCAAATATTAGTTATTTTCTACTTCTACTGGTTTCCTAGTTATGGACTCGTGGATTCATAAAACTAAACGAAATTAGCATAAAGAAAGCATATAAAGTTTTTCTTGAGTCATTTCAAGAATATTCCATCGTTTTAGAACATTATATTATTCTTCATCATTTCTCCTTAAACGTACCGTCTTCGAGATATTCTTCATTGAATGTTTTAAAATGGAAAACTCCAGAAATTTCACTACTTTTATGGATCCGTCCCTGAGCGTTGGAATCCCGAATCAAGCTGTAAACCACGTTACCATGTCTTATTCTCGTCCGCCAACAATGTCATAGATAATTTATATGCGGGAGTGTATTAGCACATTGTGGAATCTTTAAACGCTTGTAACTTTTTACCTGAGCCGAATCTGGAAAAATGGTAAATGAAAAAAAGTGTTTCATTTGATGAGAGGAATCTTTGGTTAAAATTAATGCAGTGGTCAAAGACTCACCCTGTATATGAATAACTATATTTTTTATTTCTTCGGGATTGTGTCCCTATCCAAGACCTTATAAAAAAATGAAGAACAAATCTTCAAAGAAGGAGAAGCAATTTTCAGAAGAAATGGTAAAATTTCCGTTGACCCTCCAATTTTATTCCTCTAAAGCATGCGACTATCTACGAAGAACATGGAAAAATGGTCTCATCCATTGACGTTACGCTCATGGTATAATGTAGTCTCTGGAAAGCTGGATTTTAATTGCAGTTGGAAAGTTCCCTTGAGTTATTTTCTGATAAAAAGTCTTGGTGCAAATGAATGGGCCAAGTTATTGTTGAAATGTTTCAGCTACTTTATGAAACGAAACCTCACATCAACTTCGTCACATTTGAAGCAGCTGCATCGAATTTGGCAATGTGTTCACGCCCTGTTGGCAATTTTGATTTATTTTCATACAATGTTAAACCACATATAATCAGCCCATTTTCCAAAGAAAAAATTCGATATTTTTAGATGCTTGCCACATGGTCAAATTGATAAGGAATATTCTAGAGGCCTGTAAAATTCTGTCCCAAAATAATAAAATCATCAATTGGGCTTATTTTGGTCGCTTGGTAAGCATCCAGAAGAGGAAAGGTTTGCATGTTGCATATAAAATTGGGATGAAGAACATCAATTTGACTTAGAATAAGATGTCAGTGGAATTAGCAGCTCAGATATTGAGATACAGCGTTGCGAATGCATTTTTGTTTGCAAAAGTATGAAGGAAGTGAGGCAGCTATAGAATTTTGCATGATGCATTCGATATTTTGAATGTAAAAAATAAATTTACAAGAAACCAGCATCTTCTGCCCCTACAATGTAGAATGAAGTCAGGGATACATGAAGTCTATATGGAAAACTTGCCCATTGGGTATAATTATTATAGATCTGCAAAATATGATATTATTTGAAATTTTACAACAAAAAAAGTTGATCATCTACTGACATTCAAACTATCACAAGATTTCATAGAAAGGGAGATCTCAAGATTCCTGGAAATTTTGCGAGCTTCTTTGCGATGGATAAAAAGTCAAGAATCTATTGAGGATGAGGAAGATATACTTGTTAGTGAATTTCAGCACGATTATTTGAGGACAATGTGGTCATTAGCAGCTTTTGTTGAAAATCATCAAAAAGACCTGCTTTCATACCATCTGATGGAAGGTTGTCCAGGTGGTCGAGGTGTGTTTGATCATCTCTTAATCCTGTCAAATCCGAGGCTGTATCATTGGTTCTAGGAGCACTTTGTTTTTTACCCAAGCAGGTCGCTGGCATCACTTGGAACCTTCCTCTTTTATCAAGGCTTGGGACCGGCTATGAAGTCACTGAGCTATTCAATCTACCAGCTCCTAATATAGGCAGAGTTGAAAATATATTCATTATATCATAGGCTTCCTCGTGGCAAATTTAATTAAAAAGACATGTTACATGTCAGACTTGCATTGATAATTTAATATCAACAAATATTTCAAACCATACAAAATCATCTGTATTGAAAAATAGAGGGCCATATTTGTTTCCACCTTCAGACGAGATACATAATGCCAAATAACAGAGAGTTATTTGAACAAATGGAGGAATCTTATTAACCAAATCAAATATAGTCAATTCTTTAATTAATACTGTATTCAGAGCTGTTAACTTAACGATTCTTTTCAGTTAACTAATCGAGATATTTTTGAAATCCATAGAATGAATTTGGATAAACAAGTCTTGAGAAAACCCATGAAAAAGCCGTCTTTGGGGAATGAATAAACCTCCCAAAAGATTGTTCAATCAATAATTGATACTGATACTATGAATGATATAACTCTTACTGAACTTGGAACTCTAAATGGCCACGGACAGACCATATTTCTACTCATTTTGCTAAGAATGTAGTGAAATGGAATTTTATTTACCCCTCGTTGTTATGTTGATTCAACATGTGGTAATGCTATCTTGTTTATTCTCATTGGTATTTCTATTACTAGAGAACCGCACGTATATAGTGCGTTTCACTGACTAGACACCAAATGTCAGAAGAAAATATTCATATATCCAAAGCCATAACTAGTGTATCAAAATTCAGAACGTTTTGAATTAGTAACCACATATAAGTACATATATCTTCTTCATGCAACCAATTCTATCCGCCTGTTGGCACAACGGATTGGAAGATTAGTTCGAGTATAACTTCCACATCATTCTCCCATTATTTTCTACGAAACATTGCTGAGCAAGAAAAAAAATGAAGAACTTACTTCAATGCTGACCTATGTTTTATGCGCGAACTGCTGAATGGTCACTTGCATTGTGGGAACTTGTTGAGCATTATTTTCTTTAACGTACGAAGTCGATTCAACAGACACTTAACCACTTTTCATACACAGTTATATAGAAGTAACTATGGCTCTAATTTTTACTACACGTTCCCTTACTATGACACCTTCAGAAAGGCCTTATTGACTTTGGTCATCTTTAATTAGCTCAGTTATTTCTGCTACATTCATCCCATTCTATATGTTATTGTATATTCTGAATGCTGTTTTTAAGTTTTTAATGCCATGTTCTATTGTATCTCTGGAAATTTAACTGACATAAATTTGTTTTGCTTAGTTATAAGTTTAAAGAGGGTTTCCCGTGTAGCATATGCTGTATGTATCTGAAAAAATAAATAAACTAACTTCAAGTCCATGTCATTTAATTCAGAATGATTTACGTAGTTGTATCGGTCTACATTCAACATGAACAAGCTTTCCAAAGCAAAAAGACTTCACGTCAGTGCTTTTGACACCGGTCTTTTATATAGTTTTCAATATTCTATTTTCCACAATTTTGGAACCAGATTTCTCACATTTCGGAAAAAAACGAAATATAATAACAACTTGAAAACACTTTTTTTTTTTAAATATGGAGAACTATTGAAAGCAGTTTATTCTAATGAAAAATACAACGATCTAATCGATACGATGGTTATCTACAGACTTGCCTTATCCTACGAGGTATCTACCTTACGTGAACTACTATGCCGAATAAGCATTCTGGCGCTCAACGCTACCGCTCGCAACTATGCAATATTGCAATATAGTCGAATTTAAGCGAATAAGTAGATAGAGCAACACGGCTATGGGACCAGAATATGACATAACCTCACTTTGGTTGTATATGCGTTACAGATGTTGGCTCATGTTCAGGAAATCTGTACTGTGAAAAGCGCCATCTGGAGTGGAGAAGCATCGTGAACTTGTGTGTGTATGTGGATGTCATGACAGGAAATTTTTACTTTGATAGCGACATCTAGAGTTGAGAAGCAGCGTGAATTTTGGTGTGGAATGATAGGAAATCTTTACTTTGATAGCGATATCTAGAGTTCTAGAGTTGGATGTTAATTTTTGGTAGAACCCGTTGGAATGGTCGATTGCGAGGTATATAAAGACGGGGTATACGTTGGGATTTGAACCTGCAGACTATATATTTATAGTCAAGGTGCTAGATGATTATGCTACGGAGCCATGGTGACTGTGTTGAGAAAAGAGGACTGTAATTCATACACAATTATCAGGTATAAAATTCTTAACTTGAATTGACGCCGCCCTTGGACCTAAGATCAATATCAGGGATGCATTCGGGGACTCAATGATAATATTTCCAAGCATAATTAACGAATCAATAGACAGTAGATGTCCTAGGAGACTTTTGGCGCAAAATGCCCCATTTTTACATGTAAATCCCCATAAGGAAATCCAAGGTCCATTTTGCAAACATTGTACCCTTTTGAACGCGTAAGCCAGCGTTTTCAAGGTCATTTGTTTTAGACGGCTGAAGAGTGGGTAGCGCAGCGCCACGCCCCCCTCCCCTGAGGCTTTGGTAGGGTAGGATTGAAGCACTGACGTGAAGTCAGGAACTTTTGCGCGCATGTTCCATTTTCCTGTATTGGAATTGGATTGTTGATGAGGGGCTCGTATCAACCGCAGGTATATGAACCTTTACATTGTGCGTATCGGTTTCAGGTAATTCTGATATATGATATTGGTAGAATTTTCAGCATCTCTAGGCGATTGGAATTAAATGATTCTATCCGTCATATGAAGTTTGATGCATGAGGTACTCGATCCTTTTTTCATATTATTATTTAGGGCGTTTATCGAGTATATGAAAGGGAATAACTGGGATTATCTGAATCCAATCATTTTTGGTTTACGCAGACTTTGGGGGATGATTGTGTGGTTTTGAAAATTTGTTGTCATAACGAGTAAAATCGATGGAAAGCGTGTTTGTCAGCAAGCTGGGTGTACGGATTTGAAACTTTGACATCATAATGAACCGGAGTGAAATAGACGAAAGTTTTTATTCAAATTCTTTATATTCAAGGGCAACAGTTATTAACGAATAAGCTTTTCCCAAAGGAGACTGCACGGGTTCAGACTCAATTTCGGTGATTTTTATGCGTAAATTCCTATGAGTATTTCTAAGCTCGATTTTAGCAAAGATGGTTCCTTTCGAAATTTCTTTCAACATAACGTAGACGTGCAAAGGAGGTTTTCCACGATTATTTTCGAAAAAAATTGGTTCAAGCCCTGTGGACAGGAGCTTTCTGGCGCTCTAGTTCAAACAGACAAATTATATCTCCAAAAGTATATTGGTTTCTCAGAGTTGAGAATTATATCAATGTATTCTTATGATAGAACTGCATCATAAAGCAAATTCAATTCAAATAATAGTTTATTTATCAAGATTAAATGAGCAATCTGAGAATGAGAACTTCACCATGGAAGAAACCAAATTAAAATAGCTGAAATGAATTTGACTCTCTCTTATAGAACAGGATGAAATGTACGAGTATGAACACAGATCATATAATAAAGCTTGGATAGAATATTTATAGCATTCTGTGAAAACATAGAAGTACGATTCATTATTGATATTTAGAACTTCATCTTAGCAGAAATTGAATTCAAACATCATAGAAGAATTTAAATTCAACAAGATCGCCAAAAATTATCAATCCAAAACCAATAGACGAATTCTACCCAACAACGAACTCATCCGAGATATTCATTCCTCAATTCCAGTATTGTTTTTAGTGGAGATATTCTGAACTCAATATTATTAACTTACCATTACCATTCCCATCATCATATGGATTGACCATCGGCATGAAAATATCAACCAACAACAAGCACTGACGTGAAGTCAGAAGCTTTTGCGCGTATGTTCTATTGTCCGTTCTTCTGTATTGGACACGAATTTACCATGGTAAATTCGATTAAGGGTGTCCAATACAGAAGAATGGACAATAGAACATACGCGCAAAAGCTTCTGACTTCACGTCAGTGCTTGAACCAATTTTTTTTTTGTGATTTTTTTAAATTTTCTAATAGTACGGCTCTTAAAATTTTTTTTTTCGTAATTTTTTTCAAATTTTCTAGGGGTATGGTTCCTACAAAATTTTAAACACGTCTTTATGTTGATTTTCTACTACTAGTTACCAAGCTTCAATTCAATCGAATATTTATTTTTTGAGTTATCAAGGAAATAATATTCCAGGTGGGTATAACTCGGAAACCGTTAGACCGATTATGCCCAAAAACGAACTCAAATGTCCCTTTCGGATACGCAACCTACCCTGAAAACTGCAAGTCCATATCTGCTTTCGTTCGAAAGTTATCGAGGCAACGGTCACCCATCTACTGAACTCACACAAGAATGCTCGAATCTCCAACAATATTTAACCGATCGTATTAAAACTAGAAACTTGGCAGTAGAGTTAGGTTATGAAGGCTCTTGCAAAATTTCAGCAATTTCAAACGAATAGTTACTGATATATAGAATTTTTTTTTTAATTTTCAATGATTTATTAAAAATTTTCTACATATGCTATCCTCACCAAATTTTGCAAACATTTCCGCGTTGGCATTCTACAACTAATAACCATGTTTGAATTCAATCAGTTCAGTATTTTTGGAGTTAATGAGGAACAAAAAACCACCAAATTTCAGAAAATTTCAGATGGCTATAACTCTGAAACCGTTTGGCCGATTATGCTCATAAACAAACTGAAATGTGGCGTTCTGGTGCACATCCTAACCTGAAAACTTCAAGCCGCTATCTCTTTCCGTTCTCAAGTTATCGTGACAACAAATATATTTTTTAATAATTTTTTTTAAATTTTCTAGCCATGCGATTCGCATAAAATTTCACGAACGTGCTTAGGTTCATATTCTACAACTACTCACCAAGTTTTAATTCGATCGGATTTATATTGGTTGAAAACAAAATTATTACTCGGAAACCACTGGGCCGATTATGCCCATTAACGAACTTGTCCGTCTATTGGGATGCGCCACCCACCCTGAAAATTTCAAGTCGCTAGCTCTTTTCTTTCTCAAGTTATCGTGGCAACGGCCGGCCGGACGGCCGGCCGGACGTAATCAAATTTGACCTCGAATTCTTCATTGGGGAGTCGAACTTAATCGTTTGAGACCATTTTCGTCAAAAAATTCGAAAGTTACAGACATTTGGGCAAAACTATAACGCGATGTTCCCCAGAACATAAGCGCAAAAAGTATGATATTAAATTAGAATTATTATATTTATAGGATTGCTGGAATGAATGACAATGAGAAAACGTCATGTCTCACGAAATAATTTGACATTATAACAATTCATAGAATACCCACAGAATAATTCTATCATTGTGTGAAAACGTAGAAATACGATTTACATTGAAATTTTGAAAAATCATATCTCCGAAAGTATTAGATTGTTAGAGTTAAAAATAATATGAATGGATTCTTATGGTAAAACTGCTTATTGAAAAAAATTAAATTTGGAATTTGTTTCGTTAAAATTAATTTTTTTTTTGTTACTCCGAAACCATCTGTGCGATTTTGCCCAATAACGAACTTAGCCGAGATATTTATCCCCCAAACCTACTCTGAAAATTTCAACTGTCTAGCTCATTCCGTTCGAGAGTTATCGTGCCTACGGCCGGCCGGACGGCCGGACCGGACGGCCGGACAGAATGAATTTCGACTACGGATTCTTGATCAGTGAGTCGAACCAAATCGTTTAAGACCATTTTCATCGAAAAATTCGAAAATATTCAACGGTTTTTTTTGGGTTTTCTCTCCCAAACTCTGAAAAGTATCTATAAAATAAAAATTAATTATTTTGTGATTTGCTTCTGCGTAAGAAACACAGGATATTTGTCAGAAGCAATCAATTGAACAATGTTGCCTAACAAACAACAACGAAACAACATCAACGAAGAAACAACTATATCGTAACGTTTCGGAGTCTATATCAGACTCCTTCTTCAGACGCTCAATGAAAATCGAGAGAATTATTTTGTTGATAGTTATTTGGTGAAATTCAAGAATTGTCACATTGACAGTATTTAAAAATCATAGCTAACATAGTTTTACTTCGCATAGAAATTTCCAAGTTCCAACTCCTTTTTCAATAAATTTAGCCGAAAATGGACAATACCAATTGAGCAATTTGCAAAATTGCATTCTCTGTTCAATAAAATACAAGTTGACTCCTTAAGTTTCCTTTTCTTAAAATCAGGTTCTGTCATTAGAATATTTGTATTACTCCAATCCATCATGTGATCATGTGAAATTACCTTGTAATCGATCAAAAATTTCCTGATCTACGTTCACAAAATTTTCTCCTCTCTCGAACTACAGAATTATGCTTTCAATATTTACGTAATATTTTCAAACATTTTCGGGTGAGGTCCCCGTTGCATCGCTAAAATACGAGTATTTCAACCCCAATATTCTTGAAGTTACAATATTCCCTTCTGTCAAGTTGACTTTATGACAATTCATACATAGAATATACATAGAATAATTATATCAATCTGTGAAATACGATTTACATTGAAATTTGAAAAATCATATACCGAAAGTATTAGCTTGTTAGAGTTAAAAATGATATGAATGGATTCTTATGATAAAACTGCTTATTTAAAAAAATTTAATTTGGAATTTGTTTTGTAAAAAAAAAATTTTTTTTTATTACTCCGAAACCTTCTGTCCGATTTTGCCCAGTAACGAACTTAGCCGAGATATTTATCCCCCAAACCTACTCTGAAAATTTCAACTCTCTAGCTCATTCCGTTCGAGTGTTATCGTGCCTACGGCCGGCCGGGCGGCCGGCCGGACAGAATGAATTTCGACCACGGATTCTTGATCAGTGAGTCGAACCAGATCGTTTAAGACCATTTTCATCAAAATATTCGAAAATTACAGACATTTTGGCAAATTGATAAGCACTCAGTTCCGAGGAACTAGAGCGCCAAAAACGCCAGATGAAACTTGTGCACAAAAAAAAACAATTTTAAAGACATGTATTATTTTTATTGACATAACATGAAAAAGCAATATGTAGACTTTGTGTTATCATACCTTTCGTGTGTGTCCGTGGATCTCTTATATATGTTGGTGTGCAGAGTCTTTGCATAGTTTTCCCTAATGTGATCAACACTCATATGGTCATGCAATTTATCATGTTTCTTGATTGTGTGTTTCCTTAAAGCATCGTTCCGTATATTCATGTGTCTGCACAAATTATTGGGTTGGGTGTATTGTTTTTCACAAATACTGTAGATATAAATTCTGTTGATATATGAAAATGAAACTGATAAGTATACGCGTTAAATACTCTTTATATCCACTATATACATTTTTATAGCTGTTTTATATACGTTTTGCATTCACTTTATAACTGAATATGTATCCATTCATGAATCTCAGAACGCACTCCATATCAGCTTTGCATAATGACAAAGTAATATATTCATGAAATTCTACGGTCGTAATAGATCAGTCCAAGCACAATCATAACAATCTATACACATTCTTTATAGAAATTCAATAGAACACAGGAACAAAATTTGCCATATTTATTTGTGTATTTTCGTAGACATTCGAGTATCTTCGTATAGATTCGTACATCTTCGTATACAGTCATGAATCAATCAATTTTGCTGAGGAGTATCAAGACATGTATTCGTTTTATAGTTTGGATATATGTATACACTCATGCATTTTTGTCGTACTTCATATGAATTCATCACGAACAAGATGGAAGAACGTGCAAATTTGATGATGATTTAGGATGAATACACAACCTACATAAATACGTAACCAAGAAAAAGATGGAAAAACATGCGTCAAGCGTGTAGCCATTATCATTAACTCTATGAAGGATAGCTTTCTTCATGCAGCATCTCAAGCTTACTTTATATATGTTTTGCAACCACTTTATGTACAGTTTATATCAGTTTTGTGTATTTTCGTAGACATTCGAGTATCTTCGTATGCCTTCATGAATCTATCAGTTTAGCATAGGAGTATCAAGACATGTATTCGTTTTATAGTTTGGATATATGTGTATACACTCATGCATTTTTGTCGTACCTCATAAGAATTCATCACGAAAAAGTTGGAAAAACATGCGTCAAGCGTGTAACCATTATCATTAACTTTATGAAGGATAGCTTTCTTCATGCAGCATTTCAAGTGTACTTTATATATGTTTTGCAACCGCTTTATGTACAGTTTATATCAGTTTTGTGTATTTTCGTAGACATTCGAGTATCTTCGTATACATTCGTACATCTTCGTATACATTCAAATCAATCAATTTTGCATAGGAGTATCAAGGCTTGTTGTTTATATCAATTTTGTGTATTTTTCCTAGACATTCGAGCATCTTCGTATACATTCGTGCATCTTCGTATACCTTCATGAATCTATCAGTTTAGCATAGGAGTATCAAGACATATATTCGTATTATAGTTTGGATATATGTATACAATCATGCATTTTTGTCATACTTCATATGAATTAATCACGCATGGAAGAACATGTGAATCTGTTCGAATGATAATACGAAGGTGTGGCAGATACATTTTCCGGGGCCATAAGGAGTTCATATTCAGTCTGTTGAGGTATATAAGTATATGGGGTTGAAATAAATGATAATTATTTGTCTTCATATAGTTAATTTTACTAGGAATTCAACAATAGTTTGAGAGCACTTCTGGTTTATATTGTAATTTGAAACAATGATTAATCTCCAGCAAATATACATAATATGCTTTTCAAATTTTTGTTTGAAGTCCCAGTAAAAACTAAACGTAGAACAATTTTTTTATTTATTTTAACCCTACACTAATACCTTAACAGACTAAATATGGTTGTGAAAATATGTACCTTTTACTTTACATCTTGTTTTGATATTGACTTGGAGATTTTCTTATCGATCGAGGTGCGAGAAGCCATATGTACAATATATGAAAAAAAATACATATTATATGTGCTATAGCCGGAGAACACAATATAGCATGAAATGTACTATAGAATGAATATACAGGATGTTTCTAAATTCATGCGACAAAATTCAGGAGGTGATTGTCCTTATGTAATTGAGATGGGGTCTTTCCTACAACAAAATTTCCTCAGCCCACCCCTTTCCAAGGCACCACCTTTTAAGGGTGATATCTCGGAATCGAATAGGTACTTGCTTTCCAAGACAAAATAACAACTCCGAATTGACAATCTATAATAGCTAGAAAAGACGACATTTATGAATAGTGATCACAGACAGATTCTGTGTTCACATTCTGTGAATACATAGAACTAACGATGTATTATTGAAACTTTGAAACTCCGAAAGTATTAGCTTGTTGGAGTTGAAAATGATAACAATGGATTATTATAATGAACATGCAACAAATTTGAATTCATAAGTTGTAATGTAAAAAAAATATTTTTTTTCGTTACTCCGAAACTATTAGATCGATTTTGCCCAATAACGAACATAACCGCGATATTTATCCCTCAAACCTACTCTGAAAATTTCAACTGTCTAGCTCATTCCGTTCGAGAGTTATCGTGTTAACCGCCGGACGGACGGCCGGACAGAATCGATTTCGACCACGGATTCTTGATCAATGAGTCAAACCAAATCAATCAAGACCATTTTCAGCCAAAAATTCGAAAATTACAGACATTTGGGTAAATTGATAAGTACTCTGTTCCGAGGAACAAGAGCGCCAAAAACAACTTCGTTTTGTTCCTCCACGTTTCTGGGTTATATTAATTTTGCGCGTACATATTCCTCTGGAGAAAATCCAGTTGATATTTCACAAAATGACAGATTGTCAGTTGTCACAGACAAGTGTAATATGATAGAGGAACATAAAATTCTTGAAAGACAGATATGTGATATACGTTAACAACTTCATGATATAATTCAAAGTCGAAAATCAGAAACTGTTGGCTACTTGTTTAGTCGAATATAAGTACAGTGGACCAGTTTACTCCAATCGTTGGAATATTTGGATATTTCGGCAATATCTTCACCAATATAGATCCGATTGAGCTTAAATATAGGACTTTACTGTAAAATGAGGTTTCAAAGGCTCACGTAGAATTTCAATGATATCTGACGGATAGTTACTGAGTTAAGAATTTTTTTAAATATTTTTCTTTTATTTTGCAGACATGCGATCCTGACAAAATTTTGCATGAGTCTTCGTGCCGGTATTTTTGGTGCTCTTGTTCAACTAATGACCGTGCATTGATTCGATCAGGTCAGTATTTATCGAGTTATTGGGAAAACAAAATTGCAAATGGCTATAGTTCTGAAACCACTCTATGGATTTTGCCGATTCAAGAACTTAGCCGGCGCATTAGGACTTCAAAGCTACCCTGAAAATGTATCTCTACCTCATTGCGTTCGAGCCTTATCGTGCTGACGACCGGACAGAATCAATTCTGACCTCGGCTTCTTGATCAGTGAGTCGAAACTAATCGTTTAAGACCATTGTCGGCCAAATATCCGAAAATTATAGACATTCTGACGAATTGATTGCCACTCTGTGCCAAAAAGCTCCATTCGTTCTGGGTCCTCGGCTGAGGACGTGTACGAACCAAAATGGTTTGCTTACGAACCAATTGAACTTTTTTAGGGTCTATTTAAGATGTGAAGGAAACCATAAATACAGAAGATGATGTAAGTTATTTAATTTACAATGTTAAACATATCATGTGATGAAGATGTGCGAGGTGATGTGTGGGGGTGTGTGTTCGTATGTATGTGTGAAATATATGTGAATCTTGACTTTATTCGTTCAGATTATAGAAATAATTAGCAAATTCTTCTCTAATTTCTGTAATATCGCCTGAAGAGCATCGAGGCATTCGCCGTAACGATCTAATTTCTGAACTGTCCGTGTAGTTTTGTCCCCAAAGACCATCATCAGCATGTGATTCGTCGACTATAGAACCGAAAGTTCCGGGTGGATTGTAAATGTCCCGAGAGTATTTACTGTTTCTTATTAAAGTATGCAACAAAATATAGGTCATAGTTACAAGGGGCACTTTCTCTATTTCAATGTCTATTGGTTTTTTAAAAATTCTGACAGCTGGTGATAATACACCGAAAACATTTTCCACGACAACGAAAGTACTAGATAGTTTGTAATTGAAAATACGTGTTTTTGTGCCGATACTATAATTACC
Source organism: Halyzia sedecimguttata (assembly GCA_937662695.2). NCBI lineage: Eukaryota > Metazoa > Arthropoda > Insecta > Coleoptera > Coccinellidae > Halyzia > Halyzia sedecimguttata. The sequence goes on along the minus strand of OW569418.2, from coordinate 3,920,624 downwards.
TGCAAATGGTTTCATTATGTGTGTATGTAAGGCAAAAGCTCCATCGCCATGAAATACATATGGAACACTTTCATTTCTTCCCGGTATCGCGTATCCGCGTTGATTGTCACAGTGGACATTTTTTAAAAATCCCTTCATCTCGTATCCGCCCCTGGCCTCCAATATCCGCAAAAATAAAGCGATAATCACTATCAACTAAAGCCATTAATACGAAACTATAAGTATTCTCAAAGTTATAATATTCAGAGCCACTATGTGCTGGGGATTTAACAACAATGTGCTTTCCATCTATAGCTCCAACACATCGTGGAAACCGTCTTCTAAATCCTTTTTCAACATGTAACCACTCTTCTGGTGTTTGTGGTATCTGAAACAAAAAACTTATTATTACATTACATATAGACCGAAATTTACAAAGATTACTCTCAGAATAAACAATCGAAAAAAATACTACTGCTATACAGGGTGTTTTTTGTGAAAAGTCACCCCATAATTTCACCGGTGTGAAAACAGCCGAATGAGATAGCAGAATTTGACCTTGAAGTATTCGTACGCTAGTGTACAATTGGACGGATATTGATGCAAACAGATACGAACAGTCGCGTCTGAGTAATTGAATGTGGAAACACATTCATCTGATATGAGGTATGATATCGAAGAGTGCACTTACTTCATCCATTTACATCTGCAGGAATCTAAGGGATAACAGTATATATCAAAAAAATTGGTTCAATCCCTGTGGACAGGAGCTTTCTGGCGCTCTAGTTCAAACATACAAATTATATCTCCGAAAGCATTGGTTTCTCAGAGTTGAGAATTATATCAATGTATTCTTATGATAGAACTGCATCATAAAGGAAATTCAATTCAAATAATAGTTTATTTATCAAGATTAAATGAGAAATCTGAGAATGAGAACTGCACCATGGAAGAAATCAAATTAAAATAGCTGAAATGAATTTGACTCTCTCTTATAGAACATGATGACATGTACGAGTATGAACACAGATCATATAATAAAGCTTAGATACAATAATTATAGCATTCTGTGAGAACATAGAAGTACGATTCATTATTGAAATTTAGAAATTTAGAAGAATCATATCTCCGAAAGTATTAGCTTGTTGGAGTTGAAAATGATATCAATGGATTTTTATGGTGAAACTACATCTTAAATAACAATTGAATCTGAAATTTATTACTAACAAAAAAGTTTTTTTTTCGTTACTCCGAAACCATAGTCCAATTTTGCCCAATAACGAACTCAACCGAGATATTCATCTCCCTAACCCACTCTGAAAATTTCAACTGCCTAGCTCATTCCGATCGAAAGTTATTGTAGAATTTTTTTTTTAATTTTCAAATTTTTTTTGACACTTTGCGGTAACCTGGTCAATACAAAACTGCACACGCGTATGAAGGTCATGATTCTACAATTTGATGCTAAATTTCAGATAGATCGAGTGATCGGTTTCGGAAATATACATAAAAAATGTTTTTACTAAAATCGGCCATAACTCCGAAACCGCTTGACGGATTTCGACGAACCTGTCCGAGATATTTACGCTCCAAACCCACCTTGCAAATTTCAATCCTCTAACTCCTTTCGTTCGAAAAATATCGTGCCTGCGGCCGGCCGGACAGATTCGATTTCGACCTCGGATTATTGATCAGTGAGTCGAACCAAATCGTTTGAGACCATTTTTAGACAAAAATTCGAAAATTACAGACATTTGGAACTAGAGCGCCAAAAAGGGGGAATATCTAATTCAGGGATGAAACAGCTACCGGTGGGGAGACACTTGACTAACTTGATATTGAATATTTAAAAAATGTACAGAGAATATTTATAACATTCGGAAGCAAAATTGTAAGCATACGGGAATGGTTTACTTACACCTCCAAGGGTCATCACTATTACTAAAATGAAGATGGGTTTCATAGAAAAGGAATCACTATTACTAAAATGAAGATGGGTTTCATAGAAAAGGAACAAAAAAACTTTTTTGAAAATGTTACTATAAACGTGACGATTTTTTGGACGTTAGGAGGGGGGTTAGGGGGGAAATTTCCGAGGGTTTTATCGAGGAAAAAGACGGAAGTTTCGTAGGGTTTCGCTTTTTCGGAGCGAAAAGAAGGGGGTGTATTTTAAAAAAAATCGCAAAAACGCCGATTTTGGCAAATGGTGCAAAACTGTGTGGAGGCATCCGGAGAAACGGTGGCGTTCGGAACGAAGGTATTTGCGGGAACGCGAAGACGAGATTCGAAATTAGTCCGTAACACTGCCCTTTTTTCGATTCTCTCTTTCGTTTTCCCGGAAGAACGATAGGAAAATGTGACTTTTTCGCGAAAATCGACAAAATTCTGACGTTTCACGTATTTCAGTGGCGAATTTTAACGCGGCTCCTGCAAGGTCGACGATTTCGGTCCGAACGAGCCACGATAAATGTCAAATCGAATTTGAATTTCGAACGGAATCACTCGAAAATCTTGGAATCGAATAGAAAAACCGTGAGAAATACGAACGAGTAACCGATTTCGATCGATCGCTTGACAGGATTGACGATATTGTGAAAATCGAAAGACGGAAATCGTCCCAGTACAATAAAATTTTTATGTACCAGAAAATCGGAAACGATTCACGAAGCTGGCATGGCGTTGGTAAATTGATTTATAGCTCCCGAGCCTCGCGGAGCGGCGGGATCGAATCTCCGAGCGTCCGAAATAGCTTTTTCTTAGTATTCTTTCATTTTTACCCAATGAAAAACTAAGAGGAGCGTACTCCAGTAAACGTATCTTGCGTTTTTGGATCTTTTCGGTAAGTTACGAAATCTATAATGAATATCCATTCGATCGGACGGATTTTTGCATTGAAATTACTCAAAATATTCAAACATTATGCAGAAAATGAACTATACAGGGTGTTTCAAGTAAAATGTCACCCCTACAGATCTATCGTAAGGAGAATTCTCAACACTGTAAAACCGTTACGAAATGATAACCGCTGCTATACGGGGTGTTTTTAAAAAAATGTCAACTCCGAAACCGCTGTATTGGGTTTATAGAAACTCAAGAACGGCTGAACTGATTTCGATGAAACTTTGTGTGTGTATCTGAGTATGTGTCAGGTCCGCAAGATACCCCGGTAGGTGGCGCTGCTATCGGTGTGTAGAAACTCAGAAATGCCTAGACCGATTTTGATGAAACATTGTGTACGTGTTTGAGTGGCTCTCAGTGTCACAATAGAAACCCGTTAGGTGGCACTGCATTCGGTTTATAACAACTCAAGAACGACTAGACCGATTTCGATGAAACTTTGTGTGTGTATCTGACTAAGTTCCAGATCCACAATATTCCCCGGTAGGTGGCACTATAATTGGTTTACAGGAACTCAAAAATGGTTATACCGATTTTGATGAATCTTTGTGATTGTGTTTCGGAAGGCCTTAGGTTCACAATACGATTCGGAAGGAAGCGCTATATTCGGTTTTCAGCAACTCAAAACCTCCTGACATATTTGGATGGGACTTTCGTGTGTGAATGATTCTCAGAATCACAACAGGACCCGTTAGATGGCATTGAACTACGGGTTCAATTGACCTACCGATTATATTGATCTACCAAAAAAATGTAGATCTACTGAAAAAATTTAGATCTACCGTAAAATTGTAGATCTAACAGAAAAATGTGGATCTACCGAAAAAAATGTAGATCTACCGGAAAAATGTAGATCTACCGGAAAAATGTAGATCTACCGTAAAAATGTAGATCTACCAGAAAAATGTGGATCTATTGCTAGGTAGATCTGCTGGCTCATCTGAATCCCAAAATATGGACTGCTGGCTACTAGTTTCATAACTAATAGACCCTTTCAAGGTCTACTATTAAATATCTGAAAAACAGTACATATTTGATATCTAATTTTGACGGAGAATTAAGAACCCCCAGCAGAAAAAAAACCCCGTTTACCTCACTTACTTACACCCTCAGGGGAGCGAGGGGGGACATATTTCATTATCTGAAAATCGGTACATAGGATCAATATCAAATTTTGAGGTAGAATTGAGAAGCCCTAGCAGAAAAAAAACCCACTCTACCTCATTCACTTACACCCTCAGGGGGCCGAGGGGGACATTTTTATTACTAAATATTCATTATCTGCATAACGGTACATTATCAAATTTTGAGGTAGAATTAAGAAGCCCTCGTAGAAAAAAACCCACTTTCTCTCATTCCCTTACATCCTCAGGGGGTCGAGAGGGGACATTTTTATTACTTAATATTCATTATCTGAAAAACAGTTCATAGGATCGAACTAAAAAATGGAGGTAGTTTTAATAAGCCCCAGCAGAAAAAGAAAGCGTTCACCTCATTTACTTACACCCTCAGGGGGCCAGGGGGGACACTTTTATTACTAAATATTCATTATCTGAAAAACAGTACATAGGATCGAACTAAAGATTGGAGGTAGTTTTAATAAGCCCCAGCAGAAAAAAATAGCGTTTACCGTATATACTTACACCCTCGGACAAGTTCGTTAACGGGCGAAATCGACCGAGCGGTTTCGGAGTTAAGGCCGTTTTTAATAAAAACGTTTTTTATGAATATTTCTGGAACCGATCACTCGATCTTTTTGAAATTTGGCATCAGATTGTAGAATCATGACCTTTATATGCCTGCGAAGTTTTGTGTTGAACGGACGGCCCTAAAATATCAAAAAAAAATTTGAAAATTTGAAAATTTTGTTTTCACGATAACTCGAAAAATACTGATCTGATTAAATTGAAACTCAGTTGTTAGATGCAAAAGACCAAAGCAAACACTTTTGGAAAATTTCGTGAAGATCACGTGACATGAAAAAAATGAAAAAATTACTACTATTTTGCGGAATACTACGCTTTTAATGCCGAAACATATGTTTTTGAGGTTCATGCTGCCCTTTCCGGGCATTTTCCGTATTGCGCATGCGCAGATGAGAAGTCCTTTAACTGCTGTAGTTTTCGTCAGAGAGGATTGGGGTTTTGGGGTGGTGGATGCTATTCCTCCATAGAATTCAGATCTCTGATGAGGGTCTGCGCATGCGTAGATTAAAGATGCGATATCTTCCGAACCACTAGTGTTGGAGAATCGGAGTTTTTTGTAAGGTGTGTTATTTTGAGAGGACTTTTAGCCGCCAGTAGATTGCGCATGCGCAGAAGAGAAGTGACTGTTTTTGGGTTGGATGGGTTATGTTGGGAGTGCTGAGTCGATATTATGAGGTTTTAAAAGAATATTCATAGCAATTCAGTGCAAGGACAAGTCAATTTGGGGGATGTAGCGTTGTTTCCGAGTTAAAGTGTCCGTACCGTGGCCCTGGGGCTAATTTTGAAATTGATGTTACCCCTTACAGGCATTTTTCGTTATGCGCATGAGCAGACCATCAGTGATTTAACTGGTGGTGTTTTCGTCAGAGAGGATTAGGGTTTTGGGGTGGCGGATGCTATTCCTCTATAGAATCCCTTGTTGAGGGTCTGCGCATGCGTGGATTAAAGATGTGATATCTCCTGAACCACTAGTGTTGGAGAATCGGTGTTTTTGTAAGGTGTGTTATTTTGAGAGGACTTTTAGCCGCGAGTAGATTGCGCATGCGCAGAAGAGAAGTGACTGTTTTTGGGTTGGATGGGTTATGTTGGGAGTGCTGAGTCGATATTATGAGGTTTTAAAAGAATATTCATAGCAATTCAGTGCAAAGACAAGTCAGTTTGGTGGATGTAGCGTTGTTTCCGAGTTAAAGTGTCCGTACCGTGGCCCTGGGGCTAATTTTGAAATTGATGTTACCGCGTACAGGCATTTTTTGTTATGCGCATGAGCAGATCATCAGTGTTTTAACTGGTGGTGTTTTCGTCAGAGAGGATTAGGGTTTTGGGGTGGCGGATGCTATTCCTCCATAGAATCCCCTGTTGAGGGTCTGCGCATGCGTGGATTAAAGATGTGATATCTCCTGAACCACTAGTGTTGGAGAATCGGAGTTTTTTGTAAGGTGTGTTATTTTGAGAGGACTTTTAGCCGCGAGTAGATTGCGCATGCGCAGAAGAGAAGTGACTGTTTTTGGGTTGGATGGGTTATGTTGGGAGTGCTGAGTCGATATTGGGAGGTTTTAAAAGAATATTCATAGCAATTCAGTGCAAGGACAAGTCAGTTTGGGGGATGTAGCGTTGTTTCCGAGTTAAAGTGTCCGTACCGTGGCCCTGGGGCTAATTTTGAAATTGATGTTACCCCTTACAGGCATTTTTCGTTATGCGCATGAGCAGACCATCAGTAATTTAACTGGTGGTGTTTTCGTCCGAGAGGATTAGGGTTTTGGGGTGGCGGATGCTATTCCTCTATAGAATCCCCTGTTGAGGGTCTGCGCATGCGTCAATATTTATTATCTGAAAAACAGTATATAGGATCAATATCAAATTTTGAGGTAGAATTGAGAAGCCCCAACAGAAAAAAATCCACTTTACCTCATCATTCACTTACACCCTCAGGGGGCCGAAGGGGACATTTTCATTACTATACATTCATTATCTGAATAATAGTACATAGGATCGAACTAAAATTGGAGGTAGTTTTAATGGGCCCAAGCAGAAAAAAATAGCATTTACCTCATTTACTTACACCCTCAGGGGGGCCCGGTGGGGGCACTTTTATTCCTAAATATTCATTTTCTGAAAAACGGTACATAGGATCAATATCAAATTTTGAAATAAAATTAATGAGCCCCAGCAGAAAAAAACCCGCTTTACCTCATTCACTTGCACCCTCAGGTGTCAGAGGGGGGACATTTATATTACTAAATATTCATTATCTGAAAAACAGTACATAGGATCGAACTAAAGATTGCAGGTAGTTTTAATAGGCCCCAGCAGAAAAAATAGCGTTTACCTTATTTACTTACACCCTCAGGGGACCAGAGGGGAAAATTTTATAACTAAATATTTATTATCTGAAAAACGGTATATAGGATTAATATCAAATTTTGAGGTAGAATTAAGAAGCCCCATCAGAAAAAAAATACTTTACCTCATTTGCTTACACCCTCAGGGGGCCGAGGGGGGACATTATTATTACTAAATATTCATTATCTTACCTCATTCACTTACACCCTCAGGGGTCCGAGCGGGAAATTTTTATTACTAAATATTCGTTATCTGAAAAACAGTAGATAGGATCAAACTAAAAATTGGAGGTAGTTTTAATGAGCCCCAGCAGAAAAAAAATTCGTTTACCTCATTTACTTACACCCTCAGGGGGATCAGGGGGGACACTTTCATTACTAAATATTCGTTACCTGAAAAACAGTAGATAGGATCAAACTAAAAATTGGAGGTAGTTTTAATGAGCCCCAGCAGAAAAAAATTGCGTTTACCTCATTTACTTACACCCTCAGGGGGATCAGGGGGGACACTTCCATTACTAAATATTCATTATCTGAAAAACGGTACATAGGATCAATATCAAATTTTGAGGTAGAATTAAGAAGCCCCAGCAGAAAAAAACCCACTTTACCTCATTTACTTACACCCTCAGGGGGCCGAGAGGGGACATTTTTATTACTAAATATTCATTATCTGAAAAACGGTACATAGGATGAGTATCAAATTTTGAAGTAGAATTAAGAAGCCCTAGCAAAAATAAACCCACTCTCCTTCATTCACTCACACCCTCAGGGGGCTGAGGGGGTCATTTTTATTACTAAATATTCATCATCTGAAAAACGTTACATAGGATCACTATGAAATTTTGAGGTAGAATTAAGAAGCCCTAGCAGAAATAAACCCACTTTACCTTATTCACTTACACCCTCAGGGGGCCGAGGGGGGACATTTTTATTACTAAATATTCATTATCTGAAAAACAGTACATAGGATCGAACTAAAAATTGGAGGTAGTTTCAGTAAGCCACAGCAGAAAAGAATAGCGTGTACCTCATTTTCTTACACCATCTGGGTGGTCAGGGGGGACACTTTTATTACTAAATATTCATTATCTGAAAAACGGTACAAAGGATCAATATCAAATTTTGAGGTATAATTAAGGAGCGCTAGCAGAAAATTCAGAATCAATTGAAGAATTTGATGGCAGCCTGTATAATGCTGAAAAAATTCGACCAAATTGAAAATTGGATGAAAAATATATTCATTTTGTTATGTAGTCAATATCAAAATTCGACAGTTAAAAAATCAATTGATGAATTATTATTAATAGCGGCTGATAAAGAGCACTGTATACATACCGATTACATACATGATCTGAAGTCAACAAGAATTTCTAAAGAAAACGATCCTCCCAGTAATTCTCTGGCCAAGCAGAGCTTGAACATCAGATTACAATTGATCAAGGGAATGATGACATGAATCAGTTTTATAATCCTAAGCTGTACGAACTGATTCTGAAGAAATATATACCGTTCTTGCCTCTGTGGTCAACGATGATGTTGAAAGTCTTTGATAGGGACAGAGTGAGTAATGCTCCTGTTGAAAATTACTTTGATACGTTGAAACATTATGTATTACGAGGAGAAATAAATTGTAAATGCTCACGGTTTGTAAAAGCTACCAGAGAATCAGTGCTGTCACAATATAAAGAAATCCTCTGCCTGATACCGAAGAGTAATCTGACAGGACGTCTTCATAGACAGGAAAGGGCATTGTGGTAAAGAAGAAAAACGGTTCATAATGGGCATTTCGAAGGTTGTCATTTGAAAAATTTTTCTCAAAAACAAGGATTACCGAACGAAGACTCACAAGGCGAAACACCTATTTGTCAGTATTGTTCAGAGGGATCTTTGGACACAACCGCCACCAATTGGGTACAATATGATGAATGCAATTTTTGGGTACATCAGATATGCGTGATTGGACTTTCACGGGAGAACTCATTTGTAAACTGTGTAAAAGAACTTCCGAGGTTGTGAACCACCGTAGGATACCAACAAGAGCAATAAAACACGAATGTTTTGATAATGGCCTTATAAGAGACCATGCTTATTACAATAATTTTTCTTATGGAAGAGGCTATGTGGTTTCAATTTTAGATCGTTCTCACAAAAAATTAGCTCTAGTGGATTACTTGAGTTTAAATAGTGAAAACTGGCTAAGTGACGCTATAATAGATTTGATTTTGAACATGATAAATACGAAGGAGAATTATCAAATCGTTTATGCTGGACTTTGTTTGCGAATATTTCATTAACGATGTTTGTTCAACATTAAATTTGAAAATGATATTTGTGGACTATGTTTACAATACAGCTACAAATAGGGAATTTCAAGATCATATCTGCTGTTTTGCATAAATGGTTGACTTGTAGTCACGGAAGTTTCGTTAATTACATCGCAGTAATATTTTCAGAATTTAAATGTATTAAATTTCAATTTTACGAATTTGGAATTGTATATGCAACACTTGAATTGGTAATTTTTCTGTAAGGTTTTCACTGACGTACGGAACAATGCGCTATTATTTCGTTTCAATATCCGCAATTTGGGGTATATACTACTACCTCTAAATGAATATTTAGTAATGAAAGTGTCCCCCCTCGCCTTCCTAGGGGTGTAAGTAAATGAGTTAAACGCTGTTATTTTCTACTGGGGCTTATTAACACTACCTACAAATTTTATTTCGATCCAATGTAACAATTTTCACATAATGAGTATTCAGTAGTAAAAGTGCCTCCCCCAACTCCAGGTGGGTGTAAGTAAACGGGGTATTTTTCTTCAGAAGCTTCAAAATTGTTCCTCAAAATTTGATATTGATTCTATGTACCGTTTTTCAGATAATGCATATTAAGTAATAAAAATGCCCCCCTCGGCCCTCTGAGGGTGTAAGTGAATGAGGTAAAGTGGGTTTTTTTTCTGCTGGGGCTTCTTAATTCTAGCTCAAAATTTGATATTGATCCTATGTGCCGTTTTTCAGATTATGAATATTTAGTAACAAAAGTGTCCCAACCTGCCCCCCCTGGGGGTGTAAGTATATGACGTAAACGCAAATCTTCATCAAATCGTTCGACAGCTGCAGAAACAGAAGATGGAATGAAAGACAGGCGAATCTGAGTGTCATCACAATAAAAATAGATGAGAACAAACCTAACTACTCTATACATATCAGCTATATATATTAAAAATAGCAGAGGACCAAGAATGGAACCCTGAGGCACACCTGAAGTTATCGGGCAGTACTCCGAAAACGCATCACGCAACTTAACGCATTGATATCTACCAAAAAGATAAGACCTAAAAAATCTCAAAGCAGATTCATCAAAACCAAAATAACCTAACTTAGCACAGAGCAAGTCATGATCCAGAGTATCGTGCCTTTGCGAAATCTAACAAGCGAGAATTGAGGCCTGACCTCCATCCAGAGATCTCAGAATATCATCCGTTATATTTAAAAGAAGAGTGGTAGTTCTGTAACCCCTTCTGAACCCCGACAGCTGGTCAGTAAGAATTCCGCTCTGGGAGGCGTAGTCATAAATCTGAGCAAACAATACTTTCTCGAGAACCTTAGACATAGCTGGTAACCCACATATTGGGCGAAAATCGGAGAAATCTTTAGGATCAGAAATCTTGGACAGAGCACTTCCAAACATCTGGACAATTCCCAGACTCAATGCAAACATTGATGATATGAGTCATGAAGGGCAAAATAATACTGAGACAATTGAAATATTCTGGCAGATATACCATCAATCCCCAATGCGCTCGAACTAAGATTGAGAACAATAGATCGAATCTCCTCCATAGTTGCAAGTCTGAACGAAAATTTCGCGTTTGCATCGAACCTACCAGAACTATAATATCTAGTTTTATCAGGGCAAACATTCGGAGGCAGGCGCAGATCCAGTGCTGCCAGAGTATTTCAAACTAGAGTAACAGATGATCATCGAAAATAGTAACAGATCCAAGAAAACCGTAACAGAATTATCATTAACCTAAAAATTAATGAATTTGACTATGTGCTATTGAAACTTCATTTATTGAAATTTGAAATAATATATTATTAGTGTTCTGTGGAAATAATTCTGAACATTCAAAAATGAACACTTACAAATTACCATTTCGTCTGAAGGAAAATCCGATTTGCTTCAAATGGTAACAGATTTCTGCTCAGTGTAACAGGGTAACAGATTACTTTCGATAGTAACAGATCTGTTACAATTGTAACAGATTGGCAACACTGCGCAGATCCAGGTCCGACATTTGGGGGGGGAACTTTTGGATATTGATAAGCCAAAAGGTACTTTTTGGGCAATGGCAATTGACTTAATTGAGTAGCATTTCAAGTGTTCAAGGGCCATTTGGGGGGGGAACGTTCCCCCAGTTCCCCCCCCCTGGATCCGCGCCTGTATCGGAGGGCTGAAGACTGAGCGAAAATAATCATTGAACGCCTAAGGGTCAACAAAGCATTCGGGCACCGTTACCACCGAATCCGCGTACAATGATCTGAAAGATTTCCAAAAAAAAATTGAACCTTGATATCGGGCCTGGGACATAAAACTGAATTTTTCTTTTCGCACAGCCGACGTTACAGCATTGCGTAGACTAGTATAGTACCTATAATCAGCTAAGTTCCTTGTAAGCTTATACCTCGACAAGGCCCTGCCTCTCAGCCTCATCATGCTTTTCACAGAGGGAGTTATCCAAGGGGCAAACGGTTTGAAAAATCTTGATTCAAAGTATGGTGCATGTTTGTCAAATACTTCCGTAAGACAACGACAAAAGATGCCTATCTTCATATCAATATCACCAACATAGAGAACATAATCTATAAATGAACTGGAAAGGTCAGATAAAAAGTCCTGAAGGTCGAAATGACGAAAATCGCGATAACGTATTATCCTTGGGGAATTGATTTTTCTTTTCAAATTGATCCTACAGAACATCACGTTATCATTTTGCCCAAATGTCTGTAATTTTCGAATTTGTCGCCGAAAATGGTCTCAAACGATTGGGTTCGACTCCCTGATGAACAACTCGAGGTCAAATTTGATTCTGTCCGGCCGGCCGGCCGTCTGGCCGTTGCCACGATAACTTGAGAACGGAGAGAGCTAGCGACTATACAGGGTAGGTGGCGCATCGCAATACGACGGACAAGTTCGTTAATGGGCATAATCGGCCCAATGGTTTCCGAGTAATAATTTTTTTTTCAACCAATATGGAACCGATCGAATTGAAACTTGGTGAGTAGCTGTAGAATATAAAACTAAGCACGTTTGTGAAATTTTGTGAGAATCGTATCACTAGAAAATTTTAAAAAAATTATTAAAAAATATTTTTTTGTCTCGATAACCTGAAAACGGAAAGAGATAGCGATTTGAAATTTTCAGGTTAGGTTGTGCATCTGAATGTGACATTTGAGTTTGTTTATTAGCATAATCGGCCAAACGGTTTTGGAGTTATCGCCATCTGAAATTTGGTTGTTATTTCCTTAATAACTCGAAAAATATTAAACCGATCCAATTTAAATGTGGTTATTAGTTGAAGAATGCCAACACGGAAATTCTTGCAAAATTTGGTGAGGATCGTATCACTAGAAATTTTTTAAGAATCATTGAAAAGAGAGAAAAGATCAGAAACTATCCATCGGACATGGCAGATATTTTGCGAGAGCCTTCAGAACCTAACTCTACTACCAAGTTCCAAGTTTGAATACGATCGGATCTATATTGTTGGAGATCTGAGCAGCCTTGTGTGAGTTCAGTAGCTAGATGGGTGACTGTTGCCTCGATAACTCCCGAACGAAAGGAGATAGGGACTTGCAATTTTCAGGGTAGGTTGCACATCTAAATGGGAGAGTGAAGTTCGCTGTTGGCCATAACTGGCCCAACGGTTTCGGATGTATACCCATCTGGAATATTATTTCCTCGATGACTCAAAAAATATAGACCCAATGAAATTCTAGCATGCTAACTAGTTGTAGAATATCGATATAAAGAAGTGTGTAAAATTTTGTGAGAACCGTAGGTACCGCTAGAAGATTTAAAAAAAAATTACGAAAAAAAAAATTGGTTATCCTGCATTGAACACTCTCTTAATCGAATTTACCATGATAAATTCGATTAAGAGTGTCCAATGCAGGAGAACGGACAATATAATTCACCATGGTATATTTGATTAGGAGTGTCCAATACATGAGAATGGACAATAGAATATACGCGCAAAAGCTCCTGACTTCACGTCAGTGCTTGAACCATTGTTTTTAAATATATACTTTTATCCCTTAGATTCCTGCGGATGTAAATGGATGAAGTAAATGCACTCTTCTATATCATACCTTATATCAGATGAATGTGTTCCCACATTCAATAACTCAGACGCGACTGTTCGTATCTTTAGCATCAGTATCCGTCCAATTGTAGAGTAGCCTACGAATACTTCAAGGTCAAATTCTGCTATCTCATTCGGCTGTTTTCACACCGGTCATAATTTCTGTTGGCCCAACAGTACGATTGCTGTGATTTCTAGCATAAGGATTCCTTTTGAGATATACTACTGAATAGGAGCGACTAGTGTTAAATGGGGTGTTTTTCGTGGAATGTCAATACTTTCGCGGATTACGTCTAGGTTGATTAGTTGCTAAGTGAAAAAATGACTTAGTGGATTAATAGCTGGGTCGAGTAATGGCTGGGTAGATTAATGGGCAGGTGGATTAAGGACTACATGAATTAACAACTAGGAGGATTCCCTGGCTCACTACATTACTAGTAGACTGAAATTTATTAAAATGAAATGAATGTTGTTTCTTGTTTCAGTCTAAAAATCTAATGACCCAGAATATAGATGCTCAGACTGAAAAGACACAGAATGCAAATAGTAAGAATGAGAATACTCGAAATGTTGATACTCGGAATGAGAAGCTATAACGAGTGTGCAGAAAAATCGGAGCAAGAACTTAAACTTAGATGATGCTGATAGAAAGTTAAATGATAGTTTCCAGGCCATGAATTACATTTTGACTAACAAAAAGCAAGAAGACGACTGTGACATGTATTTCAAGCTCCTAGCATCAAAGTTGAGAAATTTTCCAGATGGGATCCGCCAGAGAATTATGTACAGAATTGATAGTTTACTTCTGGACTATTCTGGATCTTATCAAGAATCATTATCTTTTTCACCGAACCCATATCCTTCGACACCATCCCCAGCCTATATATAAATTTTCGGGGATCTCCAGCCTACACCATTCAACCAACTCCAGCCAATACTGTTCAGGGATCTCCGGCCCACACCAATCCACCATATCCAGCAAATACCTGCAACGATATAGCACGTCTATGGATAAACCAAGTGGACGATCCGCCTCTGTTTGATAGTGGCGTGAATTATAACGCGTCGAACACTACCGGGAGGCGAATTGGCATTGCTTACCATGCTGCAACGCATACATGTTGTTGCAACGCGGTAAAGAATGCCTTAACCGATGCTCTCTCTACCCAGACATATCTTACCACGACTCAGCACAGGCTGTTGTTCAGACGTAGTAACTATTGTATTATGTACACGCGCCCATTCTCAGGGCATTGTTTACCGCTTTCCAACTCATCATTGGGTGCCCTCACTACTGGTCGGCACCTTGACGTGGTGTGGGGGCTTAAGTAGCTGCGAGAATACCTGGAGCGGTGTCGACCCAGGTCGACGGGGTCCAGGTCGAGCAGTGAAAACTAAGACTGACCCCCAAGCCACGGTGGAAGAAATCGTGCCAAGGGCTGAATGGCACCTGGGTCAAGTGTGTTACGAACGATTCCCTGAGGACACCGGGTCACCTCCTCTTGTAAAAAGACCTTCCCTCAGTATCGAAGCTCTGCTGAAGGGTGACTGAATATTTCTTCGTTACTCGTGGGAACTATATGAATAATAGCTCGACGAAACTACAAAAAACCCTACGGGTTGCAGTGCAACCTGACACCCAGGGACCGTCTTCGGACGGATCTCAGGGAAAAAACTTGGCGAGGACGGAGAAGGAGGGTCCAGCAGCTCCTGCTGCAGGAAACTCGCAATCGAAATCCTTGCCCAAGTTACACACCAGACGGAATCGTTCTGGTGCGGAAAAAAGAAGGGCTCGGAAGGCTCGTGAAGGCTTAGCCGGTCATCAGGCCGGAGAGTCTTCGGACGGGAATTCCCCCCGTAAACAGGAGAGCAGCTCAAAAAGAGATGCTCCTGACAACAACACTCCGCCCTCATGTGAGCGGCCAGCGAAGAAGGCAAAAAACCTTCAGAGTGGGCTCTCCTATAATGAGGTAGTGAAAGTGCCCATGAAGCTAGTCCTGGTACATAAGGACTGGCCAGAAAAGGCGCTCTCCAAGGAGGAGTTCTATGCCGTGGAGCGGGCGGTTGCTGCTGCGATGGACAAGATCCAGTCGGGGCAGTACTTCCCGAGGCTCGAAGACATGGACCTCAACCCGCAAGGGGCGATCATCGCATCTTGTCAGGACAAAACAAGCAGGGACTGGTTGCAAAACAACCTATCCAGGCTTGTTCTTCCAAAGGGCCTAAGTCTCAAGACAATTGGGATGGGGGACCTGGAAAGACCGACGAGAGTCAGCCTGATGGTGAAGGGTGCGCAATGCACTGCACCGACAGGTCTGATTCTCAGAAGGATAGAGATGTCCACTCCGGCCCTGAAAACAAGGAGCTGGAGGATTTACAACCGGTGTGACAGGCCCGACTCGGTGCAGGTCATACTGGGTGTTGACAGGGCATCTTTGGAGGTTCTAAAGGCCTCCAATTACACGGTCCAGGTTGCAACGAGGAAGGGCACCTTCAAGCTCATCCAAGCTGCAGGACCGGGAAAGAATGCAGTCTCCGCGGCTGTATCGGCCGCTCCAGGAATGGGGCCCGCTGCTGTGGCGGAGAGCATTCTAGTTCGGAAGGTAACACCTTCCAATGCGACTGAAAAGTCGCAAAGCGAGATGGAGGTGGTGCCTGCGGAGGCTCCCTCAGTCGGTGCGCCTCTCGCCCTTCCGCAGGTCTCAGGTGGGACATTCGGGAGGGGGGATGGTGCGGTGGCTGTGGGGCCCGGGCGGTGCCCCATTCCATCTAGCCCGCCGGCAATAACTCTGGAGATGCCATCATCTCCGGAGGGCGTGCTGGCAAGACGTGACAGTCGTTCGACTGAGAGCAGTGTTTAACTGTCCTCATGGCGGCCGATATTCATGTCACGCAGATAAACTTGCACCACTGTATAGCGGCAACCGATATTCTTCGGTTGCGGCTGTCGAAGGTGCAGACATTTATAGCTCTGATTCAGGAGCCCTGGGTCAGGGGGGGTGAAGTGAGGGGCCTCTCCTTTAGGGGAGGTGTGCTCTTCTGCGCGCCTAAGGACACCAGTCCAAGGGCGAGTATAATCACCTCCACTGATTTAGGTGCTCAATTATTAAACAACTTTTGTTTCAGAGACCTGGTAGCGGTCCAGATCAAAGACAGCAGGAGACCGCTAGATAACCTGGTGATATGTTCTGCATATCTCCCGTATGACTCACCAAGCCCACCACCAACGAGGGAAATGGAGGAGTTAATAGAATACTGTGAGCGGAAGAGCTGGCCTCTGCTCATAGGATGTGATGCGAATGCACATCACACTCTGTGGGGTAGTAGAGATATTAACTCAAGGGGTGAAGCGCTGGCAGAATTTTTATTCTCCACGAATTTGAACCTGCTTAACCAGGGTACGGAACCGACCTTCGTCACAACGACAAGAAGGGAGGTGCTAGATATCACATTGGGCAGCAGATCAATCGCCAATTCCATAAAGGACTGGCGAGTGGCGAAGGAGGTGGTCTCTATATCGGACCACCGACACATCTGCTTCTCTATATTCCGAAGCAAGAAAAAGGAGGATCCTGAGATCTACAGGAATCCGAAAAAAACGGATTGGACCAGATACCTGGCATACCTTTCTGACAATCTGGAACAGGGAAACCTAAAACCCAAGAACATGAGAGAATTGGACACGGCAGCAGCCATGCTTCAGGAGTCCATAATCTCAGCTTATCACAGCAGTTGTAGACCCCAAGTCCGAAGACTTAAAAGTCAGACGAAATGGTGGACGACTGAACTGAACGACACCAGACGCGAAACAAGGCGTCTTTTCAATAGGGCCATGAGATCAGGCCTAGCGAAGGACTGGGATGATTATAAATTATCCCTGAAAAAATACAAAGGACTGATTAGGCGGTCCAAGCGCGAATCCTGGAGAAGCTTCTGCAGTGGTATAGAGGAAGCACCAGAGGCCAATAGGCTTAGGAAGGTCCTCTCTGTGGGAGGCCCTCCCAGGATTGACTACTTGACTCTTCCTAGTGGGGAGAAGACCTCCTCAGAGGAAGATAGTCTAAGACTACTCCTGAAGGCACATTTTCCGGGATTTAGAGAGAATGACAACACACAGGGTGAAGGCCACAGACGAGCTTCAAGTGAGGATTGGAAGTTGGCTTCACTTGTGGTAACACACTCTCGAATTCGCTGGGCTGTCAGAGAATTCGAGCCTTATAAAGCAGCGGGGGAAGATAGCATATTTCCGGCACTTTTGATTAAGGGCTTGGAGCTGCTGACACCCCCACTGCTTCATATACTCCGAGCGAGTCTAGCCCTAGGACACATACCAAAGTCCTGGAGAAAGGTGAGGGTTGTGTTCATACCCAAGCCTGGAAAGACGTCATATACTCAGACGAAAAACTTCCGACCAATAAGCCTCTCCTCCTTTTTAGTCAAAACGCTGGAGAGATTGGTTGAACGATATATCAGAGATGGAACCTTAGTGGCTAGCCCACTACATCCAACTCAGCATGCCTATCAGATGGGCAAATCAGTAGATTCTGCTCTTCATTCAGTGGTCAGCTGCATCGAGAGCGGACTACATTATCGAGAGTGCACTCTTGCTGTGTTTCTGGACATAGAGGGTGCATTCAATAATACTGCATTTGGAGCTATGCATAATGCACTAACCAAACATGGGGTTCCTTTTGCAGTCTGTCGATGGGCAGGATCCCTTTTAAGGGACCGCAGCATAGTGGCTCGTCTAGGCAGCTCAACCATTAGGGGAACACCAGGCAGGGGATGCCCACAGGGTGGTGTTCTATCACCTCTTCTGTGGAATCTGGTCCTGGATGGGCTCCTGGTTGAGCTGGCGGGGGCTGGCCTAAAGGTTGTAGCCTATGCAGATGATCTCGTAATACTAATCAGAGGAAAACATCCAAATGTCGTCGCTGATCTTATGCAGGATGCTCTGTGTAGGATTGAGCGATGGTGTTTGAATAACGATCTTACGGTTAATCCTGAAAAAACAGAGATGGTTCTCTTCGACAGGAAGAGGGGGCCCTGTAACATAAGACTACCAAGTCTATTTGGAGTAGGGCTCAATCTAACAGAGCAAGTTCGATATCTGGGTGTGATACTGGACCACAAACTACTGTGGAACAATCACATTGAGAAACAAACAAAAAAGGCCGAGATGATCTTTTGGTCTACTCGGAGAGTAGTGGGAAACGGATGGGGCTTTAAACCACACATTATTCACTGGTTGTATACTGTGGTGGTGAGGCCTATCCTAACCTACGCATCATTGGTGTGGTGGACTTCTTTGAAGAAGTCATATATCCGCAACAAATTGACTAGAACTCAGAGAAAAGCTTGTTTAAGCATCACAGGTGCTCTGAGATCTACTCCAACAACAGCTATGGAGTGCCTGCTGGGGCTACCTCCCCTGCATCTTGTAGTTGAGGAGGGGGCTATGAAGACAGCTTTAAGAATCTGGGAACAGGGACAGTGGCGTGACAGCGGAATGTTCAGGGGACACGCGTGGGCACTCAAGAAGGTGGAGGATGATGATGCATCTCTCCTCCGGAGGAGTGACCGTGCGGGCTCCTTATTCTGCTTTAACGAACCCTATAGGGTGATTGTTCCTGATAGAGACCAATGGGATACAAGGAGTGATCTCCTTAAACCAGAGGGGCCCACATGGTTCACAGATGGCTCTGTAACGACTACAGGGACAGGTGCAGGCATTGTGGGACCTCGAGTGAGCATGTCCATCCCTCTCGGGAAGAACTGCTCGATAATACAGGCAGAACTATACGCTGTTCTTGTCTGCGCGCTGGAAAACATCCGACTAGGATACTCTGGCAAGTACATATATATATGTTGTGACAGTCAAGGAACGTTAAAATCCCTATCTGATGTGAAGATAAACTCCTACTTAGTAGGCGAATGCAGGAAGGCTCTGCGAAGGCTGGGCGCTGGTAACGTTGTAAAACTCATCTGGTGTCCGGCTCACTCGGAGATTTCAGGTAATGTTAAGGCAGATAAGCTGGCGAAGCAGGGGGCTCGGATACCATATATAGGTCCTGAGCCTTCACTTCCAGTATGTCGTACCTATGTTAAAACATTCTTCAAGAATCGTTTGGACAAGAATTTCTCCAGTCTATGGAACATGGGAGTAGGACTCAGGCAGTCAAGGCTTCTCATTAAGAAACCATCGTCAAAGTCTGAAGTAAAGAAACTTCTTTCACTCGAAAGAAGAGAACTGAGCCTGGTGACTGGATTACTAACTGGTCACCAGTTCAACAAACATCTGAATAGGATGGGATTGGCCGATAGCGCTCTGTGTCGCTGGTGCAAGAGCATGGAAGAAACAGCTGAACATATTCTGTTCGACTGTAACAACCTTAAAGAATTGAGGGTCATACACCTAGGCAACCCAACACCTACGATTACTATGGTGAGAGGGACTTCTCCTTTTAAGCTCGCGGCATTCCTGTCAGCGTGTTTTTTGGAATGAGTCTCACGAGTCTGTCAAGCGGAAGAACAATGGGCCAGAAGGCCTCAGTTCAGCCTGAGACGGCACCGCGGAAGAAGAAGAAAGAAGAATCATTGGGTGCCTATACAGCCACCGTGCTTTTTTAGGTGTTGTCAGTTATGCTGTTACGCAAGACCGCTAGGCACGCGCAGACATTACGAAGATTAAGAAGAGAATGTCTGTTGAAAACAATTTTGTTATCACTAAAGAAATTAAGTGGAGAAGGTGTTGTCAGCAACTATACTTTTAAAAATAAAAGACTTTTTACTGCTCTTGTTGGAGCAAAGAGTAACTTTATTAAGAGAAAAACTGGATATATATTTACATATATTTTTTATATAAAGTATAAGTACTTTCTTTAGGTTATTCTAAAATGTATAATAGTTATTCATGTGCCAAGGACGAAAAACTGTCTATTATTGTCGTGCCTGTGAATTGCTATCCTAGGCAGTGCCGATTATAGCAAACAGGCGAGATAGTTTTCCGCCGAGGTGTATATTAGATCTTTTCGTCGACATCTACATAATTTTATGAATTTCGGACCTCTTAAATAATTTCACTGTAAAAATGATAGTTATTCTCACGTACACTTATGTTTGTATTGAACCGTATCATGCTGTATCCATAGTGACCGCAGCGACTTACAGTTATTCCTACAGACACTTATGTTTATATTGAACCGTATCATGCCGTATTCATAGTGAGCACATCGAACGAAGAAGTAAATTTAGGTGAAGAATATTCCGCAGTTGTAACAAACAGAATATTTTGAACGCATCAGTAAAATAGCATCCAAAATAAAACGGTTGACATGGTTAATGCCATGAAAAAATTTAATAAAACTTTAAACAACATTATGACACTCTCTGACTTATTTAATTTTATTCATGTATACAAAAATGCCTCACTGAAAAAGAGCATTTCTGTTCAACGAACATCAGTGAGCCGAAGAAAAATCAGACGTGGCTTATCATGCGGCGCAAAACAAATTCAAGCTGGTAGGCCATCCACGAAAGAAATGCCAAACAATCCTAAAAGGCAAAGATCGTTAAAGGAAAATATTGATCTTAATAGACCAAATTCAAAATCACATGGAAATGCACACTAGGATTATATTTTATTGAATTTTGCATTTAATGTAGTTTTTGTATTTTAGTGTGGTGTAATAAATGGTTTTTAGCGATACTTACTATATTACGCGGCCCATACACGCCCAATATAATTGTGCAATGTGGGTTGCACAATATATTGACGGTGGCCCCTAGACGATCAATATTATTGTATAATATGTTGGTTGGTCAAACATTTCTATCGTATGGAGGCGATATTGAGGGTTGAGCAATATATTGCGCTATTGCGCAACTTTTCAATATCGCCCACACACGATCAATAATATTGCACAAATATAAAATATTGTACAATAATATTGAGCGTGCATGGGCTGCATTATACGATTGTTATTTTAATGTGTATTAGTTTTATTTACTATATATTATAACATTTGTATTTTAGAATGGTTTAATGAACTATTTTTGGTGATAGTATATTTTTGTTATTTTTATGAACGTGAACTGCAAAATTGCAAAAAAAGCAAATTTGAACGTGGTGGGGACTGCAACGCGGTATACAATGTCTCGAGATTGGCAGCGTATCAATAATACAATAGTCACTACGTCTGAACACCTGCCTGTGCTGAATAGTGGTAAGAAATGTCTGGGTAGAGAGAGCATTGGTTCAGTCATTCTTTACTGCGTTGCAACAGCATGTATGTGTTGCAGTGTAGTAAACAATGCCAATACGCTACCGGGAGCCTGCGCGTAAAAACAGAGCACGGCATGATCATGTTTCATGGAAATGCTGCTGTTCTTCTTGCGATTCCGGAAGATTTCAATATAACAGCATTTTTATCGTTAGATTTACGAGTTGAATTATCGGCGAGAATTGTGCTGAAATTCTCGGTAAGTGCTTAATTTAATATTATTATAGGTCAGAATCCTCACCAGGGGAGAAAATTGAATTTTAAAGATCATAGTTTTTTCAGTTCCATCCATTTTGTGGAAGCGATTTCAGATTTGGTGAATTCCGTAGAAGTTGTTTGATATTCTGAACAGTTGTTTGCTATTCTGACAGAACTCGGGTTTAATTTATGATATATTGTGTGATTCATTAATGTAGATTTAAGTTCAGAAACCCGAGAAGGAGTTGTAAAAGTTTTTCGTATTATAATTCGTTTGTTCGTTTTCACAATAGCACCTTGGCTTGGATGGTAATTGTACCTTGGCTTGGATAGAATTGTACTTTGGCTGAGATTGAAATTATACCTTGGCTGGAATTGAATTTTTACCGAGGAATCATCCAGATATACCAACTACCCTTGAAATTGGGAGAATCAACGTAGTACTTCCTTTGGATGGAAAAATAACCAGAAGACACTTTACTTCGAATTGGAAGGCCATCTAGAAGTGGTTTCTTTAAAATTGGAACATCAGGATCAGGATCATAATATCGAACTCCGAGGAGGCCACGACGTTGTTTTTTATTAAGTTAAGTAGTATAAGACTGTGTAGAGTGAAAAAGGGTCGACCTATTGTAATTTTTCAATTTTAATATATATATATATATTAAGTAAGGGGTGTAAGGGGTTTACAGCCCAAATGATAACCTCACCTGCACGTGGTGCACCCTGCTATAAAAAACTAACGAGGCTCTATAGACCGAATGATTACCGGAATAAGTAATCACCCTCTTGGTTTCAAGAGGTGGGGCCAGCTCTAGTCCCTGGATTGAGAAATCGGTCCAAAAGGCGGATGAACCAAAATTTATGGTCAACGGCAGGAGGATACAGAAGGCAAAGGGAAACCACTGTATTATTATAATCTACAAGATTCCCCAGGAAAATCACCAGTTATGACACAAACACTCAATATAAACCTTACTAATCATGGAATTTGGAGGCCAAGATTCGGCAGGAGAGGGCGCACACACGAGGCCTCTCAGGTCGTCATCCAGCGAAACCCTCGTGAGGATAATCGACAAATTAAGAGATCTGATATGAGAATCTGTACGTGGAATGTAAGGAGTCTATTTGCGGCTGGAAAGCTTGACAATGCTGTGAAGGAAATTAAAAGAATGAAAATAGATTTACTAGGAATCAGCGAACTGAGATGGCCAGAATCAGGAACCTGCAAAAAAAACGACAGTGTCCTATATTATTCTGGTAACGACAAAGACGACAAGCACCATCGAAATGGAGTAGGCATATTGGTGACAAATGAATTGAACAAGTACGTTACCAATTTCATCCCGGTCTCGGATAGAATTATAGTCATACAGCTGAACACCCAACCATTTAAAACGAACATACTTCAAATTTATGCTCCGACAGCAGATAAGAAAAACGACGATAAAGTGGAAAAGTTTTATAATAAAATCTGCGAGGTTCTGCAGAAGCTCAAGAAACATCAAATAACGTAAATAATAGGGGACTTTAACGCCAAAATAGGAGAAGGTCAAAGAGGACAAACTGTGGGACCTTTTGGACTAGGACAGGCCAACGAACGTGGAGAAAGGCTGTATGAATTTTGTGAAGAATACGAAATGATTGTTGGCAATACTTGGTATGAGCTTCCCAAACGACGCCTTTATACTTGGAAAGCCCCATTTGATGACGGAAACAACCCCGATTCATCTACAAATCAGATAGATTATATTCTGATCAACAAACGTTTTAGAAATTCCATCAAACGAGTAACAACATTTCCAGGGGCGGATATCGGATCGGACCACCAACCTCTCGTGGCAGATGTAAAACTACGATTAAAAAAACTTCAGCGACAAAGATCGAAAACCTACATTCCTGATTATCAGGACAATGAAATAAAGAATGAAATCGGAAGAGATTTGAATGAGAAAATAAAAATTTTGAAACAACAGCAACTAGAAGATCCAGAAGAACTATGGACCATATTCAAGAATAAACTACAAGAAATTGATTTCAAGCGTTACTGTAAAGATAGACAGAGCAAAAATAACGCATGGATGACGGAGGATATCTTGAATGATTTAACAACGTAGACTGTTGAAATCTAGAGAAGAAGAATACAGAAAATTGCAAAGAAAAATTAGAAAAGAAATCAAACTGGCCAAAGAGAGATGGATGAGGGAAAAATGCGAAGAAATAGAGAATATAATGGCAAAATGTGACATCTTCAATCTACATAAAAAGATCAAAGAAATGAGCGGCATATTCAAAAAACAAGCTCCCTCAGTATTAACAGACAATAGCAACAAGATTATTATTGATGAAGATGAAATAAAGGAAGAATGGGAAAGATACATTTCAGAACTGTTCGATGATGATAGAGACGATTGCAGAGAGTTACCTGAGTATTGTCTCGACGGACCGGATATATTGCAATCAGAAGTGGAACATGCGATACGAACAACTAAAAAAGGCAGAGCTGTTGGACCGGATGAAATACCTGCGGAACTGTTGAAACTCATCGACGAAGACAATGTCAACATATTGGTCAAACTTTTTAATGCGGTTTATGATACTGGGGAGATTCCTGCAGACTGGCTTAAGTCAACATTTGTCACTATTCCGAAAAGCCTCAAGGCAAGAAAATGTTCAGATTACAGATTGATTAGCCTCATGAGTCACACTCTCAAAATTTTACTCAGAATACTGCACAGCAGAATCAGGCGGAAATGCGAAGAAGATCTTGAGGAAACCCAGTTCGGATTCAGGAATGCACTAGGAACTAGAGAAGCGCTCTTCGCGCTGAATATTCTATTACAGAAGTGCCGAGACCAAAGAAAAGACGTTTTTGTGTGCTTCGTGGATTTCGAGAAGGCATTTGATAAGGGACAACATGATTAAAATACTGAGGAGCAAGGGCATTGATGGCAAAGATTTGCGTATCATAGCAAACTTGTATTGGAATCAGACAGCGAATATCAAAATTGGAAATAATAATCTCACCAAAGAAATATGTATCTATACAACGAGGTGTGAGACAGGGTTGTATCTTATCCCCAACTTTATTTAATGTATATTCGGATCGATTATTCAAGGAAGCATTGCGAGACCAACCATATGGAATAAAAATCAACGGGGAAACTGTCAATGTGCTGAGGTATGCGGATGATACGGTGATTTTGTCGGACTGTCTTGAGGGTCTCCAGATAATGCTTGATCGTATCCATGAGGTAGGGGAAGAAATGGGCATCAGAATAAATGCAAAAAAGACTAAATTTTTAGTATGTAGTCGCAGCCCATATCCAGATGCTTCACTCAAATTAAACCAAAATCCAATTGAGAGGGTGCACCAATTCCTATATTTGGGGTCTATAATAACAGACCAACTGGATCCAGATATAGAGATTAAACGTAGAATAGCGATGGCCAAGACCACTTTTGCGAAAATGAAGACCTTTTTATGTAATGACCACCTCAACCTGGAATTGAGGCAGAGAATGGTTAAGTGCTATGTTCGGCCGGTGCTTTTGTATGGTGTCGAAACATGGACCTTCAAGTTGTCAACACTGAACCGCATGGAGGCATTGGAAATGTGGATACATAGAAGTATGCTCAAAATTCCCTGGACAGCACACAAAACGAATGAAGAAGTACTGAGAAGAGCCAACAAGAGTAGAGAATTGCTGGGTGTCATCAAGTGCAGGAAAATATCTTATCTGGGCCATGTGATGAGGGGAAGTCGTTATCGAATTCTGCAGTTGATAATCAGCGGCAAAATAGATGGAAAAAGGGGTGTGGGAAGAAGGCAAGCCTCCTGGCTAAAAAATATCCGAGAATGGACCGGGATTAGAAATGCAGGTCAACTTTTGCATGTGGCACAAGATCGAGAAGCCTTCTCACTGGTGATCGTCAACGTCGGACAAAACTGACAGGGTACATGAAGAAGAAGAAGATATATATATTGTGAAACCCTGGGAGGGAGTTTTGTTGCAGAATTAAGCCAGTTTAGCTTCCCACCCCTAGAAAATTAAAAGTAGATTCTCATGCTTGACAATCGTCTATAAGTGGACGATTGGCACGTTACATACCGTTCGACAATCTCCAGTCTACACCATTCCACCATATTCATCCAACATTTTTCAACAAAGTGTAACCTACACCATTACATCATATCCAGTCAATACCAATCATGAATATCCAGCCTACACCATTTCACAATCTCCAGTCAATATTATTCAACGATCTCCAGTCTATACCCTTCCATCATCTTCAGCCAATAATATTCACGGTCTATACCAGTCCAATATCTCCAGATACTATTCCACCATCTTCAGTCACAATAAGCATACCCGAAAATAGTGCAAGTTGGCAGAATTCAGAATCCCTACTTGGTTCATCGTCAAAAACTGTAGCTGGTACATGAGAACCCCAGAATAGAATTAAAATTTCATCTGAAGAAGTCTTAAGACCAGGAAATAATATTATACACACTGCGTTTTTGGATGCTGAATGAACATTGCCTTATATTTTAAGTACTATGGTTCCAATATTTTTGGCGCTGTTGTTAAGATACATATTTAAATAATGAAAAATGTTTTACTTACTATAATTTGATCCTTGAGAACATAATTAATTGCTTTGCAGACTTCAGGCACTATTGAAGAGATGACTTGATGTAAAGCCTTGAAAAGAAAGTGAAGACTTCGGTATCTGTCTCCTATGGCCAAATAGCGTAATGTTATTGATAAACGTATTCTCGGTGGTATAGCGATTCTCATTTCGGTATCATGTTTTTTCGCGTATGTTCTGGGGAACAACGCGTTATCATTTTGCCCAAATGTCTGTAATTTACGAATTTTCCGCCGAAAATGGTCTCAAATGATTGGGTTCGACTCCCTGATCATGAATTCGAGCTCAAATTTGATTGTCCGACCCGCCGGCCGTCCGTTGCCACGATTACTTGAGAACGGAAAGAGACAGCGACTTGAAATTTTCAGAGTAGGTGGCGCATCCCAATACGGCTGACAAGTTCGTTGATGGGCTTAATCGGCCCAATGGTTTCCGAGTAATAATTTTGTCTACAACCAATACTAATCCGATTGATTTGAAACTTGTTGAGTAGTTGTAGAATATAAACCTAAGGTTATTTGTGAAATTTTGTGAGAATCCTATCGCTAGAAAATTTTTAAAAAATTATTAAAACATATTATTTACGTCACGATAACCTAAGAACGGTGTAACGTTCAGAAAATACTACGAGAGAATAAATAAGTATAAAGGCTACCATCTCTTGATCTATTGGAGAATTATAAATTACTAATTCGATAATTGTACCATCTATTGTTAAACTTTGTATATCATGGACTTTATGTACCTTTGTTGATAGATATCTGTTTATTATAATTTTCGGTGGGGGTGTCTTAGGTGGATGTCACGCGCATACGATGTATTTGTCGCGAGAGAAATCATTCCGACTCTGAGATTAATTGAATGCAATGCTAAGCCGATTTCTTCTCGATAGAGGATTTGATAAATTCGACATAATCGTGCCATCAACGGAATTTCATATTTTTTAGCGAGAATCCCTTTCTAGAAGGTGAGTTCAAACTAAGCATTCGAGTTTTTGCTAATAATTCGTATATACTTACAGGGATTCATTAAGACACCATATATAGAAATCATTTATATCTGGAATTTTCCCGTTTCCGTGAGGGGAATTATCGTTTGACATTGATTTCTCCACATCCACATCGATTATCGACATCATATAATCCTAGACAACCACTCTGGCCATCAACACCGAAAAACGACTAACCCCTTTTTGAACAGTGAGTACGTAACTGCTGAAGTTGAAAAAGTGCCCTGAATAAAGTGTTTTTGTACTCTGAAGTGAAATTACTGCTCGAACTCTGCACACCATCTTCCTATGTTCACATTCGTATATTTATTAGTTTTTTCTTACGAATAGTACTTTTACGTTTTATCTAAACTAATTGGCGCCCAAATTTTTAAAGGAAAACAAAATCAGAAAATTTAAGTATATAAAAAGGTAATAATATAGTGAACTTATGCCCAGAAATGCTCTCCGGCGAACAGCTGCCGTATGCTCAGTGTCAAATTTAGATTCAGTCAATAAGAATATTTTTTTGAGTGAATATTACGTGACAACGGAAAGAGATTGCAACTTGAAATTTTCAGGTTAGGTTCAGAATCTGAATGCGCCATTTGATTTTGTTTATAGGTATAATCGGCAAAACGGCTTTGGAGTTATATCCATCTGAAATTTGGTTGTTATTTCCTCAATAACTCGAAAAATACAAAACCGACCCAATTCAAACATGGTTATTAGTTGTAGAATGGCAGCGGGAAAATTTTTGCAAAATTTCGTGAGGATCGTATCACTAGAAATTTTTTAAAAAATCGAATAAAATTATTGAAAAAAAATCTATATAGTAGAAACTATTCTTCCGACATCGCTGAAATGTTGCGAGAGCCTTCAGAAACTAACTCTACTACCAAGTTCTAAATTTGAACATGATCGGATCTATATTGGAGATCCGAGCAGCCTTGTGTAAGTTCAGTAGCTGGATGGGTGATCGTTGCCTCGACAACTCTCGAACGAAAGGAGATAGGACTTGCAATTTTCAGGATAGACTGCGCATCTAAATGGGATAATTAAGTTCGCTATTGGCCATAATCGGCCCAACGGTTTCGGAGTATACCCATCTGGAATATTATTTCCTCGGCAACTCAATAAATATAGACTCGATCTAATTGAAGCTTGATAACTTTTTGTAGAATATCGACATGAAGACGTGTGTAAAATTTTGTGAGGACCGTGTAACGGTAGGTTCTAGCACATGAGGGTAATCAAGAAGACGGATTTTTATAACCCTTTATTATGGTGAAAATGTTTCGAGAAAAGAACAGTGTTGAAATAAATCTGCAAGTAACAATATCGGTTAGTTCAGTTTCTTAAGATTATAAAACGAAATGTTTACCTGCAACCAGGGATGGTTTTCGTATTCTACTACGTAAATTCTGAAACGTTGGTCCCAAAAGGCTCGCCAATTAATCTCCTACACTGCTCACAAACAAGTGGTACGAAGAGTGGAAATTATTTTCTACGCATGTAGTTTAAAACGATACGCATACGCGAACAAGAAAACATTAACGCATCTTTGAATATCGCCAGTGGATAGGCAACACGAGAAACCGGATGAGCGATCAGTGGACGAAGGAAATTTCCCGAGTCTTTCGAATATTGTTACAACTTGACCCCCAGTTTCTTCGAAACATTTGAACTATTCAATCCCCACATCAACTCCACGAATAAAGGGCTTTAGATGATATATATGAAAAACACCACGTTCTTTCTTGGTTTTCGGGTATTCCAAAATATAGGTTACCGGAGACACACATTTTTTAACCCGATAAGGTCCTTCGAAAAGAAGTAACATTTTCTTTGTTTCCGATTTCACAGCGGAAGAGGTTGGATTAGCACGTACTAACACGAAATCACCAACTTTAAATTCAGTGAAAGGCCTACTGTGATAACGAGCCTTACGCCGAGCAGCCGAACTCATTAAGCTTTCTTTCGCGAGAAACATTCTGATATCTGGAGGAATAGTTTCAACTACTTCTCCCTGAAGATCTTTAGGCATTAGTCCAGTTTTTGGGCCGTCAAATTGTAATTCTTGGGGCGTAAAGCCTGTGGATTCATGCACTACCGAATTTAGGAATTGTTCTATATTTGGCAATTCGAGTGCCCATTTACTCTGATGCTCATGGCAAAAAGTTCTCAATAACCTTCCCAACTCTCTCATAACGCGTTCCGAGGGGTTAGCCTGAGGTCGCCTCACTGAACAATGGATAATTTTAATCCCTAGACCTTCGAAAGCATCCCTCCATTTAGAGGAAGTGAACTGACTACCTTGGTCACTCAGTAGCCTTTTCGTGGGTCCAAAATTGGGCAAATAATAATTGAGGACTCGATTTGCAATCGCACGAGTGGTGGCCTTCTTTAAGGGATACAGTTTTACGTACTTCGTAAAAACATTCAAAATTACCAAGATATATGTTACCCCCGCTCTACTAGTAGGTGATGGCCCATATATGTCTAACGCAACTAAATCATTTTTATCCTCTGGTATAATAGGTTCGATATTTGGGTGGGGCAGTATGGATATTTTTGCCTTTTTCATATTTCGCAAGATTTAACTACCCGTTTTACGTCTTTGATCATATTTCCCCACCATAACTCTGATCGCAGAGATCTCCATGTTTTATATGTACCGAAATGACCGTATACCTCATGATATGCTTTTACCAACGTATTGACTAATTGTTTAGGTATTGCCAGTAGATATTTTCTTTCATTGTTTTCACGGATATATAAAAGATTCCGATGAATACGAAATCTGTTCTTCAACTTTTCATCGTGGGGCAACCGCCTAATGATGTCCTGAAGCTTACTATCTTTGATTTGGTACTGTGGCAAATCTTTAAGCAAATCATTAATTTCTTTCGGAAGTTTTAATAGTGAGAATATTCTAAAATGTTTATCAATAGGCGTAGGAGGACGAGGCAAAGTAAAACGTGAAAGCGCATCCGCAATCAAATTTTTACTCCCTGGAATATGACCAATTTCAAAGTCGTATTCCTGAAGCGCCAAAGCATATCGCGAAATTCTGGCAGAAAGTAGCCTACACGTCTTCAAATAAGTGATCGCGCTATTGTCGGTGAATATTTTAAATTCTCTTCCCAGCAAATAAATACGAAATCGCCTCAATGCCCAAACGACAGCTAAAGCTTCCTTTTCGTTGCTAGAATACCGGGTTTCCCTAGGAAGGAGTAAACGCGAAGCCCAAGCAACCGGTTTGCGCTGTTCGCCGATAATCTGGAATAAATGACAACCCAACGCAGTATCACTCGCATCCACTTCTAAACAAAATGGTACGTCCTCACGGGGATGATATAGAAGGGTACTAGTCGATATTAGTTTTTTTATTTTGTTGAAAGCCTCTTGTTCTTTAGAAGACCATCTCCAAGATGTTCCTTTTTGTAATAAATCGTTTAAGGGTTCAGCAGTTAGTGAAAAATTATTACAAAAAGAACGATCAAAATTAACGAGATCTAAGAATCTCTGAACTTCTTTTTTATTACTCGGAGGTTTGAAATCATTTATTGCCTGGATCCTTTGTAGATCTGGTTTTATACCGTCGGTATCTAATATATAACCTAAAAATGGCATTTCCTTACGAAAAAATTCGCACTTAGACAATTTAAGCGTGAAGCCATGTTGTTCCAACTTGGTCAATACCGATTCAAGTCGAAGAATGAAACTGTCAAAGGTAGGAGCAAAAATAAGTAAATTATCAACATATGTTATCAAGAATTTTGAAAATGAACAGTCAAACACCTTATTCAAACATCGAACAAATGCGCTTACACTAGTCTGTAATCCGAAAGGAAGTGTACAAAAACAATAGCTTTTACCCTCGAACATAAAACCGGTAAACCTTTGGGAGCGTTCGGTTAAAGGTATTTGCCAATAAGCTGCACTTGAATCCAGAGAAGCCATTAATTTTATTTGCTCTCCCTGTATGGTGCGCATAATTTCTTCGATCGGATTTGGCGTATCATGTTCCTTTATCATTCGAGAATTCAAATATCGAGCGTCCAAACAAATTCTAACTGTTTTATCTTTTTTGACAGTGGCCATGAGGGGAGAGAGATATTGCGTAGGACATTTCTTGATCACACCCCATTTCTCCATCAAGTCAAGTTGAGATCGAATAGCTTCCCGGTGCGCTATGGGTATTGGATATTGTTTACGGCAGAAACCGTCATAATTAGTGAGTTCAATATCATGGTAATATACCGAAGTGCGACCTGGAGCGTCCGAAAAAATAGCACGAAATCTTATTAACAGATTTGAAAA
Source organism: Halyzia sedecimguttata (assembly GCA_937662695.2). NCBI lineage: Eukaryota > Metazoa > Arthropoda > Insecta > Coleoptera > Coccinellidae > Halyzia > Halyzia sedecimguttata. The sequence continues at coordinate 3,888,885 of OW569418.2, read as the reverse complement.
AATCTTCGACTGATCTTCGTCTAGAGGACTGGCATCTATTAATTGCTCCAATTTATTATGAAAATCGATATCTGACTCGGAAAAACCTACATCCTCCCTCAATTCCCGGTCACGAATTGAAATTGATCTGATTTCACATGTTCCGTACCTTCTGGTCTCTATTGGGGGATTTTTTATTTCCTGAACCTCGCTCCAAAAATTACCAACCTTAAAAAAGATCTTTTGTTTTTCTAAATCAATTCTTGCCGAGCTGTTTCGAAGAAAGTCTATTCCGATGATTATAGGATAATGTAATTCCGGTATAACGAGAAATTCATATTGGAAAGAAATATCGCCTATTTTGAAATTAAGGGAGGACTGCTGCTTGACAATCTTATGTTTAGCCTTGAACGCTCCAGAAATCTTAACTCCCGTACATGGAAAAGTGGGTATTTCATTATGGAATGGCTGCAACATAACCCATACATAATCATTCAAACAGCAAACCTCACTACCTGTATCAACTAACGCAACAAAATTGAAATTAAATATTTTTATTTCGATAAGTGGCGATCTTAAACTTTTTATGTCCTCATCGGGGTCACTTTCCTCAATTAAATCATCGACCGGATTATTTAAAGTTCTTTGAATGGCCCTGCAATTATCAAACTTCGGAATCGGACCTAATTCTGAAGTTCCTCGCAGTTTTCCGGTAATGATTCTACTCAAGGGCGTAGCCAGGGGGGGGGGTTTTGGGGGTTCAAACCCCCCCCCGAAATGTTATTTTTCCCTTGAAAAAAAAATATTTTTGCTGCAGAAAGTGACCCTTACACCCCCAAAAACCCCCCCGAAATTAATTCCTATTTCAAAACCCCCCCCGAAATTAATTCCTGGCTACGCCCTTGATTCTACTTCTCTTTCATTCCTTTCGATAAGTTCAATTCCCGATATATTCCTATTATTTACGCGATGTTTATTCTGAAAATTAAATCGGTTTTTATAATCGTTATCGCTTGTTTTCATATGCGGCGCGCTTATCTGATGGTGAGAAACGTATTTCTTCTCAGGTATACTAACCGAAGCAACTTTATTAAAATACGAATCGGCCTGTCGTAATCGATCGAGGGCGTCCGAAAAGTTATTTGTCATTACTAATACTGCGCTTATATTGGGGGGAAATAATCGACATATTTTTTTAATGGATTGTCGTTCGGTATATGGTGGTGATAAATGTTTGACCAAAGACATACATTTTAAAAAATGATCCACTAATGGAACTGATTCATTGTATTTGAACCTGTATAATTTTTCGCGATATTCTTCCTGTATGTCTTCGTTCCAAAATTGATCCAAAAAAGATGTTTTAAATGACTCGAAGCTCTGGAATTGATGTAGACATGCATCACTCCAGAATTTCGATTCTCCTTGAAAATGGTTATAAATAATATACTTAAATTGATCAAAATTCGTGTTAAGCACCCTGAAATGATATTCTATCTGTTGCATAAATTCCACTGGATGTATTCCTCTCTTTCCTTCGGAATATGGTAAAATTTTGTTTAGATCTTGGAAATTGCAAGTATTTCCACTCATTACCCTGGTATTCGGTAAACAATTCAACCTTTGCATTGATAAAATTACATTACTAACAATTGATTCGATATCTCCACTATGTATAAGACTACTGGATGTTTCTATTGGATTACTTGGAATATATTCTTGAAAGGAATTCCTAACATAATCTAAGTTAGTATGATTACATTTTTCACCAGCAGGTCTTCTCCCTTCACCTGTCTTATCACCTTAGGTTGGTTTGCCATGACTAATATTTTGATTTTCAATATTTGAGTTTAAATTTGGAGGAAAAGACGTACTGATGTTCGCAAAACTGGCCGATTCATTGAATTGAATTTTTTTTGTTTTTTTCGATTGAATTGTTGGGGGAGGTACATTGAACATGAAATTTTGTTTGAATGGCTCAGCTTCAGTATTTGGTGGATTATACAATACATAACTTTCATTCAGCTTATCATGAACAAGAGGTATATTACTCATTATTTGAACGTTTTTATTTGTACTAGAATTAGGAAAGTAGGTTCTATTTTTTCTTTTATGTTCACTTGATAATTGTACCTGTTCCTCAAAAAGACGGATTGGAAGTGGACCGCTTTCTCTTCTTCTGGGGGTGACGTTGTTGGATGACCCCTGTATTCTCGTAGGATTGTTCGTCGGAATTTGTTTCTCCTGCTTTCCTCCTGAAGAGCTTATGAACTGGTTTTGTTTATCAGGTTGTAGTCCTGATGTTTTTCCGATAGCCCCTGTATTTGGGCGATTACTTCTTAGATTATAACCCTCTTCGTTTTCCATACTTTCAACCCTGTGCTCCAAGTTGGGCGCCAGATGTAACGGTAGGTTCTAGCACAGGAGGGTAATCAAGAAGACGGATTTTTATAACCCTTTATTATGGTGAAAATGTTTCGAGAAAAGAACAGTGTTGAAATAAATCTGCAAGTAACAATATCGGTTAGTTCAGTTTCTTAAGATTATAAAACGAAATGTTTACCTGCAACCAGGGATGGTTTTCGTATTCTACTACGTAAATTCTGAAGCGTTGATCCCAAAAGGCTCGCCAATTAATCTCCTACACTGCTCACAAACAAGTGGTACGAAGAGTGGAAATTATTTTCTACGCATGTAGTTTAAAACGATACGCATACGCGAACAAGAAAACATTAACGCATCTTTGAATATCGCCAGTGGATAGGCAACACGAGAAACCGGATGAGCGATCAGTGGACGAAGGAAATTTCCCGAGTCTTTCGAATATTGTTACAACCGTACCACTAGACAATTTTTAAAAAATTACGAAAAAATATTATGTATCTCATGATTCCTTGAGAACGTAAATAAATAAAATAATTACAGTTTTCAGGGTAGATTGCGCATCTGCATGTGACATTTAAGTTCGTTAACTAGCATAATCGGCCAAATGGATTTGGAGTTATATCAATCTGAAATTTGGTTGTTATTTCCTCAATAAGTCAAAAAATACAAATCCGATCCAATTCAAATATGGTTAGTAGTTGTAGAATGCCAACGCGAAAATTCTTGCAAAATTTCTTCAACTTCAAGCTTCAATAAGATTTAATTTCCGCAGAGCCAATTTTCCTCTTCTCTACTGTATGATTCTTAACACTGATTGGACATTTTTGGAACATTACACTGATGTAAACCTATCAGTTGAATCATTCTACAATACACTCTTTAATATTTTCAATCAATGTGTTCCCATTGAGCTGAACTTCAATAGAAAATACCCCACATGTTACACGAGAGAGATAGTTGGTCTGATTAGGGAGAAAAGTAGAGTATTTGAGAGATTGAAAAATTACAAGAGCGATTATTTGATTGCTCAGTTTAGGACACTCCGAAGGTTGGTAAAGTCCAAGATTGAAGGAACCTATGAGGGGTACAAACGCAAATCCGAAAACTCTATAACGAGTGATCCTTCCACATTCTGGAACTATTTCATAAATAAAAAAACACCTCAAGAATTCCGGGCATATTACATTTGAACACTGTTGAATACAACAATGCACCTGCATTTGTGAATGCTTTCTCTGATATTTTCCAAAGTGTTTATAATGGACACTTAGGCGCTCTATGAGGCATTTTACTTAGGTAAGGTGTTTCCTAGGCGGACGAACAAACTTGCTAGCATAAGTCACTGAGCTAGTAACGGGCAAGCTAGTAAGTTTGATTTCAAAACAACCACAAGGAAATAATACACAAACTAAAGGACGCCACAAAGGACATTTGGAAGGAAACGGGGATAAGAAACATTATACCAATAAAGGACGGAAAGATTATACTACAGTGCACAGACAAAAAGCAACATGAACAGATGAACGAAGCACATAAAACAATAAAGGACATAGACATAAAGAAGAACAGAGAGAAACGACCAACTATTATGTTAACGGGGATAACGAAAGGGTACCAAGACAAAGAATTGACAGCACAGATACAAAACGAAAACGAGAACATAAGGGACAAATTTGGACAATTATTCAACGAGACAACCACGATACTTACTAGAAGGACATGTAGAAATAATTACAAGGAAAACATAACCTTACAGACAAACACCACGATAGCGAAACACTTACTGAAAAAAGGGACAATATACATGGACATGATGAGGATTAGGGTCGAAGAGGTAGTTAGCGTCGCTTTATGTTTTAACTGCCACAAATACGGACATGTGTCTAAATATTGCCTAGACAAGCCGACATGCCACAAATGCGGAGGACAGCATGAAGGCAGAACTTGCGGCGCAACTAACCTTGACTGCCCAAATTGTAAGACGGACGGAGTAAACAAGGTCATGAGAAGACACACGGCATGAGACAGAAACTGCCCAACATACAGAAGAAAGGAAAACCAAACACGACGGAAAATTGACTACGGACAAAATACAGAACGATTAGACTGAAAATACTACAAATAAACTTGGACAGAGGACGGGAAGCCATGGCACTAATGGCGAAGAAACTGACGGACGAAGACATAGATATTGCACTCATACAAGAACCTTACGGACGTGTAACCAACGTACAGGGATACGTTACACACAAACATAGCTCAAAAGTAAAATCACTGATACTCACAAAAACAACATTAACACAAGTAATGACAAGACGGGACCTGACGAATGCGAACTATACAACTATTGAATTGGCACTGAAGGAAAAAACAGGAAAAATACTTATAACATCGATATATGACGAACCAGGAGGCAACGAAAACAAAAGACTGACGGAATTCACACAGTTGAACGGATGGAGGATAGACAAACACATACTGGCCGGCGACATAAACGCACATCATGTTGCATGGGGAGGATCTAAGACGGATACAAGAGGGGACAAACTTCTTGAGTGGACAATGACTCACACCTACGAAATAAATAATAACTCTACCCAAAAACCGACCAAGAGGCAACAGCTACATAGACGTGACTTTGACCAAAGGACTAACGATACTAAACTGGACAGTACGAGACGAGCGAACACTTACTCTACACAAATACATTACGTACAATAAAGACTTAAACACGACAAGAAACACAACTAAATACAAAACATATGACTTTGAAAACACCAACTGGACAGAGTTTAAAGAAAAGCTGAAGACACAAATATACAGAGAACAATGGAATATAAACAACAAGGAACAATTAGAAGAGGAAGCGGAGAAAATGCAACATATATGTACAAAAATAAGCTCGAGACACATAACAACTAAAAAGACGGACGAAAACAATGAATGGTGGACAAATGAACTGCAAAGAACTAGACAGACACTAAGACAGCATAGACGGGACGCTCAACAAGAAACGGATGAGAGTAGAAGACAAAACAAATGGAGAAGATACAGACAAATGAGAAATGACTACAAGACAAAACTAAAGACGACAAAGATGGAACATGTACAAAAAAACATACAACAGATCTGCGAAACTGAAACATTGGACAAACTCTGGAAATTCTTGAACAAGGGACACAAAACACCAAACACCGATATAGAAAAAGAAGACGGAAGCTACACGACAGATGACACGAATAGAAACACGTACCTTATGGACAAATACTTTCCACAATACGACAAGAAAAAAGACACGCAAAAAATGACCGAAACTAGAAACAAAAAAATTACATATAACCCAACAAGAGAACCAGACATAACAACGGAAGAGACTCCAATGACAATTAAAGGACTAAAAAAAGGAAAATGCACAGGACTGGACAAAATACCGAACGAAGCCATGGAACACATTTTTGACATCACAAAAGACATACTGACGCACAAATATAACAAATGCATGACATACGCACGATTCCCCAAGGTATGGAAGAGGGCAAAAGTGATATGGATCCCAAAGAAGGACAAGTCATTAAGGCCAATAAGCCTTCTCCCGACCTTGGGAAAAGTACTAGACAGACTGACGAACAGAAGACTACAACACTGGCTGGACAGTAATAAAGGACTTGACAACAGACAGTACGGATTTAGAGAAGGACACTCGACGATAGACGCTATTGACGAACTACTGACAAGTATACAGACGAACAAGGACAATGACAAACACCAGTTATTGGTGGCACTTGACCTGCGGAAATTATTTAATAATGCATGGACACCGTACATTTCGACGGAAATGGTAGTGGCACGGGTCCAGAAGCGCTCCACAGGTTAAGTGAGGACTTCTTGACAGATAGGACGATAAAGAGCGGACCGGTGACAAGGACGATGACAAAAGGATGCCCTCAGGGGTCATGCCTTGGACCAACCCTATGGCTGCTTGTCATGCAGGGTTGGTTCAAAATAATGGACGAGACAGATAAGACATGGAGGACAGACGAAGCACAAAGACGAGACGTAGACATTGAATTCACGGACAGAATAGCTACGTGCCTAGCGTTTGCAGACGACCAATTCATACTGATACAGGGAAACTCAGCCAAAATAATAGAAAAAAATTGGTTCAAGCACTGACGTGAAGTCAGAAGCTTTTGCGCGTATGTTCTATTGCACATACTTCTGTATTGGACACCCTTAATCAAATTTACCATGGTAAATTATGTTGTCCATTCTCCTGTATTGGACACTCTTAATTCGAATTTACCATGGTAAATTAAGTGTCCAATACAGGAGAATGGACAACATAATTTACCATGGTAAATTCGATTAAGGGTGTCCAATACAGAAGAATGGACAATAGAACATACGCGCAAAAGCTTCTGACTTCACGTTAGTGCTTGAACCATTTTTTTTTCGTGATTTTTTTTCAAATTTTCTAGGGGTACGGTTCTTACAAAGTTTTAAACACGTCTTTATGTTGATTTTCTACTACTAGTTACCAAGCACCAATTCGATCGAATATTTATTTTTTGAGTTATCAAGGAAATAATAATCCAGGTGGGTATAACTCGGAAACCGTTAAACCGATTATGCCCAAAATCGAACTCAACTCTCCGTTTCGGATACGCAACCTACCCTGGAAATTGCAAGTCCCTATCTCCTTTCGTTCGAAAGTTATCGAGGCAACGGTAACCCATCTACTGAACTCACACAAGAATGCTCGAATCTCCAAGAATATTTAACCGATCGTATTCAAACTTGAAACTTGGCTTGAGAGTTAGGTTATGAAGGCTGTTTAAAATTTCAGCAATTTCAAACGAATAGGTACTAATATATAGAATTTTTTTTTTTATTTTCAATTATTTATTAAAAATTTTCTACAAATGCTATCCTCACCAAATTTTGCAAACATATTTGCGTTGGCATTCTACAACTAATTACCATGTTTGAATTCAATCGGTTCAGTATTTTTCGAGTTAATGAGGAACAAAAATCCACCAAATATCAGAACATTTCAGATGGCTATAACTCTAAAACCGTTTGGCCGATTATGCTCATAAACAAACTGAAATGTCGCGTTCTGGTGCACATCCTAACCTGAAAGTTTCAAGCCGCTATCTCATTCCGTTCTCAAGTTATCGTGACAACAAAAATATTTTTTAATAATGTTTTTAAAATTTTCTAGCCATACGATTCGCACAAAATTGCACAAACGTGCTTAGGTTCATATTCTACAACTACCCACCAAGTGTCAATTCGATCGGATTTATATTGGTTGAAAACAAAACTACTACTCGGAAACCACTGGGCCGATTATGCCCATTAACAAACTGGTTCGTCGTATTGGGATGCGCCACCTACCCTGAAAATTTCAAGTCGCTAGCTCTTTTCGTTCTCAAGTTATCGTGGCAACGGCTTGACGGCCGGACGGACAGAATCAAATTTGACCTCGAATTCTTCATTGGGGAGTCGAACTTAATCGTTTGATACCATTTTCGTCAAAAAATTCGAAAGTTACAGACATTTGGGCAAAACTATAACGCGATGTTACCCAGAACATACGCGCAAAAAATGGACATACATATGGAACGGCTGCAAACGCTGGGAACGTGAAAGTGGTACGACATACAACGAGGACAAGACAGAGACGATGTTCATGTTCAAAAGACGCAACGTAAGACCCCCGACAATAAAGACAGGAGACAAAACTATAGAACACAAGGACACAATAAAGTACTTAGGGCTAACAATTGACAGAAAATTGACATACTTACAACACATAAAGGAGACGAGACAAAAAATAGGAAGGACGGCGACAAAACTCGTAGGGAAAATAAGCAGGACATACGGACATGACAAAGACATTATCAAACAAATAACGGAAAGTGTAATGAAGCCGGCCGCGTTGTACGCCTCTGAGATATGGGGAGTCAACGCGGAACGAGCTCTACTAAGACGACAGACGGACGCATTACAGAGACCACTGCTTTTGCTCATCAACAGGACATACGCCACAACATCAACGGTGGCATTACAGGTACTGGCAGGGGTACCTCCTTGGTGGGCAGAAGCGAAACATAGACATATCAACTGGACAAACAAACGGGGAGACAACGACAGAACATGAATAAGGACTAGGGACAGGCCACATCCACCCCTGAGACACTTGACCAGCACAACGAACATTGACAGAAACAGAAACAAACTAAGAAAACAAAGAAGGAAAGAGATAAAAGGAAAAATAATGAGAGAATGGCAAAATACATGGGACAACGAAGATCGAGGACGAGAACTATATGGACATTGTACACAGATAGGGACGGACAGACTAGGACTTACGTTCAAAGCACAGCAACTTACAACGGGACATGGAAACATGCAGGGATACTTACATAGATTCAACCTGCGCGAAACAGACGGAAAATGCACATGTAACGGACAGGTAAGAGACGCAAGACATATCAGGTTGGACTGTACACTAACAAACAGAGAACACATACGGACAGAGATAATACAGAAATACGGAGACCTCAACTTCACACTTAGAAAAGACGGTAAAGTTAACTAGACAGACATCCAAAAAGCTAATGAGTGGGCAGAACAAGCAATAACAGACACGTAACGGACTGACGCACTAACGAGGACAAAAAGCTGCAGCATACTATCTCGCTGCAGCTAGGAACAAGTAGCTGATGCCGAAAGGCGGGAAGCTGAACAAACAAACAAAGATACCCCCAGAATAGGTCCTACAACAGAACTGTACCAACAGCCGGTGATCCCGGCCGTACACGGAAAGGACATCTACCGACGCCAGCAGGCGTCCGCACCCCTAGAAGGATGAACCGTCGTCGAGGAAGAAGAGGTCCGAAATAATCGAACCGCAGCGAGCGACCCCGATATGTCGAACTAGCCGAAGGAGCGTGTTGGCGCTGCGGCCACTCCGGACATGCCAGAAAGAAGTGTACAGGAGCCCCCCAACTGTTCTGTTCAAGATGCGGCCTATTGGGAGTCCTGTCCCGCAAATGTCCATGCCGACCGCGACTTTTACCCGAAGGACAGAAGACGACTCGTATGACCACGAAACGTCCGAACCCGTTCAACGAAGAAGAGTCCACATCGTCCACCCCGAGCAGCGCAGCGCCAGGAGATGCATCGGCGTGCAGTGCAACCTACTACGGGAACCGTCATATCCCAGGCCCCTGATAGTGGCGGTGCCACCACAAGTATTCTTTATCGTAGTCGAGTAGGGAGTATGGTAAGAGCGGAGGTGATAGCGAGAGCAATGTGGGTTTTGAAAAAAAAAATCCTGTTTTTTTTGTGGAAGAGAGGGGGGTGAGTAACGAAGTGATTTTCGTTACTATAAATTAATGTAAGAATTGTAATTATTCAGTACCATGCACCGGAATAATTATAGTTCGGACCAGTCGAGACCACGGCTCAATCCAACATTTTGTTGAAGTTAGCGATTGTCGATTTTCGGAACGAAAATTCCCGGAGAAATTAAATTATTTATTTTATTTCAATTTCATTAGAATGTTCGAGATCATTTAAGAAACCGAGCCTATGTGGAAAAAACGCGATACGCGGGCCATTATCTCTCTCAGCGAGTTTTTTTCCACATGTTGTAGTTTTCAGTCGTTTGAACAACATAAAAAAACGGCAGCGCGATTTTTCTCCTATATTCACGGAGTAGTTTAGCTTGATATTTCTCCACTATTCACCGAGTGATTCTCCGACTATTCTTGTAGTGCGTTTAATTTTTCCGAATTTTGACTTTGAGTTTATTTGTTTTAAAGAAGTTTTCCCTGCGTTTAAGTTTTGTTCATGAGAAAAGACTCCGAAAGTATAATCAGTGAAGTGGTGTAATTCCAAGTAAGTAAGTTGGCCGTGTCCGACATTATAGGAATTGAATGGCATTGTATAGGAATTGAATGGAATTGAACATGCGCAAAGGACTGCTTTTTCGGTAATGTTCTAGGAAACATTTTTTCTAAATGTCTATTAATTTAGAATTTTTTGCCGAAAATGTTCTCAAACGATAAGGTTCGTCTCACTGTTGAAGAATTCGAGGTCAAAATCTATTCTGTCCGGCCGACCGTTACCACAACAACTTTGGAACTAGAAGAGATAGCGATTTTCAGGGTAGGCTGTGCATCCGAATGCGACAGCCAAGTTTGATAATGTACATAATCAGCCAAACGGTTTCAGCGTTATACCCATCTGGAATATTGACTCCTGAATAACTCAAAAAATACAGATCTGATCGAATTGAAACTTTGTAATTAGTTGTAGAACGTCAACGCACAAATTTCTGTAGAATTTCGTGGGGATCCTGTCACAAGAAAAAAAATCTCTTCAAAAATTTTATATTTCAGAAGACGTCCTTTTCAGATTCCGCTGAAACTCTGCACAAACCTTTAAGCCGATTTCTCAGTTTTCTTTAGATTATCTGTATAAACCAATCGTTTTAGCCCTTGATTCTTATTTTATTTCAATTCGTTTCCTATTTTATTTTATTGGCTGTATAAACCCACGACCATGGCCATGAGAGTCCATGACCATCAGATTTGTGTATTCACACAAAGTACAGCAGGTGATCACATTTGGCTAATACGAACCTTGCGTTGAAATATCGGTAGGAGATAACTCCTAGTGTACCTAGAATATAGCCTGACTTGTTCATAATTTTTAGGAAATCTCTTTCTCCGTAGACACTGCATGGTGGGACCCTCTCGCTACCAGACACCTTCAAAGTTAAATAATCACTTTTGCGCTCATGAGGAACATGCGTTCATTTTGCCGAAATGTTTTTAATTCTTTTTTTGTCGAAAATGGTAATGAAGATAGTTACTACTTCTTCTGAAACTTCGATTCATACAAATCTCAAAATTGTAACAACACTTCGATTGCCGAGATGATAGCGTGCTCACTTTCCACGCAGGAGAACCGGGTTCGAATCCCCGCAGATTGAGGTCACTATTTTATATATTTCAAAATTTTAATTAGGTTGATGCCCAATATATATTTTCACGTGGTAACACTATAAGTGGGGAAGCCCTTTGGACAGGAGCTTTGCCGCTCTTGTACAAACTTTGACAAATCATATCTCCGAATATGTATTGGAAATTATATCGATGGATTTTTATGAAGGAACTACATCTTAAAATGAATTAAATTAAATAAGAATCCATTGATATCATGCCCAACTCTGAAATCAATACTTTCGCAGATATGATTTGTCAAAGTTTATTAGATCATTGAAAGCTTCTGTCTACAGGGTTTTCCCACTTTTTCAATTTGGCTTTTGCGCGTCAATTTTCAAGAATTTTCGTAATAGAATCCAAAACGTAGGTCTATGACTCACCTCACGTTGGATTTACATAGCAAATTACAATTAGAGTGTTCTATGAAATCATATAGAATTGAGAATAATTATTGAAATTTTGAGAAATCATATCTCCGAAAGTATTAGTTTGTTTGAGTTTAGAATGATATCAATGGATTCTTATGATGAAACTGCATCTTAAAAAAATTGAATATAAAATTTGTAATAAAAATTATTTTTTTTATTTGAAACCACCTGGTCGATTAGGCCAATAACAAACTCAACCGAGATATTCATCACCAAAACCTACTCTGAAAATTTCAACTGTCAACTGTCAACTTTCAAAATCGATTCTGCCTGGCCGTCCGGCCAGCCGTCCGTTAACACGACAACTCTCGAACAGAATGACCAGAATTAGCTCATTCTGTTCGAGAGTTGTCGTGTTAACGGACGGCTAGCCGGACGGCCAGGCAGAATGGATTTTGACAACAGAGTCGAGCCAAATGGTTTAAAACCATTTTCAGCCAAAAATTCGAAAATTACAGACATTTGGGAAAATTGATAAGCACTCTGTTCCGAGGAACAAGATCCCAAAAAGACGGCATAAAGATTCATGCAGTATTCCGTGAGAGTATATGAGGCTTGAATAGACAATAGAACATGCGGACAGATGTTCCTGACTTCACGTCAATGCTTTCGGAATATTTAGTACCTATCCTCCTAATTTCAGATTTCATTGTGAAAAGCGAGTTCTTTTGTTCTTACCTTAGTACCTACCCTTTTTGGTAGTTTTCTATCACATTGGGAAAACTCAGTTCCTTTTCGTTAGTTATTCAGTTATTTATGCTCATAGACCTTTTTTTTTTTTTTTTTTTCAAGAGGTGGAGAAACTCATGTTCCTCTAGGAAGTTGCCCTAGAGAGTGTTGGACTCACAATACAGTTCCTACCAACCAAACTCCACCTCATCGCCCATCTTTCGTTCCGCATTGGTACCGGGCCCTTTAGGGCCCTTTGCGTCTCTGCGGATCGTATATTTCCACATGCTATGTTTGTTCCATAGCCTGCCTGTTTCTATCCTCTACCTCTTTCCTCTCCATTATGGTTGTCAAGATCTTGAAACCATCTTTCCATTTGCTCTCGTTGTCTAGCATCTCTTCCACAATTCCCTGACAATTCAGGTTTTCCCCGAAGAGGCTTCTTAGCCCCCGCCTTTCTACTGTCCACCTTTCGCATTCCGCTATCATGTGCCCAACGCTATCCTCCGAATTGCACGTTCGGCAGTTCGGTTGGTCAGTCTTTCCCTGAAGACTTCAAAGGAGCCGTGTCCCGTAAGTATTTGTGTAAACCAGTAATTGGTTACCTTATGGGGACAGCTCATCCACCTACTTATATCTGGCAGGATTTGCTTCGTCCAACTCGCAGCTCCCTGCTGTGACTCCCACCTATCTTGCCATGCCCTCATTATCCTTATCCTGATCTGCCTACGCACACCAGGTCGGTGTCCATAAGCATTCTCATACACTCTTCTCCTTTCCTCAGCCAGAAGATCTATTGGAGGTGTGCCCGCAATTACCTGCACTGCCGCAGCGGAGACCGTGCGGTATGCGCAGCAAACCCTTTGCAATATTACCCTCTGCGCTGCCGTTATTTTCCTTCTGTATTTTTCCGTACTACACGCTTTTGCCCAGGCCGGCGCACCATACAGTGCTTCACTGTGGGCTACCGAGCTTAACAGTTTCCTGCCAAATTGTCCCGGCCCCCTAATATTTGGCATAATCTTCGCCAGGGCCACCGTCTTCTCCATCATCTTTTCCGCAGCATACTCCACATGTCTACCCATAGCCAGTCCCTTATCAAGGACTATCCCTAGGTATTTAACCTTGGTCTTTGCCTCCACCACCTGTCCGTGAATGGAAAAGCTTATCCGCCCACTTTTCCTCCTTCCCTTCAGAAGTCGAACCTCCGTTTTACCAACGGCAATTTCTAAACCGTTTTCCCTCATGAATGCATCCACCTTTTCAAGGGATTCATTAACATCCCTTTGTAGGTCTGCGATCGAATTGGCGATTGGTTTTACTCCTACTGAAAACCTCAGCCTGAGCACCCCATCGTACATAATGTTCCAGAGAGTCGGACCGAGGACCGAGCCCTGCGGCACCCCCATTGTACAAGGGTGGCTCACCGAGCCAATCCTCACCCACCTCTCCGAAAAGTATGAGCCGATGACGTCCATAATTCCCTCTGACACCCCTGCGCGTCTCAGAGCCGTCATAATGCTTCCCCATCTAGCCGTGTTGAAGGCGTTCTTGACGTCAATGAGGACAATAACAACGAATCTCTCCGCTGCGTCCTCGACCCAGCCAGTCACCTCCCTCACGGCGCTGGTAGTCGACCTGCCCTCCCTAAAACCATGCTGGCTGCTAGACAGGACTCCTCGGGGCCCTATCTCCGCATTAAGCCGGTTAAGCATAATCCGCTCATACAGCTTACCTACCGTGCTTGTGAGGCATATCGGTCGGTATTCTGACGGGTCCTCCGGGTCCTTCCCTATCTTGGGGATCAGGACCAGTCTCACCTGCTTCCACTCGCTAGGAAACTTCTTAGAGTTCCACCAGTGCTGAAACAGACTCCTGAGGGTCTCCAAATTTTCTCCTCCCAGTTTCACTAAGGCCTCTACCGGTATCCCATCAGGTCCCGGTGCCTTTTGTCTCTTTAACTTCCCGATCGCCTTTTCTACCTCCCTCGTCCCAATATAATCGTGGGACTCGGGAGCAGGCGGTGGGATCTCTCGTATCTCCGGGTGCACCGGGAAGAGCGTCTCTACTATCCTTTTAATTTTCTCCTTAGGCAGTTTGAAAGGGGCCTTAGCCCCCTTCAGATGCCTTGTGACGATCTGGTAGCCTTGCCTCCAGACGTCTTCGTCTACCTCCCGCAGGAGGTCATTCCAGGCATTATTCTTTGCCCTTCTGATTGCCCTTTTCAGGTCCCTCCTAGCGTCCCTGAGTACTTCCCTTTCTTCCTCCGCTTCGCCCTCATTCAGTCTCATATTTCTAACGTATTTCCTCCTAGCCCTAATACATCTTTCCCTTGTCTCCGCTACCTCCCCGGTCCACCAGTATGGTGTCCTGGCTGAGGAACCTGCAACCTGGGAGGTAGCAGCCTTTACCGTCTCACATATTTTTCCATAGATCTCTGATGCAGAACAGGAAAGATCCGCCTTGCCCCATTCCTCCATGAATCTCTCTTCAGAGAACACACACTTTCTATCCTCTTTGTCCCTTCTCCGCCGACACCCACTGATATCAAACTCTATGACACCGTGGTATGTCAGCGGGTTACATTGCCTTATCGACCACTCCTCCACTCTGTGCCCCGCACTCGCTGAGCTCAGAGTGACGTTAATATGTGTGGCGCTGGCTCTCCTGACGAACGTGGGTGAACCGTCTCCTGAGGCCGTCAGACCCAATTGGGCCATCCAGCTCTCGACGTATAGACCCCTCACATTAGCCCTTGGTGCTCCCCACGCAGTGGACTTCGCATTGATGTCCCCCACCAGCACCTCCTCCCCTCTCCAATCTATCAACGAGAATATCTCGTCTACCTTATCCTCAAAATCTTTCTGGTCAATGTTGGGCGACAGGTAGCACGCCGTGAGCCGTAGGGTCCCCAGCTGCAGCACAGCGTACCCCACTCCAACAGTTACCTTGTCCACCACCACCCCGTTGCCGGAAAAGTAAAACGCCACATCTATTCTCTCGTCTTTGACCCACCGTCGCCCACCGGTGATCTTCTTGCTTGGTTCACTGACCACCACAATGTCCGCTCCTCTCTTGGCGGCCTCTTCGAACATGAGTTCGTGGGCTGCCTTGGCCCTCCCTAAGTTCATTTGCAATATCTTCATTTTCCGTTCAAATCTATACCTATAAATTAAAATCGATAAGTAATAACAATTCAATAGATCTATATACAACTATGTACAAGCGACCAATATGTCCAACAAAAAAAAGGTGTAAACTAACAACTGTATACCAACAACTGTATACTAACAACTGTATAATAATATTCTCAACATGTTCTTCACATATATATTTGTATAGGGAATATATATGCGATGTCTAGGCATTATTTCCCTTCTTTGCCCTTTTGCTCATTGGGGGGCCGTCTTCACTCCTGCGAGCACGTGCCAGAGCAGCCACAAACTGCTTGCACCTCCCGGACCCAGCCGGATGGCCATGTGCCTTACAGAGGGCGCAGAACGGCTCTGACACTTGTTCGCCAGGTGTCCCTTCTCACCGCACTTGTAACACAAGCCGGTTCTGTCTACCCCCGTGCATTTATCGTGGGTGTGGTCATACTCCCAGCACTTGTAGCACTTGGCGAGGTCTATTCTTTTGGTCATCCTACAGTTCGTGATACCTACTCGCAACGTACCTTGACTTAGGAGGGCCTCTCCTCTTCCCTTTCCCATTGTCAACGCTCTTAATTCGAATTTACTATGGTAAATTCGAATTAAGTGTCCAATACAGGATAATGGACAACATAATTTACCATGGTAAATTCGATTAAGGGTGTCCAATACAGAAGAATGGACAATAGAACATACGCGCAAAAGCTTCTGACTTCACGTCAGTGCTTGAACCAATTTTTTTTTTCGTGATTTTTTAAAAATTTTCTAGGGTTACGATTCTTAAAATTTTTTTTTTCGTAATTTTTTTCAAATTTTCTAGGGGTACGGTTCTTACAAAATTTTAAACACGTCTTTATGTTGATTTTCTACTACTAGTTACAAAGCGCCATTTCGATCGAATATTTATTTTTTGAGTTATTAAGGGTATAATATTCCAGGTGGGTATAACTCGGAAACCGTTAGACCGATTATGCCCAAAAACGAACTCTCCCTTTCGGATAATAATAAATAATAATAATAATAATAAATTGGTCTTTATTTCAAATCAATCACATTGAGGATCAAAGAGTGAAATGAAACAGTGTCAAAAGGAAAAAAAAAAAATATACAAGTTCAAATTCATCTCATGTAATCAGTCATGTTATACGGTTCCAGATTTAACAAAAATCCGTACAGTTTCCTTTTGAAGCCTTTGATATCCTCCGTTACTTTTATGTTCTCAGGCAATGAATTGAACATCTTCAGGCATCTATACTCTACTTGTCGTTGGCTTGTTGTTAGATTGAACTTGGGATATGTATAATCTAAACCTCTGGTCTTATGGAATACTTTCTTGTTCTCGTATTTTTCGAACAGTTGATTGTTTCTTTTCATGAATAATAAACATTCTTGTATATATAGAGCATATATAGTCAGTATTCCATTCTTCTTGAAGAAACTTCTGCAGGATTCATTGTATTTGAGATCACTCATTATTCTCATTGCTTTCTTTTGTAATATGAATAGCCTCTCTATATTTGATGTTCCATAGAATACAATCCCAAATCTCAACTTTGATTCAATTATTGCATGATACAGAACCTTTATAGCCTCCTTGCTAATGTATCGTTTCATTATTCTCAGTCCATAAACCCCTGCTCTAATCTTGTCACTCAAATAACCAACATGCTCATTCCATTTTAGATTTCTATCTATATATATTCCCAAAAGTTTGGTGGATTCATTCAACTCATCAGCGTATAAATTTTCTTCACATACCGCTGAAGGTGAAAAAAGAACCATTCTTGTTTTCTCCTTGTTTAATATGAGATTATTTGCTTCAAACCATCTCCGACTTTCTTCTATTAATTTTGAGCTCAAGATCTTAAGTTCTGAAAGAATCCCATGGATGACTAATAAATTTGTATCATCTACATAGTTTGCCGTAACTACCACACTTTCATCTTCTCCAAGACACATATCGAAATCATTAACATATATTATGAAACCTACCCTGAAAATTGCAAGTCCCTATCTCCTTTCGTTCGAAAGTTATCGAGGCAACGGTCACCCATCTACTGAACTCACACAAGAATGCTCGAATCTCCAACAATATTTAACCGATCGTAATAAAACTTGAAACTTGGCAGTAGAGTTAGGTTATGAAGGCTCTTGCAAAATTTCAGCAATTTCGAACGAATAGTTACTGATATATAGAATTTTTTTTTTTATTTTCTATGATTTATTAAAAATTTTCAACAAATGCTATCCTCACCAAATTTTGAAAACATTTTCGCGTTGGCATTCTACAACTAACAACCATGTTTGAATTCAATCGGTTCAGTATTTTTTGAGTTAATGAGGAACAAAAAACCACCAAATTTCAGAAAATTTCAGATGGCTATAACTCTAAAACCGTTTGGCCGATTATGCTCATAAACAAACTGAAATGTCGCGTTCTGGTGCACATCCTAACCTGAAAATTTCAAGCCGCTATCTCATTCCGTTCTCAAGTTATCGTGACAACAAAAATATTATTTAATAATTTTTTTAAAATTTTCTACCCTCACGATTCGCACAAAATTTCACAAACGTGCTTAGGTTCATATTCTACAACTACCCACCAAGTTTCAATTCGATCGGATTTATATTGGTTGAAAACAAAATTATTACTCGGAAACCACTGGGCCGATTATGCCCATTAACGAACTTGTCCGTCGTATTGGGATGCGCAACCCACCCTGAAAATTTCAAGTCGCTGGCTTTTTTCGTTTTCAAGTTATCGTGGCAACGGCCGGACGGCCGGCCGGCCGGCCGGACAGAATCAAATTTGACCTCGAATTCTTCATTGGGGAGTCGAACTTAATCGTTTGAGACCATTTTTTTCAAAAAATTCGAAAGTTACAGACATTTGGGCAAAACTATAACGCGATGTTCCCCAGAACATACGCGCAAAAATTAATTATTTTGTGATTTGCTTCTGCGTAAGGAACACAAGATATTTGGCAGAAGCAATCAATTGAACAATGTTGCCTAACAAACAACAACGAAACAACATCAACGAAGAAACAACTATATCGTAACGTTTCGGAGTCTATATCAGACTCCTTCGTCAGACGCTTAATGAAAATCGTTAGAATTATTATGTTGATAGGTATTTTGTGAAATTCAAGAATTGTCACATTGACAGTATTTAAAAATCATACCTAACATAGTTTTAATTCGCATAGACATTTCCAAGTTCCAACTCCTTTTTCAATAAATTTAGCCAAATATGGTCAATACCAATTGAGCAATTTGCAAAATTGCATTCTCTGTTCAATAAAATACAAGTTGACTCTTTAAGTTTCCTTTTAATATAATCAGGTTCTTATTTAATAGATATTTTTCAGAGTTTGGGAGAGAAAACCCAAAAAAAAAACCTTTCAATAATGATTATAGGAATACTCAAAAGTTTTGATGTGCCTTCTCCTGTAACTAATATTGCTAACCTATCTTCAGCATCGGAAGAGTTTGACGATCTCATTAATTTTGAGTCCCAGTGCCAGAGCTGAGCGAAAGCATTGTGCTTAGTGCTTGTGAATGTGCTTGAAGCCTTTTTGTGCTCCCGAGTACTGTGCTCCCGAGCACTTTTTGAAACCAGTGCTTAGTGCTTAGTAATTCAAGCACTTCATGAAAAGGCTTTGTGCTTTGTAATCCCTTAAGTGCTCCCGAGCACTTCCTAGGATTACTAAGCACTAAGCCTTTTCGAAATCTTGTCGTAACACGAATAGACGCTGACGCGCAGCGGTCGGAGGAGTTAATGAGTACCAGATTTATTCGATATATGCATTTAAATTTCTATTTTATTTACAATGCTAAATTTCTTATGAATACAATCACAATAGAAAATAATGGTACCCGAGTTCTGCAGATTAAATTTTTGACATTTTGAGAATTTAAAAAAAACTAACTTCATGTTGATCAATTTGAATTCAATTATGTAGGAATGAAAAATGCCCCAAAGAGCACTGAATTCACGTTAGTGATTTTTTTTCATTATAAAGGGAAAGAAAATACTTGGCCAAAGTTTCATAATATAATACTATGTACTTGTCATATATGTTTCGGGATTTCTCCCATTTTTAAATAGGGAAATACATTTTACATGTGCAGAAAAAAACTAAGGCGCTTATAGAATTCATATTTCCATTCATTGTATCATTTCCTTAAATAATAAAGACCTTTTCAATATGTGTGAGAATACAACGAAGTTTGAGATCCTTAGTTTTATAAAAATTTGTTTCGCTGCACTCTATTTCTTATCCTTCAATGATGTATATGAGCAATGCAAGTTTGCTAGTTCACATGTTTCTCCAATTGAATACAATTTTATATAACAATTCGCAGAGAATATGCTCATTTCCATCTGAAAGTGCTTAGTGCTCGAAAAACCGAATTACTTTTATAAAGTGCTTAGTAATCGCAAGCCTTTTGTGAAAATGCAGTGCTTTGTGCTCGAGGCTCGGGATCATTTTTATTGAGTGCTTAGCTCTGCCCAGTGCACAGTGAGACATGTATCTGGTTTGAATGACTCTTTTATATGATTATAGGCGTCTGCTCGATGTTTTTGGCGTGTACGACGGACAGTGTCTTTACTGACGCTAACTTTTGATAAATCTTGTTTTACAGATACAGATGTTGCAGCTACGATGAGTGTTGCGCTGCGGTGTGAAATTTTCGTTCGATCTAACATACTTGAGCTGGCGTTATAATATTTTTTTGTGCGTGGTTCACTATTTTTTTTTTTTAGGCGGAGAATGATAGAGCTTGTGTGATGACACTGATGACACACTATATCCTGATGCATCACTTTGTTGAGACAGTAAAATAGGTGGTTTTAAATTATTTAATGGCAAATTGTTTTTAGGATTGTCACAGATTCCGTTGTTGAGTTATTTCTTTCTGTTTGATGTGTACATTCAAACATAGCGTCTAAAGAGTTCAGAAACGTATTTTCGTTTTCACGCTGGACTTGTGTGACCCTCAAACGATTCTTCTTCAACTTCTGCAAAGGGTCGAATATCTTCTCAATTTCTGCTTTAATATGATAGTCCTTGATAATTACTGTTGGTTCCCAGCATTTTTGAATTTTTTGAGTAGTCAATTTCAAACTCTCTGCAATTGTCAATTTATTTTCACAGTGTTGAAATAAGAAAAAGCTAAGTACTTCACGACGAGAAGGAAATTTAGTAGTTATCAGCTCCTTATGCTATTCTCCAATTAACCATTCACCAGAAGCTTTCTGGCACTCTAGTTCAAACAGACAAATTATATCTCCGGAAGTATTGGTTTCTCAGAGTTGGGAATTAAATCAATGTATTCTTATGAAAGCAATCTGCATCATAAAGGAAATTAAATTTAAATAATAGTTTATTTATCAAGATTAAATGAGCAATCTGAGAATGAGAACTGCACCATGGAAGAAATCAAATTAAAATAGCTGAAATGAATTTGGCTCTTTCTCATAGAACAGGATGAAATGTACGAGTATGAACACAGATCATATAATAAAGCTTAGATAGAATAATTATAGCATTCTGTGAAAACATAGAAGTACGTACGATTCATTATTGAAATTTAGAAAAACCATATTTCCGAAAGTATTAGCTTGTTGGAGTTGAAAATGATATCGATGGATTTTAATGGTGGAACTGCATCTTAAATAAAAATTACAGAGATTTGGGCAAATTGATAAGCACTCAGTTCCGAGGAACTAGGCGCCAAAAAGTGTAATTCCCTTTCCGGGATTTGAGCCCGCCTTCTCTCGTTCCGAAACCGAACCGTAGACCAACCCGCTATCGGGCTCCTCCTACGATCTTGTCGATCTCCGGTATTAGAATAAAACGTCGTTACTTACCTGGGATATATTATCTTAATTTTCACTTTTCGACATAAAATCGCCACATGGCGGTTTATTTGACGGTTTTTTACCCTTGTCTCTCTAAGTCGATTTTGACGTTTCTCGAAACAACTATTAGCAAGGAATTGGACAATATCATGTCTCAGGAAAATAAGTTGACATTATGACAATTCATACATAGAATAATTATATAATTCTGTGAAAACGTAAAAATACGATTTTTTATTGAAATTTTGAAAAATCATATCTCCGCAAGTATTAGTTTGTTAGAGTTAAAAATGATATCATTGGATTCTTATGATAAAACTGCTTATTGAAAAAAAATTAATTCGGAATTTGTTTTGAAAAAAAAAATTTTTTTTTTGTTACTCCGAAACCATTTGTCCGATTTTGCCCAATAACGAAGTTAGCCGAGATATTTATCTCCCAAACCTACTCTGAAAATTCCAACTGTCTAGCTCATTCCGTTCGATTGTTATTGTGCCTACGGCCAGCCGGCCGGACAGAATGAATTTCGACCACGGATTCTTGATCAGTGAGTCGAACCAAATCGTTTAAGACCATTTTCATCGAAAAATTCGAATATTACAGACATTTGAGCAAATTGATAAGCACTCAGTTCCGAGGAACTAGAGCGCCAAAAATTAAATATTTACAAAACAACTAGATACATGAAACTATATTGAGGTTAGGACGAAAGAATAATAAAAATCACGATAGAACATACCTTTTTACTGAACGAATATATTCTTATATATAAAATGGGTTCAAGCCCTGTGGAATGGAGCTTCCTGGCGCTCTAGTTCAAACAGACAAATTATATCTCCGAAAGTATTTGTTTCTCAGAGTTGGGAATTATATCAATGTATTCTTATGATAGAATTGCATCATAAAGGAAATTCAATTCAAATAATAGTTTATTTATCAAGATCAAATGAGCAATCTGAGAATGAGAACTGCACCATGGACGAAATCAAATTAAAATAGCTGAAATGAATTTGACTCACTCTTATAGAACAGGATGACATGTACGAGTATGAACACAGATCATATAATAAAGCTTAGATAGAATAATTATAGCATTCTGTGAAAACATAGAAGTACGCTATTGGGTCAAAAATTAACAGTGCTGTGCCTAAGGTGGCGTAAGGACACAGTAACAAAGCCTACACAGAACACAACTGGTTCTCCTAACTCAGGGCAAGCTCTTAGAGCTTATGAGGGGTCTCCTTGTGGAAGACCCAGGAGGATCAGTATAATAATAATAATAATAATAATCATTGAAATTTCGAAAAATCATATCTCCGAAAGTATTCCCAGATAACACAGGATATCCTATGGACGTCCATTTCATGTCCAATTCAAGTCAGGATATCCGTGGATTTGAATTGGAGATCCATCGAAGGATTAGGAATGGATATCCTTCAGTGGATATCCTATGGATATCCACTGAGGGATATCCGATTCAAATCCTCCAATGGACATCCATGAGATATCCATCGAAGGATTTGAAATGGATATCCTTCAGTGAATATCCTATGGATATTCATAAGATATTCATTTCATATCCTTCGAAGGATATCTCATGGATGTCCATCGGATGATTTGAATCGGATATCCTTCAATGGATATATTATGGATGTCCATCGGAGGATTTGAATTGGATATCCTTCAACGGATATCTTATGGATATCCATCGGATGTCCTTGTGTTATCTGGGTGGATAGGAAGGGAAGATTGTGAGAGTGAATTGAATGAAAATCCAAGTATAAATTAGGGACTCTATTGTCAACTTTCATTCAATATGAATGTTTACAAATCATAAATAATAAATTATAATAAATATTAGAATTTTATATATACACTCAAGTGATTAGATTCATGCTCCCGCAAGACAAGCGCAGCTTCCTCCACCTTCGCCTTTAGGGACTCGCTATGTTCCAACAAACGCAAAATCTCAGGGTTGTCGATTTCCAACAGCATGCCGGTAATTTTACGCTCCAGGCTTGGGTGCATTGGTTGAATAAGAGGGAACAGACGCTCCCCCAGCATCTGTTTCTGTTCGCGGGGTGTCGCCCCCGACTACATGTCAACTGTTAAAGGCTCTTGTCCATGCACCTTCAGGGATTTCTGCATTGTGTTAGCACAGCCAGGACCTTGAACTCGATAATTCGCTGCGTGAGTCGCCAGCCGTTTCATAGTGGATGCTAATGGCGGTCGTAAGGTAGGACGCGATAAACTACCGTTGCTGATGGCACCCGGCTGATTCAAGGAAACTGGTCCTTGAGGTACTGGTCTAACTGCGGCCTGAGCAGGCCATCTTGGAGCGGGTCCCATCTGTGGCATTCGTGTGTTGTAGATTCGGTGTGGTGGAGGCTGTATTGTCGGCACAATGTAATTACTTTGAGCTGCAGGTTGAAGGTAAGGGGACATTTGCTGTATATGCGCATTGGCTATCCGCTGCATATACTGAGCGGTCAAATGGGCTTTACGCTCTTCTTTTCTTTGGGCGAGGGCTACGTACAATGGTTTGGTGCCAACTATTCTTCCGTTCGTCTCGGTGACCGCCTTAGTTGCTTCTTCAGGGGACCAGAAGCACACGAAGCCGAAACCTTTGCTTCTATCATCTTCCTGTGTCATCACCTTGGCCGAAGTGATGGTCCCATATGGCGTGAATTCCTTGCGCAGTCTAGCATCATCAATGGAATCGTCGAGGTTCTTGATATATAAATTCACGCCTTGGTATTTGGTTTGCTTCTCCAGCTTCCAGGCATCGAATTTTTTCTTAAACGCATTCTGACGCTCCGCTTTCATCTGGGCCTTTCCGACGTAGAGTAATTTTCCCTCTATCATTTTTCCTGTAACAAAATATCGGTTAAGAATTTATAATATTTCGTTCCTTATATTTTTCTTTCTAAAAAACCTCAATATTTTGGAAATTGATCTCCAGAATTGGTTGAAACTTGGAATCTAGGTGAAGGACCACTATTTCAAGGTCACGCAAAATTTTCATTAGAAACGTAACATTTAAAGCAAACAAAAATGATCTGAAGAACACTTCAATATCTCGAAACTTATACAAAAAGTGTAATGATAAGAAGAGTTATCTGAAATATAAGCCTTTCCATTGTACACATGTTTTTGCCAACCTTTCCGAAAAAGTATAAAAAATTGCTTCAGATATGATTTAAAATTTTCCTGACATTCAACTTAGCCTTTAAACAGTCACCCTAAAAATATCTATGCAACTATAAAGTTACGAGCGTGTTTAACAGATAGCCCTAGAGATAAAATCATCCCGTAGTTGACAGTTCAAATGAAAACCTACCATTCAGCGCTTTCACGGAGGCTTGGGCGGCTTCTGAAGTCTCAAAAGCGGCAAAACCAAAGCCTTTAGATTTTCCATCGTCTCCGGTCATTATCTTGTAAATAGTGATCTTTCCAAACGGCTCAAACATCTGAAGAAATTTTTCTTCGGTGAAATCTTCACCGAAATTCTTCACGTATACGTTTGTAAAATCCTTAGCCCTCACGCCTAGTCCCTTTTCTCTTTCGGCACGCGGGATAAATTTTCCCACGTAGACTTTCATCTCATTCAATAACATGCCATTCACCGTCTCGATGGACATATTGGCTGCTTCTTCCGTCTTGAAATAGATGAAGCCGTAGCCTAAGCTACAGCAGTCATCGTCCTGAGCAACTTTGCAACTCAATATGTTGCCGAAAGCGGAGAAAGTATCGTACATAGCCTTGTTATCGATGGTGGGGTCCAAGTTCTTTATGAAGACATTCCCGACACCAGACTTGCGGAGAGATGGCGGGTAATTTTACCCGCCAGGCTTGGGTGCATTGGTTGAATAAGAGGCAACAGACGCTCCCCCAGCATTTGTTTCTGTTCGCGGGGTGTCGCCCCCGACAACATGTCAACTGTTAAAGGCTCTTGTCCATGCACCTTCAGGGATTTCTGCATTGTATTAGCACAGCCAGGACCTTGAGCTGGATAATTCGCTGCGTGAGTCGCCAGCCGTTTCATAGTGGATGCTAATGGCGGTCGTAAGGTAGGACGCGACAAACTACCGTTGCTGATGGCACCCGGCTGATTCAAGGAACCTGGTCCTTGAGGTACTGGTCTAACTGCGGCCTGAGCAGGCCATCTTGGAGCGGGTCCCATCTGTGGCATTCGTGTGTTGTAGATTCGGTGTGGTGGAGGCTGTATCGTCGGCACAATGTAATTACTTTGAGCTGCAGGTTGAAGGTAAGGGGCCATTTGCTGTATATGCGCATTGGCTATCCGCTGCATATACTGAGCGGTCAAATGGGCTTTACGCTCTTCTTTCCTTTGGGCGAGGGCTACGTACAATGGTTTGGTGCCAACTATTCTTCCGTTCATCTCGGTGACCGCCTTAGTTGCTTCTTCGGGGGACCAGAAGCACACGAAGCCGAAACCTTTGCTTCTATCATCTTCCTGTGTCATCACCTTGGCCGAAGTGATGGTCCCATATGGCGTGAATTCCTTGCGCAGTCTAGCATCATCAATGGAATCGTCGAGGTTCTTGATATATAAATTCACGCCTTGGTATTTGGTTTGCTTCTCCAGCTTCCAGGCATCGAATTTTTTCTTAAACGCATTCTGACGCTCCGCTTTCATCTGGGCCTTTCCGACGTAGAGTAGTTTTCGCTCTATCATTTTTCCTGCAACAAAATATCGGTTAAGAATTTATAACATTTCGTTCCTTATATTTTTCTTTCTAAAAAACCTCAATATTTTGGAAATTGATCTCCAGAATTGGTTGAAACTTGGAATTTAGGTGAACGACCACTATTTCAAGGACACGCAAAATTTTCATTAGAAACGTAACATTAAAAGCAAACAAAAATGATATGAAGAACACTTCAATATCTCGAAACTTATACAAAAAGTGTAATGATAAGAAGAGTTATCTGAAATATAAGCCTTTCCATTGTACACATGTTTTTGCCAACCTTTCCGAAAAAGTATAAAAAATTGCTTCTGATATGATTTAAAATTTTGCTGACATTCAACTTAGCCTTTAAACAGTCACCCTAAAAATATCTATGCAACTATAAAGTTACGAGCGTGTTTAACAGATAGCCCTAGAGATAAAATCATCCCGTAGTTGACAGTTCAAATGAAAACCTACCATTCAGCGCTTTCACGGAGGCTTGGGCGGCTTCTGAAGTCTCAAAAGCGGCAAAACCAAAGCCATTAGATTTTCCATCGTCTCCGATCATTATCTTGTAACTAGTGATCTTTCCAAACGGCTCAAACATCTGAAGAAATTTTTCTTCGGTGAAATCTTCACCGAAATTCTTCACGTATACGTTTGTAAAATCCTTAGCCCTCACGCCTAGTCCCTTTTCTCTTTCGGCACGCGGGATAAATTTTCCCACGTAGACTTTCTTCTCATTCAATAACATGCCATTCACCGTCTCGATGGACATATTGGCTGCTTCTTCCGTCTTGAAATGGACGAAGCCGTAGTCTAATCTACAGCAGTCATCGTCCAGAGCAACTTTGCAACTCAATATGTTGCCGAAAGCGGAAAAAGTATCGTACATAGCCTTGTTATCGATGGTGGGGTCCAAGTTCTTTATGAAGACATTCCCGACACCAGACTTGCGGAGAGATGGCGGGTAATTTTACCCGCCAGGCTTGGGTGCATTGGTTGAATAAGAGGGAACAGACGCTCCCCCAGCATTTGTTTCTGTTCGCGGGGTGTCGCCCCCGACAACATGTCAACTGTTAAAGGCTCTTGTCCATGCACCTTCAGGGATTTCTGCATTGTATTTGCACAGCCAGGACCTTGAGCTGGATAATTCGCTGCGTGAGTCGCCAGCCGTTTCATAGTGGATGCTAATGGCGGTCGTAAGGTAGGACGCGACAAACTACCGTTGTTGATGGCACCCGGCTGATTCAAGGAAACTGGTCCTTGAGGTACTGGTCTAACTGCGGCCTGAGCAGGCCATCTTGGAGCGGGTCCCATCTGTGGCATTCGTGTGTTGTAGATTCGGTGTGGTGGAGGCTGTATCGTCGGCACAATGTAATTACTTTGAGCTGCAGGTTGAAGGTAAGGGGCCATTTGCTGTATATGCGCATTGGCTATCCGCTGCTTATACTGAGCGGTCAAATGGGCTTTACGCTCTTCTTTTCTTTGGGCGAGGGCTACGTACAATGGTTTGGTGCCAACTATTCTTCCGTTCATCTCGGTGACCGCCTTAGTTGCTTCTTCGGGGGACCAGAAGCACACGAAGCCGAAACCTTTGCTTTTATCATCTTCCTGTGTCATCACCTTGGCCGAAGTGATGGTCCCATATGGCTTGAATTCCTTGCGCAGTCTAGCATCATCAATGGAATCGTCGAGGTTCTTGATATATAAATTCACGCCTTGGTATTTGGTTTGCTTCTCCAGCTTCCAGGCATCGAATTTTTTCATTAACGCATTCTGACGCTCCGCTTTCATCTGGGCCTTTCCGACGTAGAGTAATTTTCCCTCTATCATTTTTCCTGCAACAAAATATCGGTGAAGACTTTATAACATTTTGTTCCTTATATTTTTCTTTCTAAAAAACCTCAATATTTAGGAAATTGATTTCCAGAATTGGTTGAAACTTGGAATTTAGGTGAAGGACCACTATTTCAAGGTCACGCAAAATTTTCATTAGAAACGTAACATTAAAAGCAAACAAAAATGATATGAAGAACACTTCAATATCTCGAAACTTATACAAAAAGTGTAATGATAAGAAGAGTTATCTGAAATATAAGCCTCTCCATTGTACACATGTTTTTGCCAACCTTTCCAAAAAAGTATAAAAAATTGCTTCAGATGAGATTTAAAATTTTGCTGACATTCAACTTAGCCTTTAAACAGTCACCCTAAAAATATCTATGCAACTATAAAGTTACGAGCGTGTTTAACAGATAGCCCTAGAGATAAAATCATCCCGTAGTTGACAGTTCAAATGAAAACCTACCATTCAGCGCTTTCACGGAGGCTTGGGCGGCTTCTGAAGTCTCAAAAGCGGCAAAACCAAAGCCTTTAGATTTTCCATCGTCTCCGATCATTATCTTGTAACTAGTGATCATTCCAAACGGTTCAAACATCTGAAGAAATTTTTCTTCGGTGAAATCTTCACCGAAATTCTTCACGTATACGTTTGTAAACTCCTTAGCCCTCACGCCTAGTCCCTTTTCTTTTTCGGCACGCGGGATAAATTTTCCCACGTAGACTTTCTTCTCATTCAATAACATGCCATTCACCGTCTCGATGGACATATTGGCTGCTTCTTCCGTCTTGAAATGGACGAAGCCGTAGCCTAAGCTACAGCAGTCATCGTCCTGAGCAACTTTGCAACTCAATATGTTGCCGAAAGCGGAGAAAGTATCGTACATAGCCTTGTTATCGATGGTGGGGTCCAAGTTCTTTATGAAGACATTCCCGACACCAGACTTGCGGAGAGATGGCGGGTAATTTTACCCGCCAGGCTTGGGTGCATTGGTTGAATAAGAGGGAACAGACGCTCCCCCAGCATTTGTTTCTGTTCGCGGGGTGTCGCCCCCGACAACATGTCAACTGTTAAAGGCTCTTGTCCATGCACCTTCAGGGATTTCTGCATTGTATTTGCACAGCCAGGACCTTGAGCTGGATAATTCGCTGCGTGAGTCGCCAGCCGTTTCATAGTGGATGCTAATGGCGGTCGTAAGGTAGGACGCGACAAACTACCGTTGCTGATGGCACCCGGCTGATTCAAGGAAACTGGTCCTTGAGGTACTGGTCTAACTGCGGCCTGAGCAGGCCATCTTGGAGCGGGTCCCAACTGTGGCATTCGTGTGTTGTAGATTCGGTGTGGTGGAGGCTGTATCGTCGGCACAATGTAATTACTTTGAGCTGCAGGTTGAAGGTAAGGGGCCATTTGCTGTATATGCGCATTGGCTATCCGCTGCATATACTGAGCGGTCAAATGGGCTTTACGCTCTTCTTTCCTTTGGGCGAGGGCTACGTACAATGGTTTGGTGCCAACTATTCTTCCGTTCATCTCGGTGACCACCTTAGTTGCTTCTTCGGGGGACCAGAAGCACACGAAGCCGAAACCTTTGCTTCTATCATGTTCCTGTGTCATCACCTTGGCCGAAGTGATGGTCCCATATGGTGTGAATTCCTTGCGCAGTCTAGCATCATCAATGGAATCGTCGAGGGTCTTGATATATAAATTCACGCCTTGGTATTTGGTTTGCTCCTCCAGCTTCCAGGCATCGAATTTTTCTTTAACGCATTCTGACGCTCCGCTTTCATCTGAGCCTTTCCGACGTAGAGTAATTTTCCCTCTATCATTATTCCTGCAACAAAATATCGGTTAAGAATTTTGTTCCTTATATTTTTCTTTCTAAAAAACCTCAGTATTTTGGAAATTGATCTCCAGAATTGGTTGAAACTTGGAATTTAGGTGAAGGACCACTATTTCAAGGTCACGCAAAATTTTCATTAGAAACGTAACATTAAAAGCAAAAAAAATGTTCTGAAGAAAACTTCAATATCTCGAAACTTATACAAAAAGTGTAATGATAAGAAGAGTTATCTGAAATATAAGCCTTTCCATTGTACACATGTTTTTGCCAACCTTTCCGAAAAAGTATAAAAAATTGCTTCAGATATGATTTAAAATTTTCCTGACATTCAACTTACCCTTTAAACAGTCACCCTAAAAATATCTATGCAACTATAAAGTTACGAGCGTGTTTAACAGATAGCCCTAGAGATAAAATCATCCCGTAGTTGACAGTTCAAATGAAAACCTACCATTCAGCGCTTTCACGGAGGCTTGGGCGGCTTCTGAAGTCTCAAAAGCGGCAAAACCAAAGCCTTTAGATTTTCCATCGTATCCGGTCATTATCTTGTAACTAGTGATCTTTCCAAACGGCTCAAACATCTGAAGAACTTTTTCTTCGGTGAAATCTTCACCGAAATTCTTCACGTATACGTTTGTAAAATCCTTAGCCCTCACGCCTAGTCCCTTTTCTCTTTCGGCACGCGGGATAAATTTTCCCACGTAGACTTTCTTCTCATTCAATAACATGCCATTCACCGTCTCGATGGACATATTGGCTGCTTCTTCCGTCTTGAAATGGACGAAGCCGTAGCCTAAGCTACAGCAGTCATCGTCCTGAGCAACTTTGCAACTCAATATGTTGCCGAAAGCGGAGAAAGTATCGTACATAGCCTTGTTATCGATGGTGGGGTCCAAGTTCTTTATGAAGACATTCCCGACACCAGACTTGCGGAGAGATGGCGGGTAATTTTACCCGCCAGGCTTGGGTGCATTGGTTGAATAAGAGGGAACAGACGCTCCCCCAGCATTTGTTTCTGTTCGCGGGGTGTCGCCCCCGACAACATGTCAACTGTTAAAGGCTCTTGTCCATGCACCTTCAGGGATTTCTGCATTGTGTTAGCACAGCCAGGACTTTGAGCTGGATAATTCGCTGCGTGAGTCGCCAGCCGTTTCATAGTGGATGCTAATGGCGGTCGTAAGGTAGGACGCGACAAACTACCGTTGCTGATGGCACCCGGCTGATTCAAAGAAACTGGTCCTTGAGGTACTGGTCTAACTGCGGCCTGAGCAGGCCA
Source organism: Halyzia sedecimguttata (assembly GCA_937662695.2). Lineage (NCBI taxonomy): Eukaryota > Metazoa > Arthropoda > Insecta > Coleoptera > Coccinellidae > Halyzia > Halyzia sedecimguttata. The sequence continues at coordinate 3,857,724 of OW569418.2, read as the reverse complement.
TCTTGGAGCGGGTCCCATCTGTGGCATTCGTGTGTTGTAGATTCGGTGTGGTGGAGGCTGTATCGTCGGCACAATGTAATTACTTTGAGCTGCAGGTTGAAGGTAAGGGGCCATTTGCTGTATATGCGCATTGGCTATCCGCTGCATATACTGAGCGGTTCTGAAGTTCTTTCCTTTGGGCGAGGGCTACGAACAATGGTTTGGTGCCAACTATTCTTCCGTTCATCTCGGTGAGCGCCTTAGTTGCTTCTCCGGGGGACCAGAAGCACACGAAGCCGAAACCTTTGCTTCTATCATCTTCCTGTGTCATCACCTTGGCCGAAGTGATGGTCCCATATGGCTTGAATTCCTTGCGCAGTCTAGCATCATCAATGGAATCGTCGAGGTTCTTGATATATAAATTCACGCCTTGGTATTTGGTTTGCTTCTCCAGCTTCCAGGCATCGAATTTTTTCATTAACGCATTCTGACGCTCCGCTTTCATCTGGGCCTTTCCGACGTAGAGTAATTTTCCCTCTATCATTTTTCCTGCAACAAAATATCGGTGAAGACTTTATAACATTTTGTTCCTTATATTTTTCTTTCTAAAAAACCTCAATATTTAGGAAATTGATTTCCAGAATTGGTTGAAACTTGGAATTTAGGTGAAGGACCACTATTTCAAGGTCACGCAAAATTTTCATTAGAAACGTAACATTAAAAGCAAACAAAAATGATATGAAGAACACTTCAATATCTCGAAACTTATACAAAAAGTGTAATGATAAGAAGAGTTATCTGAAATATAAGCCTCTCCATTGTACACATGTTTTTGCCAACCTTTCCAAAAAAGTATAAAAAATTGCTTCAGATGAGATTTAAAATTTTGCTGACATTCAACTTAGCCTTTAAACAGTCACCCTAAAAATATCTATGCAACTATAAAGTTACGAGCGTGTTTAACAGATAGCCCTAGAGATAAAATCATCCCGTAGTTGACAGTTCAAATGAAAACCTACCATTCAGCGCTTTCACGGAGGCTTGGGCGGCTTCTGAAGTCTCAAAAGCGGCAAAACCAAAGCCTTTAGATTTTCCATCGTCTCCGATCATTATCTTGTAACTAGTGATCATTCCAAACGGTTCAAACATCTGAAGAAATTTTTCTTCGGTGAAATCTTCACCGAAATTCTTCACGTATACGTTTGTAAACTCCTTAGCCCTCACGCCTAGTCCCTTTTCTTTTTCGGCACGCGGGATAAATTTTCCCACGTAGACTTTCTTCTCATTCAATAACATGCCATTCACCGTCTCGATGGACATATTGGCTGCTTCTTCCGTCTTGAAATGGACGAAGCCGTAGCCTAAGCTACAGCAGTCATCGTCCTGAGCAACTTTGCAACTCAATATGTTGCCGAAAGCGGAGAAAGTATCGTACATAGCCTTGTTATCGATGGTGGGGTCCAAGTTCTTTATGAAGACATTCCCGACACCAGACTTGCGGAGAGATGGCGGGTAATTTTACCCGCCAGGCTTGGGTGCATTGGTTGAATAAGAGGGAACAGACGCTCCCCCAGCATTTGTTTCTGTTCGCGGGGTGTCGCCCCCGACAACATGTCAACTGTTAAAGGCTCTTGTCCATGCACCTTCAGGGATTTCTGCATTGTGTTAGCACAGCCAGGACTTTGAGCTGGATAATTCGCTGCGTGAGTCGCCAGCCGTTTCATAGTGGATGCTAATGGCGGTCGTAAGGTAGGACGCGACAAACTACCGTTGCTGATGGCACCCGGCTGATTCAAAGAAACTGGTCCTTGAGGTACTGGTCTAACTGCGGCCTGAGCAGGCCATCTTGGAGCGGGTCCCATCTGTGGCATTCGTGTGTTGTAGATTCGGTGTGGTGGAGGCTGTATCGTCGGCACAATGTAATTACTTTGAGCTGCAGGTTGAAGGTAAGGGGCCATTTGCTGTATATGCGCATTGGCTATCCGCTGCATATACTGAGCGGTTCTGAAGTTCTTTCCTTTGGGCGAGGGCTACGAACAATGGTTTGGTGCCAACTATTCTTCCGTTCATCTCGGTGAGCGCCTTAGTTGCTTCTCCGGGGGACCAGAAGCACACGAAGCCGAAACCTTTGCTTCTATCATCTTCCTGTGTCATCACCTTGGCCGAAGTGATGGTCCCATATGGCGTGAATTCCTTGCGCAGTCTAGCATCATCAATGGAATCGTCGAGGTTCTTGATATATAAATTCACGCCTTGGTATTTGGTTTGCTTCTCCAGCTTCCAAGCATCGAATTTTTTCTTTAATGCATTCTGACGCTCCGCTTTCATCTGGGCCTTTCCGACGTAGAGTAATTTTCCCTCTATCATTTTTCCTGCAACAAAATATCGGTTGAGAATTTATAACATTTTGTTCCTTATATTTTTCTTTCTATTAAACCTCAATATTTTGGAAATTGATTTCCAGAATTGGTTGAAACTTGGAATTTAGGTGAAGGACCACTATTTCAAGGTCAACCAAAATTTTCATTAGAAACGTAACATTAAAAGCAAAAAAAATGACTGAAGAAAACTTCAATATCTCGAAACTTATACAAAAAGTGTAATGATAAGAAGAGTTATCTGAAATATAAGCCTCTCCATTGTACACATGTTTTTGCCAACCTTTCCAAAAAAGTATAAAAAATTGCTTCAGATATGATTTAAAATTTTCCTGACATTCAACATAGCCTTTAAACAGTCACCCTAAAAATATCTATGCAACTATAAAGTTACGAGCGTGTTTAACAGATAGCCCTAGAGATAAAATCATCCCGTAGTTGACAGTTCAAATGAAAACCTACCATTCAGCGCTTTCACGGAGGCTTGGGCGGCTTCTGAAGTCTCAAAAGCGGCAAAACCAAAGCCTTCAGATTTTCCATCGTCTCCGGTCATTATCTTGTAACTAGTGATCTTTCCAAACGGCTCAAACATCTGAAGAAATTTTTCTTCGGTGAAATCTTCACCGAAATTCTTCACGTATACGTTTGTAAAATCCTTAGCCCCCACGCCTAGTCCCTTTTCTCTTTCGCCACGCGGGATAAATTTTCCCACGTAGACTTTCTTCTCATTCAATAACATGCCATTCACCGTCTCGATGGACATATTGGCTGCTTCTTCCGTCTTGAAATGGACGAAGCCGTAACCTAAGCTACAGCAGTCATCGTCCTGAGCAACTTTGCAACTAAATATGTTGCCGAAAGCGGAGAAAGTATCGTACATAGCCTTGTTATCGATGGTGGGGTCCAAGTTCTTTATGAAGACATTCTCGACACCAGACTTGCGGAGAGATGGGTCACGTTGAGACCACATAATTCTGATGGGGCGACCCTTGACATTGTCGAAATTCATGGTATCTAAAGCTCTCTCAGCTGAAACATAAAATTCCCAATGTTGAAATTTATTTTGCTATTACATTATAGAAATATAGATGTACCTCAATTCGAGAAAATGAAGGAATTGTAACACAAATTTACACAAAATTGTATTTTTCAAGTATTCGTATCACTTTTAACCATTTGAACATTGACATCGCTATAACACCTTAACTTTTCCGATTTATCTAAACAAGAAGTGAAGAATACTCTTGGAAAATTCGTTCACCACTCATTATAATAATTTTAAATAGTAGCAGAAAACAATATCAATTCCTATCCATCAACATAAGCAAAAACCATAGACCTAATATCCCATGGACGGAGCATCAGCTGACTTTTGAACGGAATCGATTGAAAGTTTAATGTGAGAGAGATGGAAGACCCTAAAGAGGGTAGAAAAGAGGATGGAGCTATTTTAGGATTCGTGCCTACATTAGCTCCATCTCTCTTCTCACATGTATCTAAAGAGGATCGAGAAGAAGATGGAGCTAGTGTAGGTTTATGGCGATTTCCATTGATACGCTCGGATCACTCGGAGCTGTCACACTGACATATTTGACAGATATTTTCGGTTCATTTGGACAGATGCATGACAGATGAGATCGATTTCGAGTGCTCCGAGCGTGTCAATGGAAATCGCAATTAGTACCAACATCAACTCCATCTCTCTCATATGTATATTTCAATCCTCTCTTTCCATCGCTCCGTCCATAGGATATTATGTCTATGGCAAAAACCCAACAAGTTGTACCAACACATCAACAGTAGCGGATTTTAAGCAGTCGTATTAAAAATAAAAATCCCCATATTCAATTTAATGGTCTGAGAGATCATTTCCTTGTAGAGACATATTATGATTGATTTTCACGGAACTAATGCCAACGTTTCGTAGATATATTTCTACTTCTTCAGGGCTACAAAAGAGAAATTTACAGAGATTAAATATAGCACAATACATATCTGGCATAAAAACCGAATAATAGATCAAAACAATGGTCTCAAAACAAAACACATATAACAATTGGTAACACAAATGTACAATTCTATAACTATATATTCAAATTACACTCATTTGATCCACTTTTATTCCTTTTTACTTTGAATTTGACAGAAACACATATTTAAAATCGAAAAAACCTTACCAAAGTCGAATTTATGTTTTGCACACAAAAGATCTTAATATGTTGTATCTTGTACAGAAACATGGAAAACTCCGTCTAAAAATTCCCCTGAGGCAAACTACAAATCATCACCAAAACGAACGTGTTACATTGAATGAATGTGTCGAAACTGAAGTACTTATTTCAATCCCGACTTGTTTAACCACAGGTGGAGTCCAGAATATGTTGTCAGAAATAAAAAACGTTGAATTCCCAGCTCACTGTACTGAATATTTGCTTTTGAAAAGATCCAATATATTATTATATATCAAGCTCAAATTTTGTGTGTCAGTTCGGCAATTCACGGTATCATTTTATGTATATCATCTCACTGATGGTTCTTTTTGTATAATTTCCCTCAACATCTAGAACAGAAACCGCTTGGAAATCAAACTGGTGTTCATTATTGAAATGGTGGGTTGCAAGGGCCATCTTTGTATCTTTAGATCTAAATTTATCTTGACAGTCGTATTTATGCTGACTTATTCTATTTTTTAAATATTGCTTAGTTTGGCCAATGTAACTCTTCAAACAATTACTGCAAGGAATCTTATAAACCAATTGGCTCTGATCCAACATGGGGTCAACGTCCTTCAATTTAGAAAATAATGCGCTACAAGTTGAGATATTGTAAATGAAACTAATTTTATGTTATTAGAAAACGATTTTATGAGCATATTTTTTTTATTAGTGAGTCCAGGGATGTATGGAAATTTTACATAATATATGCTTTGTGTGCTATTCTCATTTTCCGCACTTGCACCTATCGGTCTAATTGTAGTGCTGTTGTTCCCAATAATTTTATCACTAAATGATTTCGGGTAGTTATTCAACTTCAAAAGGTCTCTGATTATTCTCAAATTATCTTTGTGAAAAGAGCTGTCGCTAAGATTTTTAGATCTGAATATAAGGTTTCTTATGGCTGATACTTTATATGAAAAGTTGCAGTGTGAATTATAATTTAAAATTCGCCCAGAACTAGTTGGTTTTCTATACCAGTTTGTAATCAGTGAGCCATCATTTTTTTTTGTGAACTGTGACGTCTAAAAATGGTAAAGAATTGTCCCTTTCCATCTCTAAAGTGAATTGGAGGCGATGATGGAATTGGTTGAAAACAGTTAGAAGTTCTTCACATTTGTTGCTCGGAATTATTAAAAACATGTCATCCACATACAATTTAAGAAACAGAACATTAAAAGACAATCTTTTTTTACACTCATGAATGAGTTCTGTCATAACTAAATTAGCTGATGAAGGGCTGGCTGGGTTGCCCATTGCCATCCCAGATATTTGTTTGTAATACTCATTATTGAACTTGAAATAACTGGATGAAAATATGAATTCAATCATTTTTATAAATAGTGTTTTAGAAATATTCGTGAAGGCTGAAATATATTTCCATCGCTTCTTCACTATTTCGACCACTACATTCTGGATAATGTTGGTGTATAATGAGACCACATCTAGGGAAATTAGACAATATCCCTCCGGCTCCGTAATTGACTCAATAGACGACACGAATTCAAAAGAATTCTTTACATTATATGGAGAGGTTGACGTGACTTGACTCATTATTTGATGTACATAACATGATATGTTATAAGAAGGCGAATTTATGCAGCTTACTATCGGTCTTAAATTTAAAGAAGGCTTATGAACTTTTTTAAGGCCATATAATTTAGGTGGGGTTGAGTTGTGTTTTTTAATTTTCAACGATTCTCTTTCATCGATAATAGCATTATCCTTTAATTCCTTAATTAATTCATTCCCTTCCTTTTGGACGTAATTAGTAATATCGTTCTTAATTTTTTTATATGTAGTTTCATCAGACAACATGTTGGTCATATACTGTAAGTACCTACTCGTTCTTAAACATAATCACTGTAGCATTACCTTTATCTGCTCTCATAATAATGATTTCTGGATGACTTTTTATGAACATTTTTGTAATAATAAATGATTTTAGCAGTGGGTGTTTGTTTTTACGATGTTGAGATTTATGCCAAAAATTTGTTATTATATTCGTGCCTCTACTACGTAATAAATTTTTTATCTTCGCCCGATTGAACACTTTGAATGGCGACTTCAAACTCCTTGATAATGGTCGGAATTGGAATGAAATTGCATAATGGAATGCTGAAATTTTGGACCCAGTGATAATATTGATCCTACATTTTGCGGCACAGTCACATCAGTGTAATTATACAAAAAATTAGGTTGTGATTCAGAACCAAGTGCAGCACTTGGAAAATTTGAGATTAATGATTGCAGCTTATGAATGTTCGTATTTCTAATTCTATTGAACATTCTTTCGAAGTTGTTAACACATGTTCTAGAAAAATTATCCAATCCATTATCCAATTTCATTCCAATTCCGACCATTATCAAGGAGTTTGAAGTCGCCATTCAAAATGTTCAATCGGGCGAAGATAACAAAAATTTATTACGTAGTAGAGGCACGAATATAATAACAAATTTTTGGCATAAATCTCAACATCGTAAAAACAAACACCCACTGCTAAAATCATTTATTATTACAAAAATGTTCATAAAAAGTCATCCAGAAATCATTATTATGAGAGCAGATAAAGGTAATGCTACAGTGATTATGTTTAAGAACGAGTAGGTACTTACAGTATATGACCAACATGTTGTCTGATGAAACTACATATAAAAAAATTAAGACGATATTACTAATTACGTCCAAAAGGAAGGGAATGAATTAATTAAGGAATTAAAGGATAATGCTATTATCAATGAAAGAGAATCGTTGAAAATTAAAAAACACAACTCAACCCCACCTAAATTATATGGCCTTAAAAAAGTTCATAAGCCTTCGTTAAATTTAAGACCGATAGTAAGCTGCATAAATTCGCCTTCTTATAACATATCATGTTATGTACATCAAATAATGAGTCATCACGTCAACCTCTCCATATAATGTAAAGAATTCTTTTGAATTCGTGTCGTCTATTGAGTCAATTACGATGCCGGAGGGATATTGTCTAATTTCCCTAGATGTGGTCTCATTATACACCAACATTATCCAGAATGTAGTGGTCGAAATAGTGAAGAAGCGATGGAAATATATTTCGGCCTTCACGAATATTTCTAAAACACTATTTATAAAAATGATTGAATTCATATTTTCATCCAGTTATTTCAAGTTCAATAATGAGTATTACAAACAAATATCTGGGATGGCAATGGGCAACCCAGCCAGCCCTTCATCAGCTAATTTAGTTATGACAGAACTCATTCATGAGTGTAAAAAAAGATTGTCTTTGTTCTGTTTCTTAAATTGTATGTGGATGACATGTGTTTAATAATTCCGAGCAACAAATGTGAAGAACTTCTAACTGTTTTCAACCAATTCCATCATCGCCTCCAATTCACTTTAGAGATGGAAAGGGACAATTCTTTACCATTTTTAGACGTCACAGTTCACAAAAAAAATGATGGCTCACTGATTACAAACTGGTATAGAAAACCAACTAGTTCTGGGCGAATTTTAAATTATAATTCACACTGCAACTTTTCATATAAAGTATCAGCCATAAGAAACCTTATGTTCAGATCTAAAAATCTTAGCGACAGCTCTTTTCACAAAGATAATTTGAGAATAATCAGAGACCTTTTGAAGTTGAATAACTACCCGAAATCATTTAGTGATAAAATTATTGGGAACAACAGCACTACAATTAGACCGATAGGTGCAAGTGCGGAAAATGAGAATAGCACACAAAGCATATATTATGTAAAATTTCCATACATCCCTGGACTCACTAATAAAATAAATATGCTCATAAAATCGTTTTCTAATAACATAAAATTAGTTTCATACAATATCTCAACTTGTAGCGCATTATTTTCTAAATTGAAGGACGTTGACCTCATGTTGGATCAGAGGCAATTGGTTTATAAGATTCCTTGCAGTAATTGTTTGAAGAGTTACATTGGCCAAACTAAGCAATATTTAGAAATAGAATAAGTCAGCATAAATACGACTGTCAAGATAAATTTAGATCTAAAAATACAAAGACGGCCCTTGCAACCCACCATTTCAATAATGAACACCAGTTTGATTTCCAAGCGGTTTCTGTTCTAGATGTTGAGGGAAATTATACAAAAAGAACCATCAGTGAGATGATATACATAAAACTTAATGATACCGTGAATTGCCGAACTGACACACAAAATTTGAGCTTGATATATAATAATATATTGGATCTTTTCAAAAGCAAATATTCAGTACAGTGAGCTGGGAATTCAACGTTTTTTATTTCTGACAACATATTCTGGACTCCACCTGTGGTTAAACAAGGCGGGATTGAAATAAGTACTTCAGTTTCGACACATTCATTCAATGTAACACGTTCGTTTTGGTGATGATTTGTAGTTTGCCTCAGGGGAATTTTTAGACGGAGTTTTCCATGTTTCTGTACAAGTTCGATTCCAATTTGCTCAACCAGATAATATTAAGATCTTTTGTGTGCAAAACATAAATTCGACTTTGGTAAGGTTTTTTCGATTTTAAATATGTGTTTCAGTCAAATTCAAAGTAGAAAGGAATAAAAGTGGATCAAATGAGTGTAATTTGAATATATAGTTTGAATTGTACATTTGTGTTACCAATTGTTATATGTGTTTTGTTTTGAGACCATTGTTTTGATCTATTATTCGGTTTTTATGCCAGATATGTATTGTGCTATATTTAATCTCTGTAAATTTCTCTTTTGTAGCCCTGAAGAAGTAGAAATATATCTACGAAACGTTGGCATTAGTTGAATGTAGTTTTTTGACCTACTGCTTTCCTCAAAGTTCCGTGAAAATCAGTCATAATTCAATTTAATTTTCAGTCTATGATAGCAAATATTGTTGGGTTTATTTTCAGCTAATTCTGAAAATAATTAGGCTGCTATCTCAAAAATGTGAATAGTAAATTCAAACTTAACGCACATCCACGATAAGAAAAAGAAATAACTGTCAGTTTTTTCACAGATTTTACATAATAAGCAACACAATCATTTATTTTAGTGAGTTTGGCCTTATATGTATTAATTATATATCTGAACTTACCATCACTGGTGTGCTGAAAATTGATGTAGGCATAACCTAGCGAATTCCTAGAAATGACGTCTCTGCATATTCTGATGGATAAAACGGGTCCAGCCTTCGAAAATTTTTCGAACAGCATCGCCTCCGTGACGTCCGCATGTAGATCTCCAACGTATAGGGATGCCATAGGCGGGTAACTTGGGGTTCCTACGGGGGCCTCCATGATTATGCAGAATAATAAGTCTCCACGAAAATCTTCACAAGTATGGAAGCTTGGATTTCGTAGATATTTTACAATTTTTTTGTGTTTTATATCAACCCTGAGTTTTTACAGAAGAAAAAGCCTCTAGGCGCCTGTTTGAAAAAAAACACAACAAACTTCACTAAACGACAGCTAACGCTCACGACCAGTACACTGGACAAGAGTAAAGCTATAGTTGAAGTACTATGCTTTATATAGGGATGTAGCAACGTACCGCGCACCTTCCTCAATAGAATATTGAACCAGCCCTCCTATTGGTTGTACATCGGTGCAACCAATAGTAGAGCTAGATTGGTTGTACCGATTAGTACAGCCAATAGGAGAGCTCGTGCTCTGAATCCAAGTACCAAGAGCTAAATTATCTCTGCCGATTTAGCGGATTTTTTGCCTCTAACGGATTTTTTCGGACTTTAATAGTTTGCGGATTTCTTCCAAACATATGTATTTATTCGAATGAACTGACAAAAATTTGTTTTCTTTTCCAATTGAAGGCATTTTATTCCATTTTTTAAATTGTTGACCTTGGAGTCCTTATGGTTGTTATAAACTTTCTTGATGGCCGAAGTTTTTATTGATTTTTTGTGATATATAAAAATATTATTTTAAACTTTGAGCCATACAAACAACACTCTGTATAGGTATAGATATTTTAAATTTTATTTAGAATTTTCAAAAGAGCAGAGAAAATAAGTACCTAAGACTACTTTTCCGCATACAACTATTTTACTTGTTAACTTGACTCATATCTGAATGTTTCGATTATGAGATGGCAAAAAATTCTTCTCAAGATTCTACTTTTCCAGCTTTAATCCATAAAAGCATCAACCATTTCATATTCTCCTAATTTCTAGATCCCAACCTTACTGAAAAACGAGAGAACATGACCTCCATAAAGTTAGCAGAGCCACGATAATTTCAATGAAACCTATTGCATTAAATTGTCGAGAATTTGTTGTTTAAGAAAAAAGTTTGTTGCGTGCTTGATTTTTTTATATGGGCTAACTTAATATTAGGTTAGCAGAGCCACTCACAAACCAAGTAACTTGGTTAATTGTATTATTTTTCTACCAGAAATGAACTAAATGATTGTCGAAAAACCAAAACATATTTGTCGTGACAGAAAAAAAATTGTCGAACGCTTAGGTTTTTGGCGCTCTAGTTCCTCGGAACTGAGTGCTTATCAATTTGCCCAAATGTCTGTAATTTTCGAATGTTTGGCTGAAAATGGTCTCAAACGATTTGGTTCGACTCACTGATCAAGAATCCGAGGTCGAAATCGATTCTGTCCGGCCGGTCCAGCCGGCCGGCCATAGGCACGATAACTCTCGAACGAAAGGAGTTAGAGGATTTACATTAGCAAGGTGGGTTTGGAGCGTAAATATCTCGGACAAGTTCGTTAATGGGCGAAATCCATCGAGCGGTTTCGGAGTTATGGCCGATTTCAGTAAAACACATTTTTTATGAATATTTCCGAAACCGATCACTGGATCTATCTGATATTTAGCATCAAATTGTAGAATCATGACCTTTATACGCATGTGAAGTTTTGTATTGACCAGGTTACCGCAAAGTGTAAAAAAATAAAAAAAAAAAAAAATGTTTCTACAATAACTCTCGAACGGAATGAGCTAGGCAATTGAAATTTTCAGAGTAGGTTAGGGAGATGAATATATCGGTTAAGTTCGTTATTGGGCAAAATAGGCCAGATGGTTCCGGAGTAACGAAAAAAAATAAAACATTTTTTTAAGCAGCAAATCCATCGATATCATTTTCAACTCCAACAAGCTAATACTTGGGGATATGATTTTCCTAAATTTCAATAATGAATCGTACTTCTATGTTTTCACAGAATATTATAATTATTCTATCTAAGCTTTATTATATGATCTGTGTTCATACTCGTACATGTCATCCTGTTCTATAAAAGAGAGTCAAATTCATTTCAGCTATTTTAATTTGATTTCTTCCATGGTGCAGTTCTCATTCTCAGATTGCTCATTTAATCTTGATAAATAGACTATTATTTGAATTGAATTTCCTTTATGATGCAGTTCTATCATAAGAATACATTGATATAATTCCCAACTCTGAGAAACCAATACTTTCGGAGATATAATTTGTCTGTTTGAATTAGAGCGTCAGAAAGCTCCTGTCCACAGGGCTTGAACCCATTTTTTATATGAAGTGGCTCTGCTAACTTAATTATTTAGTTAGCAGAGCCATTTGCAAGAATTTCAATGAAACCTATTGCATCAATTGTCCAGAATTTGTCGTGAAAGAAAAAAGTTTGTTGCGCGCTCAGTTTTTTATATGGGCTTAACTAATAAAAGGTTAGTTCAATCACTCACAAATTAAGTAATTTGTTTAATTGTATTTTTTTTAACCAGAATGCAATTAAATAATTGTCGAACGACCAAAACGTATTTGTCGTGACAGAAAAAAATTGTCGAACGCTTAGATCGACAGTTAGCTCTGCTAACCTAATATTAAGTTAGTAACTGAGCGCGCGACAAATTTTTTCTTTCACGAACAAGCTGTAGGTATGTGTAAATAAATTATCATTTAACATATGAAAAAAAAATCAAAGAAATGATAAAAGATACCCATTCCGAATAAAGCATTTAACATTATTTTAGTCAAAAATAACATTGCAATTAATTGTATTAAGTTAAACGAAAAAAGTTAGACACAAAAAAATGTAAATAATATAATTTAATTAATCATAACATTAATGATAATAATTTCCCTCGTTTTTCTATAAGGTTGGGATCGTTGAACGTAAAAATTAATAACGAAACTATCTTCACAAGGTTTTCCTACACCTAAACCTGATAGTTTTATCATCAATTTTTGACCATTATTTGTAGTTGATGTTTAAAAATTAATTATGATCACTCTGTATACTCTAGTGTTAATTTTTTTTGTCTGTATAGGAGTAGCTAATATGTCTACTCAAAAAAAAATTGTCTGTATTGCTGGCGTTACTGGTTTCTTCATCAATTGCTATTTAAAAAAACTCCATATTTTAAATTTTTCGCCATGTTCTACTTCTAAGGCATAAAGTGATCTTAGGAAACTCATTATAATTTGAGTTTGCCATTCCATTTTTGAGGTCAAATACAGGGTGTTAAAATTTAAAAAAATGCAACTTTGATCTATATCTTTGTTTTCGAACATCCTGTATATATTAAAATAATTTTAAATTGTGCTTTCGAACACCCTACAACATCACAAAAAAAAATTCCAGAATAACTTCATTTACACCCTCAAAACAAGCTCCGCGTCTCTGGTGGGCCACCCGGTATAATATTTATTTATTTATATTATTATACTGATCCTCCTAGGAACAACAAACAATGAAAAATCTTATTATCTTTAAGAATTTTACGGATTCACAATTTTTTACCGATCCAATTCGGAAAAATATGGGAAAGCTCTGTGGACAGGAGCTTTGGCGCTCCTGCTAGCGAATAATTATTCGAAATTTGACAAATCATATCATATCTCCGAAAGTATTGGTTTCTCAGAGTTGGGGAAATTGAATTTGAAATTTGCAATGTAAAAATTTTGAAGAATTATATCTCAGAAAGTATTAGTTTGTTAGAGTTTTGAATGATATCCATGGGTTCTTACGACGAAACTGTATCTTAAAACGAATTGAGTTTGAAATTTTTAGTGAAAAGATTTTGAAAAATTATATCTCCGAAAGTATTAGTTTGTTAGAGTTGAGAATGATATCAATGGGTTTTTATGATGAAACTGCATCTTCAAAAAAAAATTGAATTTGAAATTTGAAATGAACTTAACCGAAATATTTATCTCCAAAACCAACTCTGAAAATTCCAACTGTCTAGCTCATTCCGTTCGAGAGTTATCGTGTTAACGGACTGCCGGATATAATCAATTTTGATCATGAATTCTTGATCAGAGAATAGAACAAAATCGTTTAAGACCATTTTCATCCAAAAATTCGAAAATTACAGACACGTGGGCAGTGATAAGCAGTCTGTTCCGAGGAACAAGAGCGCCTGAAATCTATTTAAAAATTCTCAAATGTCAGTTTTCGCAGTATATAATACTGACTCGAAATGCGTAAAATAAGAAGAATTGGAAAGAATATCTTTGAAACAATTCAGTATACAGGGTGAGTCTTTGACCACTGCATTAATTTTAACCAAAGATTCCTCTCATCAAATTAAACACTTTTTTCATTAAACATTTTTCCAAATTCAGCTCAGGTAAAAAGATACAGGCTGTTGCAATTTTGAAAAAAAAAACCGTTTTTATTTTGTGAGCTTTGACATTTGGCGTAAAGTTTCCTATAGCTATGATACATATTTTCCAAATATTAGTTATTTTCTACTTCTAGTGGTTTTCTAGTTATGGACTCGTGGATTCATAAAACTAAACGAAATTAGCATAAAGAAAGCATATAAAGTTTTTCTTGAGTCATTTCAAGAATATTCCATCGTTTTAGAACATTATATTATTCTTCATCATTTCTCCGTAAACGCACAGTTTTCGAGATATTCTTCATTGAATGTTTTAAAATGGAAAACTCCAGAAATTTCACTACTTTTATGGATCCGTCCCTGAGCGTTGGAATCCCGAATCAAGCTGTAAACCACGTTACCATGCCTTATTCTCGTCCGCCAACAATGTCATAGATAATTTATATGCGGGAGTGTATTAGCACATTGTGAAATCTTTAAACGCTTGTAACTTTTTACCTGAGCCGAATCTGGTATAATGGTAAATGAAAAAAGTGTTTCATTTGATGAGAGGAATCTTTGGTTAAAATTAATGCAGTGGTCAAAGACTCAACCTGTATACAGTGTGGAACAGCCAAATGGAATAATTCCAGTAGCTCCATTATTATGATTTTTTTTTTAGAAAAAAGGGAGGGGTACTTTATATCAATAATAACGAACCAGAAATAAATTTGGCATATCTATCAGGGGAAAATAAGATGACATGTAAGAACCCAGATCATATAATAATTCATAGATAGAATAATTAAGACAGCAGTGAAAACATAGAAGTACGATTTATTATTCAGTTTTTGAAGAATCATATCCCCGAAAGTATTAGCTTGTAAAGTTGAAAATGATATCAATGGATTCTTATGGTAAAATTGCATCTTAAAAAAAATTGAACTTGAAACTTGTAATGTAAAAAAATTTTTTTTTTCGTTATTCTGAAACCATCTGGCCGATTTTTCACGATACCGAGCTTAACCGAGATATTTATCTCCTAAACCTACTCTGAAAATTTCAAATATCTAGCTCATTCCTTTCGAGAGTTATCGTGTCACCGAAGGGCCGGCCGGACAGAATCTATTTTGACCACGGATTATTAATCGGTGAGTCGAACCAAATCGTTTAAGACCATTTTCAGCCAAAAATTCGAAAATTACAGACATTTGGCAAATTGATAAGCAATCTATTCCGAGGAACAAGAGCGCCAAAAAGGTGTAAGAAAAACTATCTTAGGGAAAACATAGAAGTACGATTAATTATTGAAATTTCGAAAAGTCATATCTCCGAAAGTGGTAGCTTGTTAGAGTTGAAAATGATATCAATGGATTTTTATGGTGTAACTGCATCTTAAAAAAATTGAATTTGAAATTTGTAAGTTAAAAAAATATTTTTCTTTTCGTTACTCCGAAACCATCTGGCCTGTTTTGCCCAATAACGAACTTAACCGAGATATTTATCTCACAAACCTACTTTGAAAATTTCAACTGCCTAGCTCATTCTGTACGAGAGTGATTTTAGAAAGAAAATTTAAAAATTAAGAAAATTCTTGTTTGACACTTTATGGCAACCCGATCAATACAAAACTTCGCAAGCGTATAAACGTCATTATTCTACAATTTAATGCTAAATATTAGATAGATCGAGTGATCGGTTTCGGAAATATTCATAAAAAATATTTTCACTAAAAACGCGGCCATATCTCCGAAACCGCTAGGTGGATTTCGCCCGTTAACGAACTCGTCCGAGATATTTACGCTCCAAACCTACCCTGCATTTTCAATCGTCTAACTCCTTTCGTTCGAGAGTTATCGTATTAACGGACGGACGGCCGGACAGACTCGATTTCGACCACGGATTCTTGATCAGTGAGTCGAACCAAATCGTTTGAGACCATTTTCAGCCAAAAAATCGAAAATAACAGACATTTGGGCAAATTGATGAGCACTCTGTTCCGAGGAACAAGAGCGCCAAAATGATAAAACATTTTTTTTGTTAATCTCCAGAAGGGTGTAGCTTTTCTGAGGGTAGGTTTTTAAAAAATTGTATACCAAACACCCACCTTAATTTTCATCACAAAACCACCCCTTAATGTTTGTCGCACTTATTCAGAAACACCCTGTATATTGTTGGAAGAATTGTGAAAATATTTTTTTCTTTTACCTACCGAAGGGCGGTTTGGCCCATTTCAGGGAATAGAAAATTGCCATCAGCTCGTAAATTATCCGCGATTAAGTTATTCCGCATAAAATACCGAAAATTGTATCTGGCGAAGATAAGCCTCAAAACAATATGACTCATAAACTACTCGGCTGTAGCATTGTGATTGTAGACAGATTTCTCTTTATACAAGGGGCCATTAAATATACATCATTTAGCGATTTCACCCTAAAGGGGTTTCGCAGGTATGAGGTAAGCTGTTTCATATCAAAATGCAATTTCAGGAATAAACAAATTTTACCCTTGGTCATTTATAAAATTATAGAGGCAGAAGCGACGTCAAGGACTTATGCTTCAACGCACACCATTCAGTAATAATTTTCGTTTATTGCATTCTCAAATGATGCATGTATTATTTGGAATTGGACAGCGAAAACAAAATTAGAAGAATTCTTAATTCGAAAATGGTTTCAGACTCCTGTTAAAGGTACCAGTGAAATAATTCTCTGTTTATTTTTCGACTAGGAATCTTTGGAATCAAGCAAATAGGTATACAGGGTGTCCCTGAACTACGTGACTCTTTCTCTTCGCCCCCCTTGCGAAAATATATGCCTCGAAAAGATACTCCTATAATTCAGATTTTGCGCATATGTTCTGGCGGACATCGCGTTATCATTTCTCCCAAATGTCTGTAATTTTCGAATTTTTTGCCGAAAATGGTCTCAAACGATTGGGTTTGACTACCTGATGAAGAATTCGAGGTCAAATTTGATTCTGTCGGGCCGTCCGTTGCCACGATAACTTGAGAACGTAAAGAGATAGCGACTTGAAAATTTCAGGGTACGATACGACGGACAAGTTCGTTAATGGGCATGATGGTTTCCGAGTAATAATTTTGTTTTCAACCAATACAAATACGATCGAATTGAAATTTGGTGAGTAGTTGTAGAATACAACGCTTGTGGCGTTTGTGAACTTTTGTGAGAATCGTATCACTAGAAAATTTTGAAAAAATTATGAAAAATATTATTTGTCACGATAACCTTAGAACGGAAAGAGATAGTGACTCGGAATTTTCAATTCAGGTTGTGCATCTGAATGCGGCATTTGAGTTTATTGTCTGTAGGCATAATCTGCCAAATGGTCTTGGAATTATACTCATCCGAATTTCGGTTGTTATTTCCTCAATAACTCGAAAAATACAAAACCGATCCAATTCAAACATGGTTATTAGTTGTAGAATGCCAACGCAAAAATTCTTGTGAAATTTTGTGAGGATTCTATCACTAGAAAATTTTTAAAAAATCATTGAAAAATATTCTATACATCAGAAACTATTCGTCCGTCCTTGCTGAAATTTTGCTAGAGCCTTCCCAATTCTACTGCCAAGTTCCAAGTTTGAACACGATCGGATCTATATTGTTGGAGATCCGAGCAGCCTTGTGTGAGTTCAGTAACTGGTTGGGTGACCGTTGCCTCGATAACTTTAGAACGAAAGAAGATAGTGGCTCGCAATTTTCAGGGTAGGTTGCGCATCCGAATGTGAGAGATAAGTTCGTTTTTGGGCATAATTGGTCCAACGGTTTCGGAGTTATACCCACCAGGAATTTTATTTCCTCGATAACTCAAAAAATATAGACTGGATTGAATTGAAGCTTGGTAGCTATAACTGTAGAATATCAACATAAAGACGAGAGTAAAATTATTAGGAACCGTACTCCTAGAAAATTTTAAAAAAATTACGGAAAAAAAAATTGGTTCAAGCACTGAGGCGAAGTCAGGAGCTTGTGCTTGTATATATTGATCGAATTTACCATGGTAAATTCGATTCGAATTTTGGTTTTTCGTAGTTTATTATATATTTTCTAGGGGTATGGTTCTTACAAAATTTCAAACATCATCGTCTTCATGTCGATATTCTACAACTAGTTATCAAGCTTCAATTCGAACGAGTCTATATTTTTTGAGTTATCGATGAAATAATATTCCAGATGGGTATAACTCCGAAACCGTTGGGCCGATTATGGCCAACAGCGAACTTAACTCTCCCATTTAGATGTGCAAGCTCTCCTTACAAGTCCCTATCTCCTTTCGTTCGGGAGTTGTCGAGGCAACGATCACCCATCCAGCTACTGAACTCACACAAAGCTGGTCGGATCTCCAACAATATAGATCCGATCATGTTCAAACTTGGAACTTGGTAGTAGAGTTAAGTTCTGAAGGCTCTCGCAAAGTTTCAGCGATATCGGACAAGTAGTTTCTGATATATAGAATTTTTAAAATAATTTTCAATGATTTTTTAAAAATTTTCTAGTTATACGATCATCACAAAATTTTGCAATAATTTTTGCGTTGCCATTCTACAAGTAATACCCATGTTTGAATTGGATCGGTTTTTTATTTTTCGAGTTATTGAGGAAATAACAACCAAATTTCAGATGCGTATAACTCCAAAACCATTTTGCCGATTATGCCTATAAACAAACTCCAATGGCGCATCCAGATTCTCAACCTAACCTGAAAATTTCAAGTCGCTATCTCTTTCCGTTCTTTGGTTATCGCGACGTAAATATTATTTTTTTTAAATTTTTTAAAAATGTTCTAGCGATAGGATGTTCACAAAATTTGACAAACGTACTTAGGCTTATTTTCGACAACTACCAAGTTTCAATTCGATCGGATTAGTATTGGTTGTAGACAAAATTATTACTCGGAAACCATTGGGATGATTATGCCCATTAACGAACTTGTCCGTCCTATTGGGATGCGCGACCTACCCTGAAAATTTCAAGTCGCTAACTCTTTCCGTTCTCAAGTTATCGTGGCAACGGCCGGCCGGACGGAATCAAATTTGACCTCGAATTGTTGATCAGGGAGTCGAACCCAATCGTTTGAGACCATTTTCGGCGAAAAATTACAGACATTTGGGCAAAATGATAACGCGATGTTCCCCAGAACGTACGCGCAAAAATATTGAAAAATATTGTTTACGTCACGATAACCTGAGATCAGTCAAACGGTTTTGGAGTTATACCCATTTGAAATTTGGTTGTTATTTCCTCAATAACTCTAAAAATATAAAACCGAACCAATTCAAACATGGTTATTAGTTGTAGAATGCCAACGCGAACATTCTTGCGAATTTTCGTGGGGATCGTATCACTAGAAAATTTTTAAAAAATCATTAAATATCATTGAAAAAATTCTATATATCATAAACTATTCATCCGACATGGCAGATATTTTGCGTGAGCCTTCAAGACCTAACTCTACTGCCAAGTTTCGAGTTTGAACACGATCGGATTTATACTGTTGGAGATCCGCGCAGCCTTGTGTTAGTTCAGTAGCTGGATGGGTGACCGTTGCCTCGATAACTTTCGAACGAAAGGAGATAGGGACTTGCAATTCTGAGGGTAGGTTGCGCATCGGAATGGGAGGGTTGAGTTCGATTTTGGGCATAATTATCTAACTAGTTGTAGAATATCGACATAAAGACGTATGTAAAATATTCTAAGAACCGTACACCTAGAAATAAAAAAAAATACGAAAAAAAAAGTTGTCGATAAAACAATATTCCAAATGGGTATAACTCCGAAACCCTTTGGCCGATTATGCCCAACAACGAACGTTGTACCCCAGAACATGTGCGCAAAAGAATGTGAGTTCAGTCTGCTTTGGCGCACTTGTTCAAATTCATATAGCCCCATCCATCAGGTACTGAACTCGCCCGAGACTGCTTGGCCTCCATGAAAAAAATAATATTTTCCCAAGTTTTCCAACAATATACATCTGACCGATTTCAAATCTAGATATTTACTGTAAAACAAGGTTTTGAAGGCTCTTGCAAAATTTCAGCGATATCTAACGAAAAGTTTCTGACATATAGATTTTTTTTTATCATTCGATAACCACGAAAATTTTGCATAAGTCTTCGTGTTTCTCAACTAAATATACTGAGTTTCAATTCAATCAGCTCATTATTTTTCGAGTTATCGAGCAAACACAATTTCAGACGGCTATAACTCCGAAACCATTCGGCGGATTATGATCCGTTACTAACGCTGTGCCTCAGAATATGTGCGCAAAAAAATGTCAAAGCACGTAAGGTCAGTCTGCTTTGGCGCACTTGTTCAAATTCATATAGCCCCATCCATCAGGTACTGAACTCGACCAAGACTGCTTGGCCTCCATGAAAAAAATAATATTTTTCCAAGTTTTCCAACAATATACATCCGAACGATTTCAAATCTAGATATTTACTGTAAAACAAGGTTTTGAAGGCTTTTGCAAAATTTCAGATTTCATAGTTCTTCGTGATTTTCAACTAACTATACTGAGTTTCAATTCAATCAGCTCACAAAATTTCAGATGGCTATAACTCCTAAACTATTCGGCGGATCTTGCTCATCAACGAACTCAACAGATATATTTATTATTCAAACATACCCTGCAAATTTCACCTCTCTAATTCATTTCGTTAGAGAGATATCGTGCTCGTCGTCAGTGGGTCGAAATTAAACGTTGGATGGATATTGTTGGAAATCTGAGCAGCTTTGAGTGAGTTCAGTAGCTGGATGGGTGACCGTTGCCACGATAACTTTTGACCGGAAAGCTATAGTGACTTGTAATTTTCAGGGTAGGTTGCGTATCCCAATGGGACAGCTATATGTTCATTGCTGCGGGTATAATCGGCCAAACGGTTTCAGAGTTATACCCATCTGGAATATTATTTTCTCGATAGCTCAAAAAATATAGATCAGATCGAATTGAAACTTGGTAAGTAGTTGTAGAATACCGACGCAAAGAAGTTTGTGAAGATCGAATCACTTGAAAATTTAAAAAAATATATGAAATAATATGTGGAAAGGTTTAACGGGTAATTCCGCAAAAGGAGCATATTAAAAATAATTCTGCTGGTACCTGCCGACACGTATTTCTGCTAGTTGGCTTACCCGTTAAACCTTTCCACACATATATATATATATATATATATATATATATATATATATATATATATATATATATAAATGGAAAAGTATAACGGGGATTCCGCAATATCCTATTGTTCTTTAGTATAATATATATATATATATATATTACTCCGCATGATCCATATTTATATGAAATAACATTAAATTATTCTATTAATTCGAATAAGAGTGTCCAAGTGTCTAATAAAGGTGAACAAAACATTAATAACAGTAAGTTTGTCGGTTAAGGTTATTTTTTATTTTTTTTCAGCTATCTTGAAAAATGTTTATATTTTTAACTTATTAACTTGAGTCAAATCTGCATATTGTGATAATGAGATGGCACAAGATTAAAAAAAAATAATTGTCTTCCATAAATAGTAATTTTTCAGCTTTAATCCATAAAATATCCAACTATTCTCTATTCTAATATTATTAATAATGTTATAATTAATTAAATTATATTGTTTACATTTTTTGTATCTAACTCTTTTCGTTTAAGTTAATAAAATTTATTGCAATGTTATTTTTAATTAAAACAATGTTGAATGCTTTATTCAGAATGGGCATCGTTTATCATTTTTTTATTTTTTTTTTCAAATGTCAAATGATAATTTGTTTACACATATCTACAGGTTATTTGGAAGTTAGTCACTAATAATAATAGTTTGTACCAAATACGGATATGTTCTCACCCTCAGAAACCTATTGCATTAATTGTTAAATAATTGTTGAGAATTTTTCGTCAAAGAAAAAAAAATGTCGCGCGCTTAGTTTTTTTTATATGAGGGGCTCTGCTAACTTAATATTAAGATAACAGAGCCACTTGTAAGAATTTCAATGAAACCAATTGCATTAATTGTTGAGAATTTGTCGTGAAAGAAAAGAGTTTGTCGCGCGTTTAGTTTTTTTTATATAACTTGGTTAATTATATTTTTTCTCCACCAGAAATGAACTAGATAATTGTCGGACGATCAAAGTGTATTTGTAGTGACAGAAAAAAATTCGTCACGTGTCTACTTTTTTTATATAGGGTGGCTAACTTGATATTAAGTTAGCAGAGCCACTTGCAAGAATTTCAATGAAACCTATTGCATTAATTGTCGAGAATTTGTCGTGAAAGAAAAATGTTTGTCGTTTTTTTTTATATGGGCTAACTTAATATTAGGTTAGCAGAGCTACTCACAAACTTTACTTAGTTACTACGTTACTTGGTTAATTGTATTTTTTTTTCAACCAGAAATGAACTAATTAATTGTCGAACGACCAAATTGTATTTTTCGTGACAGAAAAAACTTTTGTCGCGTTCCTACTTTTTGTATATGGGTGCCTCTGCTAACTCAATATTAAGTTAACACAGATGGGTTCAAGCCCTGTGGACAGGAGGTTTCTGGCGCTCTAGTTCAAACAGACAAATTATATCTCCGAAAGTATGGGTTTCTTAGAGTTGGGAATTAAATCAATGTATTCTTATGAAAGAACTGCATCATAAAGGAAATTAACTTCAAATAATAGTTTATTTATCAAGATTAAATGAGCAATCTGAGAATGAGAACTGCACCATGGAAGAAATCAAATTAAAATAGCTGAAATGAATTTGACTCTTTCTTTTAAAACAGGATGAAATGTACGAGTATGGACACAGATCATATAATTAAGCTTAGATAGAATAATTATAGCATTCTTTGAAAACATAGAAGTACGTACGATTCATTATTGAAATTTAGAAAAATCATATCTCCGAAAGTATTAGCTTGTTGGAGTTGAAAATGATATCGATGGATTTTAATGGTGAAACTGCATCTTAAATAAGAATTACAGACATTTGGGCAAATTGATTAGCACTCTTTCCGAGGAACTAGAGCGCCAAAAAGTGTAATTCCCTTTCCGCCTTCTCTCGTTCCGAAACCGAAAACCCGACTGACTAGACGAACCGGCTATCGGGCTCCTCGTACGATCTTGTCGATCTCCGGTATTAGAATAAAACGTCGGTACTTACCTGGGATATATATTCTTAATTTTCACTTTTCGATATAAAATCGCCACATGGGGGTTTATTTGAAGGATTTTTACCCTTGTCTCTCTAAGTCGATTTTGACGTTTCTCGAACCAACTATTAGCAAGGAATTAGACAATGTCATGTCTCAGGAAAATAAGTTGACATTATGACAATTCATACATAGAATAATTATATAATTCTGTGAAAACGTTGAAATACGATTTATTATTGAAATTTTGAAAAATCATATCTCCGAAAGTATTAGCTTCTTAGATTTAAAAATGATATCATTGGATTCTTATACTGCTTATTGAAAAAAATAGAATTCACAATTTGTTATGTAAAAAAAAATTTTTCTTTGTTACTCCGAAACCATCTGTCCGATTTTGCCCAATAACGAAGTTAGCCGAGATAATTATCTGCCAAACCTACTCTGAAAATTTCAACTCTCTAGCTCATTCCGTTCGAGAGTTATCGTGCCTACGGCCGGCCGGCTGGACCGGCCGGACAGAATGAATTTCGACCGCGGATTCTTGATCAGTGAGTCTAACCAAATCGTTTAAGACTATTTTCATCGAAAAATTCGAAAATTACAGACATTTGGGCAAATTGATAATCTAGTTCCGAGGAACTAGAGCGCCAAAAATGAATCGCAAAATGTGTTGGTAAGCGCATAACTCAACAGTGCCTGGACCAATTTTGCTAATTCTTTTTTTTTAATGTTCGTTGAAGTCCAAGGATGGTTTTTACGTGGAGAAAATTTCGAATAATTGCCGGGAAAACCCTCAAAACAGCCCTTTTGTATGAAAATGAATTGCTGTTCGTTAGTCTGGCTAAAACTCCAGAACGGCAGGACCGATTTGGCTAATTTTGGTCTTGAATTATTTGTGGAAGTGCAGGGAAGGTTTAGAAGGTGAATAAATATAAAAATGTCTACAGGGTGTTTTACTATTAACGTCATATCGCAACTTGCTCTTTTTCACGCCATAGTCGTACAATTTCATTCAATTGTGCTAAAAAATATACTTTCGAGGCATACATCATTGAAAATAAACCATTACTATACAGAATGTTCTCTTTCTCACGGCGCAATTTTACGCGATTGAAGTGATTTGTGCCACAAAGTATTAACTAAATAGGTACCTTGGATGGATTCTCATAATGTATTTGTCTGAAATTTTGCTACAGGGTGTTTTTCTTTTAACGTCGTATTTTTCCGAAATGTTTATACAGGGTGTTTTTCTTTTAACGTCAATTGCAACTTGCTGTTTTTCGCGCCAATCGTACAATTTCATTCAATTGTGTTAAAAATTATACTTCCGAGGCATACATCAATGAAAATAAACCATTACTATAGAGGGTGTTCTTTATATCAAGGCACAATTGTACGCGATTGAAGTGATTCGTGCCGCAAACAATTAACTAAATGAGTACCTTGTATGGATTCTCATAATGTATTTGACCGAAATTTTTATACAGGGTGTTTTTATTTTAACGTCAATTGCAACTTGCTGTTTTTCACGTCAATCGTACAATTTCATTCAATTATGTTGAAAATTATTCTTCCGAGGCATACATCAATGAAAATAAACCATTACTATAAAGGGTGTTCTTTATATTACGGCACAATTGTACGCGATTGAAGTGACTCGTGCCACAAACAATTAACTAAATGGGTACCTTGGATGGATTCTCATAATGTATTTGACCGAAATTTTCATACAGGGATTTTTATTCTAACGTCAATTGCAACTTGCTCTTTTTCACGCCAATCGTACAATTCCATTCAATTGTGTTAAATATATACTTTCGAGGCATACATCATTATAAATAAACCATTACTATACGGGGTGTTCTTTATATCACTGCACAATTGTACGCGATTGAATTAATTTATGCCACAAACAAAGCATTAACTAAATAGGTACCTTGGATGGATTCTCATAATGTATTTTTCCGAAATTTTCACACAGGGTGTTTTCCTTTTAACGTCAATTGCAACTTGCTGTTTTTCACGCCAATCATACAATTTCATTCAATTGTGTTAAAAAATATACTTTCGAGGCATACATCATTGAAAATAAAGCAATACTATACAGGATGTTCTTTATATCACTGTGCAATTGTACACAATTAAAGTGAAGGGAAGGTTTAAAAGGTGAATAAATATAAAAGTGTCGGCAGGGTGTTTTTCTTTTAACGTCAATGGCAACTTGCTCTTTTTCATGCCATAGTCGTACAATTTCATTTAATGTACGCGATTGAAGTGATTCGTGCCACAAACAAAGCATTAACTAAATAGGTACCTTGGATGGATTCTAATAATGTAACAATTTTGTTTTTCCTTTGATGTGTGGACATGACACATGGACAATCATACGTCGCGGGTTCGCACGTCGGAAAACCGTCATCTTTGTTTATTTACGCACCACAAAAAAAATATATAGTTTATCAGAAACCTTTAAATTGATTGAGAGACTGTATCATAACTGTGTGTGTCTGCCAATATCAAATTGAAACCTTATAAAAGCCAGTATTTCAGGAAAACTCTGTTTTGTAAGTAAGCAACATCATGTGCAATCAATCCAAAATAATAATGAAACTTCATTCATACCGAGCATTTTTTTTTATTAAGTTAGGCGGAACGAAGTTCGCCTGGCCAGCTAGTTTAACAAAGTTATGCGGAAAATGTCACGAACTGAAGAATTAAAATGTTGCATGTAAATATTATTATGTACAAGATCCTTTACTCAGGATAAAGAGTAAACAGAAACTCATGAAGTAATTGTTTACAAACAAGTTCTGTATTTGGAAATAAAGTGAAAAAAGCGCTGGTCTAATATGTTGTTTAAATAATGAACTTTTAACTTCGCTGCGTCGGTAAAAAAAAATTTCTGAATAAAATGAAAAGCGGTAATTTTGGATCACTTACTAATTATAATTAAACAAAATATTAAGAACTCAGAGAAAAAACTTTTTATTGTAATATGACTTTTGACTTGTAAATTTAGTAAGTTTTAAAAAAATTATGTTTTTTGTCATGTTCGATTTCGAGTCCGTCTCATGGTGAATTTTTGTCGAATATTTTACTAAATAAAAGAAAAAACATGTATGGAATTATAATTTAAATATTAAAAGCTCGCTCGAACTAATACAGAGTCATGCACTAGCAAATTAAAAAAATTCTGAGCGACCTTTAGAAATTCAAATTTTGAATTGAAACTTTCAGAAACTTATTTTTTTCTGTCTATAAAATTATACCGTGACGAGAAAAAAAATTGAAATAAAAAAAATCGATTTTTGACGATTTTTGAAATTTTAAAAAATTCTGAGCGACCTCTTAAA
Organism: Halyzia sedecimguttata; assembly: GCA_937662695.2. Classification (NCBI taxonomy): domain Eukaryota; kingdom Metazoa; phylum Arthropoda; class Insecta; order Coleoptera; family Coccinellidae; genus Halyzia; species Halyzia sedecimguttata. Next base: position 3,831,122 of record OW569418.2, on the reverse strand, counting down.
TTTTTTTTTAGAGCTTTCCTTGGGAGGTAGCTCTTAAAACATCAAAAACTAACATTTTTACACCCTTTACACCCGAGACTCAAAAAAAAAAAATATTCGGTTTTTTTGCGCCACCCTACTCCAGCAGTGAATGTCAACGGTGATTGCGGATGTGACAATAGCGAGCAGAGCAGGTAATATATGCAGTAAAAGCATCAACAGGAATACAGGACAATGAGATCATACAGTACTAAGTGAAAGTGCTGAAGGTAATAAAAATTGGGGTCCTTTTGGCTATAAAATATATAGAAATATAATAACAACTTGAAAACACTTTTTAAAAAAATATGGAGAACTATTGAAAGCAGTTTATTCTAATGAAAAAATACAACGATCTAATCGATACGATGGTTATCTACAGATGCCTTCTCCTACGAGGTAATAGGTATCCACCTTACGTGAACTACTATGCTGAATAAGCATTCTGGCGGTCAACGCTACCGCTCGCAACTATGCAATATTGCAATATGTTTCCTTTGAGGAATGTACGGGATCAGCTTACATATTACCTCCCCCTTTTAAAGAACTGAGTTCAATCTCAATGGTTGAACTCTGTTTTTCAATCAGTTTTGAAATTTTAATTATGAATACCTTATATAATATAATGAAAATTCCAATTAAACAGATTATTAGGAAAATTAAATAAAGAGAGGAAATATAATTAGGGTGTAAATTCCACTTATACAAGTTGGATTCTGCAAAATATGATACATTCAAAGGTTCTATGATTAAATCCTGAATATGTGAGAAATTCATATTATTCAATTGAAATTGATGGTACACATGATTAGTTGTTGATGGATGAAATGTCTTGTGACCATTGGATATGTGACATTTACTCTCTACTAAAAGAATTTTTCTTGGTTCATGTTCATATGATAGATGTCCTGAACAATTTTCTTTCAACAAATCATTAAATACAGATAGATAATTTCCATCAGGTAATAATATCAAGTCGTTCACTTCCTGAGCACTTTGTCTGGAACAGTTTTCTCTTTTTGGCGCTCTAGTTCCTCGGAACTGAGTGCTTATCAATTTGAAAATGGTCTAAAACGACTTGGTTCGACTCACTGATCAAGAATCCGTGGTCGAAATTCATTCTGTCCGGCCGGCCGGCCGGCCGTAAGCACGATAACTCTCGAACGGAATGAGCTAGAGAGTTGAAATTTTCAGAGTAGGTTTGGGGGATGAATATCTCGGCTAAGTTCGTTATTGGGCAAAATCGGACAGATGGTTTCGGAGTAACAAAAAAAAAATTTTTTTTACGAAACAAATTCCAAATCAAATTTTTTTTAATAAGCAGTTTTATCATAAGAATCCATTCTTATCATTTTCAACTCTAACAAGCTAATACTTTCGGAGATATGATTTTTTAAAATTTCAATGTAAATCGTATTTCACAGATTGATATAATTATTATTCTATGTATGAATTCTCATAATGTCAACTTGACAGAAGGGAATATTGTAACTTCAAAAATATTGGGGTTGAAATACTCGTATTTTAGCGATGCAACGGGAACCTCACCCGAAAATGTTTGAAAATATTACGTAAATATTGAAAGCATAATTCTGTAGTTTGGTGAACGTAGATCAGGAAATTTTTGATCGATTACAAGTTAATTTATTATTACTTATCTAATAAACTATTATTTGAATTGAATTTCCTTTATGATGCAGTGATATCATATGAATACATTGATATAATTCCCAACTCTGAGAAACCAATACCAGATATAATTTGTCTGTTTGAACTAGAGCGCCAGAAAGCTCCTGTCCACAGGGCTTGTTTCTTTCACAAACTCACTATAACATAAGGGTGGTTTCACTAGTTTATTCTGCGGGCACAACATCCATTCTTCTACATGTTGACAATCTTCATATAGGGACCACTTGATTTCTTCTTGTTGGATCAATAGATACTTCGGTTGATCTATAGGGTAGGTATTTAGGAAGGGAATAAATTTAAGTTCATAGGTTTCGAAAGGAATGGGATTTACCAAAGGTACTCCAATCACAAATAATATTTGTTCGTTTTGAATTTTAACTGATGTGAAACATACTGAGTAGAAATCTTTCAAGTATATCAAATGCCTAAGTAAATAATTATTTTGGACATAGTTTCTGAAATAATTTAAAGGTAATATTGATTCATGCAATAAATGTAGTCTAGCAAAACTAACGGCTGTATTGATTTCTGCGAATATCCTAGATATTTTAATTTGTTCGAATTGTAAAAGAATAATTTTGTCTAGAATCTGTTGAAGTTTCATGAACTTATTCATTTGTTGTACCATGATATTCGTTTGATTTTGGAATCTATTGGATATAGAATTAATTACACTTATAACTTGATTTTGACTTGTTTCTATGGTACCTACATTGTTTTGTAATTTTTTTTTTAAAATACTCTTGATATAAAGATTCATCTTCGTCATCTAATGTGCCAAAGAGAAATTTTGATATTCTTCCTCCTATATTTATTAATCCTCTTTTATGCCTTGCTGGAATTAATTCCTCTAGAGTTTGCTTGTTTGAAATGAGTTGGTTTAATGAAGAATCTAGTAAGTACTGAACCATAATTTCTTTGGTTTCATTCTTATTAGTTATCTCGTTGATGATTTCTTCATGTTTGCTCAAAATTAATTTAAATTGGGAGAGATTATAGTGATACATTAAAATATGATCCTTTTCTACGATATATGTTTTGGGACCATTGAAAGAGATAATATTATTGTGGATTTCCTCCGTTTTAAGGCAAATGGAGATTTTCAGAAATGGTAGGAGAGTTACTATGAGGGGAGTAATCATCCTGAAACAAATGATGTTTATTTCTTTCGTTGTTTGATTCTATTTTTATGATAGATATGGCCTTTATCAGGCTCTTTTATCAGAATATTATCCAAAATTTTTATTTTTGATTCTTTAAATCGAGGTTTCAATTTTGCATCTGCAGGTAATTTTAAATACGTTTTTCTATTTTCGTCAAGAACAACATTTTCTGTTCGGTGCTGATTTTCCTTCTGCCTTCTGATTTCGTTTTTCTTATTGTTATTCGTTAGAACTTCAGAAATGTTTTTCAAATTTTGATTATATTGTTCAATATAGTTTGATACTTTCTCGTTTTCAGTATTCTCAACAGGGAGACTATAATTCAAATCCGATTCATTACTCTGTAAAATCTTGGTGACTTGGTTTTTCATATTTTCATCTAAGTGATCTAAATCTACTGATAATTTCTCTCGAGGTTTTACTTGTTGTAAAGGGAGTTCATGGGAAACGATTCCATTAGTCAGTATTTTATTTTTAAGGTCTAAATTGAGTTGCAGATCTTTCATCAAATTATATCCTATAACGCCGTCATATTGGGCATGAAATTTATAAACTACGAATGGGTACGTTGTGTCACAACCAAACATATCAAGAGGAAATAGAAGTTTATTTTTACAGAAGTCTTTTCCTGTAGCTGTTGTGAAATTCGTCATTTCTTCGTAGATTGAGTTAGGAAAATAATTATACGCAATCATTGGATCAATAATGGAAATGGAGCTACCTGAATCTACTAACAATTTACAAGGGGGGTCTTCTAACCTTATATACGGGAGACTAGCGATTCTTTCATGGTTGAAATTTAGGTCATGTGTGACTGGTAGGTAGGCAATTTCTTGAAAATTTTGATCTACATTATATGATTGAGCTTGTTCCGAATTTTGATAATCCGTATCGTGGTTTTGATCGAAATCTACCTCATATTGTTCGTTTTCAAATGATTCATTTTGTTGTTCCGTGTTATACAATTCTTCTGAAATGAAATTTGGTGGTGCATTGGGCCTAAAATGATTTTCTCTAGGTTGATAATTCGGTTTTTTCTGTCTTATGCTTGTTGACTCATTTGGTCGTTTAGTTGGCAAAATTCTTGTTCTTACGGACATTGGTTCCTGTCTGTTATTCGGTCTATAATTGGGATTAGGTTTGAACACATCGGGTGGTTTGCCAAACACTTGATCATTCGTGAAAAATTTTGGTTGGGTTATATCTCTACGTGATTGCATTTGTAAGGGTTGACTTGGAAAGTTACTATACCCTTCGTTATTTGTGAAAAATTTTGATTGAGCTAAATTTCGATTGGGTTGCATTGAAAAATTTCTATTTTGATTATAATTTGTTTGTTGAAGTATATTATGATTTGGGAAATTAATTCTTTCAATCTTCATTGGAGGACTATGCGAAAATGACTTAAAATTTGGAATGAAATTTAACTGTTGTCGCTTAATTTCTCGATTTTCCAACATTTTGCAGGTATCATCGAAATTCTTAACATTACTATCTTAAAGATTCCTGACATTTTCATCTACGTTGTTGTAAATAACTCTGTGTCCAATTTTTTCCGATATATATCTATAAATTACGAGTTCATTCATATTAAAGCCTTGCATTTGTAATTGGTAGTCAAATTGTAATTTCGTATGTTTAATTCTTTCAAGGAAATCTAAAAGGGATTCTTTATGTGTTCTACGCAAATTTTGATATTGATCTTGCAATACATCAAAATTGATTCTAAATCCAAATTTATTGATTAATGCTTGTTTCAATTCTACCCAGGAGTTTGGAATAGGTCCTGAATTTATAATTATTCGAGCTTCATCAATGATTCTAGATTTTATCATGGCAAAACAATATTGAGTTATTCTAGAGTTTCCTGTTGAACCAAACTTTTCTATATAATTTTCTATCTCTACAATAAATGATTGTAATTCGTGAGAATTTCCACTAAATTTTGGTAAGAGATCTCCGAATAATTTTAAATCATTAATATCAGCATTTGCGTGACTAGCTGTAGGTTGAGTCATTTTTAAATTCTTAAATTGCTCTAATAAATTCTCAATTTTGGAATATGAGATATACTCAGTTTGTTTCTTACAAAATAATAAAAAAAAATTAATCTAATATTCCTTTGGTCTAGGGAATAGGAAAACTAGGAAGTCATAGATCAACTTACTTTCAGTTCTTCCAATCCTCGCTGATAGGCGTTACTCGATCAGTCTAAGGGTGTCTTCGAATGTTGAAAAGTTCGCAAGCAGGTCGGAGAGGGTTCACCTTTCTGTTCGTCAGGGATTCAGCCTTTCTTCTTGATCTCTTGCTCACTCGTGGGTTGGTTAGAGGTTCTTGATCAGTTTCACCGGTATGGGATTGACGTCACAATTTTTCACAATTTTTTTCTGGATACTGTTCTAAGAAATGATTTTCACGTATTTTTTTTTCTCAAAAAAAACTAGCAGCATCCCATCCTCGTCGCCAGAAATATAATAACAACTTGAAAACACTTTTTAAAAAAATATGGAGAACTATTGAAAGCAGTTTATTCTAATGAAAAAATACAACGATCTAATCGATACGATGGTTATCTACAGACTTGCCTTATCCTACGAGGTATCCACCTCACGTGAACTACTATGCTGAATAAGCATTCTGGCGGTCAACGCTACCGCTCGCAACTATGCAATATTGCAATATGTTTCCTTTGAGGAATGTACGGGATCAGCTTACATATTAATATATACTTGTGTTACCAACCTATTAACGTCACAAAATAATCGGTACTTAAGTTTCGAACGGTTAAAGAACTTGTTCGCAGTTCGGCAATTCAAACCCAAATACCGGACCGAGTAACCCACCTCATGCTAGCACGATATGGACATTCACCTCAATCCAATTATTCGAGGATGCCTCCGACGCAACACCGCTTCTAGTTCAACCCCTAAAATGCCAGGGCTCGGTCGCTGAAACACTAGGGTCTAAACGGGAAGTTTGTCGGAGTTACGTCCTACAACGCTCACAAAGATATGAAATCAAAACAAAATACCGGACAATTCAATAAAATAATATACTAGCGGGGTATCAGAGGGATGTTACCCTTGTTCACAGCTCGGCAATCAAACTTGAATACCAGACCGAGTAACCCACCTCGCGCTAGCACGATATGGACATTGACCTCAATCTAATTATTCGAGGAAACCTCAGACGCATCACCACATCTAGTTCAACCCCTAAAATGCCAGGGCTCGGTCGCTGAAACACTCCAACCACTCCAAGTTATCGAACTGAAATGGAACTGAAATAAAATTTTAAATCATTCCTACATGGAGAAGTAAGTACATGTCGATTTTTTGTATCTTTATTCCTAACAATGTTAAAGGGGGAGGGGTCAAATTATAGTGGGAAACCCGGTACATGTCGTATTATATGTTCTGTGTCGTATTCTCTTCAATCGTGTGAATGAACTAAATATATTTTTTTTAGATTTATATATCGTGTTCCATTATCAAAAGGCTTGAGACACCGACCATGTGGATGGGGATTCTGAAGATTCTTCCCAATTAGAAAACGATGATGAAACGTATAGTGATAGTAATGAAGGTGCCGTTAGCACAAAAAGGAATCGACAGCGGAAAACATTCACTCAAAAATTTTAAAAATCCTGGATTAATGAAAAAATGTGCAGTGGTGGACTGAAGTGCCTTTTACAGGTCAAGCACAGTGTAGAATATGCAATAAAATTATAACTGGAGGAATTACACATATATGTACATAGGCATGGTAATAGCAAGTCATATTAAGAAAGTGACTTATTTGGCTTCCATTACACAAATCGCTACTTTAATGACTGAAACAAAGGAAACAAAACAACTCCGAGAAGGAATAAAACTAGCCGAAATTAAAATGATTATGTTCTTGGCAGAACATAACCTCCCCTTTAGGAAACTTGAACATTTGCGAAAGTTTATATCTTCAGTTTGCTATGATTCAGATGTTGCTAAGCAGTTACAGTGTGGTAGAAAAAAGGTACTAAAATATGTACTGAAATAATAGGACCAGCACATTCAGATCAAATTTCAAAAACATTGAAAAACACATGGTTTTCATTGATCGTAGATCAATACTGAAGAATTTTATGTAACTGCAATATTTGAATAATGTTGAAAGTTATAATCGAATCAAATTCATCCCATGTAATTATAAACAACTGAATGATATTTATTATGGAGCTCACTGTGAACTAGTAATTAGTAATAATATTATTGATAAAACTGATTTGGAAAGCTTTAAATTGAAGTGCTTAGATTTTTATATCGAATTGAGTACAAAAATCATATCAAAATTTGATTTTGATGATAATGCTCTGAAATGCATGTCTAACTTTGATCCTGCTGTAGCTATGTCAGGTAATTGTGAATCATTAGTCCCAATCGCTAGCCGATTTCCAAGGTTGGTGGATAATATAGAGAAACTTAGTTGTGAATGGAGGTACATTTCAGATATGCCAGAAATAAGAGATAACTCTTCAAAATCGTTAATAGAGTTTTGGAATTTTATTTTTGGCGCTCTAGTTCCTCGGAACTGAGTGCTTATCAATTTGCCCAAATGTCTGTAATTTTGGAATATTTCGATGAAAATGGTCTTGAACGATTTGGTTCGACTCACTGATCAAGAATCCGTGGTCGAAATTCATTCTGTCCGGCCGGCCGATCCGGCCGGCCGTAAGCACGATAACTCTCGAACGGAATGAGCTAGAGAGATGAAATTTTCAGAGTAGGTTTGGGGGATGAATATCTCGACTAAATTCGTTATTGGGCAAAATCGGACAGATGGTTTCGGAGTAACAAAAAAAAAATTATTTTTACGAAACAAATTCCAAATCAAATTTTTTTAATAAGCAGTTTTATCATAAGAATCCATTCATATCATTTTCAACTCTAACAAGCTAATACTTTCGGAGATATGATTTTTTAAAATTTCAATGTAAATCGTATTTCACAGATTGATATAATTATTATTCTATGTATGAATTCTCATAATGTCAACTTGACAGAAGGGAATATTGTAACTTCAAAAATATTGGGGTTGAAATACTCGTATTTTAGCGATGCAACGGGGACCTCACCCGAAAATGTTTGAAAATATTACGTAAATATTGAAAGCATAATTCTGTAGTTTGGTGAACGTAGATCAGGAAATTTTTTATCGATTACAAGGTAATTTTTTATTATTACTTACCTTCTTTCATATTTGTTTTATGGAATACCTACTATTTGTAGGTACTTTAAACCTGTTTTGGGCAATTGTCATACGAAACTTGTTTTTTTGGCGCTCTAGTTCCTCGGAACAGTGTGCTTATCAATTTGCCCAAGTATCTGTAATTTTGAAATTTTTGCCTGAAAATGGTCTCAAACGATTTGGTTCGACTCACTGATCAAGAATCCGAGTGTGAAATCGATTCTGTCCGGCCGGCCGACCGGCCGTAGGCACGATAACTCTCGAACGAAAGGAGTTAGCGGATTGAAAATTGCAAGGTGGTTTTGGAGCGTAAATATCTCGGACAAGTTCGTTCGATCTATCTGAAATTTAGCATCAAATTGTAGAATCATGACCTTTATACGCATGTGAAGTTTTGTATTGACCAGATTACCGCAAAGTGTAAAAAAAAATTTGAAAATTTAAAAAAAGTTTTTCCACAATAACTCTCGAACGGAATGAGCTAGGTAGTTGAAATTTTCAGAGTAGGTTAGGGAGATGAATATCTCGGTTAAGTTCGTTATTGGGCAAAATTGGCCAGATTTAATTCGATTTCTTCCATGGTGCAGTTCTCATTCTCATGATTGCTCATTTAATCTTGATAAATAAACTATTATTTGAATTGAATTTCCTTTATGATGCAGCTCTATCATATGTATACATTGATATAATTCCCAACTCAGAGAAACCAATACTTTCGGAGATATAATTTGTCTGTTTGAACTAGAGCGCCAGAAAGCTCCTGTCCACAGGGCTTGAACCCATTTTTATTTAAAAAAATGGAATTGATGAATACATGTTTCTTAATTTAACTGTTTGAAGGATTTTTATGTTTGCCACATTCATCTGCTGCCGCAGAGAGAATTTTTTCACAATTAAATTTAATTAAAACAAAGAATATAAATAAGCTTCATGTAGAAACCTGTAATTTTTTATTACATACAAAATCACTTCTGAAAGGACAAACGTGCTATAGTTTCGTGCCATCAAACACGTTACTTTTGAAAAATCTCATGCCAAAGACAAATTTGATTAACCATGATAATTTAGATGAAATTACTTTTTAAAAAAAGGTTAGATTTCGAATTTTTATTATTTCTGTGATATTTGTTGTTTTTGAATGGTTTCTTTCTGGGTTTTCTCTCCCAAACACTGAAAAATATCTATAAAATAAAAAATTAAATATTTTGTGAATTGCTTCTGCGTAAGAAACACAAGATATTTGTCAGAAGCAATCAATCGAACAATGTTGCCTAACAAATAACCACGAAACAACATCAACGAAGAAACAAATATATCGTAACGTTTCGGAGTCCATATCAGACTCCTTCTTCAGACACTTAACGAAAAAATCTTCAGAATTATTTTTTCGTTAAGCGTCTGAAGAAGGAAAAATAATTCTGAAGATTTTTTCGTTAAGTGTCTGAAGAAGGAGTCTGATATAGACTCCAAAACATTACGATATAGTTGTTTCTTCGTTGATGTTGTTTCATTGTAATTTGTTAGGCAACATTGTTCGATTGATTGCTTCTGACGAATATCTTTTTTTTTCTTACGCAGAAGCAAATCACAAAATAATGAATTATTTATTTTATAGATATTTTTCAGAGTTTGGGAGAGAAAACCCAGAAAGAAATCATTCAATGATGAATATACCTCCCACAGTATCCTTTAATGATTATTTGTTGTTTTCTCAATATATTTATCAAAAATCAATTTTTAGTGTTATTAAATGTAACCAATTTAAAATATACCATTCTTTGAAAGCAATTTCATAATTCTCGCCAACGTTACATTTCATTACATTTTGACATTTCCCTCCATTTAAATTTTTGGGCTGCTTGGAACAACCCTGCTGCTGAAACCTCCTTATAACTTGACCCTTGTAGGCACGTTACGAAGCAACAAAAAAGAGATACCGCCGCAAATGTTCGATTCCAGAAATTGGAAGCTCGATATACTGCTTTGATGGCCAGGCAACTATGGTGTCTTACAAAACTAAGCCTGCAAAACAGTTATATCATTATCTATAATGCATGATAGTTCATATGTAGAAAACAAAATAGCTGGAAAACCTGACATACAAGACATACAAGAAGGACAAATTTGGAGTGGATACATTCGACACATGTGCGGGAGTATGAATGTAGCAAAAAAAAACAAGAAGGTGTTCACTTTGTCTGTTCTGTGGAATGATCAATGCTCGCGTTCGGCAGAAAGATCGGCAGCATGAACAGTTCCGCTACCTATAGGTAGCGGTATCGTAATCTGCTGAACGGACCGCTCCTTTTGTCGGCAAATCATATGTGTTGGAAGATCATTTTAGGTGTTTCGAATTATCTTTGATTGTCTGTCACAAAAATTAATATTCAATCTTGAATTCAAAAATAATTTCAATACTCTTCGAAGATAATAATATTACGGCCAACATTTTGAGTGAACTTGTTGAAATATTGGCTCCTCCTCTGCCATTTTTGGTGGTTGAAAACAGAGAAATTTTTCCAAGGAATCAAAACTTTTATGAAGATACAATTGCAAAATATATGGGTGATTCATTTTATTTATTTATTGTACAAGGAATACAAACAGGTTATACCCATAAATAGTATTCACAGTTTACCCTAAGTAGCGAAATTAACAGTGGAAAACAAAACAAAAAAAAAAACAAACAAAAGATTAACATTAAGATCAAATGAACAACATTATCCAATAGAAAAAAAAAAATATATAAAGATGACACTTAAACTAAATTAAAAGAAAATATCTTTTGAGGAGCAATTTTGAATTCAGAATATTACCATGAAAAATATCAGTGACCTGCTGAAGTTCATTACAGGCACGGAGCATACGAATTAATGGTTGATTGATTGAGGCATTGGTTCGTTTCAAAGGGATAAAAAAAGTTTCTAATGCCCTTACATTGAATGAAGGAACATTAAGGCTAACACACTGCAACAGACTCGGTACCTGTAACTCACCACTTACAATTTTCTTCATCATAAGGAAATCGCCAACCTTACGCCTGTCACAAAGGGACAGAAGATTGAAATGTTTGCGTGCCAAGTTGTAAAAATCTTCATTCTCACGAACAGAAAAGTTACATTTCAAACTTAAAAACCTAAGTACCCTGTTTTGAACACGCTCAATTCTATTGATATGAACCTTATAGTGGGGACTCCAAATTACCGATGCGAAATTGACTCTGCTGAATACATATGCGTAATAAACACTGAGGATAGATTTGACGTTCTTCAAGATTCTACAATGTCTGAATAAAAATCCGAGCATTCCGTTGGCCTTGTTAACGATGTTATCAATGTGTGGAATGAAAGTCAGCTTCTGATCCAGTAATATACCCAAGTCCCTGACCAGATCGACCCTGACTAAGGACGAACCGCCGAGGCAATACTGAAAAAGTACAGGAACCCTCCCACGATAGAAAGAAATCACTTGACACTTCGACACATTAAGATAAAGGTGGTGACAGTTACAGAATAACTCGAACTTCCTCAACTCTTCTTGAAGAATAGCGCAGTCGTCACCGGATCTGATAGGGAGAAAAACCTTCACATCATCAGCATATATGAGAAACCTGCACCTCTTAAAAACAGTAGAAATATTGTTTAAGTAGATCAAGAAAAATAGGGGTCCCAGATGGGATCCCTGCGGTACACCGGAAGTGCAAGCGTAACGCAAAGAAACAAAACCATCAAATGAAACGTACTGCACTCTTTCGGAAATATATGATTTACACCAGCTCAGCAATTCGCCAATCACACCAACCTCAGATAAACGCCTAAAGAGTAAGTCGTGGGATATTTTATCAAACGCCTTGCTAAAATCTGTGTAGATGACGTCAACTTGAAGACTTTCATCCATAGCCCCGTGCAAGAAAGTGACAAAATCAAGGAGGTTAGTTTCGATAGACTTTCCTTTCAAAAAGCCGTGCTGTTGGGGAATTATCTGGTTCTTTACAATATGTAACAATTGACTGTACACAAAAGATTCCAATATTTTAGAGAATATGCACAATTTACTGATCGGTCTATAGTTGAGTACAGAGCGCTTATCACCCCCCTTGAAGACCGGGAAAACAGCCGCCACCTTCCAGCGACGAGGAAAAGTACCAGTACTCAGAGAGAGGTTGAAAATATGAAGAAGCGGCCCGCTCAAAGCAGGACAGTGGCGAACAAAGTAGGCAGGAATTCCATCCGGACCAGCCCCCTTAGTCTGATCTAAGGATCTTATCGATTTCTCTATATCCATTTGGGTTACCACAATATTAGAGATGTAAGCAGGTGCATCGACCAAAACGACTGCAGGATATGAACTCCGCGCTGGTGGCACGAAAACACCACGAAAGAATTCGGCGAATCCGTTGCAAATGTTCTCACCACCGTCACATGTTTTATCATCATATGTCATTGAGGACGGAAATTTACTGACATTATTCTTTTTCTTCAAATTAGTAAGATTGAACAGCAGTTTAGGATTTTGGGGTAGTCCATCTTCTACGTGTTTGATATAATTGAGATGATCCTGTTGAATCATTATTTTCGACAACGTACGAAGACGCCTAAACTCCAACAGATCTCTAGTATTATTATAGAGTTTGATTTTTTTATGAATTTTGTTTTTTCGCTTTATTAATTTTATAGTACCACCAGAAAAATAAGCTGGGAAACCAGCACCCACGTGTTTTTTGGGTATATATTTGTCCAAAATATCATAAAGAACATTATAAAATGAATCAAGGTCATCGTCAATATCAACCCCCCCAAAAACGCTGCACCAGGAGATCTCCAACAATTCTCGGTCCACACTAATATAGTCACCCCTCCTGAAATTATATGTCGGTTTTATTCGATTAGAAAGGAATTTGGAATTGACATCAGCCCAGAACTCCAAAGAAGGGTGATGACGATCCTCCCGAACCAAGGGACTATCGCAAGTAGACAAATGAGATAAAACGAATTGATTGGATAAAATTAAGTCTAGGGTTCTCTGGTTAGCGTTAAGCGTACTATTAAATTGCATTAATTCACAAACAGTAAGAGCATCAATCAATTCAGAATGTCTATCTTCAACATTACCCGGTTGGAGAAATGCACCATTGGAGTCCAAGTCTGCAGTCCACTGAACACTGGAACAATTAAAGTCACCACAAAGAATAATTAAGTCATTCTCAACTTCACGCTTGATGTCACATAGCCTTGCAGCAAAATTAGAAGAAGCAACCTTATCCCCAGGAGGGAGATAGACACAGCCCAGGAACATTTTTAGAGATCCAAGCCTCACTTGCACCCAAAGATCCTCAGCATCACTGTGGAACCGGGGGATCAGACAAGCATCAAATTTCCTTCCAACAGCAATTAATACTCCTCCTCCGTTCCCTTTATAAGATGCGGAAGATTCACGGTCTCTTCGAAAAACGGAATAACAATCCGTGTCGATCAGCTCAGCATCAAACACAGTACTGTTCAGCCAAGTTTCGGTAATGAATAATATGTCGTGGTTATTTGACAGACAATTCCTTCTGAACTCATGAGTTTTGCTCCTTAATCCTCTGACGTTTTGATAAAAGAAATGTATAGCCATTAGCAAAATGAACTATTTAAATTGTAAAATCTTACTTGATCCTTGCAATATCGGATTCGTTGGATATCTGGATGATTTTACTTCGCTCATCCTTTCGCGTTAGTATGTTTCCATCGTGAACCCAGACAAACTTGAATTTACGTTCCCTGGCCACATCACGGACTTTTCTGAGCAAAATTTTGTTGGTAATTGTGAGGTGTTCGTTGATGAAAAATTTATTCGAAATACCATCCAGCATCAAACTACGACCTTCACATTGATTACGCTTGATTTTGGCCTTTGCCAAGAATTCGTCTCTTAGAAACTTTGATGTAAATCTCACGACTATATGTTTCGGTTTGTTCGCCAATTTGGTATTTACCCTTGAGATGGAATCAACATTTTCCTTTTTGACTGGCTGACCAATAAAATTACCAATCCTATCAATAATGTGAAATAAATTTTCACCGGTCTTTTCAGGGACATCCTGTATCTCGATATTTTTGGATTTACTGTGTTGTTCCAAGGAGTTCAGCCTATAGTTTAAAGATGATACCTGTGATTTAAGTTCGGTGTTTTCGGCCTTCAATTCTTCAGTTAGTTTAAGGAGGTTGTTCATTCTGCCGACCACCATTTCAAAATCCGAAATCTTATTAGAGCAGAAGTCCACACTCCTTTTCATTTCACGTATTTCGTCCCGCAAGGAAAGAAGATCCGTCCCTGGAGCGGCGCCTGAAAGATCGCCATCCTCAGAAAGTACCGGATCACCAAAAACCGGTTCGGCCTCAGTCCGGGACCTGGTGTTATGTTGACGCAGGGGAGAATCCGGTGACTCACGGCATCCACGGCAAGCCCAGAGGGTACCAGGCATCTTATCAATGAGTGATATTTGTTGTTTACTCATATCCGAACATACGCCGTTTGCATGGTAACATTTTTTGCAGGAATTACACTGTATACCGGGACGTTTTCAAAGATGATTTCAGAATGTCCCGAATTGCGTTTGAGGTATGTACAAATTTATATTTGTTCACTTTTTCACAGTCTATAATAATTTATTTTTCAGCATTTCTTCCATATAATAATCGAGATTTCAGGAGGCTCGCATAAAATCCCTCTTGGAGAAAAAATTATTCTCCCGCAGGGTCATCTCAAAGCAAGAAAGCTTTTTGGCTGCAGGTGGCCGCTTTGGTATAGTCAAAAGTACAGCACACGACACATTCAAAGAAATTATCGACCTAATTTCCAGAGTAACAGAAAACTTTAATAAATTGGCCTTATAATTATACCAGTGTTGAAGAGGTATTTTTTCTATATTTTCAACACCATGTTTTATTTATTCTGTTATGGGGATTTTACAGGTACCAAATACCTGGAGTCGATGGTGCTATAGATGAATGTCATGTGGAGATAAGGCAACCTACCAATAACAGCCACGATTATTATAATAGATTGAATTATCATTCAATAATTCTTCAAGGAATGTTTCAAAATGATAATTATATTTCACTTTTTCTATTGTAAATATGTTTTTAGGAATTTGCGATGCGAATATGAATTTCTTGGATGTTTACATTGGAGTTCCTGGACGTGTTCATGATGCTCGAGTGTTTAGGAATAGCCCATTATTTGATCATATTCATCATACGGCACTAAATTTTCATATTTTTGCCGATTCTGCATAATGCTTTAACAAACAATGTTTTGACTCCATTTCCAAACAATAGACACTTGAGAGCTGTTGAAACACATTACAATGTACGACATAGTGCAGCCAGAAGTGTTATAGAAAGGACCGGGCGCCTTAAAGGCAAATTTCGTAAGTTGAGGTATCTAGAGATAGCAAATCCAGAAACAGCTTGCGATATAATATTGGCTGCGTGTATTCTTCATAATTTCATTATCACAGAGGATGGAGGGGATGATGAAAATTTTGAACTAGATGATAGATAGAGTCATTAATCATAATACTAGTGATGACAGTCAAACATATAATAATTTAGGCTTTCAAAAAAGGATGGAAATTGCTAATATATTACACAGACAATAGTTCTTTCTGCAATTATCTAAATCAAGTTAGCATGAAATCATTTCACATGCCTATGGTTTTTTCTCCAAAATAAAATATTAAATTGTTATATTTTTTTTTATTTGCTTTGTATTAATAAAATTTGCGTTCAATTTCCAATTGTAACTCCCCAGGTTGTTAGAAGTAAGTTAATGTATTTGTTATGATTTATAATATAATACGTCCGCCAGATGGAGATAATATTGTAATAACAGGTTTTGAGTTGTAAGTTCTATGTTCTATGTTTTTCTGTAGTACTGATTTTTAAGGTTATGTTATGTTAAGATATGAAGTGTTCTGTGGATATATAAAGTAAAGAGAACGTTCTTTTGGTGTTTATTTCTTAAGCCTCAGAAATCCATTTTGATTATAAACCTGCAGAGTTGTAAAAGCAACATTTTGGCGACCGTGACAGGACGTACAACCTTCAACCCAAAACCAACTTTCACTAGCTTTATTCTTTCTTCACTGGCCACCTCTGCTTTTAAGAACTCCATCAGATCCATCAAACTCCTTACTGTTTGTTTGTTGGATATGCTCCTTTCCCATGCTCTCAAGATCTCGACTGGTAATGTAGACTCGACCAATGGAAACAACATATAAGCATAAGTGTTAGTCGTTACTCCTAGAACCTCTAACGATTTCAAACTCGTCTCTAGGTTATTAACTAATTTGGTAAATTTCTTCCTTTCTCATTATTTAAAATTAGACTAATTATGTCTCGTACATAAGCATCTATCAGGAACTCCTCTCTGGCAAATCGTTGTTTGAGCTCTGATAGAGCCACCTCATAATTGTCTCCAACTAAAGGAAAGGTCGAGACTAATTCATAGGCCTTACTCTTTTCTGTCATGAAAGATAAAAGATACTGGAATTTGTCTAAGGCATCTAGTTCAGTGTCTTCATGTATTCTCTTGAACTGTCCCCAAAATGGAAGCCATTCCCTTACCTGCCCGCTGAACTTGAAAATTTTTAAATCAGGCTGATAAAATTCTGGAAAAAGGTAAATTCAAGTTGAGATGTTGGGCACATACACAAAATGGTTGCACACATCTACAGAATGAAGTGAATAGATTTCAGAGTGTATTAGGTATGTTGTGGGATATTGAGATGGATACTTTAGGGTGTGACGTTCGGAGTAAGGATTTTTACTTGGGTGGAGTTTTAACAAATAGGATGTTGCTGAGTGTTTCGCAGAGAGTTTTTGATCCAATTGGCATCACTTGTCCTACTTCTTTGATACCTAAATTATTGTTGCAAGAGGTGTGGGTTTTGAAGTTAGGATGGGATGAAGAATTACCCGCAAATGTTAAAATTAAATTTTTGAAATGGTTTGATCAATTACATTATTTAGAGTCTTGTAAAGTACCAAGGTTCATATTCCAGATGAAAGTTGTTCAGTTCTCTTTGCATGCCTTTTGTCATGCTAGTAAATTGGCTTATGCCTGTTGTATTTTTGTGAGAGCAGAAAGACAGGGAAAGGTGACCGTACAGTTGCTTCAAGCCAAAACTAGAGTAGCTCCCCTAAAAAAGGTAACTATTCCAAGATTAGAACTGATGGCAGCAGTAATAGCAGTTAGATTAGTTCAATGTATTAAGAGGATAAACAAGTTTGCAGTTGCACCAGTATATTTTTGGACTGACAGTAAAGTTGTCTTGGGATGGTTGAAGTGCAACAATGGTTGGAATACTTTCGTAATGAATAGAGTTAGAGAGATATTGTCTTGTTCCGAATTCAAGCAGTGGAATTATGTTTCAGGAGAAGCAAATATAGCAGATTTACCTTCAAGAGGTTAATCCTTCTGACTTGCTGAGATCAGAGTGGTGGAACGGGCCAGAATGGTTGAAGGATGAAAGGTTGTGGCCTATCCAAGTATGCGATATGAATAAAGAGGTAAAGGAGGCACTGGAAGCCGAGAGGAAAAAGTCTGTTTCTAATCTCTTGTCTTGGGTAGAACCATGTTTAATTTTCAGATATTTTTCTAAAGCATCTAGGATACTTCGTCTTGTGGCTTGGATGAGGAGGTTTGTTGCGAATGCAAAGGATAAGGGGAATAAGAGAAGAGGTCCTTTAACATATCAGGAGATCAATGAAGCTGAGGGCGTTGTGCTGAAGGTAGTGCAAGCAGAGGGGTTTTCGGGATGTGAGGATAAGGAGCATTTAGGCATTTAGGATTGCTTAGATTGAAAATCAGAATAGTATATGGAGAATATGGCGAGCTCTTTCGTTGTCCTTTAAACATATAGCTTCCTTTTAAACATATTTTTGTTCATAGGTTGATAGAAGAATCTCATTTGAATATGAGTCACGCAGGAGTTGGTACTTTGGTGACGTTTTTAAGTTTAAGTATTGGATTGTTAAGGCAAGAAAAGCTGTTAGGAAAGTGGTGTCATCTTGTGTACGATGTCAAAAATTCAATTCTAAGCATGTGGAGACGCCTCCCATTGCGTTGCCTAAAGATCGAGTAACCTTATCTGATGCATTTGCAGTAACTGGGATTGATGCAGCTGGACCTTTATATTTGAGAGGTGGAAGAAAGGTTTGGATTATTATTTTCACTTGTGCTGTGTATCGCTCTGTCCATTTTGAGGTAGTTTCTTCCATGTCAACGGAGTGCTTTTTGTTAGCCTTCAGAAGATTTATGGCTAGAAGAGGACGAATTATGAAAGTTTTCTGTGATAATGGCAGCAATTTTGTTGGTGCTTACAATCTTTGGAAGGGGTTGGATTATTCTAAAATCAATTATTTTGCAGACAGTAGGTGTATTGAATGGAATTTTAATCCTTCAGCGGCGCCTTGGTGGGGTGGATTCTGGGAAAGAATGGTGAGGACATTAAAAGATCTTTTGAAGAGAAATCTAGGTAGGGTTTGTGTTACTTATGAGGAACTAGTCACTGTGGTTGTAGATTGTGAAGCAGTTATTAATGCAAGGCCTTTAACATACTTCAATGAGGATCCTAAAGAGTTGATTACTCTGACACCATCTATGTTCATACAACCGATAGTGGAATACAATGTTGCTGACATTGATGCAGTAGATGAATCTTTGTTAAGGAGGAGAAGTCGTTATCTTCTTTCTCTGAGGAGAAATTTGAGAACTCGTTTTCGTAAGGAATACTTTGCACAGTTGGTAAAGTTTGGATCAATCAGAGCCAAGGGTATAGCTGTGGGAGATATCGTCCTCATTGGTAGTGACTAGGTTAAAAGAGTCTTGTGGCCTTTAGGCAGGGTAATGGAAATTTTTAAAGGCAAAGATGGAGTAGGGCGTGCTGCTAAAGTTAAAACAGAGAATGGTGTATATGTTAGACCTTTAAAGGGATTATACCCTATTGAAGTTTCGATCGAGGGGGATGCAAAGAATATTAATGTAGTTAAGGCGAATAATGAAGTCGCAAACAAACCAGAAGATTCTGACTTAAAAAATGTCTCGGTTGCTTTAACTGAGTCTGAAGATGAATTACTTACGGGGGATGAAATGTGTAAAGCCAGAGTCTCTAGGTTTGGCAGAAAAATAAAACCGAAGAATATTTTAGATTTGTAGATTTTATTTCTATTTTTTCTCTGGCTGGTAGGATGTTAGAAGTAAGTTAATGTATTTGTTATAATTTATAATATAATACGTCCGCCAGATGGCGATACTATTGTAATAACAGGTTTTGAGTTGTAAGTTCTATGTTCTATGTTTTTCTGTAGTACTGATTTTTAAGGTTATGTTATGTTAAGATATGAAGTGTTCTGTGGATATATAAAGTAAAGAGAACGTTTTTTTGGTGTTTATTTCTTAAGCCTCAGAAATCCATTTTGATTATAAACCTGCAGAGTTGTAAAAGCAACACAGGTAACACATACCTTCGCGAGATTACAATTAGGATGTTCTGCGTGTTCCTTTTGAGAGTTCTTCAAGATGAAGCAAATGTATCGAGAATTAGAAATTCCTACTGTAGACTTCCTCAGAATATTACACATGTAACCAGAATAAGACATTCCTATTGTGAGCTCCTCAAGATATTGCGCAGATTAATAGAATAAGACACTCTCATTGCGAGCTGGCCAAGATATCACACAGATAACCAGAATAAGGGCCGGTATTATAAAACTATTTTGACAGATATCTAGAAGTTAACTCGTGGAATGACGTCACCGTCAAAGTTATCTTCCCATTTTACGAGTTAACTTTATTGGGTGGATGGGGTATGGGTTAAAGTTAAAGTTAAAGTTTACTTTGTAGAAAATGGTGATTTTCGACAGTTCATATGTAAATATAACCTAAGTATTTGATATAACCCTAATTTTATTATTTGATTTTCCGCAACGATATCCAATTTATTTTTGAGGAACTTTTGTTCTTTTGTTTTTTTATGTATGAAAGGGTATTTAGAAATCGTTCAGACCATTTCACCATGGAACGAAACGGAATTTAAAAGCAGATTTGGATCATCAAAAGAGTCTGTACTAGTGTTAATGGGTCACATTGAAGCAAATTTACAAAGACCAACTACCTAATAGGTTTGTATTTCTAGCATCTATTTGAATATCTAGTGTAAATTATAATTATTTTTAGACTGTACTCAAGTGATTTATACAATTATATAACTTTTAGGGGGAAATGATGCTGAAAATTATCGGAACAGAAGAGGATACTTCTCATATAATGTCCAAACCGTTGCTGATAGTCATTTACGCATTAGAGATAACGTAGCACGGTGGCCGGGAGGCACACATGACAATATAATATTTATGCATTCTAGACTCAAGGCACGATTTGAAGAAGGCACCTTTGGTAATAGTTTTTTGGTGAGCGATTCAGGATATGCATTGCCCGAGTATATGGTGAATCCTCTGGAAAACCCACAAAATCAACCCCAGAGACTCTACAATGAATCTCAAATAAGAACTAGAAATGTTGTAGAAAGGCAGTACGGTGTATGGAAAAGAAGATTTCCCATACTGCAATTGACAATTCGATTGAAGAGAGAAATATTGAAGAGAGAAATATCGCAGTTAATATGAGGGAAGAAGAACCTGATCAAAATGTGGCTGTAGAATTGGAAAATTTCAATCAACATATGCCACACAATCAAAATCGTAATTTGGTGCGACAAGAATTGATTGAAGAATACTTCCAAACTTTATAAATGAACGAATGAACTTTCTATCCAACAGAATTTTTGAGGTTTGGAATCGTCTCCCAGGTGCAGTGGTGAATGCAACATCCACCAATGGATTCAAGAACTTTTATGACCGATGCGGTGTTGATTAGTTTCTATTTTTCCTTTAGAATTCTAGCAGAATACTTTTAATTTTGGCTTTTTTGAGTGCATAGGTTTTACCTCCACTCTTATTGTAATTTAATAATAATAATAATAATAATAATAATAATAAAAAATACATTATATATAAAAAATGTAATCATTTCATTTCAATTCCTATGCCCGAAATTTTTCTTTTATAGATCTTATGAGCATAACCAACACTTTTTTTTTGCTCATTTAAAAATAAAGCTACTGAAACGAATGAATATTATTTAACTTTTGACATTAATAAGTGCTCACGTAATACGTGCTCAAATAATACAGAGTTTGATCAAAATTTCCGATTTATGTATTATTTCAATTTTCATTTTGAAAAAAGTCAGTAATTTTCTGAGTGAGCGAGTTCAGTGTATAATATAGTCCAATGAATTTTCGATAATGGTGAGAGCTGCGAAGAAATCGACACTTTTATTAGTTTGAGGGAGTAGAAGCAAAGGGTAGTAAGACACTTGTTCTTTCTTGAATTCATTTTAATACATTCACTCATATGTATTTCATTTATGTAAACAAACGACTTGTCTGAGCATGATAAGCGAGTGGAGTAGGCCAGACTTCAAAATATTGAATGTTAACGTGCAAGAACAAGGTATAATTCCTCCAAATTAACGAGCCGACCAATTTTGACTGATATTCTTCAATTTATCAAGTAATTTTCAAGGGACTGGGAAAAAATTTCAAATGTAGAGTTATCCAAATTAGCACAGAACATTCGCACAGACCACAGAAATGGGACTTTTATAAAACAGTCATTTAAGGCTAAAGTTATCTCGACCGATAAAGTTAAAGTTAACTTCGACAAATGTTTATAATACCGGCCCTAAGACATTCCTGCGAGTTTCTTAAGTCATCTCAAAATCAACAAGAAAAGAAAATTTGGGAGCGTGTTGCAGATCTACTCCATCCCTACTCATTTCTCGATTCCACCGGTAGATGGCGCAATCGTCTACGCTCTACTCGGAAGAACAACATCATCGTAATAACCCGAGTGGAATATCGATATACTCATCGAAGTGAAGTATACGGCGCCACATGTATACTGCTCATTTGGGAGGTATATACCGGAATGAGCTTGCCAAGATATCTCAGAGTGGTCCTTGTGTTACCTGGGCCTACTATCCGAAAAATAGTTATATAAAAGGTAAATTGGTGATAATGTTCTTTATGAAGAATTACTGAAATGTTCTTTAAATTATTTTCACCGTTTGAAAGGAGGTTTCTTATATATTAACAAAGCAACAAAGAATATATCAGAATATTCATTAGGAAATTTTCATTTTTGTGAAATTAATTTTTCTAACAATTCATTCCTTCTTTGTTAATCTCATTATTTTTTTCCAAAAGAACAGATTCTGAATGGCCTCCAATTCCTTTTCTTCAACTTCCACCATTTTTTTTACGGAAGTCATAATTTTTTGCTTCGGAACCTCTTACTGCCTTTTTTAACTTCTACTTCTGCTGGGCTTTTATTAATTAAGAGATTTGGTAGTGAGTTTAGTACTCCAATGGAGGGATCTACAGAAGTAACCGATTCACATACAGTAGCATCAATTACTTTTTGTGATTGAAAGAAACTTCTGGTTGAGGGAACGAACGAGCCTCTCGAGCGCTTCGATTAGTCCAAGCTGGTACGGATTTTCAAATTGAGCTCGCTCCAAAAACCCGTACAAAACGCAGCGCGCGCGCCGCTCGTTGGCCGCGCGTTCGCCGCGCAACGCGCTAATGTATGCGCACCATTATGAGTTATTATTATCATGCAGAATGTGTATATATTAACTTAGAATATTCAATATTTATCCACTTACCTTCCGCTAATTTATCATGAACCTCGGGATAATCCGTAATCACGTAATTGTTTCCGTTGAAAATATATGTCCCAGTATACATTTTTTCGCTCCTTATTTTTAAAATAAATGGCACAACACTCACAACTGTCAAACTTAAAACATGTTAGCGTTTCTGAGCGGAAAAAATCATCGCTACTTAAAATGGCGACCGCTACTCAACATGTTCCACAGTGATCGTACCGTTCGGCAGAAAAATCATCAAGTGACAACTATTGGTTCTGCCGAACGCGGCCAATATCACTTGCATAAATGCCTGGATCATTTATAATCATTGTCATGAATATATATTGAATTAAAACGTAAATTTTTCCAGCTCATTTTTTCAATCATTTATACAATATAAAGTGAAGCAAATACCTATGGGAGATGATAGCCCTACATTAGGGTCCTGTAGCGGCCTTCGAACATCGGTGTGTATACCATCTTCTTTTGATTTGGTTTGTATGGGGTGCACTTTCGATGACTACCATATCAGATTTGACGTTTCTTGTCAGTGTGTTTTTGCGCGTATGTTCTGGGGAACATCGCGTTATCATTTTTACCAACTGTCTGTAACTTTAGAATTTTTTGACGAAAATGGTCTCAAACGATTTGGTTCGACTTCCCAATGAAGAATTTGAGGTCAAATTTGATTCTGTCCGGTCGTCCGTTGCCAAGATAACTTGAGAACTGAAAGAGCTAGCGACTTGAAATTTTCAGGGTAGGTGACGCATCCTAATACGACGGACAAGTTCGTTGATGGGCATAATCGGCCCAACGGTTTCCGAGTAATAATTTCGTTTTCAACCAATTGTAACGTTTCTTTTTTTAACCCAGGCAGGGGTTTGTTTATGTTTTGTTTACGATAAGGTTGTCGTTTATGTTGACAACTAAATTTGAGGTTGGGTCTCAGTGGTACCAATCGACGCACAAAGAATAATCGTATTCGAAGAGCCGAATGAGTTGGCAATATTGTTGCAATGTGAGAGTCTGAAAATTTGTGAGGGTCTGCGCCAGTCAGGGACATGAGATCGTCCATTTTGTGAAGATTCTACGGAGGAGCAATAGGTCGTGCGTATTTTCGAAACTTCGTAAGAATTGTTGAATTCGTCTTAGTTGGATATAGTTTCGAAAATCGAATAGGAGTGAGGGTTACATTGGTTTGATTTGGAAAGATAACAGGTAACTTGCACTCGTCTCGAAAGAGGATCTAAAGGCCTTTCTGCAAATCTAAGAGTTGACCACGTGAACGATCTTGGCGACTTTGACAGGTATGTGTTAGATGTTCTATTCTCGTCATTTCTAGTGGAAACAATTCAGGTTGTAATTATCTTACTATTTCCAGAATATCGCTGTGTGCTTGAAGGATTATATGGTGGAGGCACGGCCAGATTTAGTTTCGAAACAAACGTGTGCAGGACAACCCCGAACATCAGGGTATGTACGAATTCTATAACTATTGCATAACAACGAATAATTGGTCTGATCAATATTCTGATAACCGAAATTATTATGTGTTGGGAAAATTCATTTGTTTCTTATCCGAGAGAAGTCACTGATGATTTCTTTTCTGTCATCAGGGTTTTTTGTGCCAGCACGAGTTTTTGTGGCAGCCCGAGTTTCTATGGTAGCACGAGTTTTTATGCAAGCACGATTTTTATGCCAGCACGATTTTTTATGTCAGGAAGAGAAGGATTTTTATGTCAGGAAGAGTAGCACTGAGGCATTCGAGTATATACAAGGTGGTCCATAAGTAACGCTGTGAGACAGCCAACGCAGGGTTGCAGATCCCGAGTATATACAAGGTGGTCAGTAAGCAACGCTGTGGGACATGCAATCGAGGGTTGCAGACTACGAGCACAGAAAGAAAGAGGACAGTATTGCGAGACCATCAATGCAGTACTACGTTCAGGAATAAGGATAATCAGCACGCAAGTTATAGGAAACATATCTCGAATCATATCTTATACCTGCTATATATATAACGTGAACTTATTATCATCAATTATATAAATTATTATTGTTGTTGTAAAGCGGAAATTGGGGAAAGATTTGTGGTAGACATATATGATCATAGATAAGAAACGTGGATGCGCCTGAGCTCAAGCGACGCGTATTTGAATCAAAGAGAAATATCTACGTACAATTTCCGTCACCCTCATTCAGGGTTTCACAATAGTTATATTTTGTTGAATCTAGAGACCTGGGTTGTAATCTACTGGAATAAATTTTTTGTTTTTAGCGTGAATATTCTTTTGGTGGATTTAGGAATTATTACATTACGCTGGGGTATCTGGGAGACTTAAATTTACCTGGCGCCCATTTACTAGGTTCCCTTTTTGGAAACCCACTCCCATCTCCACTGGAGCTAGACCGCGGATCCCCGAGTTCTAGTAGCTCCGAACTTGATCACTGCGACTTGGGAACAGTCGTATGTCGTTATACAATATAAATCCGATCGACTTGAAACTTGGTGAGTAGTTGTAGAATATGAACCTGAGCACGTTCGTGAAATTTTGTGCGAATCGTATGGCTAGAAAATTATTAAAAAATATTTTTGTTGTCACGATATCTGAACACGACATTTGAGTTTGTTTATAAGCATAATCGGCCCAACGGTTTTAGAGTTATAGCCATCTGAAATTTGGTTGTTTTTTTCCCCTCATTAACTCGAAAAATACTAAACCGATTGAATTGAAATATGGATATTAGTTGTAGAATGCCATGGCAAAAATTCTTGCTGAATTTGGTGAGGATAGTATTTATGGAAAATTTCTAAGAAATTATTGAACATTAAAAAAAATATATATATCAGTAACTATTCGTCTGAAATTGCTGAAATTGCAAGAGCCTTTAGAACCCAACTCTACTGCCAAGTTTTAAGTTTTAACACGATCAGTTAACGAAAAAAATTTTGAAAGAACCGTACCGCCAGAAAGTTTCAAAAAAATTACGAAAAACAAATTGGTTCAAACACTGACGTGAAGTCAGGAGCTTTTGCGCGTATGTTCTATTGTCCATTCTCCTGTATTGGACACTCTTAATTCGAATTCGCCCTGGTAAATTCGAATTAAGTGTACAATACAGGAGAATGGACAACATAATTTACCATGATAAATTCGATTAAGGGTGTCCAATACAGGAGAATAGAACATACGCGCAAAAGCTCCTGACTTCACGTCAGTGCTTGAACCAATTTTTTGTATTTATTTGGTACACATATTTTTCAGTTTTGATTTTATATTTATTTACTATCCATCATTTTAATTCAATATTTAAGAGATTTTATATTCAAGTGATTGTCTATGATGAAACTGTTAATGGTTTCTTTTTATATTTGTATACCTTTTGTAGCGCTTTTTGAGCGCTTAACTTTTACCCGATTTACTGATGTTTTATCGTGAGATTTTTTAATGGCCTTGTGCGATTTTAATTTTGTATTATGGGTGGTTTGGTTACATGCACGGGTCCTTTTATCATGGTTTATATCTGTACTTATGTGAACTTTAATCATATCCTCATGTTTTCTTTCAGATCTCTTTTCTCCACAAACATTAACATCTGATGCTTCTGTTATTTCCTTAATCTGAGAGCTCTTCTTTGAATTGAAAGTTTGAAGTTCTGTGAAGTCATGAACCCTGAATACAAAGAATCACTCCTGCTAGCAAATCAAACCTTTATATACTCACAGTGAAGACCTACGCATAGGTATTAATCCAATGATCCACTTTGCGCTCTCTCCGATCGGAATAATTCTAGCGATTTTTTACAAAATTTTGAAGTTTTGCTGAAATTAGGGAATTACCCTTCCAATTACTATATTGTTTAGTATAATTTGAACGAAGAAGTGTAATTCATGAAAGTATTAACGTGGTATCAGGTTCTTTATTGCAGTTATTTGAATGATTTTCACTATTCTGTATGCCACATTCCTAACTATAGTTACAGTTATAAAAATAAAGAACTCTAACGAAATACATAGATATTCAGAATATTGTTTAAAAGACAAAATTAGAAATACGGATCAATTCCTGCCGAAAGGTTTGAACCAAGTTGCACAAGGTACCTTCCATACGGAAAGAAATTTTCTAGTCACGGTAATCGTCACCATTCACTGTTGAGTCAAAAATTAACAGTGCTGAGCCTAAGGTGGAGTAAGGACACAGTCACAAAGCCTAAACAGAACACCACAACGAGTTCTCCTTACTCGCTCAATCTCTTAGAGAACTTATATTGGGTCTCCTTGGGGAAGACCTACGAGGATCAGTATAATAATATACAATAAAAAACAAAAACCTGAAATGAGAAAGTGTTCTTCATACGACGTCATTTGTTCATCTTGGCAATTTTGCGTATACTATAGAATTGTGACACTTTCTGAAACCGTAAAGCTTCTTTCCGACTCATTTTAGAGAATACTGTAACATACATTGTGTCACACCTGCAACATTCGCAATATTCCGCCTGAACGGTCCAACACATGCGCAATTAATATATGCTTCGGTAAAATGGCCCTTATGGAACATCACACCAAATTCCCCATCTTGTCTCTGTCTCTAAGCTCTTACTATGCATGCGCTATCTTTTTCTTGTAGCGTTTATCCTAAATAAGGAATACATTATTCTTCAAATCATCTATTCGGCATTTCCACCATTAGAGTTGCTTGTCTGTGTGGTTGTGCCGTTGGTATTGTATCGGTTTAACAGAAAACAAGACAATCTCTTTCATTAAAGGAGTGTTGAAGTGTGATTATAATTCGAGTTATAATTCTTACCAACTTCTTGGTAATTATGGAAAATAATAATACCTTGAAGAATCCTTGGGATCCTGTATCCAAGACATAAGGTTAGGATGGTCAATGGACATACTAATCATAGGATGCCTAGGCGGAATGAGAGCGAACTACGTGTCCGAATTGAAGATTATTCCGGCCTGCAAATCTCTGGCCGATGATTTAGATCACAGAATGCAGAAAGCGGTGTTGCTCGAATCACTTCGAGTCATCAGGTCCCATTAACTATGAAGGCCACTTGCAGCTCATCTCTTTTGTTAAGAGACGCGGTGAGGGCAGAACGAAGAACTACTCCAAAGAACGTGCGGGAAGTTTTTTAGTTAGTAACCATCAACATCTGGAGTCTCACACTCCTGGGAGAAACGGACCCTCTCAGGGCGGGCCTATAAAAGGTTTTTCCTCTCGAGCGATAAAAAAACTTGAAGAATTACTTTTATCGTGGGGAGATGGAAATAGTCATGAAATTCCACGGTGAGTATTTGGAATATTTCCTATACTTCGTTATTATGTAGGTTTGAAAAATAACGGTTGAAATTATTCTGGAACAAATATTAACCCGGCCTTACACAGGTGGGGTCTACCGAGCCCCCAGTAAACTAACTTCTGTCGTAACTTTTGCTTCCTATCAGGTATGTCATTCTGGTTGCCTATAGTTTCTAGAGGTGCGGTTCTTAAAAATTTTTTTTTCGTCATTTTTTTCAAATTTTCTAGGGATACGGTTCTTACAAAATTTCAAACACGTCTTTATGATGATTTTCTACTACTAGTTACCAAGCTTCAATTCGATCGAATATTCATTTTTTGAGTTATCAAGGAAATAATATTCCAGGTGGGTATAACTCGGAAACCGTTTGACCGATTTTGCCCAAAAACGAACTCAACTCTCCCTTTCGGATACGCAACCTACCCTGAAATATGCAAGTCCCCATCTCCTTTCGTTCGAAAGTTATCGAGGCAACGGTCACCGATCTACTGAACTCACACAAGAATGCTCGAATCTCCAACAATATTCAACCGATGGTGTTAAAACTTGAAACTTGGCAGTAGAGTTAGAATATGAAGGCTCTTGCAAAATTTCAGCAATTTAAAACGAATAGTTACTGATATATAGAATTTTTTTTTTCAATTTTCAATGATTTGTTAAAAATTTTCTACAAATTTTTTTAGGTTAGAGTAGAGTCATGTTCGCATGTTTCTTCGTGAACTTGTCGAGTTTTTTTCAAGAAATTCATGAACTGTCGTATCTGTTCTTGTTATGCCACCGATTTTATTATTTATCTTAATTTCAGTACATGTTGGTAGGTTGCCTCCTCCCTTGTTACTCGATTAAGTCTGTATGTTCGTTGTTTTTTTTAGCCTGAGGAAGAGGAGAACCGTTCCTCGAAACTAAAGCAATTTGTAAGAATTGAACAATAAATATATTGCCACGATACCGACTTAATTTCTGCTGATTCTTAATTTTGGCAACTATAGGTATTTCATTAATTGGATCCTTCGGTACTATCGATACAAACAACTTTTAAGATGACATTCTACGAAGATTCACTTTGGTTTTGAGGCGAGGATGGCACTCAAGGCTTGGTCCAATGCAAGAGAAAGTTTGATAAAGCTGGAAGGTAGAAAAGTTTTTCTGTTGAGATGCAGAAGCATAAAACTTATCCCCACACACATAAAACAGAACTTTAATTCAGTCTATGAGATGATGATGTCTGATCATCCATACAAGTACAAAGTGAACAACATCATCACTAGCTTCCAGAGGAGATGTCTCAACACTGAGATAGTGACAACTTTTTGGCATGTCAATAATATAAATAAGAAAATCAGAGAGATTGTAAGACAAACATCCACTTTAATCCCACATGTAGTTGTCCAGAACTTCATTAGGTTTCAGGACATAAGATTTAACAGAATGATTCAAAAGATACACTTGGTCCATCAGAAGAAACTGAGGAAGCTGTCGTCGTCACAGTTTGTAGTCAGGATGGGGGAGAGTCAGGATTGGATATATAACACAACTAATGTCACCCTGCCAGAAGAAGTTAGTGCCATACTAGCAATGGGTCCTAAGTTCATCACTCCTTTCAATCCCGACAAGGTACCTCTCTTCAATTTACTAAAGGATGTTGAGTGTATAATCAGTGAAAGAGTACCAGAAGTAGATAGAGAAGAAAAGAGAGCTCTGTGCACTAATGTTATCACTAATTTTATGAATAAGTCAACCTTTGGAAGACATGGAAGACCAATAGACGATGAAATTCGCAAAAAACTAAAAAGCACAAGAATATTCCTTAAGAACAATCCAGAGATCATGGTGACTCGAGCTGACAAGGGTAACCGTACAGTACGGTTGATGAAACGAGAGTATTTAGACAAGATGATCGGTCTAGTTCAAGATGCAGATACATATAAATTATTGAAAGGTGATCCTACACTTACAGAGAGAAGCCAACAAACTAGTTCTCTTACTGTGTAAAGAAGGCTACATTTCACAGTCAGAGAAGAGTCGACTGGTCAAATACAACTGTGTACCACCAAGGTTGTATGGACTATGCAAAATACATAAAAGTGGCATGCCATTAAGACCAATAACTTCCTATTTAGATTCACCAGGATATAATATAGCTAAATTCATCCATGAGATTCTTAACCAGTTAACTCCAACCTTTTCATACAATATTAAAAATTCAGCAGAACTTATAGAAAAACTGAAAGACATATCAGTACCACAGGACTATTGTCTCGTCTCGTTCGATGTGGAAAGTTTGTTGACGAACATAAAACAGCCTCTTGTTGAGCAGCTTATCTCGAATAACTGGGATAATATACAGCCTTTTACTCAGTTGGATCTCAATAACTTTTTGGAACTGGTCAAGTTCAGTTTCCGTAGTGGCTATGTGATGTTTTTGGACCAATTTTACGATCAGGTTTCAGGATGCTCAATGGGGTCGCCCAGTTCGCCCAAATATGCAGATATGGAGATGGATTATGTCCTGCGTGAAGTGGCAAGAATATCTCGTGTATACCTTTTATTTGTGTGCTCGTATATGGACGATGTTTTTGCCGTGATGAAGAGGAGTTCAGTCAACTGTGTTCTTGATGTTTTCAACGCTATTGACCCGCATTTGAAGTTCACTTTTGAACTCGAGTATGAGGACTCTTTCTCCTTACCATTTCTGGACGTGCTAATCATAAGAGATCCCAATGATGGTCAAATTAGGACCAACTTATATAAAAAGGCCACATGCACAAACCGGAATATAAATTTTCATTCTCTGCATCCATTGAACCAAAAAATAAATATAATAAAGGAGATAGTTAGGAGGATTGAAAGATTAAGTGATTCCATTTTTAGAAGAGATAATTTGAGAGTGTTGACAACAGATTTAGTTAAGAATAATTTCCCCAAAAGATTAGTTAACAAATGCATTAATGATAAACCGCCGTATTCACAAAGCATTAAATCTCCGTTAAGTCCTAACTGAGGTCCTCAGTTAAGGATAAATAAGAATCGCAATCTCAGTTTAGGTGAAAATTAACGTGAAACAGGCCTGTTTCAGCACCGTTACATACGTTAACTGAGGTTGCGATTCTTATTTATCCTTAACTGAGGACCTCAGTTAGGACTTAACGGAGATTGAATGCTTTGTGAATACGACGGAATATCAATCAACCCAATGTAACCAGAGACAACGCTCATTATGTGAAGATACCACTAATTCCTGGTCTGTCTAGCAGATTGATGTCAATCTAAAACCTAGATAATTTAAAATTTGTCACATATTCTAAGAATACTTTGGGAAATATTTGTTTTTCTAAACTTAAGTCTAAGACCCCTAAAGCACTAGAATTAAATTTAGTATATAAAATAAACTGTATCAATTGTGATGGCTGCTATATAGGCACCACAAAACAACACCTAAAAGCTAGATTATCTAATCATAAAAGTTCAATAAGAAACCTATCTAACAATAAGACTGCCTTGGTAGAACACCACCTTGCCACAGGCCATTATTTTGATTTAGAGTTGGAAAATGTTTGCATTTTAGATAGAGAAAGAGACTATAGAAAGAGAATGATATCTGAGATGGTTTGCATCAGAAAATTTGATAATTCTGTTAATTTTAGAAGTGACATAGATAATTTAAGTAATACATATTGCCATCTAATCAATAAAATTGAAATTTGAGATAGATAGTTGTTGATTTTATTTATTTATTTATTGTACAAGGAATACAAACAGGGTTTACCCAAAAATAGTATTCTCAATTTAACATTTTAATTACCAGTTACAAAATAATCAACAAAATCCATTCTCAAGACAACACATAAAGAAAACAAATGAAAAAAAATATTGAGAAATGAAATTCTACATGGAAAGGAAATGTCTTTTGAGGAGCGTCTTAGAATTCAAAACATTACCGTGAAAAATGTCAATAACTTCTCGAAGTTCATTACAGGCGCGGAGCATTCGAATTAGGGGTTGATTTTTCGATGCATTGGTTCTCCTCAACGGAATGAAAAAAGTCTCGAATGTTCTGAGATTAACTGTTGGCACATTGAGGCCAGTACCCTGCAACAAACTCGGCACCTGCAATTCACCACTCACAATTTTTTTCATCATTAGGATATCGTTCAATCTACGCCTGTCCTGAAGGGATAAAAGATTGAAATGTTTACGTGCCAGGCAATAAAAGTTCTCATTCTCACTAACAGTAAAATTACATTTCAAACTTAAAAATCTGAGCATTTTGTTTTGAATGCGTTCAATTCTATTAATATGAATATTGTAATGAGGACTCCAGATTACCGAGGCAAAACTGACCCTACTGAACACATAGGCGTAGTAAACACTGAGGATTGACTTATAGCTTTTAAAAATTCTACATTGCCTGAATAAAAATCCGAGCATCCTGTTGGCGCCATTAACGATGCTATCAATATGTGGAATAAAGGTGAGTTTCTGATCAAGTATTATGCCCAGGTCTCTGACCTGATCGACTCTTACTAAACCGAAATGCCAATTAGATATGAGAAAAATATAGGACCTTTCCCACGATAAAAAGAGACTACTCGACATTTCGACACATTGAGATAAAGTTGGTGGGTTTTACAGAACACCTCGAACCTCCTCAGCTCCTCCTGAACAGTAGCGCAGTCATCGACAGACTTGATGACGATAAAGATTTTCAAATCATCCGCGTATAAGAGTATCCTGCACCGTTTGAAACATTAATGATATTATTAATGTATATTAAGAAGAACAGAGGTCCAAGGTGGGAACCCTGCGGCACACCAGAAGTGCAAAGATAACCCGACGAATCATATCCGTCCACCGAAACGTACTGCGTTCTCTCGGAGACATATGATCCACACCAGTCCAGAAGACTGCCACCCACACCCACATCGTATAAACGTTTAACAAGTACATCATGAGATATTTTATCGAATGCTTTGCTGTAATCTGTATAGATAACATCAACTTGATTGTACTCATCCATCGCCTCGTGCAAAAAGGTTACAAAATCAAGGAGGTTAGTTTCAACAGACTTACCCTTGAGAAAACCATGTTGCTCAGGGATTATCTGATTCTTTACAATATGGAACAAGTGGCTGTGAACAAAAGTCTCCAACAACTTAGAAAATATATTCAATTTACTAATGGGTCTATAATTCACTACAGAGCCTTTATCACCCCTCTTGAAAACTGGAATAACATTAGCAATCTTCCAACGACGTGGAAAAGTACCAGTCCCCAAAGATAGGTTAAAAATATGATGAAGAGGCTCACACAAAGCAGGACAGCGGCGGATGAAGTAAGATGGAATCCCGTCAGGACCAGCACCCTTGCTCTGGTCCAAGGATCTTATCGACTTCTCAATTTCCATTTGAGTTACCACTATGTTTGAGATGTACGCAGGTGCACTAACCGTAACAGTTGCGCTATACGAATCCGGTGCCGGTGGTACAAATACACTCTGAAAGAATTTGGCGAAACTGTTGCAAATGTTCTCACCCCCAACACAAGCCCTACCATTGTATGACATTGAGGATGGGAATCTATTACCTTCATTTTTATTTTTTGAACGAGTTAAATTGAACAGTAGTTTAGGGTTTTGGGGAAGTTCTTCTTCCACGGACTTTATGTAATTAGAATGGTCTTGTTCAATCATTAATTTCGACAAAGTTCGAAGGCGCTTGAACTCCAGCAGATCTTTTGTATTCTTATAAATTTTAAATTTTTTATGAATTCTGTTTTTACGCTTCAATATTTTTATAGTGGAGCTGGAATAGTACGGTGGAAATCCAGGATAGATGCGTCTTTTGGGTATATATTTATCTATAATATCATAAATTACATTATAAAATGAGTCGAGATCATCGTTAACATCAAATCCCTTTAAAACGTCACGCCATGAAATCGCCAATAATTCCTCATTTATACTACTATAGTCACCTCTTCTGAAGTTATAAGTGGGTTTCATCGGTCTGGAAAGAAAATTGTTATTGAGATTTGCCAAAAATTCCAAAGCAGGGTGATGGCAATCCTCCCTAACTTTGGCCAAAAGATTATCAAATATATCAATGAAACAAACTGTTATCAAAGTATCTATAGTATCTACAAAAATATATTTATTTTGAAAATAGATCAGATACAAAAATCATGGAAATAGACATGCAGGGTATTCTACAAGCTCTATGACAAATTTTGGCGAGTGACTAATTCTAAACATTTTTTTTCCTATGAACATACAACAAGGGCTCAAATGGGATAAAACAAATTGATTACATAGAATTAAATCTAAAGTCCTCTGTTTAGTGTTATGTATAGTATTAAATTGCATCAGTTCGCACAAAGTAAGAGCGTCAATCAACTCAGAATATTTGGTTTCAACATTACTTGGTTGGAGAAAGGCACCATCAGAGTCCAAGTCTGCTACCCATTGAACACTGGCACAATTGAGATCACCGCACAGAATGACTATGTCACTCTCGATTTCACTCTTGATGTCACATAACTTTGTTGCAAACTTGGCACAAGCAACACTATTCCCAGGTGGAAGATAGACACAGCATAATAACACCTTGAAAGATCCAATCTTAAGGGAGACCCAGAGATCCTCCGCCTCAATGTTAAACTGGGGGATCAAACAGGCATCGAATTTCTTCCGGACTGCAATCAATACACCCCCCCGACTCTTTTGTGCGATCCTGATGATTCGCGGTCACGACGAAAAACGGAATAACGATCCAAATCGATCAATTCGGCATCAAACACAGTACCGTTAAGCCAAGTTTCAGTAATGCATAGTACATCATGGTTATTTGACAAACAGTTCCTCTTGAATTCATGAATTTTGCTCCTCAGTCCTCTAACATTCTGATAAAAAAAATGAACCGCCATAAATCAGCCAGGCACTGTACAGGTAGATTACCCTACTCGATCTTTGCAATATCGGACTCACTGGATATCTGGAATATTTTACTTCTCTCGTCTTTTCGTACAAGTATGGCCCCATCGTGAACCCAGACAAACTTGAAATTACGTTGCCTGGACAAATCACGAACTTTTTTGAGCAAGATCTTGTTTGCGATTGTGAGATGCTCGTTGATGAAAAATCTCTTCGATATACCATCCAGCATCAAACTGCGATTTTCGCATTGACCGCGCTTAATTTTGGCCTTTGCTAGGAATTCATCTCTTAAAAGCTTAGTTGTAAACCGCACCACAATATGTTTTGGTTTGGACGTTATTTTTGTGTTAACCCTTGTAATGAAATCAACGTTATCTCTCCCGACCGGCTGACCGATAAAGTTGCCAATTTTATCAATAATTTGGAATAAGTTTTCGCCGGTCTTCTCAGGGACATCCTGTATCTCGATATTGTTTGACTTCATATGTTGTTCCATGGAATTCAACCTATAGTTCAAGGAAGATATCTGCACTCTAAGATCGGCGTTTTCAGCCTTCAGTTCTTGTGTTAATTTCAGCAGGTTATTCAATCTGCTAACTACACCCTCAAAATCCGATATTTTATCGGAGCAGAAGTCCACGCTCCTTTTCATTTCACGGATTTCATCCCGTAATGAAAGCAGATCCTTATTCGTAGGGGTGGAGGAACGATCGTCGTCCACAGCAGAGAATCCAGCGTCTCGAGAAACCGGTTCCGCTCCGGTCCGGGACCGAGTGTTGTGATGACGCGGGGGAGATTCCGTTGACTCACGGCATCCGCGGCACAACCAGAGGGTCCCAGGCAATGTGTCCATAAAAGATAGTTGTTGTTTATTTACACCCGAACATACGTTGTTCGCATGATAAGATTTGTTGCAGGAACTACATTGTAGACCCGGATGTTTACCTTCATTTATTGTTTTCAGACAAGAAACACACTGACCCTTCATATCTGAATGATTCTCTGCTCACAAAAATTGTTCGAAAAATACACTTTAACAATATTTTGCACTGGATTTCGCCTTATAATCGGGAGCTACGAATTGACACGTCCGTACTCATTCGTAGCACACATGCGATAAACATAATGTTGTCTGATGTATGTTTCTCTTTTTCATCCTGTGACTGTTGTTTGTGATCTCTACGCCGTTTTTTAGGTTTAAGTAGGATCACATCCGTTTGCTTGTTCGCGAGCTGTCATGTGGATAATTTCCCTTCTCTCTCACTCACTGTGAACACAAAGCTGTGATGTATATGTTTTTATTCTGTGACTGTTGTTGTTACGATTTTCTGTGGTCGTCCATATGACATAAGACTTCAACACCAGTTTTAGGTTAGAGTAGAGTCATGTCCGCATGTTTCTTCGTGAACTTGTCGAGTTTTTTTCAAGAAATTCTTGAACTGTTGTATCTGTTCTTGTTATGCCACCGATGTTATTATTTATCTAAATTTCAGTACATGTTGGTAGGTTGCCTCCTCCCTTGTTACTCGATGAAGTCTGTATGTTCGTTGTTTTTCTAGCCTGAAGAAGAAGAGAACCGTTCCTCGAAACTGTAGCAATTTGTAAGAATTGAACAATAAATATATTGCCACGATACCGACTTAATTTCTGCTGATTCTACAAATACTATCCTCACGAAATTTTGCAAGAATTTTTGCGTTGGCATTCTACAACTAATTACCATGTTTGAATTCAATCGGTTCAGTATTTTCCGAGTTAATGAGGAACAAAAAACAACCAAATTTCAGATGGCTATAACTCTAAAACCGTTTGGCCGATTATGCTCATAAACAAACTGAAATGTTGCGTTCTGGTGCACATCCTAACCTGAAAACTTCAAGCCGCTATCTTTTTCCGTTCTCAAGTTATCATGACAACAAAATGATTTTTTAATAATTTTTTTAAAATTTGCTACCCTTACGCACAAAATTTTCGGATTCATATTGGTTGAAAACAAAATTATTACTCGGAAACCACTGGTCCGATTATGGCCATTAACGAACTTGTCCGTCGTATTGGGATGCGCCACCCACCCTGAAAATTTCAAGTCGCTAGCTCTCTTCGTTCTCAAGTTATCGTGGCAACGGCCGGCCGGACAGAATCAAATTTGACCTCGAATTCTTCATTGGAGAGTCGAACTAAATCGTTTGAGACCATTTTCGTCAAAAAATTTGAAAGTTACAGACATTTGGGCAAAACTATAACGCGATGTTCCCCAGAACATACGCGCAAAAAATATACGAATCTGTATTTTCGGCTAATTGGCTGAAATAGAATTGCTTATAACTAAAGAATTTTTAGGTTGATCTTACCTAATGCTTTCGTAGATATATAGATTAGAAATTTTTTTCCTCCATTATTTCCAAACATGCTGATTCGATCGATACTGTCAGACGTCTTCAAACATTCAAAAGAAAATCGAGTGGTAAGGGATTTTTTGCAAGCAGCAATTATGAAACATGTATCGACTTAATAAAACTTTCACAAGATCAGTCTGTAACTTCTGTAATCCGCAGGTCATTTCGACGATTCTGACGACAAAGAAAATGATCCATCGTATGAGGTCAGTCACGATGAAGTTTCGGACGAAGAGAATGATGAGGATCCAATTGATGAAAGTACACCTAGCTCAGAAATTGTAACGAGGAAGAGATTCTCAGATTCTTTTAATCAGCCAAATACATCTCGCTGTGATGATATGGAGATGTATGTTGAGGAATCGCGGGGAAGGAAAGGGGACAAGAAATCTAATTTTTGTTACTTTTGTAAAACAAAACAACAAAAAATTGCGCGTCATCTTGAGATGAAGCATAAAGATGAAGATGAGGTGAAGAAATTCATAAACGCAACCTTGAGAGAAGAAATCTGATTTCAAAATTAAGTAAAAAGGGAGATTTCTTGTTCAACACACTTAGCCGATATAATGATGGGGAAATGATAGTTTCTCGTCGCCCGTCGAAAATCCTGAAGCGATCTGCAAATGATTTTAAAGCTTGTGCCAATTGCAAGGGATTTTTTTCGAAAAATACATTGAGGTTGCATTTCAGAAAATGTTCTGGAAATGTGAGCACTTCTCAGAGAATTACTCAATTATTGAGTAGGAAAGTGACCTCTAGGGTTAAATCTAGTCCATCATTAAGCATTTTTAAAAATCAGTTATTGGAATCCATACAAAATGTTTGATAGAATATGATGTCTGAAGAATATGTTAATTATTAAATTGTGCCTTATATTTGAACTAAATTGGGTTTACTTGTATTCTGGATTTTATATATGTTTTTTTTCTCTTGTTAATGTAGATTAACTACCTACCTACTGTTTAATTTGTTGAACTGTTTAATTTATTGTATACTACTGTTGAATTTATTGTATAGTATTATATTCGTTGTATATTAGGGTAACCTATTTAAATAAATATTTCTTCTCTCTTCTCTAGGGTACACGCAAAAGCAACAGAGGTTGTGAGGAAAGATCTCTTTCCGATGTTGAGAGAAGATGATGTTACGAGACTCATAAGGTAAGATGAGCTTGTAATAATTTATGCCAATAAAATGACGGAAAAATACCGAAACCTTCGGCACTTCGACATGATAAGGCAGAGGATGAGATTAATAGGGCGTTTTCTATTGATCTTGAAACGACTTGATAAAAAAGTCACTGATTTGTCATCTATTTTTGACCCCACATTTTCTGACAATACATTGAGCGCCATAAACGAAGCCGCTCGTTTCAATACTGTGACATGCATTTATGAGGCTCCAACAGTAGCATTCAGCATTGGGAGTTTGTTGAAGCAACTTGGTAATTTTTTTATTGTTGAATGCGTGAAAACCCATCAAGATATTAAACGTAAGAATGCTAAGAATTTTCTGCAACTCTCAACACAAGAAATTAATATAAGTATTAATAGGAATGTGACAGAGTCACAAGTGCAGATGCAACGGAGGCAAAAGGTTGCGCTTCCATCTACTGATGATATTAGGAAGTTGCATTTCTATATTTCAAATTTGAGAAAACAATCATTGAATGATATTCAGAAAAAGTTTTCAAGGCAACTTTGGAACCAGCTGGCTGAGACAACGTTGATGTCCGTTCAATTATTTAATAGGAGGCGGGCCGGGGAGGTCGAGCGAATATTAATTGAAGATTTCAATTGTCACCAAGGCATTGACGAAGAAAGTGATAAAGATTTATTCATGTCTTTGAATGCCCAAAGCAAACAGATTGCCAAAAAGTATGTCAGATTTACTATAAGGGGAAAATTAAACAGAACAGTCCCTGTATTACTAGACAGCAGGCTTCTTGAATGCGTAAAGCAGGTTCTAAAGTACAGAAGAAAAGCAAATGTTCCTGCAGAAAACCCATATGTTTTTGGTATTCAAGGTAGATTAGAACGAGAATTTAAATATCTTCGAGCATGTAATCTGATGAGAAAATTTTCACAACAGTGTAGAGCTGAGCATCCTGATAGGCTTCGTGGAACCAAGTTGAGGAAACACATAGCCACCACTTGGATAACCCTCAACTTAGAGGAGCAAGAAGTTACTGGTCTGGCTAACTTTATGGGTCACGCCGAAAAGATACATAAAGACCTATACCGTCAACCAGTTTTGAGCCGTGATATATTGAGAATGTCGAGATTACTAGAGGCCGCTCAAGGGGCTGAGAGTGCATCTGAAAGTGAGGACGATGTACAAGAAGACGAAAATATGAACGAAAATTCCAAAATACGAAGAAGTAAGTAAACCAAACTTAGGGTTACTGTTGCAACATTCCATATCCCATCGACAGTCCGACCTAACCTACCAACAAAACACCTTCATCAGCCAAAGTCCTCAATGAGTTCCACTGCTCCTCGATATTTATAACAAATGGAAAAAAGTCCTAAAATCTTCTGGAGCCTTACCCCGTTCCTTTACTTTCGAAATGCGGTATATCATTGAAATTTGTTCGTGAAAAATATCCTTGATAAGAAAAATGGTTTTTCAGCTTCTATTTGTGACGATACCGACTCTTATTCAGCTGTTGGAAATTCTTCAGGTAGTAATAGGAAGCACATTCGGACAACAAATTCTAACACACAAAATCGGAAGAAACGAAGTAGTGAGTATATCAATAGATCTAGTACATGGAATTATTTGCGAAAGCAGGACAAATCAATAATATATTTTTTATTAAATAGATACTTTTCAGAGTTTGGTAGAGAAAACCCAGAAAGAAACCATTCAATAATTAGATAACATTCATGACTATTTCATTCAGAAGCATTATTAGGTCTTCATTTAATAATTCTTCAGTTAATTTTTTTTCGGTATTTTCATTGGAGAAAAAAAATTGAAATAGCACTAACATAAAGTCAGCAACTTTTTATCGCTTGGCATGCAGGAAAAAAAAATATCTTCAACAATATAGATTCGATCGAATATCTTTAAAATTTTCTAGTCATACCATACTCGAGAAATTGTGCATCAGTTTTTTGTCAGTATTTTCAACTAACTACCTGGTTTTTATTGCTCGGTATTTTTCGGGTAATTGAGAAAACAAGATTTCCGGTGGCTAAAACTATGCAACCACTGGGCGGATTTTGCCCCTAAACGAACATAACCGGGATATTTATGCTCCAAACCTGCCTGCGAATTACAAGACCTTCGTGAATCCAACCCATTCGTTTCAGACCATTCAAGGTCAAAATTCCGAAATTACATCTTTACAACAAAAAACTATTTTGTTCTCATCTGATTATAAGCTGTATTCTGTGTTCATTTTGTCGGATCCACTACTTATAATTATGCAGTCTCGTTCGTGATAGGTGAAATTCATTTTGTATTGTATTGATTGTCCTAGGTTTCGATTAAACATCTCATCTTGTTCTAGAGCTCATACACTTCTGCGAGTTAGGAGATCGGGTATGGTGTATGAAGGATTTGCTACTGTATCCTTACGCCACTTCAGGAACAGCGCAGTTAATTGCTTACCTAACAGCGAATGTTTGGACGGCCGATGCTGGTTAAACAATTAACAGTCCTGTTTTTGAAGTGGTTGTGTGTACATTTCATTTTTTATAGCTTCGCCATATGGACCAGTTAAGCGCACGAGATGGACTGAAGAGGAGAAAGACCTAGTATTCAGAGAATTTTCTGAATGTATCAAAAACAAAACTCTTCCAACTTTGCAAAGAATCCAGGTAGTTATAAAAGAAAACCCGATGATTCAGGAAAGAACAGTTCCTCAAGTCAAGACATGGATTCACAATCAATACAGAAAATAATATTCTAAAAAATTTTATTTTGTTTTCGAATACATCGACATTGAGCTCCTGGATCCATAATGTTTTCAATTGAGATTTTTATATATATATATTCTGTTTTGACCTTTTTGGAATAAATTTATTTTGTTGTTAGTTATGAAGAATATAATTTCATCAGATAACAATAGTCTCGTGAAATTTCAGTGTTGTAATAATATATAATAATAATGATAATGTGCTTTTTTTGAAACGATTCCTACTCGTTATGCATTCCATTCCTAGCATGTTCCTAACCGTTTGAAATCTTATTTCCACAATAATTGCTTGGATAAAAAACCGATCAAACTGAAATCCAGGGCTCCATAGTCAAATGGCGGCTTGAACGTTTGTTCGGAATTTAGTGGAATGGGAGATATAGTTTTTGAAGAAACAATTTTTTTTTCTAGTGATACGAATCTCAAGAAATTTTGGTTGCATTTTGCGTGTTGTTACTCCACATCTAATTACTTAGTTTCAATTCGATCGGATCTGTATATTTTGAGTTTTTGAGGAAACAATATTTCATATGGGTATAATTCCGAAAAGGCTCGCGAAAGGGTACGGTGGGTAATGCCCATTAACCAACTTAACTGTGCGGCTTTCAGCTACGAACCTATCCTGAAAATTACGAGTCACTATCGTGGCAACGGCTGGCCGGCCGGACAAAATAGAATTTGACCTCGAATTCTTCATCAGCTAATCGGTTCAGGCCATATTCGGCAAAAAATTCGAAAATTACAGACATTTGGGCATATTAGAGCTGGCTGTGCCCTAGAACATACGCGCAACAATGTATAGGAACTATAGTTACAAGTCCTCGAATTATAATTATTATCATCTCAGGCTATCACAACTTTCAAATGAACCATATAGAAAAAGAGTCAAATATTTAGATTAACTTTAGGGTCTAATGTCAAACGTTAATTTCATCTGATTCAGAATACCGTTCATTTTTTACTTTCAACTTTGTTGAACAGAGAGGGGGAGTATTTTAAAGCCATTTCTGATCCTGTGAATATAAATGGTGTTCCGTTTTCCTTTCAAAGGCCGTGGGACGAAAGTATACCGAATCGGCCCGAAAAAGATATCAGGTTCATCATTTCAGGAAATGTTGTTACCCATAAGATACTTCGATGCTGCAAGTTTCAGATCTTTATCTATTACCGCTTCTGGATAAATAAAAAAAATGCTGAAAATCAGTAAAAATTTCTTATTCTCAGCACCTGCTGAATCGATTTAAATGACAGATATGTTTTAGGGGGTGATGGTAGTTTCTAGTTTATTTTTTTATTTTTTATTTTTAACCATGTTACCATGACGTTAAAATTTTGATTTACGGGAGAGTTGGTGCTCAAGAAAGGATGATTTTTGACATTTATGTCATTCATCATGTTACTCTGCAAACCTGTCAAAATTGAAATTTTTTTAGAAAAATGATCAAAAGACGTAGAAATCAGAACAATATCAAAAAGTTTCTCAAAGAAATGTTGCTCAGAATTTCATTTTATACCAAACTGCCAAATTTCTTAGTGAAATTCCGAAATATTTTGATATTAATATTTTGATGACAGAACGCTAGAGGGAGCTTTGGGTTTTGCGGATATTTGAAATAATTATTCGGAATCTAATTCCAATGAAAGAGACATTATCATAATGCAAATAAAGTTTATATTAATTTAATGTTCCTCATAAATTATGATTTCTATAGTGAAAACCTCACAGTGGAGCGAGCCGAAGATCTACCCAAAAGGTAGTACTCATCACTCAATTCAAATTAGCCACCGTGAACACGCGCGCCAAAGAGTACTGACTTCACGTCAGTGCTTTTTTTTTATTTATCCAGAAACGGTAATAGATAAAGATCTGAAACATGCAAGTAGAGGGACTAGGCGGGTTCTCGATCAAAGTTGACCTATGACCTCCCTTAATGGTGTCTGGGGGTCTGATGTGGATGACGTCGGGCGGATGACGTCATGATCGAAAAATTTTCTGGATGGACGCGGGATATGAACCCGGGGAGTTTGGGTGAGAGTTTGGGTGCTTCCCGCTAAGCCACAGGGGCCGTAAGAATTTGGGATGTTTGGTGCTATAAAGGGAACACATCAGAGTGACGCATGATTGAAATTAACGTGAAGTCAGGAA
Source organism: Halyzia sedecimguttata (assembly GCA_937662695.2). Taxonomy (NCBI): domain Eukaryota; kingdom Metazoa; phylum Arthropoda; class Insecta; order Coleoptera; family Coccinellidae; genus Halyzia; species Halyzia sedecimguttata. Next base: position 3,787,555 of record OW569418.2, on the reverse strand, counting down.
CTTTTGCGCGCATTGACCATTCTCCTGTATTGGAATTGGATTGTTAATTGGGAGGGGCTTTGAAATTAACGTGAAGTCAGGAACTTTTGCGCGCATTGTCCATTCTCCTGTATTGGAATTGGATTGTTAATGGGGACTCGTATCAACCGCAGGTATATGACCCTTTGCATTGTGCGTATCGGTTTCGGGTAATTCTGATATATGATATTCGTAGAATTTTCAGCATCTCTAGGCAATTAGAATTATTCTATCAGTCATATGAAGTTTGATGCATGAGGTACTAGATCCTTTTTTCGAATTATTATTGGGGGCATTTATCGTTTATATGAAAGGGAATACCATGGATTATTTGTGAATCTTTCGGTTTACGCAGACTTTCGGGGGTTGATTGAGTGGTTTTGTAATTTTCAGCAGACCCATTGTGAAGCACTGACGTGAAGTCAGGAACTTTTGCGCGCATTGTCCATTCTCCTGTATTGGAATTGGATTGTTAATTGGGAGGGGCTCTCAGGGACATTCAGGTTATCATAAAAATGGGTTCAAGCCCTGTGGACAGGAGCTTTCTGGCGCTCTAGTTCAAACAGATAAATTATATCTGGTATTGGTTTCTCAGAGTTGGGAATTATATCAATGTATTCATATGGTATCACTGCATCATAAAGGAAATTCAATTCAAATAATAGTTTATTAGATAAGTAATAATAAATTACCTTGTAATCGATCAAAAATTTCCTGATCTACGTTCACCAAACTACAGAATTATGCTTTCAATATTTACGTAATATTTTCAAACATTTTCGGGTGAGGTCCCCGTTGCATCGCTAAAATACGAGTATTTCAACCCCAATATTTTTGAAGTTGCAATATTCCCTTCTGTCAAGTTGACATTATGAGAATTCATACATAGAATAATAATTATATCAATCTGTGCAATACGATTTACATTGAAATTTTATTCGGATTATTATTGGGTAGGCATTTATCGTTTATTTGAATGGGAATACCGGGGCCAGAATCGAACGTCATATGGCACATTTCAGGCTTGTAGACCACCCACACATGTAACTAACGGACTCTTTTACATAAACAAAATATAGGTCTAGATCCTTTTTTCGAATTATTATTGGGGCGGCATTTATCGTTTATATGAAAGGGAATACATGAAATTACTATGGTTAACGAAAAATGGTATTTGGGATGATGAAAGTTGAAAATAATGATATTCTGATTATGCAGGGGTCAGATCGAAACTGTACGCAGTGAAAAACTCAACAACGAATGATGAATTAATATACAGAAGTGTTTCAACACCAACGCTAGTGGGCGACATTCACTGTCGGGGCAAAAATTAACAGTGCTGTGTCTAAGCTTCCTGAAGGATACAGTGCTGTGCCTAAGCTTCCTGAAGGATACAGCAACTATTTTGGCGCGCCAAAATACTCCTCAGCAAAATTGATTGATTCATGACTGTATACGAAGATGCACGAATGTATACGAAGATGCTCGAATGTCTAGGAAAAATACACAAAACTGATATAAACTGTACATAAAGTAGTTGCTATGATAGTTTGATGATAGTTTAATGATAATTTGATGCTAGTTTGATGGTAGTTCGATGATAGCTTGATGATAGCTTGACGCATGTTTTTCCATCTTTTTCTTGGTTACGTATGTATGTAGGTTGTATTTTCATCATAAATCATCATCAAATTCGCATGTTCTTACATCCTTTTCGTGATGAATTCATATGGAATACGACAAAAATGCATGAGTGTATACATATATCCAAACTATAAAACGATTACATGTCTTGATACTCCTCAGCTAAATTGATTGATTCATGACTGTATACGAAGATGTATGAATGTCTAGGAAAAATACACAAAACTGATGTAAACTGTACATGAAGTAGTTGCTATGATAGTTTGATGCTAATTTGATGGTAGCTTGATGGTAGTTTGATGATAGCTTGATGATAGCTTGATGCATGTTTTTCCATCTTTTTCTTGGTTGCGTATGTATGTATGTTGTATTTTCATCCTAAATCATCATCAAATTTGCATGTTCTTACATCCTTTTCGTGATGAATTCATATGGAGTACGACAAAAAATGCATGGGTGTATACATATATCCAAACTATAAAACGAATACATGTCTTGATACTCCTCAGCAAAATTGATTGATTCATGACTGTTTACGAAGATGTATGAATCTATACGAAGATACTAGACTGTCTATGAAAATACACAAATAAATATGGCAAGTTTTGTTCCTGTGTTCTATTGAATTTCTATAAAGAATGTGCATAGATTGTTATGATTGTGCTTGGACTGATCTATTACGACCGTAAAATTTCATGAATGGATACATATTCAGTTATAAAGTGAATGCAAAATGTATATAAAACATCTATAAAAATGCATATAGTGGATATAAAGAGTATTTAACGCGTATACTTATCAACCTCATTTTTATATATCAACAGAATACATACCTACAGCATTTGTGAAAAACAATACACCCAACCCAATAATTTGAGCAGACACATTAATATACATAAGCAAATTGGCTTTGCTTGTTTCGTATATGGAAAGAAATTCACATGAAACGATGCTTTAAGGAAACACACAATCAAGAAACATGATAAATTCCATGACTATATGAGTATTGATCACATTAGGGAAAACTATTCAAAGAATTTGCACACCAACGGTATCCCAGGACACACACGAAAGGTATCCAACATAAAGTCTTCATAAATCTAATGATAATGGCTTGATATCAGTAATATAGTTGGCGAGCTATGCTTGCTGCATGCCAAAAAATGCACTGTAGATACTTTTGAAAGAATACAATATTTGGCAACTTCAAATAGCTGAAGTTATTTATTGGGAAAAGTATTATGATCATATCTAAAGAACTGCTTTTTTAAGATAAAAAATTCAAAATTTCACATTTAGCATATTTTGTCTCAGTGCCAAGCAAATATTCAAAATTTTTGCCTTCAAATCTATGTTCAAAATGTCGAGTACCCAAAGTTTTTTTCGAAAACAATTGTGCTTACGTTGAAATGTCAGAAAATATGACTCATATGCTCTGTTAAAGTATTCATAATACATCAAAAATGGAATTTATTCGTATACAACCACCCACATTTGTTGTTATGTTAGCTCACTGTCAAATCAAAAGTATACAACCCCACAATGCATTTAGGATAGCTTGATAAGCTTGCCACAAGTAGTTCTCGTTGTAATTGATTGCAAATTCATATTGGGCTCGATCATTGAAAAGGAAAACTGCTGGGCTTTTCTCGATATCCTCAAGCATGGTACCTAGCAACTTGCAATCTGATCAAGGAACTGAATTTTTCGACCATCAATTTCAAGAACAAGTAGTTAAAAAGCATCATATAATACGTATAGTGGTAAGAAGGCTTCAACAGTGGAGAGGGCCATAAGAACGTTGAAAGAGGTGCTTAACAAAAAATTCAGTGGAACATATCGATGGGTCCTTCAAGATATGGTAAATGCATATAATAATAAAAAACAATGAACTATTGGCATGAAACCCCCTGACGTTAATACAAAGAACGACATATATAAATTAGCCTACAGTCACATAAAAATAGCATGACCTTATAAATTTCAGAAGAATTGTACGTAAATTTAGACACGTTTTCACAAAAGGGTATCAATGGACTACTGAACTATTTAAAATCACAAAAGTCCAACTTACGTACCCAGTGAGTTACCTACTTTCCGGTAGACCAATAAGTGGTGCTTTCTATCAAGAAGAATTGCAAAAAACAAAGCAGCATGATGTTTATTTGGTTGAAAAAGTATTGTGTGGAGACAAGGGTTCGATTGCTGTGAAGAACAGTAATAATTTGCCAATCATCTAGAGATGCTGAGAAATCTACATATATTCATAAGAAAAGAACCATTTTTGCTAAAATCGAGCTTAGAAATCCTCATAGGAATTTACACATAAAAATCACCGAAATTGAGTCTGAACCCCCGTGCAGTCTCCTTTGAGAAAAGCTTATTCGTTAATAACTGTCGTTGCCCTTGAATATAAAGAATTTGAATAAAAACTTTCGACTATTTCACTCCGGTTCATTAGGATGATTCAAATCCGTACACCTAGCTTGCTGACAAACACGCTTTCCATCGATTTTATTCGTTATGACAACAAATTTTCAAAACCGCACAATCACCCCCACAAAGTCTGCGTAAACCAAATAATCCCTGTATTCCCTTTCAAATAAACGATAGATGCCCCCCAATAATAATACGAAAAAAGGATCTAGTACCTCCGACTCATGCATCAAACTTCATATGATGAAAATTCTACGAATATCATATATCATAATTACCTGAAACCGATACGCACAATGCAAAGGGTCATATACCTACGGTTGATACGAGTCTCATCCCCATTAACAATCCAATTCCAATACATGAGAATGGACAATGCGCGCAAAAGCTCCTGACTTCACGTCAGTGCTTCACAATGAGTCTGCTGAAAACCACAACATAAATTGTTTTTGAAAACACCGGAATCCCTTATATTGCTCGTCTGCGTAAACCGAAAGATTCATAAATAATCTATGGTATTCCCTTTCATATAAACGATAAATGCCGCCCCAATAATAATTCGAAAAAAGGATCTAGACCTATATTTTGTTTATGTAAAAGAGTCCGTTAGTTACATGTGTGGGTGGTCTACAAGCCTGAAATGTACCTTATGACGTTCGATTCAGGCCCCGGTATTCCCATTCAAATAAACGATAAATGCCTACCCAATAATAATCCGAATAAAATTTCAATGTAAATCGTATTTCACAGATTGATATAATTATTATTCTATGTATGAATTCTCATAATGTCAACTTGACAGAAGGGAATATTGTAACTTCAAAAATATTGGGGTTGAAATACTCGTATTTTAGCGATGCAACGGGGACCTCACCCGAAAATGTTTGAAAATATTACGTAAATATTGAAAGCATAATTCTGTAGTCTGGTGTCGTGTATCTCACTAATAGGTAATTCAAATACTTGCAGGTTAACTTCTTTATTCTCTTGTTCTCATTCTACATGCATACTGCCGCTTACGGCAGACTCAATCTACGTATTCCCCCCTACATTAATAATATTCAATACGCATGATATATAAGTGGGGACATACATTACATTCATCTCTCCCCCAAATTCTATGAAATCAATTTACAAATATACATTTATTTCATTTGTTTATACGTATACTAATATGCTTAAATCAACTTCTTAACCTACTATTTACAATTTATTTATACATTATATATTTATGTATATCCATATCTAACAATTGGTTTAACAATTCTTTTTGGTCTACTACAATCATTTTCAATTGGACATACATCCGTATTCTCATCAATAATTTCTTTGTTTTCTTCTACAACCTTATTTGTTTCTTCATTCAAATTAGATTCAGAATTAGACCTTTCTATTTGTAACGTTTTTCTCATTTGATTTGCATGACGCTTCCAGGTTAACTTCAATTCAGGTATTTCAATTAAATATGTACATTTTCCTATTTTCTTATGAACTATTCCCTTAATCCAACTAGCAGTATTAGATATATGCCTATTTCTATAATCCTTAACTAAAACTAATTCTCCCAATATATATACAGTTTTATTCTTCCCTCTATAATATTTACTTTGATTCTTTTGAGCTTCAGTTACATTATCCATTATTTCATTTTTCTCTTTTATTTTCTTCAAATGATTTTCAGGTAAAAGTAAATCTAGTCTAGATCTCAGAGAACGACCAAACATAAGAACAGATGGACTAACGCCTGTGGTACAATGCGGAGTGTTGCGTAAATCAAAAAGGAATCTCAGTAAAATTTGATTAATTTCCTGATTTGCATTTTGAAATAACATCTTCTTCAAAGCACCCTTGACCGCTTTTACGGCATTTTCCGCAGCTCCATTTGAGGCTGGATTATAAGGTGGTGTCGTGATATGGGAAATGCCATTAATTTGAACAAAATGTTTAAATTCATCCGAAGTAAAACAAGTACCATTATCGGATACTATACATTTAGGTAAACCGAAAACGGAAAATATTTCTCGAAGTGCTTGAATTGTTAATTTTGACGTGATAACTGGAACTTCTTTCACCTCTAACCACTTTGTATGAGCATCTACAATAACCAAGTAAAATTTTTTTTTAATCGGACCTAAATAATCAATATGAATGCGTTCCCAGGGTTCTTTAGGATACTGCCAATTTGAAAGTTCATTTTTTGGTGGATTTGGAAGAAATCTGTTACAAGATTCACATTTTTTTGTTAAAGTTTCAATTTCTGTATCTAGTTTTGGCCACCAGAAATAATTACGTGCCAAAGATTTCATTTTGACTACCCCTAAATGAGTAGCATGCAGCTCCTCAAGTATTTTTTCACGTAATGAACTAGGAACTACGATTCTATGATTCCAAAACAAACAACCATCTTGCAACACAAATTCAAATCTTTTCGTCAAATAATTTTTTAAATCTAAATCAGCACAATGTTTAGGCCAACCGTTCAAAACGAATTTCTTTACTTTATTTAAAAGTACATCTTTTTCAGATTCCGCACGTATTATTTCATAATTTACATTACAATCTGAACTCTGAGAAAAAAAATAGCAGTAATCAATTTCCCTATCTTCGACATTCAAAGAATCATCATCAATAGGTAATCTAGAAAGCCAATCTGCCCTATTATCGCTGGATTTAACGTATTCAATTTTATAAGTGTAATTCGACAGAATAACTGCCCATCTTCTCAGGCGATTAGCTGAGAATTCTGGAATACCCTTATTTGGGCTAAAAATACTTAGAAGTGGACGATGGTCAGTACATAATGTGAATAATCTATTATAAAGGTATTGATTAAATTTCACCACACCAAAAATGATCGCAAGTGCCTCTTTTTCAATCTGAGAATAGTTCTGTTGCGCTTTACTGAGAGTCTTTGAAGCAAAACATATGGGCTTTTCTATACCAGTGGAATAAACATGGCTCAAAACTGCCCCGACTCCATATCCACTAGAATCGACTGTTAATTTTAAAGGCAAATCCGGATTGGCATGTACTAAAATAGCAGCTGAAGTTAGTAACTTTTTTACTTCCAAGAAAGATTCCTGACACTTTTCATTCCATTTGTAAGGAACGTCCTTACTCAGCAAATAATAAAGTGGATGCAAAATTGAGGATAAATTTTTTATAAATTTACCATAATAATTTATGCTTCCTAGAAAACCTTTCAATTGAGTTATATTTTCAGGTACAGGAGCATTTTCTATTGCTTCAATTTTATTTTTACATGGATGTAATCCAAATCTGTCAATATTATAACCTAAATACTCTATGGTATTTTGAAAAAATTTACATTTATTCAAAGCTAACTTAAACCCTGCTTCTTGTAATATTTGAAAAACACGTTTCAATCTCAAGAAATGCTCATGGTCATCCTTACCAGTGATTAAAATATCATCTAAAAAAACTATGACTCCCTCTATACCTTGCAATAGAGAATCCATTACTTTTTGGAATTTAGCTGGAGCCGATGATATGCCATATGCTAATCTATTGTACCTAAACAAACCTTTATGCGTAGAAACGGTCAAGAGTTCTCTTGAAGGTTCATCTACACGAATCTGCTGATAAGCTTGAGACAAATCAAGTTTTGAAAATTGCAATCCTCCATTCAATTTTGCAAACAAATCTTCCACTCTTGGAATGGGGTATTTGTCAACTTCTATCAATGGGTTGATGGTGATCTTGAAATCGCCACAAAGTCTGATTTCTCCATTCTTTTTCACAACCGGTACCACAGGGGTTGCCCAAGCACTATAGTCAACAGGAGTAAGTATTCCTAAAGAAATTAATCTATTAATTTCGTCTTCAACATTGCTTCGAATTGCAAAAGGAATTGGTCTGGCTTTAATAAATCTAGGTGACACATTAGTATTTTTCAACTTGATACTAGCCACTCCCTTATTAAATTTACCCAATCCAGGTGAAAATAAATAATCAAATTCTTGAAACATTATACTTAATTTGGACTTCTGTGAAAAATTATCACTGTCTTTTTCATTCACAAAATTACAAATTGGAAAATTCAAACCAAAAACATTTAAAAAATCCCTACCTATTATAGGTGGTCCACCATTTTCAATGACAAATATATCTATAACTTTTTCTTGTTCATTATACCTAATTTTAGCCTTAAATATACCTATGGGTTTCAATTGCATGCCATTATAAAAATGTAAAACTTTATTAGTTTGAGAAAGAGTCTCGTTACCAAAATAATTCATGAACAATTCATTCGATATAGCTGTGATACTTGAGCCTGTATCGATTTGAAACTCAATTAAATGTCTATTTATAAGAACTTTAGTTATATAAGGAGTGTTCTTTTTATCATTAAGTGAGTAAAATGTAAGTTCATCTAAATTAATATCTGCTAAATCAATTGAGGATGCTGATATAAAATTGTTTTTCTTATATTTCGGTGTATATGTTTTCTTTTTATAACAAACTTTCTCTAAATGACCTTTAACCTTGCAAATATTACATCGAAAATTAGCATAAATACACTTATCTTTCGTGTGGCCAGCATAACCGCAAACTGCGCATCCTTTGAGTTGATGGGTTCTACTTTTCTTCGCTGTTGGATGACGTAGTTGCGCCTGATTGATTTGCTCAACTTCAGCAACTTCCTTATTGGACGCTTTCTTCCCTCCAGTTTTGTTACGATTGCGCAAATAAAGGACCTCTTGCTTGACTTGCTGGTTGCCTCCAGGACCATCTTGATATCGAAAAGAGGAAATGGCGGCCATTTTGTGACTTGCTAATTTAACTGCATCCGCCAAAGAGATTGTTATTTTTTCTTCCAACAACCTATCTAAAACTGGCCCTTTTCCAAAACCACAAACATATTTGTCCCTCAATGCGATTTCCAAATGATTTCCAAATTCACATTGAACAGCAAGTCTTCGAACACGTGCCTCCCATTCTTTCGGACTTTCGTTATGCTCTCTTTGTGCCTCATAAAATTTGATGCGTTCCGCGAACGGCGTTCTCACAGGTGCGAAATGTGTATCGAATATATCTACCAATTCATCAAACGTCTTATCTTCTGGCTTCACTGGGCTGCACTGGTCGAACATCAATCGATAAGCTGCCTCGTCTAACATATTTAAAAATATGGCACGTTTTTTGTTACCAGTTATATTATTAGCGTCGAAATAATTTATCAACCTGGCTTTGTAGATTATCCAGTCCGAATCGTTGAAATTAAATTCTTGAAGTCTCCCGAGCACTGCTGCATTTTCAGGAATTGCTTCTTCCAACTGGTTCGGCATTTTCAAATTGTTCTTTTTCTCTTGAAAATTTTGCTTACTATATAATTACTTAATAAATTTATTTTACTCGTCGCCAAATGTCGTGTATCTCACTAATAGGTAATTCAAATACTTGCAGGTTAACTTCTTTATTCTCTTGTTCTCATTCTACATGCATACTGCCGCTTACGGCAGACTCAATCTACGTATTCCCCCCTACATTAATAATATTCAATACGCATGATATATAAGTGGGGACATACATTACATTATGAACGTAGATCAGGAAATTTTTGATCGATTACAAGGTAATTTATTATTACTTATCTAAAAAACTATTATTTGAATTGAATTTCCTTTATGATGCAGTGATATCATATGAATACATTGATATAATTCCCAACTCTGAGAAACCAATACCAGATATAATTTGTCTGTTTGAACTAGAGCGCCAGAAAGCTCCTGTCCACAGGGCTTGAACCCATTTTTATGATAACCTGAAAGTCCCTGAGAGCCCCTCCCAATTAACAATCCAATTCCAATACAGGAGAATGGACAATGCGCGCAAAAGTTCCTGACTTCACGTCAGTGCTTCACAATGGGTCTGCTGAAAAGAAATTATCGATTCATATAATCCCCGGTATTCCCTTTCATATAAACGATAAATGCCCCCAATAATAATTCGAAAAAAGGATCTAGTACCTCATGCATCAAACTTCATATGACTGAAAGGATTATTCCAATTGCCTAGAGATGCTGAAAATTCAAATCATATTAATTACCTGAAAATGGGCCCCCCTGAGACGCACAATGCAAAGGGTCATATACCTGCGGTTGATACGAGTCCCCATTAACAATCCAATTCCGATACAGGATAATGGACAATAGAACATGCGCGCAAAAGTTCCTGATTTCACGTCAGCGCTTCAATCCCTCCCTACCAAAGCCTCAGCGGAGGGGGCGTGGCGTTGCGCAACTCACTGTTCAGCCGCTGCTGGCTCCGCGTTCATAAGGGTACAATTTTTGCATAATGGACCTTAGATTTCCTTATGGGGATTTACATGTAAAAATGGGGCATTTTGGCTTAGAACCGGTGTTGCTCATCTAATAAACTATTATTTGAATTGAATTTCCTTTATGATGCAGTGATATCATATGAATACATTGATATAATTCCCAACTCTGAGAAACCAATACCAGATATAATTTGTCTGTTTGAACTAGAGCGCCAGAAAGCTCCTGTCCACAGGGCTTGAACCCATTTTTATGATAACCTGAAAGTCCCTGAGAGCCCCTCCCAATTGACAATCCAATTCCAATACAGGAGAATGGACAATGCGCGCAAAAGTTCACTTCACGTCAGTGCTTCACAATGGGTCTGCTGAAAATCACAAAACCACGCAATCATCCCCCAAAGTCTGCGTAAACCGAAAGATTCACAAATAATCCATGGTATTCCCTTTCATATAAACGATAAATGCCCCCAATAATAATTCGAAAAAAGGATCTAGTACCTCATGCATCAAACTTCATATGACTGATAGAATAATTCCTATTGCCTAGAGATGCTGAAAATTCTACGAATATCATATATCAGAATTACCCGAAACCGATACGCACAATGCAAAGGGTCATATACCTGCGGTTGATACGAGTCCCCATTAACAATCCAATTCCAATACAGGAGAATGGACAATGCGCGCAAAAGTTCCTGACTTCACGTTAATTTCAATCATGCGTCACTCTGATGTGTTCCCTTTATAGCACCAAACATCCCAAATTCTTACGGCCCCTGTGGCTTAGCGGGAAGCACCCAAACTCTCACCCAAACTCCCCGGGTTCATATCCCGCGTCCATCCAGAAAATTTTTCGATCATGACGTCATCCGCCCGACGTCATCCACATCAGACCCCCAGACACCATTAAGGGAGGTCATAGGTCAACTTTGATCGAGAACCCGCCTAGTCCCTCTACTCATGCAGCATCGAAGTATCTTAACATTTCCTATAATGATGAGCCTGATATCTTTCTGGGGTCGATTCGGTATACTTTCGTCCCACGGCCGGCATGTTTTAGCGCGCGTGTTCCGCAAGGAACAGCGTGAGTTATACGTTCAGATCCAGGAGTTCCCAACACAACCTAATGCTGACAGGGACATTCCCACTCTGGCCACTCTGCTGAATGGCATATTTCCATCATACATATATTGAACCCTTTCTTCATACTAATTAGTCTTGACATATTCGGGATCGCGAATTTATGTACGAATCGTCCGTCACAATTTCCATCCTTTGTAAATAGTAAATAAATGTTTTTTTAAAAAGTCAGTAGCTCACTACTAAAACATAATTGGCGCAACCGACGGAGTTTTTGTGAAGTTCTACAGCAGAAAACTACAAGAATCAAGAACCTATCATCCATCGGGTCCATCAAGGAATACGTATGGATATTGCATTTTTGGCGCTCTAGTTCCTCGGAACTGAGTGCTTATCAATTTGCCCAAATGTCTGTAATTTTCGAATATTTCGATGAAAATGGTCTTAAACGATTTGGTTCGACTCACTGATCAAGAATCCGTGGTCGAAATTCATTCTGTCCGGCCGGTCCGGCCGGCCGGTCCGGCCGGCCGTAGGCACGATAACTCTCGAACGGAATGAGCTAGAGAGTTGAAATTTTCAGAGTAGGTTTGAGGGATAAATATCTCGGCTAAGTTCGTTATTGGGCAAAATCGGACAAATGGTTTCGGAGTAACAAAAAAATTTTTTTTTTACGAAACACATTCCAAATTAAATTTTTTTTAATAAAAAGTTTTATCATGAGAATCCAATCATATCATTTTTAACTCTAACAAGCTAATACTTTCGGAGATATGATTTTTCAAAACTTCAATAATAAATCGTATTTCAACGTTGTCACAGAATAATATTATTCTATGTATGAATATGAATTGTCATAATGTCAAATGATGTTCCTGAGACTAATCAATCGAAGAATTGTGAGCGAAGTGAGAAAAATCTCAGATATGATTTTTCAAAATTTCAATAATAAATCGTATTTCAACGTTGTCACAGAATGATATTATTCTATGTATGAATATGAATTGTCATAATGTCAAATGATGTTCCTGAGACTAATCAATCGAAGAATTGTGAGCGAAGTGAGTTAAATCTCAGTTGTTTGCTCCGATATTAGTTTTTCTCAGAAAATTCTTACATTTCGGAACTGAACATGAAGTAAGAGATCTGAGAGTAGTGAGACTGCTTTTCATCCATAGACATAGATATAACTCTCGAACGGAATGAGGTAGGTAGTTGAAATTTTCAGAGTAGTTTAGGGAGATGAATATCTCAGTTAAGTTCGTTATTGGGCAAAATTGGCCAGATTTAATTTGATTTATTCCATGGTGCTTTTCTCATTCTCATGATTGCTCATTTGATCTTGATAAATAAACTATTATTTGAATTGAATTTCCTTTAGGATGCAGTTCTATTATATGAATACATTGATATAATTCCCAACTCTGAGAAACCAATACTTTCGGAGATATAATTTGTCTGTTTGAACTAGAGCGCCAGAAAGCTCCTGTCCACAGGGCTTGAACCCATTTTTTACTAAGTGGTGAGTTATATTGATACTATAACATTTTTACATTTTATGTCAGACCCTCCTAAATCCTTGTCCGATTCCATCATTGAAAACGACTCTGATTTGGAGCTAAATTTACTGAATTCTTTTAAGAAATTAAGCATTCACACAATCCCTCAAACTAAAATGGCTACAGTTCCAAAGTTTGACTCGAAAGAATTAAGTATTGTTCCCGATTTTGACGGGAATCCGAATAAACTCCATAGGTTTATTACGGCCTCGGAAGCTCTTCTAGCACATTATTTCGACATAAATAATGCGACTAACTTCCAAAATTTATTGTTGCTAAACGGTATTCTAAATAAACTGCATGGTCGTGCCGAAGAAATTGTCGTCATCCATGGCGCAACTAACGATTGGCTAGAAATTAAAAATGCACTTATTTTGAATTTTAGCGATCAAAGAGACGAAAATAGTTTGAATCAAGATTTGGTGAATTCAATTCAAAAGTGGAACGAATCACCGCAAGAATTCTACGAAAGAATATTACATTTATTAAATACAATTTGTAACTATATAGACCTAAGGTGTAGTGCGGCAGAAAAAGAAAGTGAGCGAACTTTTTTCAAGAATCAAGCTTTGAAGAGTTTTCTAGCCGGATTAAAGATCCTTTAGGCCTATCATTATAGCAATGAGACCTACTTATTTGGCTCAGGCTATACAGTTCATAATAGAAGAGGATAATATGAAACATTTGCAAAAAAGTAAAAACTTTCAATTTCCTAGAAAAACAGTCAATACAAAACAAAATAGAATAAATTATAATCCAATTCATAATGGAAATCCTCAATTTCAATCAACGCAATCTTATGGTAATAGTCAATTTGCAAATTCGCAACATTTTCAAGATAATCACCAACATTTTCCTAGTAGACCAGTAACTCTACAAAGAAATTTCAATCACGTTCCTCCTAGATTTCCAACCCATTCCCAAGTTTTTAAAAAACCTCATCAAAATTACCCAACTCCAATGAGTATATCTACCAATAATACTGTTCCAAAATTAAAACCGGATTATTCAGCACAGAGAAATTTTTCAAATAGGAATAGAAATCAAGATTTTATAAGTGGAGAGTTGTATAACTCGAAAAATTATGATCAAAATAATATTGAATTCGAAAATTATAGTAAGGAAGAAAATTTTCAGAATATTCCAACAGACAACCAATTGAGATGATAGAATTTAATATTTCTAATAAACGAGAATTGCCTTTCATATCTATACAAAATCCTCCTTTAAAGCTACTTATAGACACAGGCTCAACAAAATCTTTTATAAGTCCTGAACTTGCAAAAAAATATTATTCAAAATTCATTTTCAAAAAACCCTTTACTGTTTCCACCGTTCACCACACATCAACCCATAAGTTTTGTGCTAATATCCCAATTTTTTCTGAATTTAATCAACATGGTAATTTCGAATTTTACTTATTCAAGTTCCACAATGTTTATGATGGTCTTATAGGACTAGATAACATAAAACTTCTAAATGCAACCCTCGATTTTCAAAATTCAAAGTTGAATTCACCATCTTCTATCTTAACGATTAAGTATCAGGAAACTGCGAAGAAAATTCCTTTCAAAATTAAAGTTGACGCAAATTCAAAAATAATCACTACAATTCCAGTGAAACAAACATCAGGCGATATCATAGTTCCCAAACAAACTATACAGAATTGCCAAATACCTGAAATTTTAACTCTTTCTAAAAGTGGATTAGCCAATGTGGAAATTTCGAATAAGACTAATGAAGATATAATATTAATTTTGAATAATCCAATTGAGTCATTTTTTTTTCAATAATAATGATTTCGAAATATTTCAAATAGATACGAATATTTCATCAGATAATATCGATATAGAAAAATTAATTAGAACTGCACATATGAATAACGAGGAGAAAGTTCATATTCTCAAATTATGCAAGAAATATTCTAATATTTTCCATAGAGAAAATCAACCTCTTTCATTTTCGAATCAAATTAAACATTACATTAAAACAAAAGATGATATTCCTGCATATATTTATGAATTTGGGGTAAAAAACACTGTTTTTAAAAATTGAAACAGATTTTATTTACAGCGGAAGAAATTGATGGATGATATGATACAATTACATTCTTACTGACTCGTACTCAATATGATTCTCTGATTCTCCTCGACTAATTGAGTGGGAGGCTATTTATAGTTTTATAAACAATGAGAAGCGTCGCACGTGGCGTTATCAGTAAAAGCTACATCAGCAATTCTTAACACAGTCATATTTATATTCTTATGCGTTCTAATTATAAAGGTATTTAATTAATAGGGGGTATTATTACATGATTCCTCCCCTTCTTGGAGAAAGGCATCACCTGAAGGTGTGACTTTAGTAAAATTTAAGTATTTTCTAAAATATTTCAAAATACAAGCAATGATTATAATGATTATAATGGTTATCAATAGAAATAATAAAAAGCTGAATTTCGAAGGGTGATGATTCCACTGATCCAGTTCTTCTCAGTCGATGTCTGGAATTTCATCTTCTTTCTTGAAATCTTCATCGTTAGAATGGTTCTTTATGGATGTGGTCATCCTGGGTAGAATAATGTATTTTTCTTCGTTGACAGTAGTTACGGGAAAAATGTCTTTTTGCGCGCGTGTTCCGCAAGGAACAGCGTGCTATCATTTCGTCACAATGTCTGTATTTTTCGAATTTTTTTTCGAAAATGGTCTCAAACGATTGGGTTCGACTCCCTGATGAAGAATTCGAGGTCAAATTCAATTCTGTCCGTCCGGTCCGGCCGGCCGGCCGGTCCGGCCGTTAGCACGATAACTCTCGAACGGAACGACTTAGAGCGTTGAAATTTGCAGGGTAGTTTCGTAGCGTAAATATCTCGGACAAGTTCGTTAACGGGCGAAATCGACCGAGCGGTTTCGGAGTTAAGGCCGTTTTTAATAAAAACGTTTTTTATGAATATTTCCGGAACCGATCACTCGATCTTTTTGAAATTTGGCATCAGATTGTAGAATCATGACCTTTATATGCCTGCGAAGTTTTGTGTTGAACGGACGGCCCTAAAATGGCAAAAAAAAAATTTGAAAATTTGAAAATTTTGTTTTCACGATAACTCGCAAAATACTGATCTGATTAAATTGAAACTCAGTAGTTAGATGCAAAAGACCAAAGCAAACACTTTTGCAAAATTTCGTGAAGATCACGTGACATGAAAAAAATAAAAAAATTACTACTATTTTGCGGAATATTTTGCTTTCAATGCCGAAACATATGTTTTTGAGGTTCATGCTGCCCTTTCCGGGCATTTTCCGTATTGCGCATGCGCAGATGAAAAGTCCTTTAACTGCTGTAGTTTTCGTCAGAGAGGATTGGGGTTTTGGGGTGGCGGATGCTATTCCTCCATAGAATTCAGATCCCTGATGAGGGTCTGCGCATGCGTAGATTAAAGATGCGATAACTTCCGAACCACTAGTGTTGGAGAATCGGAGTTTTTTGTAAGGTGTGTTATTTTGAGAGGACTTTTAGCCACCAGTAGATTGCGCATGCGCAGAAGAGAAGTGACTGTTTTTGGGTTGGATGGGTTATGTTGGGAGTGCTGAGTCGATATTATGAGGTTTTAAAAGAATATTCATAGCAATTCAGTGCAAGGACAAGTCAGTTTGGGGGATGTAGCGTTGTTTCCGAGTTGAAGTGTCCGTACCGTGGCCCTGGGGCTAATTTTGAAATTGATGTTACCCCTTACAGGCATTTATCGTTATGCGCATGAGCAGACCATCAGTGATTTAACTGGTGGTGTTTTCATCAGAGAGGATTAGGGTTTTGGGGTGGCGGATGCTATTCCTCTATAGAATCCCTCGTTGAGGGTCTGCGCATGCGTGGATTAAAGATGTGATATCTCCTGAACCACTAGTGTTGGAGAATCGGAGTTTTTTGTAAGGTGTGTTATTTTGAGAGGACTTTTAGCCGCGAGTAGATTGCGCATGCGCAGAAGAGAAGTGACTGTTTTTGGGTTGGATGGGTTATGTTGGGAGTGCTGAGTCGATATTATGAGGTTTTAAAAGAATATTCATAGCAATTCAGTGCAAGGACAAGTCAGTTTGGGGGATGTAGCGTTGTTTCCGAGTTAAAGTGTCCGTACCGTGGCCCTGGGGCTAATTTTGAAATTGATGTTACCCCTTACAGGCATTTTTCGTTATGCGCATGAGCAGACCATCAGTAATTTAACTGGTGGTGTTTTCGTCAGAGAGGATTAGGGTTTTGGGGTGGCGGATGCTATTCCTCTATAGAATCCCCTGTTGAGGGTCTGCGCATGCGTGGATTAAAGATGTGATATCTCCTGAACCACTAGTGTTGGAGAATCGGAGTTTTTTGTAAGGTGTTTTATTTTGAGAGGACTTTTAGCCGCGAGTAGATTGCGCATGCGCAGAAGAGAAGTGACTGTTTTTGGGTTGGATGGGTTATGTTGGGAGTGCTGAGACGATATTATGAGGTTTTAAAATAATATTCATAGCAATTCAGTGCAAGGACAAGTCAGTTTGGGGGCTGTAGCGTTGTTTCAGAGTTAAAGTGTAGGTACCGTGGCCCTGGGGCTAATTTCGAAATGGATGTAACCCCTTACGGGCATTTTTCGTTATGCGCATGAGCAGACCATCAGTGATTTAACTGGTGGTGCTTTCCTCAGAGAGGATTGGGGTTTTGGGGTGGCGGATGCTTTTCCGCTATAGAATCCCCTGGTGAAGGTCTGCGCATGCGTGGATTCAAGAAGCGATATCTCCTGAACCACTAGTGTTGGAGAATCGGAGTTTTTTGTGAGGTGTGTAATTTTGGGAGAACTTGCAGCCACGAGTATACTGCGCTTGCGCAGACGAGAAGTGAATGGTTTTGGGTTGTTTGGGTTATGTTGGGAGTAATGAGCCGATATTGTGAGGTTTTAAAAGAATATTCATGTCAATTCAGAGCACGGACACAAGTCAGTTTGGGGGAAATAGCGTTGTTTCCGATTTGAAATGTCTGTATGGTGGCCCTGAGGCGAATTTATAAATAACTATATTCGGTAGATCTTTATTAAAATGCGTTCGGATTTGGAGAATGCAATTTCGTCCCTAACGGAGGACCCACAACCGAATTTTTTTCTGATCTACGGTAAAACTAACAGCCAAACTGTATTGATAGCTATATTTGTTAAAGGAACTTGAAAAAAAAAAAAAGCACTGACGTAGGGTCAGTACTCTTTGGCGCGCGTGTTCACGGTGGCTAATTTGAATTGAATGATTCAAAAATTAACAGTGCTGTATCTAAGCTGCCATCAGGATAGAGTAACAAAGTTGGAAAAGAACACAAGTGACTCTCCTTAGTCGCACAAGCTCCTAGAAGATTTGGGAGGGTCAGTATAATCCTAATCATGTTTATAGCACGCGCGCAAAAGCAGATTGACTTAACAATGAAAGAAAAAGTGTAAAAAGTCAATCTGCTTTGGCGCGCGTGCTATAAACATGATTAGGATTATACTGACCCTCCCAAATCTTCTAGGAGCTTGTGCGACTAAGGAGAGTCACTTGTGTTCTTTTCCAACTTTGTTACTCTATCCTGATGGCAGCTTAGATACAGCACTGTTAATTTTTGAATCATTCAATTCAAATTAGCCACCGTGAACACGCGCGCCAAAGAGTACTGACTTCACGTCAGTGCTTTTTTTTTTTGAGTGTTACTAATTACCCATTTGGATCGAAGAATTGCTGCTGGGGGAATAAAATAATGTTTTATTTGTTGAGGACATTTCTCTTGGATTTTCTCGTTCTCTAATGATAGAATGCTTCCATCTTCTAATAACTTTAAATCTGATGCAGGAATAGATTTGGTTCTTGGGCAATTTTCTGTATGATTCCTAAGGATATTTTCCAAACATTGTGGAGGTTTGTTGAGGAAATCTTGATCACATAAAAAGTCTTCTTCTATTGGATGACATTGGTTTGTCGACCATTTTAGAATTTCTTCTTGGGAGAGCATATAAGGATAGGTTTGAGGAAGGGTTAAATTACTTTGGGATAGGTAATAAAACTTGTACAGATCATAACTCCGTTCATAAATAGTGGGAATCGATATTAAGAATAATAAAGTTTTATTTCGAAAGACTTCTTTTGTATGACATAATTGATAATAATCTTTCAGATGGTATACTGGTATTATAGTAACATTTTTGATCAATTCTGCAAATTTGGTATATGGTAAAATAGATTCATGTAGCAGGTGCAATCTTGCAAAGCTTACTGCAGTTTGAATTTCATCCAATATAATTTTGATATCTTTGAGTTCAAAGGTCATAAGATGCATTTGTTCAACAGCTCTTAACTCTGGAACAATTTTTAATAATTCAAGATTTTCATTCATCTTTTGGAATTTATCAATATATTTATTTTTCAAATCATTTACTATAGTAGCAAGTGTATTCTCATTATTCTCTATACTATTAAAATAACTTCTATATAATTCCTCATCGTCAGAATCTAAGGTTCCGAATAATATCTTTGAAATTTTGCCACCTAAATTTATCAATCCTCTTTTAATTCTAATTTTCTCGTAAAGAAGTTCTTCGAGAGTGTTAATATTAATTTCATTCGAATGCTGCAAATATCTATGGTTTGCCGTTTGTGCAAAACCTAATTGTTGATCTTTCAAATTCTCAATTTCTCTTTGATATCTGATAATTAATTCTTCCATTTCATTTAGATCTATATGATAAATCAATTGTAAGTTTCTATTGGTCACATAAGCTTTTCCCAATAAAATAGGCAATACATTATTTTGTAAAGGTATAATTTCTATAGCTACGGTTGTAGTGATTATTTTCAATAATATGATTATAACTAGGGTTTCCATAGTGGATCTGCAATAAAATAAAATATTACTTAAATACTTTCTTTCTTTGTTTCATTATTTTCTTATGATAAATGTGTTTATTTTTGTCATCTTGTATCCTATGAGTATCAATTTCTCTAGCCTCTATTCTTTTGTAGGCTGGATCTAATTTACGTATAACACGTCCTTTAATATAAACGGGATTTTCATTTAGAGTACATTTTTCTTTAGCTGACCGTTTTTCATTAGTTTTTTCTAAACGTTTTAAATTCTTTTCTTTGCCTTTTTCTAAGTGTTTCGATATATCCCTTAAGTTTTCTACATAATTTTCTACATAATCCTGGACTTGTTCATTATGAGTTCGCTCAATCGGTAAGGAATAATTTAAGTCGGCTTTAATAATTTGCATTGGAGTCATCTCCAAACTGGAATGATTTGAATTATTATAACTCAATAAAGCTCGAGAAAGCTTATTTTGAAAAGTGGATTTTTTATTGTCAATTGTTCTTAATTGTTCAATTAATGTCGAATGAAATCTTTCTACTAGGGCATTTGAATTTGGATTGTAATTTGTAATATAATGAATTTCGATTTTATGAATTTTACAGAAATCTTGGACAACACTATTTTTAAATTCTATTCCATTGTCACATGTTATCTTGTTAGGTATTCCATAATGACTGAAATAAATTATTAGTTTATCTACGATTTCTAATCCTGTCTTTTGGAGTAAAGGATAACATTGTCCTAGTCTTGAAAATGAATCGATTAAACTTAAACAATTTGTTTGACCGAATTTTATTGTATCGCAATAAATATGTGTAAATGGTTTCGATCCTATAGGGTTAGGTTTAAATTGCAACTGTATAGGAGTTCTCTCATATTTACTTTTTTGACATATCTCCCACGAGTTAATATAATTTTGAACATCTTTATTCATATTTGGCCAGTAATATTTCGATTTGAGACTAATTAAATTTTCTCTTAATCCACGATGAACAGTTTTTGTTTCATGATATTGCTGTATTCTAAGTAAACGTTCTTCTTCGTCTTCTACGTCTTCTAACCATATTTTCGAAATTTTTAAGTCAAATGATTTATAATCAAACTTTTTTTGTAATATTCTTATAAGGGGTTTTTCTAGTTCTTGAGATATAAAATATAATGTATACGAACATTTTGGTCGGAGTAGGTAAACTACCGGGGTCCTAGGACATTTCAAGGCCACCAAAACCATGGTAGTTCCTGGTACACTTCAAGGTCACCCAAATGGAACCTAACCCAAGTGGGTAGGCAACCAAAAATTAATGTAGTAAACGTGTGACGTCATTGCAGGTGACCTTGGGCTGGTAGATCAGGCCTAGCCAGGCTTGCGCAGGTTAATTTTGCGAGAGAAGTGAAAAAAAATTTTTTTCGGACTTAGAAAAATTTCGAGAATTTCGGACTTAAAAAAATTTCGTAAAGTTCGGACTTAGAAAAATTTCGACAAGTTCGGACTTAGAAAAATTTCGTAGGTTAATTTTGCGAGAGAAGTAAAAAAAATTTTTTTTTCGGACTTGAAAAAATTTCGAAAATTTCGGACTTACAAAAATTTCAACAAGTTCGGATTTCAAATCGAATAAAACGATGATTAATTTTGTGAGAATTGTGAAAAAAAAATATATTTTTGAAAATTCTTTATGTTGGACTTGGAAAAACTTTGAAAGGAACAATTTTAGCTACTATAAACCTTAGATATCCTTATGGGAAATTACATGTTAAAATAAGTGAAATTGAACTAGAATTCTGGGAGGAAATAAAACAAGACAATTATAATATTTGTTTTTTATTGACAAGCCAATCGTATAGTAAATTAACATTTTCGAGTGCACATATGAGTTCATTCTTTACATGTAACCTACAATGATAACTTGTTGTGGATGCTTCTTTTAAGAGTTTTAGCTTGGGGCAGTCAGACATCTCTAGGATGATACATCGATCGGAGTCTTCATGTAATAGTGTTCTTAGAATCCTTACTTTCGGCAATCCTTTTACGTAAATTAAGCTTTGTGCATCAGGTAGTAGGTGGCTCTTCAAAACAGAAATTAGCATTTCTACAGGTATATAGTAATCATAGTTGGTCGTCCAATCCAAACCATGGATGTTGTTTGTTGTGTAATCTATCTGCCATTTGAAATGCTCAGATAGTAGATGAAATTGCACTGGTGTTCTTATAAAATAATGTTTCCTTTCACAAGTGTTAATATTTAGAATTGAAAGTTCCCTGATGTAAAATTCACTATCTTTGTAGTGGAACCCTTGGAAATCCACAATAAATGCCATTTTGTGCCGTCGTATGAGCTCTAGATAATCCTTACAGTCCCACTTAATGGATTATATATCACGTTTCGGTCGTGAAGAATTAAACAATAAGCACTTGTTTTGTTTGGTACCGGTTTTGCTGTTTCAATTTCAAGTCTGATATCGACTGCACCGTTCTTTATTGTCTCACTCTGATGAGTACAATCTATGACAGCTATTGGTGCTGTATGTTTGAATGAACTGGGTGTAAACGCTGGTTCAGCTTCGTTTTTATAATAGTACGCTCTTTGAAAATGCGCATACATTTCATATAATAACGACCATTGATTCTTGTCCCAATCAAGGTTAAGGTTATCATACGGATATGCGTCTGCATTCAGGAATAATTTAATATTCCTTAGATTGCAATGATCAAATAATGCCGAATCTCTGTTTAAGCTATTTTTACGATCCGTTTGGAAGGCAAAAATAACAATTCGGGGTTTTTCCATCAAGCTGCTTGATTTAACAGTCCAGGTGTGATGGGTAGTCTCTTGAAGAGTGGGTAATTGTTGAATTTCCCAATTTCTAAATGAAATGGATAAATCTCTGCTCTCCTCAACATATTTCAATAATCTTAATTTTTGTACATCGGCCACTTTAAGATGTGGCACTTTCCAATAAATTTTGTTGATTTCCACAAAGGGTTTTTCAGTTCCTGTTACTGGTTGATTAATAATCGCGTTCAAATCATTGCTGCTCCTAATCAATACCAATTCTTGACGAACATTCATAATAACCTTTTGGAAATCCTCTGCAAATCCCAGCCACAATTTAAGAGGTATACAAACGGTAAAATTACCTTTTTGATCAAGGATATCAGGTAGTCCATCTAATGCCAATCCAGCATTTTGCAAACGATCAAATTGATTCTTCGTGTAGGATAAGTAACTCTTCAATGTGCTAGTTATTCCCAAATTCCGTGTTTGATCAATCACAGTGCCTCCTATTTCATAACGAATTTCATCGAAAAGAAATGAAATTCCATTTTTTATAAATTTTATATGTGTAGTTTCAGTAGGTGGATGTTTAACATCATCACTATTTTTTAATAATTTCCCCTCAATATAAATGTAACTATATGATGGTAAAGTGTATAGATCTTGCGTTTGGATGGGTATTCTTATTTCATCACTGCACTTATATGTCGTTGAAGCATACGGTTGATGAGTATGATATTCAAAATTCGCAATAGATTCATCAATTAGAACATTTTCAGCTACATTTAAATTTAGGAAACTCATTTTGTCTTCACTTTAAAACCCAAGGACCTTAAAAATAATTTATTTGTCGCTGTTAACGGTACACTGGTTTTTGTAGTACTGAACAATATATTTCTTTCAGCCCCTTTTTTATTATTTTTCATACCATTAGATTGTTGTTGTTGTTGTTGGTTGCTTGAGAAAACGTTATAATATCTCATGATCGCTCTTAGTTCACTTGTTGTAGATTTTTTTCACATGTAATCTTACTGTTACCACTTCTCCGTTGAAATTGACCAAGTTACCCTCTTGGTCTGTTAGTTTTATAGCAATTTCATTGATAAATTTCGTATTTATCGGTAAATAGATAACATTAGAGGGGTTTTCAACTATCTTGGTGCCTGGTGCATTTTTTGGATAGAAGACGTGCAAAATATGTTTTTTTTCATCATTAGAATATGAGTTTTGCACTAAATTACATTCAATATTGATCGCATTCACTCTGAAAATATTGATAGGCTTGTTGGAAATATGTTTTTTATTAGCAGCTAATATTTGCGGTGTAAACCCCAAAACTTGTGCTATACTACAATTCTGTTGAAAATCAATAGGTTCCGTGCATTTCACTTCCGATCTCAGGGTGGTTCGATTCAACGAAATATTTATGGCTGGTCTATCTGTTTGACCTTTCAATGGATTATTTTCATAGTTATATATTTTTGTAGATAGTGATTTATATCACTTATTTCATAGCAACCAGGTGGAAGAATGATTATGTTGTTTACACCAAAATGAAAACGATTATTTGTTTCATCGACATTGGGAATGCTATTGTAACTGACAAAGTTTATTAATCCGATAACATAGTCATGAGATTCACTTAACACAATTGGTGGATATATAGTGGCTTTCAATTCTGACGACTTGTCGTTTAACGTGAACGTGTAGGACATGATGATGATGCTTGCATAACACTGACCATATTTTTCATTTGAATGATAATTTATTTAATAAAAATTTTATACGTAAGTGTCCACAATTATACGATGTTTTTTTTTTGATATGTTTTATAATTATAGAAAATATTCAATTGTTTCTTATGCGTACAATGATGTTTACAACCAGATTTAAAATATTTACAAACTTCAAGAGGTGGAGGTAGATTTCCATAACTATCAAAATATGAAATGTTATCCCCCTTTTTGCGATAGCTGACCCAATGTGTGCCCGGCCCATCAGAGTTGTCTAAATTCACAATTCCGCATTCATTTTTTCGAATTCGTTTAGGCATCTCATCTTTCATAAAGCATCCACGAAAATTAGCAATTTTTAATTCTGTAACCAAATTGCTAATATCCCGATCTGTTAGTGCTCGCTTTGGGAGTTTCATCTCTCTCTCTCTCTCTCTCTCTCTCTCTCTCTCTCTCTCTCTCTCTCTCTCTCTCTCTCTCTCTCTCTCTCTCTCTCTCTCTCTCTCTCTCTCTCTCTCTCTCTTTTTTGTTAATTGTAACGATCTGCTTCACTGTCTCGTAGAAAAAGTCCAAATCCTTTTTTGTATTTTCTCAAGCACATTCCTTTTCCCATAGCAATAGCTTCCATAGTTTTATTGTGTCGATTTGCCTCTTCGAATTGTTGTTTGGCCTGTTTAGCAGCATTAATTGAATCAATAATTTTTGCAGTCCCCCCACCTAGTGCACCTAAAGCACTCAATCCCGCAAAAATCGGAATTAATGGTAAAATACCTCCTTTTTTAGGTAACCTTATCACTTTTGTTGACTTTATTTTGGATTTGAATTTATTGGCTAATTTCTTTGCCAAAAATACCCGTGAAAATAGATCCTTAGGTTTTTTTCTTATTATATGTTTTTTTATTTCTTTCACCACTTTATTGAAAGAAACACGTTTAATCTTCTTTTTCTTCATGCTCATTCTTTTTACACCACATATACACACTCAAAGTTGAGCAGGACTGCACCCCAATTATGTAAAGCTCACATATTTATAGGTAAAATTCTTGTTCGTTTAGCACCCCCATTCTCGTCCTGATCTTCATCTGTGGTTCTTTTTCGTTTTATATAAGGTATTTCTTCATAATCTATCTTGTCATTGTCAGTATTTATTTTCAATCTTTTACTTTCAATCTCATCGTTGCTATAGACGCTTTTACGCTTTTTCACCCTCAAAATTGGTTTTCGATTTTTCTTTTTATTGGTGGTATCAGCGACAGCAGGAGCAGCATCAGCAGCAGCAGTCCTATTTGATGTCATAATTTTAATCATCGCAGGAGTACGAATTTGATTTTGTTGTTGTTGTGAAGGTTGAGTAGGTTTGGATTTTAAAATTCTTGGTTTTAACAGTTTTATTGCCTTTTCCCCTGAATTTTCTTCTTCTACACTTAGAATGATTTCATTGCACTTTTTTCTGATGAGTAACAAATTCTTTAGGAGTTTTCGTAAAACATTTCTTTGTTGTCTCTTATTACCAATTCCCATCCCTAATTTAACTTTGCTTCGCATTATACCGCTAACACCTAATGCAGCCATCTTTTCAGTAAGCGAAGCATCAGAAGAATGATATCTTTCCATAGCTTTAGTAGCTAAAATTTCATCTGCTTTATGGCGGTGTTTTAAATCCTTCTCTTTCGAATATTTAATATCATGTTCCATGCATGCCTCATCCAATTTATTTATAGGTTTGGATCCTGACATTAAACGTTTCGATAGACGTGTTCCAGGACCACAATAATTGTACCCAGGTATATGTAATTCAAATGGCAGGGAATTTATAAGGTTGTTAACAAGTCCACCACCCGTATAAAATTTCATATTTTAACCAAAATATATATATATATATACACACACACATACACAACCTTCGCTTTATAAAGAAAAGCTATAAATGATATAGTTTTAGTTATGTTAGTCATTTTTATTTGAAACATTGTTCAATATGAAAGTTCATCAACAAAAAGTTCATCTAAAAGTTCAGAATAATGATGTGTTGCAGACTGCAGGTGCTTATCATCAACATTCGAAACATGGTGATTTATTTCCCGCTACTATTAGATGTCTTATAGTAGGACCTTCAAATTGTGGGAAAACTAATGTTATGATTACACTCATTGAACATCCACATGGATTGAAATTTGAGAATATTAACTTATACTCAAAATCGGTACATCAACCGAAATACCAGTACCTCGAGCAATTATTAAAACCAATAAAAGGAATAACTTTCAACACTTTCACGACAGCTGAAAATATAGATCCACCTAATAGAGCCAAACCTAATTCTCTATTCATTTTCGATGATGTCATCTGCAACAAACAAGATGTAATGCGTGAGTTCTTCAGTATGGGAAGACATAATCATGTGGATTGTTTCTATTTAGCACAAAGTTACGCTAGAATACCAAAAAATCTAATACGAGAAAATGCTAATGTTATTATTCTTTTCAAACAAGATGAAATGAATCTAAAACATGTCTATACAGACCATATTGGTTCGATGGATTTTTCCTTTGATACATTTAAAAATATATGTTCAATGTGCTGGTCGGGGGAACCATTTAGTTTCGTTTCAATCTTTAAGGATAATGAACTAAATGGAGGTCGATATAGAAAAGGTTTTGACGAATTCATCAATATAAATACCTAAACTCTATTACTGCTTATGTTAGTTTGCCAGTTCAACAACAGGTGTTGACAAGCAGAACGTTGATAACGATGACCGAAATGAACACTTACAATAAGAGATTGAAACGACTTTTGATTCAAAAACGTAAAAATATTAAAGATAAATTACAATTACTCAAGTATGGAGAGAGAGTCAAAGAAAATGCATTTTCTCCAATAACGAAACAATTGAAGGAAATAAAAAAAAATTTGAAACATGAGGAAGACGAAAAGAATGGCAATCATGAAGAAGAATTAGAAGAAGAAGACTTAAAATGGGTGATGCCTCAATCGTCTTTATCACCGCTCACACCCATTGGGGAAACGACAGCAGGCAGCAGTAAAGACAGGACCAAGGAGACCGCTAATAATACTTCGTTTATCGATTACCTAGATCAATATCCACCCATTGCGAGGAAATATATTATGAGTCTGAATGAAAATCCTTCAAAATTCGATCGAAAATATGGTGTTCGTTTAGATCCAGATACGGAAAAATTCTCGATTGGTAATTCACGAATGCAAATAATTGATAATGGAGATGTTATGGTAAAAAATAAAAGGTATCGAGGTACTAGAGGTTTATACGAATTAATATTTAAACGAAAACCTAAGAAATATTCTGAGGAAGACTTGCAAAATTACCATGATATAATTACTAAAACAAACGCATATAAATGTTATTATCACCCAAGCAATCAGATAGATGGTAACAATACTGTTAAATATAAAAAAATTGTTGCACCGTTAATAAAAAAAAAGGGGGGTTCTATCAATTTGAGATTACATAAAAACACAGCCTATATGTTTTGGAATGATCCTAATGAATTAGTTGAACGATTGAAATTATTATTGGCATCATATGAAGCTGGAAACAGTGGTGTTATAAATGAAATCACTTCAATTGTTGAAGAACGAGGCTGGTTTGATAGTATAACGATGACATCGAGAACCGAGAAGAAGTGGCAAATTGTCACCGAGCTGTATAAGCAGGCCCGAATAAATTTTAAACGTCGTAAAACAATTGTACGTGGCTTGTGGGACTTATGCCAAGCTGATCTGATAGATATGCAACCATATGCCAAAGAAAATAACGGTTTCAAGTATATTCTAATTGTCATCAATTGTTTCTCTAAATACGTTTGGACTGAACCGCTCAAGGATAAATCAGGGAAAAATGTGTCAACTGCTATGGAAACTATTTTGTTGAAGATGTTGAAATCGAAAAAAAACAACAGTTTGAAAAATTTACAAACAGACAAGGGTACAGAATTTTATAATGTTACTTTCAAAAAGCTAATGGAAAAATATTCCAAACAGACAAGGGTACAGAATTTTATAATGTTACTTTCAAAAAGCTAATGGAAAAATATTCTATTAATCATTATTCCACCTACAGTGATAAAAAAGCAGCAATTGTTGAACGTGTAATTCGAACAATTAAAGGAAAAATGTATCCTCAATTTTCCTTTCAAAATACCCACAAATGGATAGGTGGTATTTTAGCTGAAGTGGTTAAAAACTACAATAATTCTGTGCACCGCACAATCGGAATGAAACCGATCGATGTAAAAGAAACAAATGAAGATTCTCTACGTGGAATTTATAGTAATCCAAAGTAACCAATACGAAAATGTAAATTCATAAAAGGTGATCATGTAAGAATTTCCACAGCGCGGGGTGTCTTTGATAAAAAATATAATATGAATTGGTCTCCTGAAATCTTTATTAAAAAAAAAAAAGTATTGAGCACACCCACAACATATATTTTGAAGGATATCAATGATAAAGAAATCAAGGGAGGATTTTATGAGGAGCAAATGCAAAAAGTGAAATATCCAGATATTTATTTGGTTGAAAAAGTTTTGAAACGTAAAGGTGGAAAAAGCCTAGTTAAATGGGTTGGATTTGACGATACACATAATCAATGGATATCAAATGACAATGTATCTTAAAGGTTACAATAAAACACCAATAATTTAATAATGATTCTTTTATTACTTCAAAGTCCCAAATGGTTAACGTTTTTTTCAAATGAAATCATGATCATCAATCTCGATTCTTGGCATTTCCCTTCTTCTTCTTTTCGACGGTTGTGATGAGGGTGGTTGTTGTGATAGGGGTGGTATTGTTTCCTCCTCCCCCGCTAATAATTGTGAATTAATTTCAAAAAGTTGTCTTTTGGCTGCTCTTCTTTGTCTCGAATCCTCCTCATTAAGCCCATTATTCACATGAGGTGTACTTTGGGTAATGGGAACTCCTGCTTCCCTCAAGGCTCTCTTCAATATCACCCCATCTGATTGTAATGGGGGTGTTTGTGAAGGTGGTGGTGGTGTTGATATACATGCTTGTGTTACTTGAGCACTCTCGATATCCTCTTCGTCGACAATATTGTACTTGTATCTTCTTATGACATCTTCCAATAACCCCAGATCTTTGTCATCCTCCAATCGTGTTTTCAGGTATTTCACAGGTAAATTACCAAATTTTTTTTTCATCGTTTTTACTTTTGGACTATATGATAGTTTTATTGTTACCTTATCATCATAAAGAGTGACTTTGGGGGCTCCATATCTTTGAACAAATGAAGGTAGTTTAAAAAAAAATAAAAATGATTAGGGAGGAAAAAAACTTACTGAAAAATCTGCTTGCACACCACCTCTAACATTCGGGGAGTAAAATTGTCCCGATCAGTAGAGAAAACAACAATAGTACAAGGAATATTCATGTTAAAGTTTTTTTCTTATTCACGTGCACGTTCGTAGCTGGTAACTCCAATAATTATACTAGTTTTTCAAGATGAATTGAACGGAATTTATACTCTGAAATCGCTGATTGTCAAGGACAAAATCTTTAAATTTTGGGACAGAATATTTTACTGTCAATCCTTCTTCCCCTTTATTTTATATGAAAATGTAAATACATATAATTCATGTGAAATATAAATTGAAATTTGTTTGAAGTTATTCATTTTCACCAAACGAATATCCATATTAAGAATTACATATATCAATTAATTGGTGTGAATCAATTACATATTTAATAGATAGGTTTATTTCCAAAGGTCCATACTGTATTCATATTACTTTGTTAGATATTGCTTATTTAGCATTTTGCATCCTAGCGCGTGGACCTGCATCGCACATTCCTTAGATAAGATAATCTTATAAATAGAACCCTATTAGATTTTCTCGAGGAGAATTGAATAGATAATTATTTATTAGGCGTACTCTCTAAGTAAACGCTTATCGGTATGCTAATTGAGTCGGTATGCTAATTGAGCTTCGTCGGCGTTTATTTATCTCCGCGGATACATTGACCAACTTGACCATTTATTCGTCCTCTTAATTTTATCGAATGATACATTGTTTTAATATTAATGATGTACATGCAAAAATCTAGATTGTTAGGATGCAACTTTGTCTACTATTATAATCTGAATTGAATTATTGCAAATTAACAAAAATTTTGGGGCACGTGTAATTGCGATCCGAATTGGTATATAAGAAATAGATTGCGTAGGTATTCTACTTGAGGTTGTGTTTGTGCATAGAGCAGAATCGAGGTAAGCAGATTTTATTTTCTACCTGTTTAAAAAAAAAATGTTTGGGCTGATTTTTGAGTTTCCAATTTTTCAAATGAAAATATATTTTTCAGACATAAAAGAAAAAAAAACATAAAAAAACAGCAAAAATCCGTGAAAAAGGCAGAGAAAAAAATGAGCGGTACAGCAACCACCCGTTTAGAT
Source organism: Halyzia sedecimguttata (assembly GCA_937662695.2). NCBI lineage: Eukaryota > Metazoa > Arthropoda > Insecta > Coleoptera > Coccinellidae > Halyzia > Halyzia sedecimguttata. Next base: position 3,756,707 of record OW569418.2, on the reverse strand, counting down.
AGTTTGTCGGCTGAAGCCGTTAAGACTATGGAAAGGGTGAGTAGATTAATCAAAACTAAAGAGGAATTTTTAAAATATATTACTTATTTGAAAAATATTATTTGCGTTTTGAATAGATCGATTAAAAATAAATATAATGATGCTATTGGGAATTTTGCTAGAGTTGAATCTAATCTTAGTATTTTAAAGTATTATCAACGAACATTTAGGAAAAAGTTATCAAAATTAATGGAAAAACGATGCGAAGCAAATTTAGAATGGCATGAAATTAAATCGGCATTTAATGGGCGTATATCTAGTGGTATTATTACAAATCTTGGATTCAAAGATCCTCAATTATTTTTGGAGAAAGCATTTAGAAGTTTTGCAATACAAATTCGTAAGTCGTTGAAAAAATCTGTACTAAAAGTTAACACTATTTTGGCTGGTTTATTTGTGAAACCCTCTGATTTAGAGACTAACTTTAAATTTTTTTCCACAAAAAATGAAGTTATTGACGTTAGTGTAAATTTAAAAGATTGGTATAAAAACAATGTATCGTCTGTTATTTTGAATCGAATGGGTGAGTTCCAAGAACGCGATTCGGGCTGGAGTCTATATGAAATTTTGTATTTGAAATTGAACATTAATCATTTCAGTCCAATAAATGTTGGTATGTCCACTTATGTAGATTTACCAGCATTTGTGAAAAGCACGCATAGTGTAATCAATATAAAAAATAATGATCAGTACTGTTTCCTGTGGTCTATAATGGCTGCTCTTTTTCCCGTTTACGATGAATCCAAAAATAAATGTAGAGTATATTCTTACCCCGATTTTGAAGGCTTTCTTAAGTATGAAAACATTAATTTCCCAATAGAATTGAAGGATATTCCAAAATTTGAATTATTGAACGGTTTAGGAATAAATATTTTTACTATTTCGAATAACAAGGAGATTGTTCCTCTTTGTCTTACCAAGAGTCCATTTTACAAAATAATAATAAATCTCTTGATGGTGCCTTGTGAAAATTTGACAATTGAAATAGCTGAAAATAATCCTGGAACGAGTTCAATGAATTTGAAAACTAAAACATATTACCATTTTGCTCTAATAAAAAATTTATCCCGTCTTTTGAGTCGTCAACTTAAAGATTCGAAAAATAGGAAATATTTCTGTGAAAGATGTTTGAATCATTTCGCTACAAATGAATCTTTGGAAAGGCATCTGGAATTATGTAGAGATTTGAATCACTGTAAAATAGTTTTACCTAAAGAAACTCATAAGATTTTAAAATTCAAAAATTTTACACATCAAATACCTATGCCTTTCGTTATTTATGCGGACATTGAAAGTCTTTTGGTTGATTATGATCTGTCCTCTTCCTCCTTTGCTCTCGATAATAAAACTATAAAGCGCAAAAAACATGAAGCCTTTAGTATAGCTTATTATTTCAAATGTGATTATGATGATTCTTTATCTAAATTCAATTTATATACAGGTTCTGATTGAATAAAATGGTTCATAAATGAATTGGAAAATCTTTCAGCATATGTTGGAGGAATTATATCGAACCCTCTTCCAATTGTAATGAACGATGAGGAGAAACAGAATTTTTATGAAGCGAAGCAATGTTATGTGTGCGATAATGAATTTTCTGTTAGTGATGGTAAAGTTCGTGATCATTGTCATTTTTCAGGAAAATATCGTGGTGCAGCTCATGAAACTTGCAATTTAAAATTGCAGATATCTAATACTATACCTGTGGTTTTCCATAACTTTTCCAATTATGATAGTCATTTTCTAATTAGAAGTCTTGCGAAAGATATTGAGGGTCCCTTGAATATTTTGCCTGTTAATAAGGAAAAATTCATTTCGTTCACAAAATACATCACTAAATATAAAATAAATTTGAGATTTATAGATTCCTTTAGATTTTTAGCCGGTAGCTTGGAAAAATTATCCTCGTATTTGGATGATGAACAAAGAACTATTGTTTCAAAATTCTTTCCTGATAAAACTCACTTTGAGTTAGTGACAAGAAAAGGTGTATTTCCATATGAGTATCTTGATAATTTTAAAAGACTAGACGATCAGGAACTTCCATCGAAGGAAAATTTTTATAATACGCTCACTGAGGAGGCAATATCGGATGATGACTTTAATCATGCAAATAATGTATGGAAAACTTTCAAAATTCAAAATTTAAAACAATATGCTGAATTGTATCTTAAAACTGATGTTTTACTTTTGAGCGATATTTTCGAGAATTTTCGAATTAATTGCATGAAATATTATAATTTAGATGCACTCCATTATTTTACAACACCAGGATTGGCCTTTGATGCGATGTTAAAACTTACAAAAATTGAATTGGAATTACTCACTGACATTGAAATGATTAATTTTATTGAAAAAGGCATTAGAGGAGGAGTGTCGCAATGTTCGAGGCGTTATGCAAAATCCAACAATAAATACATGTGTGTTGATGAATACAAGTCTGATGAGCCTATTTCGTATTTAATGTATTTTGATGTGGTGAATTTATATGGAGCTGCCATGACAAAGGCATTACCATTTTCTGATTTTCAATGGGTGCAGATAGGGTCTAATGAAATAGGCACTATCTTAAACACACCAGATGATGCTGAATTTGGTTATGTTTTAGAAGTGGACTTGGAATATCCGAAATCATATATGAAAAACATAAAGATCTTCCGTTATGTCCGCATCATCTGCCACCACCTGTATCTGATAATGATACAACTAAATTATTATTGACTTTATACAATAAAAAAAAATATATTATTCATTACCAAAATTTGAAACAGGCTATTAAATTGGGGTTGAAGCTAGAGAAAGTTCATCGGTGTTTGAAATTTGCTCAAAAACCTTGGATGAAATCGTACATCGATTTTAACACAGAGTTGCGTAAAGCCAGTAAAAACGAATTTGAACGTAACCACTTCAAATTGATGAATAATGCGCCATTTGGAAAAACAATAGAAAATGTTAGAAGATATAGAGATATAAAGCTAGTAACACATTATGAAGGAAGATATGGTGCTAATTACTACATATCACAAGGGAACTTTAGTAGCATTACTATTATCGATGAAGATATTGTACTAATAGAAATGAAAAGGTTAACCATAAATATGAATAAACCAATTTTCATCGGTATGTGTATTTTAGATATTTCGAAAACATTTTTGTATGATTTTCATTATGAATACATTAAAGCTAAATTTAACGACAATGCAAAATTATTGTACACAGATACTGATAGCCTTATTTATCAGATTTTCACAGATGACATTTACCAACATATAAGGCAGGATATTGATAAATTTGATACCTCCGATTATCCTGAGAATAATATTTTTAATATTCCTAGGCGGAATAAAAAAGTAGTTGGTTTAATGAAGGATGAAAATAATGGTTGCATCATGAGTGAATTTATCGGGTTGAGGTCGAAGATGTACACGTATAAAGTTTGCGAAATTGAAAAAAAAAAAGAACAGAATATTAATTATGCTGATAACCATGAACTTATTGAGCTTTTGAAAACAATTAAAAAAGTAAAAGGAGTAAAGTATGCTGCTATAAAAAATTATATAACCTTTCAGGATTTTTATAAAACACTTTTCGAACAATCAACATTTTCAATAATTCAGAACAGTATAATTGCGAAAAATCATGAGATTTTCTCAATTCAACAAGAAAAGGTTGGTTTAAGTTTTGATGATGATAAAAGAATTGTATTGGAGGATAAAATATCAACGGTACCATGGGGGTATTTTGATTAATTCCTATCTTTATATATTTTGATTGATCTACACAGCCTCTCTCGGTGAAAATGCTGTATCGTTGTTTCTCAAAAAAAAAAAAAAAAAAACTAAAACAAAATATAATATTTCATTACCAGAATGAATAATCTACCTACTGGAGCAGAGCTGCGGCGGTGCCCAATAGCCGCGTGGGAGCTTGAGGTACTTTTCCATGTACTGGAAAAACCTGGAGACTTAACACTCCAGGACCTGAGACGGCTGGTGGCACTGGCCAATATTCCTGGTCATTGGAAAGCCTGGCTTATTCAGCAGTATTATCTAACGCATTGTGCTGTAATGTGTCAGGACAACTAGATTAGGTTTTATATTTATCTTTAGGTTAATATTATATCTATTTAATAAGTTAAGAAATTGATGTTTAACCCGAAGTAGTAGTAGTGCCATTAGGCGGTATTTTATTTAAGAAAAAGTAATCGATGAACTACCAGTTTCATTTCGGTCTCTCCACTGTTTCATTTGATACAGAATTTCTCAAAGATCAACATGCCTGTGCCCGTTAAATACGTCTGTCCTATATGTAAAGGTGAATCTGAACAATACTATGCACCTTGTATTCGTTGTTTTTTTCAATTACTAGACAAAAAACTGTATGGAGTAAAACATAGATGTAGTTGTTGTCGATTAATGTGGCAAGAGCAGTGAAGATGTGTCTTGAAAGTATGGATCACATGGACTTTGAACAACGACTTCTCACGTTTAAGAAGAAATTTTGGACCGGTGCTGCAAATCCTATCGATTTGGCTAGAGCTGGTCTGTATTTCACCGGTGAAGGAGACATTTGCCGTTGTGTTTATTGTTCAGTGCAAATTCATAATTGGAAGAAGGAGGATAGTGCTTTGGAGGATCATTATAAGTATTCCAAAGATTGTGCATTTGGTCAGATGTTGTGGAAATATTCCAGGACTACGCGTAACGAAGATCATCACCCCCACAAAATACTACTACTACTACTACTACTACTACTACTACTACTACTACTACCACTTCTACTACTACAAAAAAATGAATTTAGTAATCCTTTACTCGCTTATTGGAAATATCTTATATGTTCATTTCCAACCTAAAGTGATAAAGGCTCAAATATGTACTAATAAAAATAAACTATGTGATAATATGGTTGTATGCAGGCTAAACAATGATCTACCTGTATTTAAATATTACTTTAAAAATGATGATGATTATGATGTCTACAACATACATACTTTCAAAATAATTTATACTTTTTCAAATCGAAGTTGTAAAGAATCTGATTGGCTAAACGTGCCTCCTTCTGAACCAAAAGAACATCACTCTTCTATAAAGATACCACTTATAATTTTGTTATTTTGCTTAATATGTATGCTCGTATCCATACTTACCTTTTTATTAAGAAATACTTTATTTCCTAAAATAACTACTTGTATATAACATAATACTTATCGATAATCTTCCTAATACATATATATATTTTTTTTAACATGAATGCAGCCTCAGAATCTTCCCTATGTACTCTGTTACGAGCTGTTTCCTTTCTTCCTTTATAGGCAGAACCTTTTTTTTTTCCTGAAATCTTCAATCGGGATCTTAAACTCTTCATAGTATCATTACTGTGCCTCCCTTTTGTACTCTTATTCTTGTGTCGTTGGTCGCTGTCACTTATACTGGCACATTTCTACCTCCTGTCAAGTACGTTACCTGAACTAACTACTTGCGTATAATATAATTCTGTGAATGCAGCCTCAGAATCTCCCCTATTTAATATATGCATTAATCATTTGTTCTAGCACATTTCTACCTCAGGTCAAGTACGTTACCTAAACTAACTGCTTGTGTATAATATATACAATTTGTAATCTTTTTTTTTTGTTAATATATTTACATACAACCCATTTGTACTTATAAACCAGTTTGTTGTACTACCATTTGTAATTTAAGAATTCTTATTACCTGACAAGTTCGTACTTGTATATTACACAATATCCATGGTTTGGATTGGACCACCAACTATGATTACTATATACCTGTAGAAATCATGTAAAGAATGAACTCACATATGCACTCGAAAATGTAAATATACTATACGATTGGCTTGTCAATAAAAAACAAATATTATAATTGTCTTGGTTTATTTCCTCCCAGAATTCTAGTTCAAGTTCACTTATTTCAACATGTAATTTCCCATAAGGATATCTAAGGTTTATAGTAGCTAAAATTGTTCCTTTCAAAGTTTTTCCAATTCCAACATAAAGAATTTTCAAAAATATATTTTTTTTTCACAATTCTCACAAAATTAATCATCGTTTTATTCGATTTGAAATCCGAACTTGTCGAAATTTTTCCAAGTCCGAACTTAACGAAATTTTTTTAAGTCTGGAATTTTTTTAAGTTCGAAAAAAAATTTTTTTCACTTCTCTCGCAAAATTAACCTACGAAATTTTTTTAAGTCCGAACTTGTTGAAATTTTTTTAAGTCCGAACTTGTCGAAATTTTTTTAAGTCCGAACTTTACGAAATTTTTCTAAGTCCGAAATTCTCGAAATTTTTTTAAGTCCGAAAAAAAATTTTTTTCACTTCTCTCGCAAAATTAACCTGCGCAAGCCTGGCTAGGCCTGATACACCAGCCCAAGGTCACCTGCAATGACGTCACACGTTCACTACATTAATTTTTGGTTGCCTACCCACTTGGGTTAGGTTCCATTTGGGTGACCTTGAAGTGTACCAGGAACTACCATGGTTTTGGTGGCCTTGAAATGTCCTAGGACCCCGGTAGTTTACCTACTGGTCGGATATATTCTTTAATAAATTTGAATAGATCTTTGTCTATTGAATTTATTTCAACTCTAAATCTAAGTTTTTCTCCAAAAATTTTAGTTTTTGTCACCTTATAATTCGGAGTAATTTTGAAAATCATTTGAAAATTTGACGAATTCAAACTTCTTTTTGTATAAGGAAGTTATAAAATAGGATTTTCTACATTACTATGAATAGTTAAATCACTTGCGTTCTGTTCAATTAAATCACCTTTTAAAACTTCTAAATCACTATTTTCACGTTGATCCTTAACATTCCAGAGATCTAAACATTCATCTAACTCTTCATCGGTTATTTGATTCATCATAGAGATTACATCATCTTCTATTCCGTTAAATAAATATTTTTGTTTTCTAAGCATTCTTGACGACGGTTGGTCATTGAATGTATGACAACTTTTATATCAGAATTCAGGAAAATATATTTTATCATTTTAAATACAATAGACCATTCCAATGGGTCTAAACCACAAGCAATGCGTGGTAACGCTAAATATTTTTCATTATTAAAAATACATAATTCTTTCAAATTTAACAGTGACTGGAAAACATCTTTCTCTATTTCAGTATCGGAATGAGTTCATTCCAGCCCTAAAAACAGTGCTGGAATGAACTCATTCCCGCATTGTTTCTAGTTATATATTTCGTTTTGTGGTAGTCAGCACTGACATTCGATCCTATCAAATTTCAACACACGTCAATTATTGTCAATATAAGATAATCTGGATAAGGTGAAATAATTGTTGATAGGAAAGGTTTTATTTTCATAAAAAAGGTACGAGAGATTTTCTTCTTGCTAATTTTGAATCATTCATGATATTAGGAAACTGTTAAATCTGATCTACATGCTTTACGTACAATTCAAATTCCACGATCTGTCAACTTTCGTAACAGTCACACCAACTGCCAAGATACAATACAAAAGTCACTAGGATGTATAATCCTAATTTTTCATTAAATTTTAACCGTATTTTCCAAAACTTGCCTGAAATAGAGAAAATATCGTCTAATACTCGTTGCAGAAGGCAATTCCAACACTCATGCGTACGAAAACTCGCTCCTTCGTCGCTCGGTTTCGAACTTCGCATTCGTGTTAGAATATCAGCCCATTCTGCAACTTGTTTTAGAATATACTATTATATTCCGGTTTGTCATAATAATATTCTTTCGTAATTAAATAATAAATATTTCTCTCATTTATACGTAATGTTGCTACTTCGCCTATTAATTTCTTTTGTGCGATTAGTTCGTCTACTCGACCGAATTTTTGTTTAAAATTTAAGGCTATACCTTTATTCATATGGAAATCTCTGGAAACACAATGTGCTAAAGCGTATTTTTTTTTAACTTTAAATAAATTTTCTACTTTCTCAGTTATATTAGGGGCATTTCTGATATCATTGTTTTCATTTACTTCAATGAAATTTTCATAAGTTAATTCATCGGTTGGTTCTAAAATAATTCTACTAAGAGCATCTGCATTATTAGTCGAGCCTTTCTTATATTTGATATCGTAATCGATTTCTTCTAATTTAATTCGCCAACGCATAAGGCGTGAATTTGGTTCTTTTAATGAAAACAACCATGTTAAAGGTTTGTGGTCTGTATAAATAGTAAATTTTCTACCATAAAGATACGGTCTAAAGTGATTACATGACCATACAATAGCTAATAATTCTTTTTCAATTGTACTGTATCTTGTTTCGGCATCGTTCAATGTTCTACTTGCGAAAGCTATAGGAAGATCGTTAGGAATGATACCCTGGGACAAAACTGACCCTAATGCGAATCCAGAAGCATCTGTTGTTAAAATAAAGTCTTTTTTAAAATCTGGATATTTCAATATAGGATGATTCAATAAACTTCGTTTACAAATTTCAAAGGCTTCAATATATTTTGAATTATAAATATCTATTTTAGCTTCTTTTTTTAGACAAGTTGTTAAAGGTTTCGTTATTTTTTCAAAATTAGGAACGAATTTACGATAATATCCTACTAGACCAAGGAATGACTTAATTTCCTTCTGGGTTTTTGGAATTGGGAATTTTGTAATAGCATTCAATTTGTTTGGATTAGGTTTAATTCCATCAGGTGTAATAATATGTCCTAGAAATTCAATTTCTGTTTTGAAAAAATGACATTTATCTAACTGAATTTTCAAATTATCTTTTTCGAAAACTTCTAAAATGTTGTGGATATCTGCTAAATGTTGTTCAATTGTTTCGGAAAATATAACAACATCATCCATATAAACATAACAATTTTTTCCAATATAATCTTTTAAAACGTCATTCATTAATCGTTGAAAAGTCGCTGGAGCGTTTTTAAGTCCAAATGGCATTCTCAAAAATTCATAATGTCCATTTTCGATAGTAAATGCAGTTTTTTCTATAGATTCTTTATCTAATCCAATTTGATGAAACCCGGATGCTAAATCAAGTGTTGTAAAATATTTTTTATTTCCAAGTTTATCTAAAATAGCTTCAATTTGAGGTAAAGGGTATTTATCATCAATAGTTTTATCGTTCAACTTTCTATAATCAATTGCAATGCGCCATTTCTTTTTACCAGATAAATCTTCCTTTTTAGGGACTATAACCACAGGAAAGGACCAAGGTGAAATACTAGGTCTAATTATTTTTTTATCTAACATTTCTTTAATTTGTCGTTGTATTTCCTCCCTATGTACTTCGGAATATCTATAAATTTTACAATGAACAGGGACTTCGTCCATTGTTCGAATATTATGTTTCACTCTATTTGAAAAATTTAATGGTTGACCCGGTAGTTGAAGTACTTTTTTATATGTTTGAAAAATTTTAGTTAATTGGGTGCTTATCTCTGGTTGTAAATGAGAAAGGTCAATTGGAATTTTTGTCTGTTTTTGACAAACTTGTTGATAGCTAAAAGGTATTTGACAATATTCATTTCTCAAAATTTGATTTTTAAAATCTAGGCTTAGGCCATATTTATTCATGAAGTCGGCTCCTATGAGTCCATCATAATTTTTATGAAATTTATACACAACAAACGGATGCAAATCATTTAATTGAAATTCTGAAAATAATGGTATTAGAACTTTTTCATTAGTAGTTTATTTTTTATGACATGAAGTTAATGTCGTTTGTTCCTTGAAAATATTTTGAGGGAAATTATTGTAAGCAAATTTTGGGTCTATCAGACACACAGAACATCCACTATCTATTAAAAGTTTACATTTGGGATTTTGGAATTCAATATAAGGAAGTTGATTAAAATTATCTAATGTCGAATTTATGTCAACGCTTCTGTTGAGGCGTTTCCTCGAAAATTTATTTTCGTAGAATTGTTAAAATTACTGACTTCTTGTTTTGAAGTAGAAGGAGATTCTAAATGAGTTAGCTCCTCAAATGTATAATGAGGGCTTTGATTATTCATATTAAGATTTCTTTGGGGATTCTGGTTATTAGTATAAAATTTCTTTTGGGGGTTTATTTGAAATTGGGTGGAATAATTACCACGTTTTTGGGGGTAGTTTCTTGTCTGTATCGACATTCTTTCTGGAGGGGTTTGTATTCTTTGATTAGGATTCGGTTTGAAAACATTAGTATTTTGTTTAGGGGTATTTATATAATTTGTATTAGGGGTACCGAATACTTGTCGATTAGTTGGATAATTTGTACTAACATTTCTTTGTTGGAAAAGTATGGGTTGTGACGGAAAGCTTTGATTATTATAATTATTAAAAGGATTTTGATTAAAATTATTAAAATTATTTCTTGGATTCTGATAATTGTTTCTGTTATTAGGAAAAAAATTATTTTGAGGAAAATTTCTCACATTCTGATGTGATTGAGTATTTTTATTTCGACGGCTCCTGTCGAGTAAATCGTATTGTGCCATATTAGAAATATAATCTTTTACTGCATTTATAGTTTGGTCAAATGTGAAATTATTATTGGTAATAAGGTATGTTCGTAATTCAATAGGTGAATTCGAAATAAGTACCGTTTTACATATTCTCAATACATTTGTCTTGAATAATTGCTTTTCAGGATCAGGCATCATATCGGCATCTATTCTATAATTTATCCTGATTTTCATTGAAATAATAGTATCTATAAAATTCAATAAATCCTCATTTGGTTTTTTACTTAGAAACTGTAACTGATGTATCAAAACATCTAAATTAATTTGATCTCCAAACTTTACATAGAGAAATTGTTTTAAAAGTTCCCAATTATTTGGAACATCCGAAGTTGAAACTTCTGCTAAAGCTCTATCTATTAATTTCGATTTTACGACAGCAAAACAATAATCTTTAACTATCTGCGGTTCATTTAAAAACATCATTAAATATTGTTCCGAGCTTTTAATGAATGAATGTAATTCATTTTCAATACCCGAAAATTTCGGTAGAAGAGTGCCAAATTTCTCCGCTAATGACAAATCTATTCTTTCCATAGCCATTTTGCGATTTGATTTTTTGGTTTTATGACCAGGAAAATGCTTGATTGACGTAATATTGATTATTTTCAATTATTATTAATTAAAGTTTAGAAATTCACGGTTTTTTATTATAAGAAACACAGGGAAAACTTTTTTAATTCGGTTTTTATAAAATAGAAAAACCTGGGAAAAACTATCTAAGTCGGTTTTTGAAAGAAACCTAGGAAAAACTATTTGTACAAGTTTTACACACAAAACTTGGATAAAAGGTTGACTAATTTTGGACCAGATTAGGAAACTGGGGAAAAATTAAAGAGGAGTAAGGGAATTGCTCTCACTCACCAATGTTCTACGCTGTTGAAGGGTTGAAGGGTTGAAGTCGTCACGGTCGCTACTCCAGTGATCAGGGCTTCTTGTTTTCTACCACAATATCCTCGTATTAGTTCGCTTTACACCTTAACAATTGAAATTGACAGTTTTTCGGAAAGTTTGTTTTTTCACTATTTTTCACAATCTATTCACGAAAACCGGCGTTTAATCACATCGCTCGTCGCCATTTATGAATTTGGGGTAAAAAACACTGTTTTTAAAAATTGAAACAGATTTTATTTACAGCGGAAGAAATTGATGGATGATATGATACAATTACATTCTTACTGACTCGTACTCAATATGATTCTCTGATTCTCCTCGACTAATTGAGTGGGAGGCTATTTATAGTTTTATAAACAATGAGAAGCGTCGCACGTGGCGTTATCAGTAAAAGCTACATCAGCAATTCTTAACACAGTCATATTTATATTCTTATGCGTTCTAATTATAAAGGTATTTAATTAATAGGGGGTATTATTACATGATTATATACAAAATCTTACACATACCCTTATGTTCATAAAGAGGAAGTCAATCAAATTAATTCAATGTTGGAACAAGGTATTATTAGGCCTAGTCAATCCCCTTGGTCATCTCCTATTTGGGTAGTTCCTAAAAAGACTGATGCATCTGGAAAGAAAAAATGGACAACCGTAGTGGATTTTCGTAAACTCAACGAAAAAACTATAGACGATAAATACCCTATTCCTAATATTAATGATGTTTTGGATAAACTTGGAAAGCGTCAATATTTTACAACATTAGATTTGGCCAGTGGTTTTCACCAAATTGAAATGAATCCGGAAGATATTGCAAAAACAGCTTTCAACGTAGAAAATGGGCATTACGAATTCTTAAGAATGCCGTTTGGATTGAAAAATTCTCCTTCTACCTTTCAACGTGTAATCTTAGTAAAGTTTTTCAAAGGCTAAAAGAAGCGAATTTCAAAATTCAATTGGACAAGTCCGAATTTTTAAAGAGAGAAGTAGCATATTTTGGCACATCGTAACCCCAGAGGGCGTGAAACCAAATCCCGATAAAATACGTGCGATTAAAAAATATCCATTTTCGCGTACCACCAAAGAAATGAAAGGTTTTCTAGGTTTAGTAGGTTACTATAGGAAATTCATTCGAGATTTTGCTAATATTACCAAACCTCTAACTTCATGTTTGAAAAAAGGTGCAAAAATTGAACACACTTCAGAATTAATTAATTGTGTTAAACATTGTAAGAATCCTTTAACGAATGAACCAATTCTGCAATACCCAGATTTTTCAAAAGAATTTATACGCTTCACGAACATCAAATGACAGTGAACAAAATTATAGCACCATTGAAAAAGAACTTTTGGCTATCGTTTGGGCTACAAAATATTTTAGGCCATATCTCTTTGGCAGAAAATTCAAAATTGTATCGGATCATAAACCTTTACAATGGATCATGTCACTCAAAGAACCAAATAGCAAACTTTTGAGATGGAGGTTGAAATTAGAAGAATATGACTTCGAAATCGTGTACAAAAAGGGTACTGCCAATACTAATGCCGATGCGCTTTCTCGCATCGAAAATCATAACAAAGACATTCTTGAATACATGGAAAAATTCAATGAAGCTTTTTCAAAATCAAACTTAAATGACGATAATGAATCTATGATTGTAAACGTGGATAAATCGTTTATTCAGAACAATAAGATCGAAGATCAATTATTATCATATGAAAGATTTCTAGAACTTTATGAATCAAATAATATAAAAAGCTTTTGTCACATTACTGAACGAGAAGGTGATTTATTTGAATCTCCAGAATTTTACACACTAGCCCATTGTGTTTCAGAAGATTTATATATGGACAAAGGGATTGCATTAACATTTAAACAGAGATTTGGTCAAGTTCATAATTTGAAATCCCAAAATAAAGAAGTCGGTGAAATTGCTTCAATCAATTTTAAGAACCGTAGAATTTATTATCTCATAACAAAAGAATTCAGTTACGAGAAACCTGAATATAAAACCGTCTTCCAAACACTTATCTCTTTAATCTCAGAAAATCATGTGAACAGAATGGAGATAGATACCTTGCATTACCAAGAATTTCTTGCGGACTTGATAAGTTTATATTCGCTGAGAGTAATAAGAATATCGTATTTTATTATTTACTTGAACAGAACCAAGAAGCATTCGTAGAAGTTATCAAGGCGGAAATATCGGATGACAATACTGTTCATTCCAATCGTGAGAACCCAATTCAGGAGATCCCCATTTCAGAAAAAGTATTAAATGTTTTCGACAACCAAATAATTTTTGATTTCGTGTTTCATTCGCCAGCCGAAGCTAGGGTAGAAAATTTTTTTTCCAACATACAAAGAATTTTCGCTCAATTATCAATCAATAATTTAGAAAAAGACATAATAGAATTTTTCAAACATTATATTCGTCCGAGAATATTATACGCATTATATTTTAAGGAAGATAAACACTATCTCGATATCTGTGAAATTTTAAGGAAAACTTTCAAGCAATCTGCTTTCAGTTTAGTTAAGAGCAATGACATATTAGAAGATGTAACTGATCAAGATTTACAAATTCAAACTATTCAATTCATGCACGAATCCAAAACTAATCATAGGGGAATTACTGAAACCATAGCTAGAATCAGAAGAACTTATGATTGGCCTAGTATTCAAAATGACGTCACTGAATACATCAATAATTGCGAAAATTGTCAGATAAATAAATACGATCGAGATCCTCCATGCCAAAAGCTCATGCTCACTCCAACACCGTCTAAACCATTCGAAATTATTCACATTGACACCTTCCAGGCTCAAAATAAAAAGTTTTTAACTATTATTGATGCCTTCTCAAAATATGCACAGGCCTACCCACTGATTTCTCTAACAGGTATAGAAGTTTTACGTTCACTCTTAATATTCATGACACATCATGGTTCGACTTCAACAATAATAATGGACAATGGAACAGAACTAAAAAATAGTGTAATTACAGAATTTTTTAAAGTCCATCAGATCACCCCTCACTATATAACCCCTAATAACCCTCAATCGAATGGATTAATTGACAGATTTCATTCAACACTTATAGAACATTTGAAAATAGTAAGAATTCAAGACAAAGAAACGAGTAATATTGAGAACTTAATGCCTTATGCAATTTTCGGATATAACAATTCGATCCATTCTTCCACTAAACAAAAACCTATTGATAATATTAATGGCCATCTTGATACAAAAGACCCATTGAATATCGATATTAACGAAAAATTAGTGAATAATTACATTGAAAATCATAGAGAAAAAACTAAGGAAATCTACAAAAAATTGAATGAAGAAATAAGGAACAGAAAAATTCATTTAATTGAAAAACATAATGAAAAAAGGCATGAACCTCTTAGTTATAAATCAAACACTATAGCATATCGTAAACTTAAGTCAAACATTAGAAATAAGCTCACTCCAAAATTTGCAAAAGAGAATGTTTTAACTGATGCAAATATTGAAATACATAGTGATAGTAGAATAAATCATAAGCAAAATTTGAAAAAACCAAAATCTAAATCCAAAATACTTTTGCAGGATGCTCCTAGTGCATCTCGTAGCAGCCCAGGAAATAGAAATAACGAATCTTCAAGAGAATCCAGGGATCCTCCCGATTTACCTGGGCAAAGCAAAAATTAAAACAAAATACCACGATTTCATACATTTTTACGATGTCGAACCCATCATCGTTGAACTAAATTATCTTCAAAATCAATATTTGTCTGTAAAAGAATCCCTTCTAAACAAACCGAAAAGTATATTTTTTAAAGAATTGGAAAATCATGGAAATATTTTTGAGTATCAATTTAATATTGCGAAACAAAAATTGAATAGTGTAATACCGAATGGGAGAACAAGAAGAGGTTTAATTAATGGCTTAGGTACAATTATCAAAAGTATCTCAGGAAATTTGGACGCTGATGATGCAGTTTATTATGAAAAAGCTCTTAGGAACCTTAAGGACAACCAAAAAGAAGTAATTTCAAAGTTAAATTCTGAAATTTCGTTAACGGGAGAAGTGATTGATAATTTCAATAAAACTATCTCTATACTTCAACATAATCAAAAAATGATAACTTCCCAGTTCGAAAAAATCTATGGAAAATTCAATAAGCTTGAGGATAATTTTTATTATTTCATGAGAATTAAAAATATTATGGATCAAATTGGAACATCAGTCAATATTGTTATGACAATGATCGACGAAATCGAAAATGCTATCAGTTTCTCAAAATTAGGAGTTCTACATCACAGCATAATCAAAATTTCCGAATTAAAATCAGTCATTATGAAAATATCATAACAATATTCCTAGGAGAATTTAATGTTCATGAACGAAGAAGACTTTCATAATTTTTATGAATTAATCAAGGTTGATGCATACAAAATTCAATCCAGAATTGTTTTCATTTTACATTTTCCAATTATGAATTCTCACTCATTTTCTCATTATCATCTGTATTCCATTCCAAAGATCAATAACACTATAATCTTACCCCAAAACACCTATCTGACATTGAATGAAAAATTGTATCAGTATACCTCGTCCTCTTGTGTAAAGATGCAAAACATATTCTACTGTGAGGAGAACAACCTAGTCGAAGGTGCCAAGGTGGAAGACTGTATTTTTCAACTACTTCAGCTGAAGAATCCATTTGGGAAATGTCAACAGCATTCAGTAGTAATCAATGAAAATGTTATCCAGAGAATTGACAATTCAAAATTTATTGCAATCATCCCTCAAGAAACCAAAATTCAAACATCGTGCAAGAAGAAAGATTTCACTCTATTAAAAGGAAACTTTCTAATCACAATTCCAAAAAGATGTTATTTTGAGACGGAAGAAGAAAAGTACTTCAACGACAAAGAGGTCATCGAAAGACAACCGATGCTACTCCCTAGAATTGTAACCAATTGGACTTCGTCAAAAATCAACAACTTCAAAATTCAATTAAAAAATGTTCCGCTTGACCAGATCCACAACCTCAAGAGGAAACAAGAAGAAGTTCGGCCCATAATGGAAGAATCTCAACCAAAAAGTTCATTTAATGGAAAACTTATTGGAATTTTGTACATATTATTTTTTTTTATCATTAATATTTTCTGTTACAAGAAAGCAAAAGAATGCTGGAATTCCAGAAAACCAACTGCAGGACCGAACCGGAAGCGGCCGTCCAACAAACCAGCAAAACCTTCTTCACCCCGTGACGCAACTTCTGGGAAGGGAGGAGTTATACGTTCAGATCCAGGAGTTCCCAACACAACCTAATGCTGACAGGGACATTCCCACTCTGGCCACTCTGCTGAATGTCATATTTCCATCATACATATTATATTGAACCCTTTCTTCATACTAATTAGTCTTGACATATTCGGGATCGCGAATTTATGTACGAATCATCCGTCACAATTTCCATCCTTTGTAAATAGTAAATAAATGTTTTCTTAAAAAGTCAGTAGCTCACTACTAAAACATAATTCGTGCTATCATTTCAACACAATTTCTGTATTTTTCGAATTTTTTTGCGAAAATGGTCTCAAACGATTGGGTTCGACTCCCTGATGAAGAATTCGAGGTCAAATTCAATTCTGTCCGTCCGTCCGGCCGTTAGCACGATAACTCTCGAACGGAGCAAGTTAGAGCGTTGAAATTTGCAGGGCATGTTTGGAGCGTAAATATCTCGGACAAGTTCGTTAATGGGCAAAATCCATCGAGCCGTTTCGGAGTTACGGCCATTTTTAATTAAATCGTTTTTCGAGAATATTTCCGAAACCGATCACTCGATCATTCTGAAATTCAGCATGAAATTGTATAATCATGACCTTCATATGCCTGCGTAGTCTCATTTTGATCGGATGGCTGTAAACTAGAAAAAAAAAGTTAAATATTTGAAAATGAAATTGAAATTTTGTTTTCACTATAACTCGAAAAAAACTGATCCGATTGAGTTGAAGCTCGGTAGTTATATGCGAAGTACCAACGAAAACACTTATGCTTAATTTCGTGGGGGTAGCATGAGTAGAAAAAATTAAAAAAATGTTTAACTATTAGCGGAATATTTTGCTGGAAATTCTGAAACCAAATATCGGAATGAGTTCAGATTTGGCAATTCGGTGACCAATAATGACCTCTTGGGGTGTGCAAAATTTCACTGCGGACAGACCACTAGGAGCCTCAAAAAAAATTTATAATTTTGAACTTCCAAACTGGACAAATTATATTTCATTTCGAATTCCTACATGGAATATCTACAACATCTGGTGATTTCGTTTCGAGGTTTTTTTTGCGCGTTTATCTGAATGAATGCAATATGTACGAGGGCAACTGATTAAAATATGGACTACTTACTAGCATGGCAATTGAATTAATGCGATGAGTGGAATTTTAAATTGGTTTTCAAAATTAGTCTGAACGGTGAACGACTGGGGGTGTAACTGCCTCTTTTGGGCATTTTTTGTTATTCGCATAAGCAGACGAGAAATAACTTAACTGCTCGAGTATTCTTCTGAGAAGATTGGGGTTTTGGGGTGGAGGATGCATGCGTGGATTCAAGATGCGATATCTCCTGAACCACTAGTGTTGGAGAATCGCAGTTTTTTGTGACCGACAGGATGGCAATAAAGTGGCAAAAAAAATTTCAAAAATTTTAAAATTTTGTTTCCACGATAACTCGTAAAATACTGATCTGATTGAATAGAAACTCAGTAGTTAGATGACCAAAAAGACAAAAAAAATAAAAGCACTGACGTGAAGTCAGTACTCTTTGGACCGCGTGTTCACGCTGGCTAATTTGAATTGAATGATGAGTACTACCTTTTGGGTAGATCTTCGATTCGCTCTATCCACTGAGCTTGAAGTACTCATCATTCAATTCAAATTAGCCACCGTGAACACGCACGCCAAAGAGTACTGACTTCACGTCAGTGCTTTTTTTTTTCATATCAGGATATCATAATGTTCATATAAACAATACAGAAAAAGTACAGAACAGGACTAAGAAATTTTGATTTCTAATTTTGGTGCAGATGAAACACCCTGTACATGGAATATCAATTCGTCGTCAATATCATCTAATTTTTAATAGATTTGCCTTACGAATATTATTCCTCACTAGAACGGCACATAAACCGTTCATGTTTTGTTTCGAATTTGTTGGCCCGAGAGAGAAATCTTCTAAAAAGCAACGCTAGGCCTGAAAATATACTAGGTGTTCCGTTTTCTTTTCGAATTAATGGCTTACACCATGGGTATGACACATCCTTTAGTTCCACGACATTATTTCTATACAACATTTAGTTCCAAGACATTGTTGTTATGTAGCATATAGTTCCAGGACCTGATAACAATTTCATGATCTTGATGTGCATATAATGATTCATTCCATGAATATACAATTTGTTCAACGAAAAAATTTGTATAGTTTGATGGTTGATAGATTTTGCCTAGAGGAATAAGAAAACAGTAGTTAAATATGAGCTTAGGCTCTTTTTTTCTAAGATAAAGGGTGTTCAATGACTCGGAATGAAGCTTTAATTAACCATAAATCCCGAATTGTCAAACTGCTTCTTTTCAAATTTGGCATGGTTTATCGTCTCAGGAAATATATAGTAGCATATAGTTCTAGGACCAGATAAAAATTTCATGATCTTGATGTGTATATAATGATTTTATCATTTTTTTCTATAAATATACAGGTTGTTCCACGAATAAATGTTCATAGTTTGACGATTGATAGATGTTACCTAAAGGAGCAAGAACAGAGTAATAATGAAAAATGGCGATACCGTTGTTAATAAATCAACAAGTCCAGAGCGTTCCTGCCAATAGGGATGCATCCCCTGGGGTTTATTTGACTTGTGAAATATATGCATAAGTATATTAATTATACGAAGCGATTCTGCCTACCCTATTGTCATGAATGCTCTGGACTTGTTGATTTAAGAACAGAGTAGTTAAATATGAGCGTAGGCTCTTGGTTTCTGAGATACAGGGTGTTTTATTCAATTGTACTGAACCTTTGGCTAGCCATAAATCCTGAAGTGTTCAAATTTAGCAAGTATTTTGATCTCAGGATATCTTAAAATCCATATAAATCATACAGAAAAAGTACAGAACAGGACTAAGAAATTTTGATTTTTAATTTTGATCCTGGAACAACACTGTCCATGGAATATCAAAATCATGACATAAGTCGTAATTTGTCCGGCGCATTTTTTCATTCTTTTATACAATATAAAGTAAAATATATATCTATGGGAGATGATAGCCCTTCTCAAGGGCCCTGTAGTGGGCTTCGAACATCTGAAGTTCTGAATAATCATCGCTTGGACTTGGACCGGTAAGACCTGGTTTTGAAAGAGACCCTCCTGGCCTTACGAGCAACATTTTCATTTTTGAATTTAAATATTGAAGGGATTTCAGGAGTGAATATCTTCGAAAACTAGCGGAGGCGATTCTTCTCCACGAGATCCCATTCGCCTACAGAGAAGTATTTTTGTGAGAGGAGACTTTTGAAAAGTTATGTATTATTTTTAATTTGTTCGTTTCCTCCTCTTGTCTTTTCATTTTTTCAGGTTGAGTTTCGGGTACCTTGGAGAAACCTATCCGTTTTTTGACGAGGGAATCCACATTGAAGAAATATATCCCCATCAATATTTTTAAATTTCAGCAAATTTTGTAAACAATAGTTACAAATCACCACACTCACGGGGAGAAAGGGTTTTTTGCTGAGGTTTTTCCCTAAGCTCTTGTATCATACGTCGAATTGTATGGTACCCCGTTACACCAACCTCTGCTAACACATATACAGCTCTCAGTAAAAAAAAAAAAAAAAAAAAAATATATATATATATATATATATATATATATATAGGATTAGTCAGGTCACTAACATTGAAATGCCCCTATTCTTATTGATCATTAGATTCCTTTTTGACTCCAGTTACTTTGTTTACAGGGGGGAATTTTTTGCACAGATTTTTGGTTGTGCTATGGGTAACAAACTCAGCCCCATTCTTGCACTAATTGTCATGACAGTACTTCTGAAATATTGCATATCCTTGCTTTCCTTCGACGTACCGTTGGTCTACCAATATGTAGATGACCTTCTCCTTGCCATTCCTGAGGATATGACCCCCGAAACATTGACCATCTTTAATAGTTTTGATCCACATATCAAATTCACAGTAGAAGAGGAGACTGATGGAGGTGTTCCGTTTCTTGACACGAGGGTTATGAGATGTGCCGAAAATCAAATAAAGCTTGATTGGTATCAGAAACCGACCTCCTCAGGTCGGTATATACACTACAGGTCCAACCACTCATGGAATGTGAAAACCAATCTCATCAGGGGTATGTTCAGGAGAGTTAGAAACATTTGCCATCCAGACTTCTTGGAGACTTCCGAGCAGAGATTGTTCGATATCTTCCTACAGAATGGTTACCCTGGCATGTTTTTGAGGAGTTGTCTCCATTCCTTGACCCTCGACCGAGTTGGAGAGACATCACGGATGGATGAAGTCGTCGCGGCTGGTCCAGTTGAAAGAGACAGATACGTAAGCCTGCCCTTCATTCCACCATTAACGGGTAAACTGGCCAATATTCTGAAAGACATAAAAAACATCAAAATTGCGAAATATAATCCCTTGACAGTGGGCAGCATTTTCAGTAACGTTAAGGATAGAATTCACATTATGTCTAGGTCAGATGTAATATATCGTATTCCATGTGGAGGCTGCGATTCGGTCTATATTGGCCAAACGTCCCAATGCCTGAAGAAACGTATCGCTGTACATAAGAGTGATGTCAGACTGCGACCTGAGAGATGTGCGTTGGCGAGCCATTCTTCCTCATTGGATCATTTGTTCAAGTTTGATGAAGTCGAGATTTTGTGTGTTAGTTCGAATTATAATAAAAGAACCTTTTTAGAAATGTACTACATAAACGAGAATGAAAATAATGTGAATAAGAAAACTGATCTAAAGAATTTGAGTGTCGTATATGACTATTTATTGTCACTGGATTGTTATCATGAAGAAGAACATAATGTCAGTGCCATCACTTGATTGATTGTTTTCTGTGTTCCTTTTGTTGTTTTTAAAAATTTTAACCTAATCACATCGACTGTTTGCTTGAACGAATTTTATTATTATTAATATTGTAATTGAGCAGAGGTTGTTCCGATGCAATCCTTGTCATTTTAACAATAATCCTGTCAGATGTGAGTTATTTATTCATTTTTCTTTTGTTAGTATAAGATTCATTGTTTTTCGATTGTTTTCACGTACCTTATGTATTTTTACAGCATCCTGAAGAAGAACCGCAGAAGGTTTGAAATATAGATGTTGAAGACGATAGTTTATTGATCTTTGCCCTCACCATAACTTGCCGAGTACCCAAATAATGTTTTCTTCCTATATATATATATATATCAAAATCATCTGATTTTTCATAGATTTGCATTTCGAATATGATTCTTCACTAGAACGGCACATAAACCGTTCATGTTTTATTTCGAATTTGTTGAGCAGAGAGGAAAAATCTTTAAAAACCAACTCTAGGCCTGAAAATATACTAGGTGTTCCGTTTTCTTTTCGAATTAATGAAATATCGACTTACACCCTGAGTATGACACATCCTATAGTTGCACGTCAATATTTCTATACAACATTTAGTTCCAAGACATTCTTGTTATGTAGCATATAGTTCCAGGACCTGATAACAATTTCATGATTTTGATGTGCATATAATGATTCATTCCTTGAATATACAGGTAGTTAACACAGTAGTTAAATATGAACTTAGGCTCTACGTTTCTGAGATGGAGGGTGTTTTATTTAATCGGACTGAACCTTTGCTATCCATAAATCCGGAAGTGTTTAACCGATTATTTTCAAATTTGTTATGTTTTATCATCTCAGGATATCATAATGTTCATATAAATCATACAGAAAAAGTACAGAACAGGACTAAGAAATTCTGATGAAAAACCCTGTGCATGGAATAACAATTTATCGTCATAACATCTTATACTTTATAGATTTGCCTTTAAAATATGAATCTTCACTATAGAATGGCACGTAAACTGTTGATTGTTTCTTTCAAATCTATTGAGGAGAAAGGGGAAATCCATAAAAACCAAATCTCAGCCTGAAAATATACATGGTTTTCCGTTTTCGTTTTGAATTGATGCAGTATCAACTTATACCCCGAGTATGACAAATCCTAGAATTCCACAACACTATTCCTGTGCAACCTATAGTTCCAAGACAATATTGTTATGTAACATGAAGTTCCAGGACCTAATAACTATTTCATAATCTTGATGTGCATATGATGATTTATTCCATTAATTTACATGTTGTTCAACGAATTAATGTACATAGTTTCATGGTTGATAGATATTACCTAGAAGAATCAGAACACAATAGATAAATATGAGCTTAGGCACTTCGTTTCTGATATAAAGTGTGTTTTATTGATTAGGAATAGGAATGAACATTTGGCCAATTCTTTTCTCATTTGGTAAGTATTATGATCTCAGGATATCATAAAATCTATAGAAACCATACAGAAAAAGTATAGAATAGGACAAAGAAATTCTGGTTCTGGAAAAAAACCTGTGCATGGTATATCAATACGTCATCAATATTATCTGATTTTTTATAGATTTGCATTTCGAATATGATTCTTCACTAGAACGACACTCAGGCCGTTCATTTTTTCTTTCGAATTTATTGAGGAGAGAGGGGTTCAAAAACCAACACTAGATCTGCAAATATACTAGGTGTTCCGTTTTCTTTTCGAATTAATAAAGCATCGACTTACACCCTGAGTATAACACATCCTATAGTTCTACGACATTATCTCTATACAACATATAGTTCAAAGACATTCTTGTTATTTAGCATATAGATCCAGGACCTGATAATAATTCTATTATCTTCATGTGCATATTATGATTTATTTCAGGAATATTCAGGGTGTTCCGCGAATAATTGTTAGCACATAGTTTGATGGTAAATAGATGGTAGGTACCTTGGGGGACCAGAACACAATAGTTAAATATAGACTAAGGATCTTCGTTTCTGACATACAGGGTGATTTATTGATTCGGACAGGAATTTTGGTTAGCCATAACTCCCGAACAGTCAACCTAATTCATTTGAATTTGGCGGGTTTTGTCAGGTCAGGTCATCATAATGATCACTTAAACCATACAGAAAAAGTACAGCCCAGGGCTATTATTCTTCCGTAGAACGGCTCACATACCGTTCATATTTTCGTTCAAATTTATTGAAGCGAGAGTGGAAATCTGTGAAAACCACCGCTAAGCCATAAAATATACATGGTGCTCCTTTTCCTTCTGGAGAAAGTGAGGTATCTTGGACCCAGAGTGTGACATATCCTATAGTTCCAAGTGATTATTTCTATGAAACATATTATATAGTCCCAAGACATTCTTGTTAAGTAATATATAGTTCTAGGACCTGATAATAATTTCATCATTTTGATGTGTATATAATGTTTTATTCTATGAACATACAGGGAGCTCCACGAATAACCTTTTCTAGTTTGATGGTGTGAACAGATGAAACCTCAGGAAGTCAGAAAATAACAATCAAATATGGGATAAGGCCCTTCGTTTCTGATATGCAGCATAGTTTATTGACTTGGGATGCTCCTATGGTTAGCCATAATTCCCTAACCGTCAATCAAATTCTTTTCAAATTTGGCAGGTAGTAGGTATCATCTCAGGCGACCAAGATGTTTCACTTAAGTATGCTGAAATAGCATAGACAAGGGCTAATAAATGTTTATTCTCGGGTCAATTCAAACACCCTGTACATAAAATATCACTTCCTCGTTAATATCATCTGCTTCTTCTGACCCTTCGAAAATTATTCTTCACAAGAACGAAACATAAAACGTAAATTTTTCAAATTTATTAACGAATACAAATCTTTTTGTCAGTAGATACTACATTCTGTGAAGTCCTTGAAATCGAACTTATCGATTACAAGAAATGAAAGAGGTTTTGCAATTTTGAAACTTGAAGTTATGTAAAGATAATTCAATACCCACTAGAATCACTAGATGATAATAATATACAGAAAAGGATGAGTGTTGCTAACAAAATATCTTTTTCTTTTCAAATATAACATATAACAAACTAAAATAATGAAAACTATTCAAAATTTTTCTTGAAAAATATTTTAAACATTTTAATATTCTTATGGAAAAGAATTTGATTAGAGTATTGGTTCAAACATTCCTCCTATATTCTCAATAAATCTGAAAGAAAATATTGGATGGTTTGTGTGCTGTTCTGGTCGATAGCTTCATTCGAGGGGCAGATCAATGCAGAATCAGATAATGTTAAGGTACAGATGATATTTCATCTAAAGGGTGCTTTATCAGAACCTGAATTGAGAATTGAAATGATCATTATGATGGCCTGATATAATAATACTCGCTAAATTTGAATTTAATTAGTTTGACGCTTTCGGTGTTATGGCTAAGCAAACTTCTAGTCCGCATCAATTCATCACCCTGTATCTCAGAAACGAAGATCCTTAGACGAGTGTGAAATTGGCAACAGTTTTCCAGCAACACTTTTACGGCGTGCACCGTAACTGGCGGTCCCAGAAAATGAAATCTTATTGAATGATAGGGGTTCGAATATGGGTTTGGAGAAGAGGGAATTGACAGATTATATTCAAACTCTCAATTATTATAATCGTAATCATTCGTTATCGATTAAAACACATTGTCGATACAAGGTAACGTTGAAATTACCTACTAGTGAATATTTTGAACTTCTACGAATTATGAAAACGGCGCTGTCGGAAATCGAGGTGTGGATATTTGTAATATTTATGACACCAATTAGCTATTATAATGACCGCAATCCATTGTCGGGCTTTAGGGGGGTAGAAGGTGACATTGAAAATACCTACTAATGATTATTTTGAACTTCTACGAATTATGAAAAAGGCGCTGTCGGAAATCGAGGAGTGCTTATTTGTAATATGTATGATACCAATTAGATATTATAATGACCAAAATCCATTGTCGGGCTTCAGCGGGGGTAGAAGGTGACTTTGAAAATACCTACTAGTGATTATTTTGACCTTCTACGAATTATGAAAAAGGCGCTGTCGGAAATCGAGGAGTGCATATTTGTAATATGTATGATACCAATTAGATATTATAATGACCAAAATCCATTGTTGGGCTTCAGGAGGGGTAGAAGGTGACTTTGAAAATACCTACTAGTGATTATTATGAACTTCTACGAATTATGATCATCTTTATGTCTGATGTCTGATGTCTAATGACCTAAAGCCTCTATCCTTAATTTTCTAAGTGCAGCATCAGATTTTATGGGACGAAAGTTGAAAGTGCTCTAAAAAATATTCGCAGGAAGAGAAGGGAAGGTGCAGCTATTTAGGATTCCTAAGATTAATCCAATTTACAGGTATCAAGGAGCTTGAATCGATATTTTTACGATATCCACAAGTATTGAGATTTATCAAGGATTCCAGCCATAAGACATGGTATTAAATATGAAAAAACATTCTTGGTGATGTACACAAAAAAAATTCCTCAGCCAAGATAAAGCGTTGTGGCTTACTTGTTAGGGAAAATAGTCCATATTTGGGATGTTCTCCGGACGGATTAATTGACAGTGAAGGAATTCTCGAAATTAAGTGTCCTTACAGTGTGAGGAATGACAGCCCACTGAAGGTGAATTATTTGGATAGAAACGGACATTTATTGAAGTCCCATGAATACTTCTATCAAATTCAGGGTCTCCTCCATATTTCGGACAGGCAGTGGTGCGACTTGTTAATATGGGCATTCAAAGGGTTCCATACTACAAGAATTGCAAGAGATATAGCTTTCTGGAAT
Source organism: Halyzia sedecimguttata (assembly GCA_937662695.2). Classification (NCBI taxonomy): domain Eukaryota; kingdom Metazoa; phylum Arthropoda; class Insecta; order Coleoptera; family Coccinellidae; genus Halyzia; species Halyzia sedecimguttata. The sequence goes on along the minus strand of OW569418.2, from coordinate 3,730,318 downwards.
GAAAAAATGAAGCAAAGCATTGAGTTCTTCTATTTATTTTCTTTGCTACCTGAAATAGTTGATCCAGCTTATCCTCAAAAAAAATAGAAAAAAGGTGTTGGTTATCACATGATAAAGAGACTGTGTCTACAACACCCGCGACAATTATTCCAGAAATTTTAAATTATGTTAATGGAATAATAAAAAATAAGTCATATTATGTGGATTTGGGACGGAACTACATAATCGGCTATTTCTAAATGCTATTTGGCCAGAACTTTCCTATGAGGATTTGCAGTCATTGAATACTAAGCAATGGGTAGTGGATACATTAATTAAACTATCACTTCATTGTCTAATTCGAAAACATCTTTTATATATCTGACAACAGAAAAAGTGTATGCAATTTTCAATCATCTTCAGGAATAAGAGAGTGATTTTTTCAGCTCAATGCTAGCATTTCAAGGTAAAATTCTTATAATGCCCCAGTCAGTTGGCAGAAATCATTGGTGTTTAGCAATTGCTGACTTTCGAAACTATGAATTCTCATATTTGGATCCTTCTATCAGTACCTTAGTGAGAACAAATGAGAATAAAGTACATTTTCTAAATACATGAGATTGTACAATCAGGAAAAAAGGGATTCAATATCTATAGAAGGTTGGGAAAGTAAAATGCTAGGCCATATTGAACAAAGGCATACTTATAATTGTGGAATGTTTATTATTTACTTTACTCAACAAATTCTTAGTGGCCATTCCCTTTTGACATTTGAAAATATGGATATTTTAAGATTGAAAATAATGGATATGTTACTGAGTCTCTCAGATGCCATGACTTCAAAATGCCTCATATGTGGCAATGAATGTTCACATGTATCCGACGAAATAATAAAATGTACATGCTGTGGAAGATTTCATCATTATAAATGCGGAAGTGGAAATATAATATGTATTTTATGTGAGTCATACCTAAAAAAATCAGAGAATAATAAATAGAAGTGAATAGCTTATATGCATTGTGAGATAAGAATACTATTCTATCATTTTATTTTCGTGGAGTAGGCCTCCTGGGGACACCACATAAAAAAAACGCACCACTTACTCTACCGCAAGGTGGCGTGGAAAGAGTGAAATTAAATGAAATTTACAAAAATTACATATCTAATTGGTATCATACATATTACAAATATGCATGCCTCGATTTCCGACAGCGCCGTTTTCATAATTCGTAGAAGGTCAAAGTAATCACTAGTAGGTATTTTCAAAGTCACCTTCTACCCCCCCTGAAGCCCGACAATGGATTTCGATCATTATAATATCTAATTGGTATCATACATATTACAAATATGCACTCCTCGATTTTCGATGCGCCGTTTTCATAATTCATAGAAGATCAGAATAATCTCTGGTAGGTATTTTCAAAGTCACCTTCTACCCCCCCTGAAGCCCGACAATGGATTTCGATCATTATAATATCTAATTGGTATCATACATATTACAAATATGCAGTCCTCGATTTCCGACAGCGCCGTTTTCATAATTCGTAGAAGTTCAAAATAATCTCTAGTAGGTATTTTCAAAGTCACCTTCAATAAGATTTCATATTCTGGGACCGCCAGTTACGGTGCACGCCGTAATAGGGTTGCTGGAAAACTGTTGCCAATTTCACACTCGTGATCCTTGCTACATAAGAAGAATGTCTTGGAACTATATGTTGCATAAAAATAATGTCGTGGAACTATATTGTCATACATACTCGGTGTGTAAGTTGATAATTCATCAATTCAAAACAAAAACGGAAAACCATACATATTTTCAGGCTTTGATTTGGTTTGATTTCCCCTCAATGTCGTGGAACTATAGCTTGTGACATACCTACCCGGGTAGTAAGTCGATACTTCATTAATTCGAAAATAATACCTTACACCCAGTATATTTTCAGGCTTAGAGTTGGTTTTTGAAGATCCCCTCTCTCCTCAATAAATTCGAAAGAAACAAATGAATGGTAAGTGTGCCGTTCTAGTGGAGAATCATATTATTCGAAAGGCATATCTACAAAAAATCAGATGATATTGACGACGAATTGATATTAAATGGGCAGGTTGTTTTATCAGAGCATAAATTAAAAAAAAATTGGTTTAAGCACTGACGTGAAGTCAGGAGCTTTTACGCGTATGTTCTATTGTCCATTCTCCTGTATTGGACACTCTTAATCGAATTCACCATGGTAAATTCGATTAAGAGTGTTCAATACAGGAGAATGGACAATTGAACATACGTACAAAAGCTCCTGACTTCACGTCAGTGCTTGAACCAATTTTTTTTCGTGAATTCAGGAGCTTTTGCGCGTATGTTCAATTGTCCATTCTCCTGTATTGAACACTCTTAATCGAATTTACCATGGTGAATTCGATTAAGAGTGTCCAATACAGGAGAATGGACAATAGAACATACGCGCAAAAGCTCCTGACTTCACGTCAGTGCTTGAACCAATTTTTTTTTCGTGAAGTCAGGATAGAAAGCAATGATGAAAAAATTAACACATTATTGTCTACCTTCAATTCTTCTTTAGGAGAAGAATACATAATTATTATTGAAAAATATGACTGGAATTAATGTCATATTTAAATAATCAAAGTAAAGAAAATTATAAGTTTAGTTACTAACATATTGAATGAAATTCAATTCAAAGTAATATTCAATTACTTATTCTTAACCAATAAATGTCCATTGATAGATCTAAAGGTGATGAGGTGAAACATAAAGATATATTCTCATTAGTGATAGAAAAACTGGCCTAAAATTCCTCTCTACCCATCACGAGATTTAATATCCACAAATGAGCCTCTCACCTTACAAGATCAGAAGCCTTCAACAAAATTTCAGCGATATCATATTAAAAATAATACATAACCTTTCAAAAGTCCCCTCTCAAAAATATACTCCTCTGAAGGCACATGGATCTCTTGAAGAAGAATCGTCTTCTCCATTTCTCAAAGATATTCACTCTTGTTCATAGAAATCACTTCAATATTTAGTTGCCTCCTCCTAAGGAGGATCTCTTTCAAAACCAGGTCTGACCACTAATGTAGGGCTATCATCTCCCATAGATTTGTGATGAAATAACACGATTTTCCCATAACATACGCGTAAAAGATATGTCATCATGACATTCATATTTTTAATTTTGAAGGTTCTCGCAAAAATACGAACATAGACAACATATCATACCGCTTCGCTACCGAACTCACAAAAGGCTGCGCGGTTCTCTAACAATATAGATCCGATCGTGTTCAAACTTGGAATTCTGCAGTAGAGTTAGGTTCTGAAGGCTCTTCCAAAATTTCAGCCATGCCGGACGAATAGTTTATGATATATAGATTTTTTTTCAATAATTTTTAATTATTTTTTTTTTAATTTTCTAGTTATACCATCCTCACGAAATTCTGCAAGAATTTTCGCGTTGGCATTCTACAACTAATAACCATGTTTCAATATAATCGGTTTTGTATTCTTCGAGTTAATGAGGAACAAAAAACAACCAAATTTCAGAAATTTTCAGATGGCTATAACTCTAAAACCGTCTGGACGATTATGCTCATAAACAAACTCAAATGTCGCATTCAGGTGCACAACCTAACCTGAAATTTTCAGGCCGCTATCTCTTTCCATTCTCAGGTTATCGTGACAACAAAAGTATTTTTTAATAATTTTCTAGCGATACGATTCTCACAAAATTTCACAAACGTGCTCAGGTCTATATTCTACAACTATTCACCAAGTTTAAATTCGATCGGATTTATTTTGGTCGAAAACAAAATTATTACTCAGAAACCATTGGGCCGATTATACCCATTAACGAACTTGTCCGTCGTATTGGGATGCGCCACCTACCCTTCAAGTCGCTAGCTCTTTCCGTTCTCAAGTTATCGTGGCAACGGACGGCACCACAGAATTAAATTTCACATTTGGGCAAAACTATAACGCGATGTTCCCCAGAACATACGCGCAAAAAGCAATATATTTTCTGAATGTATCAAAAACTACCGAAAAAATAATGAAAACAATTCAAAGTTTTCTTAAGAAATATTTCGAAGATTTTAATATTCTCATCGAAAGAATTGGAATAGGATATGAAAGAAGTAAAAACGAAAGCATTGTCGTGGGGTCAATCTGTTTTGGCGCGCTTGCTAATGAGATTATTATCATACTGACCATCCTAGGTCTTCTCCAAGGAGATAACTCAGATTTAACATCCTTCGAGTAAAGTCAAAATAGTTCCAAGACAGTAAACTTCCAAGACGGTCTTGGCAGCAACCTTTAGACACAAAATTTATCCAAGGCGGTCTTGGAACTCCACAAAAGTCTCGGAAGTATCGAATCGTTCAGAAAAAATGTCTTGGATGCATTCTTTAGAGATATATATATATATATATAAGAAAATAGGATAATGCGGATAAGTATATTTAAATGGAAAAGTATAACGGGTGATTCCGCAAAAGAAGCAGAGAAAATAATTCTGCTGGTACCTGCCGACACGTGTTTCTGCTAGTTGGCTTCTTCAGGACAGGGCAACCAAGAAACCACCTGTTTTCAGTTATCATTTCACCTTTTTTTGGTTTCTTGGTTGCCCTGTCCTGAAGAAGCCAACTAGCAGAAACACGTGTCGGCAGGTACCAGCAGAATTATTTTCTCTGCTTCTTTTGCGGAATCACCCGTTATACTTTTCCATTTATATATATATATATATATATATATATTTATATATTATATATTATACTAGTCCTATTATTATTTATGTCTAGTGGTTAGCTTTCCATAAAAGCGAAACTCACTCATTTGCCTATTCATTTCTGCGCATTGCGCACTAAAACCAGGGCGTTTTCACGTTCCTCGTGGCGTCTGCGAGGAATTCAAAATAGAATTCTGCAATTAGTCACGTTTGGAACAAAGAATGTACGCAGGGATCTATGTTTTGAGTTTTCCGCAACGGGAGCCTGGTTGGTTGAACGCTAGGTGTCGCTCTGTGTACTTTGTACTCAGAGGGTATACCTGGGGTTCGATAAAGCGGCTCCTTCGAGGTGTATTCTTCCATCGGCGGTTGACTTATGCACCACTGACGATTCCTAATAAGGATGAAACCGCGGTATGTTGCTAGTCAGCGTTGATGGAATTACACTTTGTGGATGACTCTTGACTGCGGTCCCTGCTAGTCCTATTATTATTTATATATATATATATATATATATATATATATATATATATATATATATATATATATATATATTTATAGGATGTCCCGTAAAGACCACGTCAAACGAAAACGGAATGTAGATCAGAATGTGCTCTATCTGATGTGAAAAAATCGTTCCTATGAAAGTCTCACAGTTTTCGAGATATTTGATGTTACATGAAAATGTTGAATTTTTACACTTAAAATGCTTTCTCTCTTGCGGAAGCTGCAATTGAATACATTTTGAATCAGTTTTTTCCGTAAATATTGTTGAATGGTTCCTTCAATTCATGCAATGAAAAATAGCACATAATATTATACAGGGATTCTGAAAAAAAAAATTAAATTCATTCATACATGTTCTGAAGGAAGTGTTTTTTTGTACTGAATTCTATCTGACGTGGTATAAAAAAAAGACACTAGACCTTTTCTGCATATTACGTTGAAAAGTTACCCATTTTGTGAGGATTCCGAAAAGGTAAAATAAAGGTGATAAATGTCTTCACGAAAAAAGATATTCGAATGTTTATCGAAAATGGAGCATTTCTGTGAAAAACTGATTTTTTCACCTTCTCCATAAATACTTCCATTTTGCACTTCCTGCTGAAAATAATCAATCAACAAATCAATAAAATGTTATTAAGATGCCAATTCACTGACTGAGTTTTTTTATTTCTTTTTCTTTGCCTAAGGAACTCTCGAACATCGATATGATGTGATGCGATTCAACGATTCAAACATAAGGTACTTAAGGTATCTATGGAAACGTTCATTTTCATCTAGTGTAAGTTAATGCGTATCAGTTTACTGGGTAAAATGTGTACAGAAAATGTTTCATATACTGCAAGAGTATACGCCGACATGCACCTCATTTATGGAGAAGTACGTCTTAATGCTAGAGCAGCATCGATGCTTTATTCAGAGCGGTACCCCAATCGCCGACATCCTAATTACGAAGTTTTTGTCCGGACCCATAATGCAATTGTCGAAGAAAGAGTTCCTGGGAGTCGTAAAAGTAGTGGCCGGCCTTCGATCGTGGAAGATGACACCATTTTGAATGATGTCAAAAATAATCCTTCAGTATCAACCAGAATGTTGCTGAAACATACAGAAAATCCCGATTTTTTCAATAATATCCTGTACTCAAAGCGGTTATATCAATCTGCAAAATCTTCATAGTTGGAACATCGAGAATCCGCACAATATAAGGCAAGGTAGATCCCAATATCGATTTACGGTGAATTTATGGACTGGAATATACGATGGAAAAATATTCGGTCCGAAAGAATTGCCTCAATCATTAAACGGCACCAACTATTTGAATTTTCTAAGGAACAGTGTACCCTTACTCTTAGAAGATATACAACTGGAAATGCGACGTAACCTACGGTTTTAACACGACAGGTGCCCAGCACACTACAGTCGTCATGTAAGGGAATATTTAAACCAAACATATCCTCACCGGTGGATCGGAAGGGCGGTGAAATTTTGTGGCCTCCCCGTTCACCAGACTTAAATCCTCTGGATTTTTTTTAATGTATTCGAATCCCATAAGAGATGAAGCACAACTAAGGGGCCGCATTCGTATTTCAGCAGCCAGAATAGCGGGGAGAAGTTTGTTTGGTTTGAAAAGGTCATTTCTCAATAGATGCAGGGCATGTATTAGAGAAGGGGTGATCATTTTGAGCATTTGCTCTAATAAGAATCCTGAATTTTTATTATTGATATTGTTATAAAGTTTCTTCACAATAGATTTGTTGATGTTGAAGGTCCTGTGCGTTATTACATTATATCATTGCAATTAATGAATAATTTCACTTTATAAGTAATTTAAGGTCTAACTGACATTTTTCAAGAGAATTATCCAATATGTTACAGCAGAATCTGCAAAATGAAAGGATTTGTGAAAAATGTGACAAAATCAGTTTTTCACAGAAATGTTCCATTTTCGATAAACATTCAAATATCTTTTTTCGTGAAGAAGGTTATCACCTGTATTTAACCTTTTCGGAATCCTCACAAAATGGGCAACTTCTCAACGTAATATGCAGAAAAGATCTAGTGTCTTTTTTTTATACCACGTCAGATAGAATTGAGTACAAAAAAACACTTCCTTCAGAACATTTTTTTTTTCAGAATCCCTGTATAATATTTTGTGCTATTTTTCATTGCATGAATTGAAGTAATCATTCAACAATATTTACGAAAAAAAACTGATTCGAAAAGTATTTAATTGTAGCTTCCGCAAGAGAGAAAGCATTTTAAGTGAAAAAATTCAACATTTTCATGTAACATCAAATATCTCGAAAACTGTGAGACTTTCATATTAACGATTTTTTCACATCAGGTAGAGCACATTCTGATCTACTTTCCGTTTTCGTTTGACGTGGTCTTTTCGGGACACCCTGTATATACAGGGTGTCCCAGAAATCAACGATAAGCCGGTAACGGGCGATAGGCCAGGTCATAACAGTTATCAGAAAAATATTTAAAAAAATCTTTGTCATGTACTTTTCAAATTATAGGTATTAGAAAAAAAAAGGAAAAACTGACATCCTCTGATGATCTTTCGAGTCCTATGTCTATAAATATTAATTTTTCGTCAATCTTTTTTTTGTAATGTAATCATGAATAATCCTTCTGTAAATTACAGTTTAAAATTAAAACATAACTGCCTCAGTTTTAAATAAAATGTTGGATTTTTGCCCAACATTAAATTCAAAATAATTTCATCATCCAACTTTAACAGACTGTACTGTAAAAAAAATGTACCACACTATTTTGGCGAGTAACATCAAAAGATGGCGCATTTAGTCTGGATTCCAAAATGGTATGATACTTGCTAGATTACTTCTTAGTTGAGGAAAATAATAATGTTTTTTTAAGTGGAACCGGATTTCAATCCAATTCTGTTTAATTATTGGAAATGGAGCCTAGGCATCTTTATGTCCACAATTTACAAGTAAAGTTTGATTTAAACGGTAGACGGAGAGTGACGTTATTTTGCCTAGTAAGAGTGAGACAGATGGTGACGCTAAGTGGGAGCGAGACAGATAGTGACGCTACTTTTATGCGAGAGTGAGACGAAATAAAATATGCAAGTTTGAAATAAAATTAAGTCATTGGATTTTTTCAGTTGACTTTAATTTAATTAGATTTACAAGAAATTACAGCAAATGTTCAAATAGCTGGCTTTCAGCTGCAATGTAAAAGAGGTAAACATGTGGACGGGAATTTTGAATGGTAGAGTTATTGGTCCATTTGAGCTGCCGGAGAACTTAAATGCCCAGGTTTATTAGGACTTCTTACAAAATCAATTACCAGATTTATTGGAAAAAGTGCCACTGAACATTTACGGCATCATGTGGTACCAACAAATTGGCTGTCCAGCGCATTATGCTCCCACAGTTCGGGAGTTCCTCGACCGAGAATACCCCGATAGGTGGATTGGGCGGGGTGGTACAATTTCGTGGCCTGCCCGTTCACCCGATTTAAACCCCATAGATTTCTTTTACTGGGGAACGATAAAGGAGATTTAGCCCAGCTGCACCAAAGAATTACAGAAGCCGCTGAATACATTAACTCAAGAAGTTATACCCGTCTTATTACGCTATCATTTTTGAGAAGATGTAGAGCATTGCAGCTGAAGGCCAACAATTAGAACATTTGCTGTAATTTCTAATTAAATTAAAGTCAACTGAAAAAATCCAATGTCTGAATTTTATTTCAAACTTTGCACCTTTTATTTCGTCTCACTCTCGCATAAAAGTAGCGTCACTATCTATCTATATATTTGTATTTATATTTTGTATTTGTATTGAATTGATTGATGTCATGTGTTTTCTTTGTGCCATACGATAAATAAATAATAATACTATCTATCTCGCTCACACTTAGCGTCACCATCTGTCTCACTCATACTAGGCAAAATAACGTCACTCTCCATCTACCGTTTAAATCAAACTTTACTTGTAAATTGTGGACTTAAAGATGCCAAGGCTCCATTTCCAATAATTATACAGAATTGGCCTGACACCCGGTTCCATTTAAAAAAACATTATTATTTTCCTCAACTAAGAAGTAATCTAGCAAGTATCATACCATTTTGGAATCCAGACTAAATGCGCCATCTTTTGATGTTACTTGCCAAAACAGTGTAGTACATTTCTTTTACAGTACAGTCGGTTGAAGTTGGATGATGTAATTATTTTGAATTCAATGTTGGGCAAAAATCCAACATTTTATTTAAAACTGAGGCAGTTATGTTTTAATTTTAAACTGTAATTTACAGAAGGGTTATTAATGATTACATTACAGAAAAAAGACTGACGAAAAATTAATATTTGTAGACACAGGACTTGAAAGATCATCACAGGATGTCAATTTTTCCTTTTTTTTTCTAATACCTATAATTTGAAAAGTACATGACAAAGATTTTTTTTAATATTTTTCTGATAGCTGTTATGACTTGGCATATCACCCGTTACCGGCTTATCGTTGATTTCTGGGACCCCCTGTATATATATATATATATATTGAGAAAATTGATTGGGAAACTCAGCAAATAAGGCTTGAAATCATACAACCATTGGTCGATACATCTCGATCCTTGTTGGGATCTTCATCAGGATGCTAAAATTACATAGGGACAATTAAAAAACTGCTAAACCCTAGTACTGTAAAATCTTGTGAAAATATAAAAAATTAATAACTTACTTAGGACTAGTTGTACAAAGGAAGGCAACACAGCCAACAGAGAAACATCAAACTATGATCCAGTATGTCAGGTGAAGGTATTAAGCTCATTTATAAAGAAAACAAAGGACTATGAAATAATTTAGAAAAATCTTTGGATCATTAAAAGTAAACAATTATCACAAATGAATATATAACAATAGGTATGACATTGCAAACCACCGAGATACAACACAGATACGAAAAACAGATCAACGGCGGACTCGTCAACACTCCTCAAACGACCAGCTGAGAGGAATATCCGTCGGTGTAATATGCAACACAAAATTCTCAACTCTGTATATCACGGTGACTAGATCTCAAATTGCTCTCGAAGGTAAGTAGATAGTTGTAAATATTACTGAGGCCCTTGATGTCCGTCCTCTTATTGACACATTCATTATCCTCATTTATGAAACACATCTCCAAGAACAGCCGCTTGTAATAGTTTCTACACAGAGTAAGGACCTTGGGATGTTCAAAATCAAAATTGTGTCCTGTTGTAGATGCATGTGCAGCCAAAGCACACCTCTCCGGGTGGAGTCTCACATCACTCTTATGGACAACCACACGACGCCTCAAACTCTGTGAGGTCTGTCCTATGTATATGCCAGAACAGTTCTGACATGAGATAGAGTAAACGCAGTCTGAGGATGAGAGAGTTGGGGTCCCATCCTTCAATCTGGAAAAAATGCCACGGTTGGTATTGACGCTGTGTTTTGCCAACTTGAGGTTCTCCACCACACTAAAAATATTACTGAGCTTGCCGGTGAGGCCCGGTATAGACGGTAAACTGGCAAATCGAGTTCTATCAATTGGAGAAAGATGTTCCTGGCCTTCGACGTTAGTGATATGAGGCAGTGCCAAATCTCGTACTGGACCGGCAAACAACAACTTCCTCAACAAACCACGAGGGTATCCGTTGTCCAGCAACACACCGAAGAGACTCCTCAGGGAACCACGTAAAAAATCAGGATGTGCAATCCTCACCACCCTGTTCCTCAAATTCCGGATAACATTCAGCTTCATATGCCATTCATGATCAGAGGCAAAATTGATGTATCTTCCTGAGCTAGTAGGCTTCCGATACCAATCCAACTTTATAATGTTGTTATCCGTTCTTACTACCCTAGTGTCCAAAAAGGGAACGTACCGGTCTTTCTCTTTCTCGATAGTGAACTTGATATGTCGATCAAAGGAATTAAACACATCCAGCAATTCCTGGCACTTATCAGGAGGGCAAGTGAGGAGAACATCTTTCTCCAATTGATAGAACTCGATTTGCCAGTTTACCGTCTATACCGGGCCTCACCGGCAAGCTATTTTTAGTGTGGTGGAGAACCTCAAGTTGGCAAAACACAGCGTCAATACCAACCGTGGCATTTTTTCCAGATTGAAGTATGGGACCCCAACTCTCTCATCCTCGGACTGCGTTTACTCTATCTCATGTCAGAACTGTTCTGGCATATACATAGGACAGACCTCACAGAGTTTGAGGCGTCGTGTGGCTGTCCATAAGAGTGATGTGAGACTCCACCCGGAGAGGTGTGCTTTGGCTGCACATGCATCTACAACAGGACACAATTTTGATTTTGAACATCCCAAGGTCCTTACTCTGTGTAGAAACTATTACAAGCGGCTGTTCTTGGAGATGTGTTTCATAAATGAGGATAATGAATGTGTCAATAAGAGGACGGACATCAAGGGCCTCAGTAATATTTACAACTATCTACTTACCTTCGAGAGCAATTTGAGATCTAGTCACCGTGATATACAGAGTTGAGAATTTTGTGTTGCATATTACACCGACGGGTATTCCTCTCAGCTGGTCGTTTGAGGAGTGTTGACGAGTCCGCCGTTGATCTGTTTTTCGTATCTGTGTTGTATCTCGGTGGTTTGCAATGTCATACCTATTGTTATATATTCATTTGTGATAATTGTTTACTTTTCATGATCCAAAGATTTTTCTAAATTATTTCATGGTCCTTTGTTTTCTTTATAAATGAGCTTAATACCTTTACCTGACATACTGGATCATAGTTTGATGTTTCTCTGTTGGCTGTGTTGCCTTCCTTTGTACAACTAGTCCTAAGTAAGTTATTAATTTTTTATATTTTCACAAGATTTTACAGTACTAGGGTTTTGCAGTTTTTCAATTGTCCCTATGTAATTTTAGCATCCTGATGAAGATCCCAACAAGGATCGAAATATAGATGTATCGACCAATTGTTGTATGATTTCAAGCCTTATTTGCTGAGTTCCCCAATCAATTTTCTCAATATAATATTTCCGGCAATTTTTTTGTTGCGATATATATATATATATATATTTTTTTTTTTTAACCTCCGCCTGGCGGGTTGGTACAAGAGAAAACCGGGCTGAGTGTTTCAGCCAAGATTGTTCTCAGGAGCTGGTCAAGAACTTCCTTACTATTCGTGCAGTGCCCAGTATAACCTCTTTCTGGGCTTGGCTAATCAGGTAAGTATCGAGTTGCAGCCTCCTCGTATTTTCCAGCAAGTGGGCCTCCACCAAGCCGTTCACCGATATTATGAGTGGCAGTATAGACGTTTTCTTGAGGCCATATATCTCTTTGATCTCGAACGCGAGATCATGGTACTTGGTAACCTTCTCTGTATAAGCCCTGGCGATATTGTCGTCAGCGGGGACTGTTACGTCGATTATCTGAACCGTCTTCTCTGTTTTATTGAACAGCACTATGTCCGGCCGATTGTGCGCTACAGACCTATCTGTGACCATGGTCGTGTCCCAGTATAGTCTGTAGTTGTCATTTCCCAGCACATCACGTGGTTCGTAAGTATACAAATTGCCTTTACTTTTCAGAAGACCTGTTTTCGTCGCGAGTTCTCTATGGTATACCTTGGCCATGGCGTTATGGCGTTCCATATAATCTTTAGGAGCCAGTATAGGGCATGAGGACGTGATGTGCTGTATTGTCTCCAGGCCCTTGGAGCACCTTCTACACAGGTCAGAGGGTATGTTGCGGCCAGTTATTCTCTTTATGTAGGCTCGGGTTGGTACTACCTGGTCCTGGATGGCTACAATCCTACCCTCGGTCTCAGGGAAAAGATACCCTGCTCTCAGGTAAGTTAATGACTCAGTTCTTATTATGCTTTCAGATTTTAAATTTCCAGGGTACCTGCCGTGAAGGGCTTTGCTGTGCCACTCCTCCGATAGCTGTTCCAGTGACTGTTCCCTAAGACTTATCGAGGACTCTGCCAACCGTAGAACCGAGGACTCATCAGCCTGGCACACGGTCTTAAAAAGTGGTAGGTTTCGTGATCTAAAATAGTCTCTCATCTGTAATACTATTTTGTTATGAGTTATTAAGATGTTTTGGAGTCCTCTGCCGCCCTGATGTCTGCTTATATACAGTCTATTCACTGAGGAATGGGGATGATGGATTCCATACCTAGTGAGGAGTTTTCTGGTTTGAATGTCCATTGCTTGCAGTTCTGCAGCTGTCCAGCGTACTACTCCGAACGTGTAAGTAATACAGGGTAAGGCCCATATATTAATAGCTGTGAAAAGTGCCTTCGAATTCAATTTAGCTTTCAGGAGACTCCTTAGCCTGGTGAAGTACTGACCTGAAATCATCTTTCACTTCAGGCGCTTTGATGTCAAGAGCCTGCTGTATACCGAGGTACTTGTATGTCTCTTGTGGCTTCAGACATGAAATTCTGGACTCGTCCCACAGTTTGATTTCCTGGCCTTCGGCGATTCTACCCCTCCTCACATTCAGGACCGCGCACTTGTCAAGACCCATCTCCATACCGATCGTCTGGCTGAAGGAGGATACTATTTCCAGTAATCTCCTCATCTGTTCTTCACTGGCTGCAAACAGTTTAAGATCGTCCATGTATAGTTGGTGGTTAATTTTTACGTTTCTGGTCTTGTTGATGATATATCCGTATTTGCTCTTATTGAGGAGACCAAAGAGATTCAAAGCCAGGCAAAACCAGAGCGGACTCAGAGTGTCTCCCTGAAAAATCCCGCATTTGATGGCCACCTCCTCAGACGCGCCGGTTCCATCTCCGCCTTCGATCAACAACGTTGTACGCCAGGTGCTCATGAGGTGTTCCAGCAAGTTGACTATCTTATTTGACACCCCGTACACCCTCAATACCTTCAGCAGCCAGGAGTGCGGCACTGAATCAAACGCCTTTTTATAATCGACCCAGGCTATAGATATATTTCGAAGTTTACCCCTCGCCTGCCCGGTGATGATTTGGTCGACTATAAGGAGTTCCTTGCAGCCTTTTGCGTCCCTACAACAGCCATTCTGTTCGCGTGCTAAGATGTGCTCCTTCCTCACGTGCTTCCATATATGCATGGTGATGGTGCCAGTTAGTAGTTTATATATGGTGGGCAAGCATGTTATTGGCCTAAAATTTTTTGGGTCTGACGTTGTGTTTCCCTTCGGTAGCATTATAGTGGTGCCTAGCGTGAAGAAATCTGGAATAACTGCTGGGTTGGCTAATGCCCTTTGGAAAAGATTCGCAAGTACTTGATGGGTGCTCGGGAAATGCTTCCACCAATAATTCTGGATCTTATCCGGTCCCGGTGCTGCCCAGTTGTTTGTTTTTTTAAGCACTTGTTCAATATCCAGTGTGGTTATATTAACCTCCTCCATGTTGTATTTGGAGCTCTCAGCTTCCGCCTCCCTGATCCAATACGCCCCATTGTCATGTTGCTTGTTCTTACCCCATATTGCCTGCCAATAGTTGTACATGTCCTCTGTTTTGGGGGGTGCGTTATTACCTGTGTTGTTGTTTTCCAGATTTCTGAAGAATTGCTTCTGATTTTTATAGTACAACTGGTTATTCTGGTACCTCATTGTTCTCTCAGTGTAGTTCTAATTTTTTTGTTGCGATATATATATATATATATATATATATATATATATATATATATATATATATATATATATATATATATATATTTATTAGGATGCGTGCATTGCTGGACCTTAAATTTCATTAGTCTATCCATTCTCTGCTGGACATTCTATTTTTATGTCCTAGCGGGAATTGCTGGACCAAATTAGCACCATGTTGCCACGGTGACTTCGTTATAAGTATCATGGGGAAAAACGAAAAAGGGCAATATTTTTACAGGTGACAGGATAGAATCCTGCTATCTGTGGACAGTGGACAATATTGTGAAATTCGGTTTAAAATGTCCGTCTTTCGGGGTGGCTGTGGGTGTGCCATTGTTTCAGCAAAATTTAAATAAAAATCCTGCCACCTTGAAAGTTTGGAAATATATTCTGTATGGACAGTGAACAATATTGTAATACTCGGTTTCATATATCCGTCTGTCGGGGTGGCTGTGGGGGTATTGTTTCAGCAATACTTTCATCAAGAAGCCTGCCACCATGAAAGTTCGGAAATATATTCTGTGTGGCATTGATTCAGCAATAATTTAATTGAAAATCCTGCCACCTTGAAAGTTTGGAAATATATACTGTATAGACAGTGAACAATATGGTTATACTCGGTTTCAATAATTGACCGTCGTGATGGCTGTGGGGGTGGCATTGATTCAGCAATATTTTGATTAAGAATCTGGCCACCTTGAAAGTTTGGAAATATATTCTGTATGGACAGTGAACAATATGGTTATACTCGGTTTCAAATAAACGACCATCGGGGTGGCTGTGGGGGTGGCATTGCTTCAGCAATATTTTGATTAAGAATCTCGCTACCTTGAAAGTTTGGAAATATATTCTGTATGGACAGTGAACAATATTGTAATACTCGGTTTCATATATCCGTCTGTCGGGGTGGCTGTGGGGTATTGTTTCAGCAATACTTTCATCAAGAATCCTGCCTCCACGAAAGTTCGGAAATATATTCTGTGTGGCATTGATTCAGCAATAATTTAATTGAAAATCCTGCCACCTTGAAAGTTTGGAAATATATACTGTATGGACAGTGAACAATATTGATTTACTCGGTTTCAAATAAACGACCGTCATGGTGGCTGTGGGGGTGGCATTGCTTCAGCAATATTTTGGTTATGATCTCGCCACCTTGAAAGTTTGGAAATATATTCTGTATGGACAGTGAACAATATTGTTATACTCGGTTTCAAATGAACGACCGTCGGGGTGGCTGTGGGGGTGGCATTGCTTCAGCAATATTTTGATTAAGAATTTCGCCACCTTGAAAGTTTGGAAATATATTCTGTATGGACAGTGAACGATATTTTAATACTCGGTTTCATATATCCGTCTGTCGGGGTGGCTGTGAGCGTATTGTTTCAGCAATACTTTCATCAAAAATCCTGCCTCCACGAAAGTTCGGAAATATATTCTGTGTGGCATTGATTCAGCAATAATTCAATTAAAAATCCTGCCACCTTGAAAGTTTGGAAATATATACTTTATGGACAGTGAACAATATTGTTTTACTCGGTTTCAATAAATGACCGTCGTGGTGGCTGTGGGGGTGGCATTGATTCAGCAATATTTTGATTAAGAATCTCGCCACCTTGAGAATTTGGAAATATATTCTGTATGGACAGTGAACAATATTGTAATACTCGGTTTCATATATCCGTCTGTCGGGATGGCTGTGGGGGTATTGTTTCAGCAATACTTTCATCAAGAATCCTGCCACCCTGAAAGTTCGGAAATATATTCTGTGTGGCATTGATTCAGTAATAATTTAATTAAATTTCCTGCCACCTTGAATGTTTGGAAATATATACCGTATGGACAGTGAACAATATTGTTATACTCGGTTTCAAATGAACGACCGTCGGAGTTGCTGTGGGGGTGGCATTGCTTCAGCAATATTTTGATTAAGAATCTCGCCACCTTGAAAGTTTGGAAATATATTCTGTATGGACAGTGAACAATATTGTAATACTCGGTTTCATATATCCGTCTGTCGGGGTGGCTGTGGGGGTATTGTTTCAGCAATACTTTCATCAAGAATCCTGCCTCCACGAAAGTTCTGAAATATATTCTGTGTGGCATTGATTCAGCAATAATTCAATTAAAAATCCTGCCACCTTGAAAGTTTAGAAATATATACTTTATGGACAGTGAACAATATTGTTTTACTCGGTTTGAAATAAACTACCATCGGGGTGGCTGTGGGGGTGGCATTGCTTCAGCAATATTTTGATTAAGAATCTCGCCACCTTGAAAGTTTGGAAATATATTCTGTATGGACAATGAACAATATTGTGATACTCGATTTCATATATCCGTCTGTCGGGGTGGCTGTGGGGGTATTGTTTCAGCAATACTTTCATCCAGAATCCTGCCTCCACGAAAGTTCGGAAATATATTCTGGGTGGCATTGATTCAGCAATAATTTAGTTAAAAATCCTGCCACCTTGAATGTTTGGAAATATATACCGTATGGACAGTGAACAATATTGTTAAACTCGGTTTCAAATAAACGACCGTCGGGGTGGCTGTGGGGGTGGCATTGCTTCAGCAAAATTTTGATTAAGAATCTCGCCACCTTGAAAGTTTGGAAATATATTTTGTATGGACAGTGAACGATATTGTAATACTCGGTTTCGTATATCCGTCTGTCGGGGTGGCTGTGGGGGTATTGTTTCAGCAATACTTTCATCAAGAATCCTGCCTCCACGAAAGTTTGGAAATATAATCTGTGTGGCATTGATTCAGCAATAATTCAATTAAAAATCCTGCCACCTTGAAAGTTTATAAATATATACTTTATGGACAGTGAACAATATTGTTTTATTCGGTTTCAAATAAACGACCGTCGGGGTGGCTGTGGGGGTGGCATTGATTCAGCAATATTTTGATTAAGAATCTCGCCACCTTGAAAGTTCGGAAATATATTCTGTATGGACAGTGAACAATATTGTTATACTCGGTTTCATATATCCGTCTGTCGGGGTGGCTGTGGGGGTATTGTTCCAGCAATACTTTCATCAAGAATCCTGCCACCCTGAAAGTTCGGAAATATATTCTGTGTGGCATTGATTCAGTAATAATTTAATTAAAAATCCTGCCACCTTGAATGGAAATATATACCGTATGGACAGCAGAGCTGTCCCAAAGCCCTGTGCTTAGTGCTCTTCAAAGTGCTCTGGCACTTTTGTGCTCCTAAGCACTGTACTCGCGAGCACTATATCGAAGCAGTGCTTAGTGCTTAGTGCTTCTCAACATTTTCGAAAAGGCTTAGTGCTCAGAACTCCCGAAAAGTGCTTCCGAGCACTACAAAGTGCTCCCGAGCATAGCAGAGTGCTCCCAAGCACTAGAGTGCTCCCGAGCGCCACAAAGTGCTCCCAAGCACTAGATTGCTCCCGAGCACCACAAAGTGCTCACAAGCACTAGAGTGCTCCCGAGCACTACAAAGTGCTCCCAAGCACTGCAATGCTGCGGAGCACTTCTCGGGATAACCGATTCATACTTGTCACAATCTGAAAACGTAAGACGATCGCATCATTATGGACATTCGACTCATTCGAGTGTAGAGTTAAAGAAGTTACAGTCAGTAGTGAGTGAACTGCGCAGTTTCGCAAGAATCTAAGGTAAGTAAACATTTTAAGATTTTCATCCACGACTGTTGTACTATAATGTGCATATTATACGTGTGTTTACTCAAGTATAATGGCATGCATAGTTCACTATGATAACAATTCATGTGAAATTAAGTCTATATGAAATATCGATTGATTCCAACAAATATTTGAAATTATTTTAGAAAGAATTAATCGTTGTGGATGGAGCATAATACTCAATTTGCATTTTATGACTTTAATTATTCACTCGAGGGATTTACGAAACTCACCTCCGGTTTGTCTCATAAACATAACCCTCATGAATAATGGCATTCTTAATACCTTCATTGATTAATATACTATATTGCTATGTACATATATTGTACGAGTATGTATGTTAATGTAGAAGTAAAGGAATATTGATATACGTTTGATACGAACACGTTGTAATGACAAATTATTAGCCCTTGGTGAAAAAATAATAATATTCAAAGAATGGAAATAGCTTTCTAATGTTGAATTATTTTTTAATGGAACACTAGTTCATTATATATCTTGATTTGATCTCAAATACCAATTTTTACTATCTTCATCGTGCAATATTTTTTTCTGTATAAATGACTGCAGGGGAAATATATTGATACTGTTACTTGAATTTTTAATTTTTGCTATTGCAAAATTCACACGACCGAATGTTGAAAAATAAGCATTTTTTTTAGTTGACAAAATAAGTACTCCCAAAAATTGAAGAGAAGTAGACGCATTTGTCAGTCAGTAGGTACCTAACCAACTCATTGAATTTTAGCTCGACTGTTTCATCACAATGGTTTCTAGGGAGAAATGGATCTCAAACGATTAGATTAGACTCATTTCTGCGAAACGACCACAGCTTAAACTTAAAATTTTCAGGGTAAGTTTGCGGCCTCAATATCTCGATTGAGGTCGTTAATATGTGGGCATTATTATTATTATTATTATTGATAAGGGGTTACGTTGCACCGCGACCTTGAGATCTATTGTGCCCTTCATCAGAGCTGTTCTCACCATTACGCCATCTACAGCTCGCCCTCCAGTTCCAGAGTATAAATGAACCTCAATATCTGGGAAGGCTTCAAGGATACCACGTCCTCACTCCTACAAGTCTCCTGTCCAAAGCATTCCTTCCGCTGACTTGCAATGGCGAGGCATTCCGTAACAAGGTGAAGAGGAGTCTCCTCCTCCTCCCCACAGAACCTGCACTCGTCAGTATCTGATAAACCTACTCTCATCAAATGCCTCCCGAGGCGACAGTGTCCTGTGAGGAAGCCAGTGACCAGGTGTAACTTATTCTTACAGAGATCCAGATACCTTTTGGATCTCACTTCTTTAAAGTTCCTAAGGAACTTTTTGGAATGAACCAAACCTGGAAGATTCCGCCAGAGTGTCTCTCTTTTGGTTTCCTCCTTCTCCAGAAACTCTTTCTTGAAGGTGCATTTTCCTATACCGCAGAAAGGTTCTGGGCCGATAAAAGGAGTTCGTGCTGCCTTTCTGGCAAGTGTATCGGCCTCTTCGTTCCCCTTGACTCCCGAGTGACCGGGGACCCAGACTAAAAAGACCTTATTATTCTTGCCAATTTCATTTAGTTTTCTTCGGCACTCCCATATCAACTTTGAATCGATGGCATGGGAGCTCAGTGCTTTGATAGCAGATTGACTATCCGAATGGATTGCTATGTCGCATTTCTGATATTTTCTTTCTAGGTTAATATCTGCACATCTTTCGATTGCGAGTAATTCTGCCTGGAAGATACTCAAACGGGAGCCTACTGACAGTGCGCACTTGGTGCCTGTCCCATATACCCCAGCGCCAGCTCCCGTCGTGGTTTTTGAGCCATCTGTGTACCATTTTATGGTATTTTCTTTGAAAGTCTGGGTGGTGAACTCCCTTTCCCATTCTTCCTTTCTACTTATTATCGTGGTGAAGTTCTTCTCAATGCTTACTTTTTTGACCATTGCATCACTAGGAAGGTTCACTGATGGGATGTAATTAGTCAAAGAGGTCCAGGCTCTCTGACATTTAATCCTCTCAGTTCCTGTACCTTCCTTAGATATTCTGAGGGTGGCCTCATGGGCTAACCTCTCAATCACTAGATGCAGAGGTGAGAGATCTGTGATGATCTCAAGTGCCCTGGTTGGACACGTTCTCATAGCTCCCGTGATGCACACACAAGCTAGCCTTTGCACTTTGTCAAGCGCTTTCCTAGTAGTTGTCTGATCTGCTTTGGCATGCCAGACTACTGCCCCATAGGTAATTATTGGTCTCACAATCATGACGTACATCCATCGCAGTATTTTAGGGCTACAGCCCCAAGTCTTACCGGATAGATTTCTGCACGCCATCAGAGCTCTTATTGCTTTACTTGCAGTGATATCCACATGCTTGTTCCACAGAAGCTTCCTATCCAGAGTTATTCCCAGATATTTAACTTCAGTCTTCCAGTCAATCACTTCTCCATTTAATGAGAGGGATTTTATGGCTGGAAGGTTTATTTTCCGGGTGAATGGAATTACTGTGGTCTTGGTTGGGTTAATACTCAGCCCCACCGACTGGCACCACTGCTCAATAATTCTGAGGCCCTCCTGTAGTAAGTCACATAAGATGCCCTCGAATTTGCCTCTCACTATTAGAACTATGTCGTCAGCATAGCCTACGCATTCGAAGCCAAACTCCGTTAGCCTGTGTAGTAGTTCATCTACTACCAGGCTCCATAGGAGGGGAGATAATACCCCCCCTTGAGGTGTCCCGCGAGTGGCTTTGACAGAGATGGGTTGATTTCCCCCCAATGTCTCAGCTGTCCTCGTTGTCAGCACGTCATACATCCATTTTATTATGGAATTGTTGACACCCCGCCTTTTAAGTGCTTCTCTGACAGACACGTGTGTTGTGTTGTCAAAGCCCCAGATATGTCCAGGAATGCACACATTGCGATTTCTTTACTATTCAGAGTTCTCTGGATGACTTCAGTCAGTTGATACAAGGCAGTCTCTGTTGATCGACCCGCCCTGTAGGCATGCTGACATTTGTGAAGTGGCTTATTCTCCAGACTCTCCGTTCTTATGTAGTTATCCACTACTTTCTCCATCATTTTAAGTAAAAATGATGTTAAGCAAATGGGCCTAAATGATCGAGGGTCAGTCCCGTCTTTTTTCCCTATTTCTGGAATGAAGGTTACTCTAGCCCTTCTCCATTTTCTAGGTGTGTGGCCCAATGCTAAGCTGCTTCTAGTAATCTTCAGCAGATGGGGTAGAATTTCTTCCATCCCTTTCTGCAGGAGTACCGAAAAAATTCCATCCACTCCTGGGGATTTGTACGGCTGAAAGGTACTTATTGCCCATTCAAGACGTTGCTTTGTAAATAGTTCCTTAGCAATATCCCAATCATCCTTGCGGGCGTTCTTGGTATGCTCCATTGCTGTTTCAGTACTACTTACGGGTTCGCTAACTAGAAAGTGTTTTGAGAAGAAGAGTCGATCGCTCCTCTTCTCCTTCAGTGTATGACCCATCTGGCTTCTTGAGCGACATTGTTGGGTTAGTTCCCCCTCTTGCCATGACTTTCTGCAGTCTGGCTGCTGTGTGAGTGGAAGTGATATTTTCACAAAATGCTTGAAAATTAAGCCTCTTGGCCCTCCTTGTGGGCATAATCGGACCAACGGTATTGGAAATATAGTAGTTTAAAAACTAATTTTGAATATTTTGTTATATTATAGATACAATGAGTGGTAATCCAATAAAATAACTTTTTAATTGTATTCAAATATATCAGGAAATAGGACAAAGGAAGGAAAGAAATTAAGTCCTTAGTACCACTTTGGTGACGCTTCGGAGAAGTTGCCCTCTGCTTCTTCAGGCCTACAATTCATTAAATCATAAAATACAACGTTACCAATTCACTGAGTATAGTAGAACTCAAGGGCGTAGCCAGCAGGGGGGTTTTGGGGTTCAAACCCCCCTCCCCCCCCCGAAATGTTATTTTTCTCTTAAAAAAAATTTTGCTGCAGAAAGTGACCCTACTTTATTAAACCTATATCTCGAAAGACTCCGTTTTCGATATACATGCTGTTGAAGGGAGTTCCCTGAAGTTGGTTTTTCTAGATTTTCTCCGGAACGAATGAAGGAAACTAAGTTAAAATTGGCTAACTTAATTCTGGATGTATTCACCATTTCCGAGAAAAATCTGTTTTAGAAATGCAAATAGCTTTGTGTCTCGAAAACGGAACATTTCCGGCTATAGGTTTAAATGAAGTGGTCATCCTATTTTATGAGGTAGAATAACTATTACATTTTTGCGCGTATGTTCTGGGGAACATCGCGTTATAGTTTTGCCCAAATGTCTGTAACTTTCGAATTTTTTGACGAAAATGGTCTCAAACGATTAAGTTCGACTCTCCAATGAAGAATTCGAGGTCAAATGTGATTCTGTCTGGCCGGCCGTCCGGCCGTTGCTACGATAACTTGAGAACGAAAAAAGCTAGCGACTTGAAATTTTCAGGGTAGGTGGCGCATCCCAATACGACGGACAAGTTTGTTAATGGGCATAATCGGCCCAGCGGTTTCCGAGTAATAATTTTGTTTTCAACCAATATAAATCCGATCGAATTGAAACTTGGTGAGTAGTTGTAGAATATGAACCTGAGCACGTTTGTGAAATTTTGTGCGAATCGTATGGCTAGAAAATTTTAAGAAAATTATTAAGAAATATTTTTGTTGTCACGATAACTTGAGAACGGAATGAGATAGCGGCTTGAAATTTTCAGGTTAGGATTTGCACCAGAACGCGACATCTCAGTTTGTTTATGAGCATAATCGGCCAAACGGTTTCAGAGTTATAGCCATCTGAAATTTTCTGAAATTTGGTGGTTTTTTTGTTCCTCATTAACTCGAAAAATACTGAACCGATTGAATTCAAACATGGTTATTAGTTGTAGAATGCCAACGCGAAAATGTTTGCAAAATTTGGCGAGGATAGCATTAGTATAAAATTTTCAATAAATTATTGAAAATAAAAAAAAAAAATTCTATATATCCGTAACTATTCGTTTGAAATTGCTGAAATTTTGCAAGAGCCTTCATAACCTAATTCTACTGCCAAATTTAAAGTTTTAATACGATCGGTTAAATATTGTTGGAGATTCGATCATTCTTGTGTGAGTTCAGTAGATGGGTGACCGTTGCCTCGATAACTTTCGAACGAAAGGAGATAGGGACTTGCAATTTTCAGGGTAGGTTGCGTATCCGAAAGAGACAGTTAAGTTCGTTTTTGGGGATAATCAGTCTAACGGTTTCCGAGTTATGCCCACCTGGAATATTATTTCCTTAATAACTCAAAAAATAAATATTCGATCAAATTGGTTAATGGTAACTAGTAGTAGAAAATCAACATAAAGACGTGTTTAAAATTTTGTAAGAACTGTACCCCTAGAAAATTTGAAAAAAATGACGAAAAAAAAAATTTTAAGAACCCTATAAAATTTTAAAAAAATCAGGAAAAAAAAAATTGGTTCAAGCACTGACGTGAAGTCAGAACCTTTTGCGCGTATGTTCTATTGTCCATTCTTCTGTATTGGACACCCTTAATCGAATTTACCATGGTAAATGATGTTGTCCATTCTCCTGTATTGGACACTTAATTCGAATTTACCATGGTAAATTCGAATTAAGAGTGTCCAATACAGGAGAACGGACAACATAATTTAAATGCCGGTTACACATATTGTTAAATGGTTTCTTTCTGGGTTTTCTCTTCAAAACTCTGGAAAAAAAATACTAAAAACCATTGAAAAAAAAATTGTTTGAAACACTGACGTGAAGTCAGAAGCTTTTGCGCGTATGTTCTCTTGTCCATTCTCCTTTATAGGACACTCTTTATCGAATTTACCATGGTGAATTATATTGTCTGTTCTCCTGTATTGGACACTCCGGATTAGCCATGATAAATTCGATTATGAGTGTCCAATACAGGGAAACAGACAATGGAATTCACCATGGTAAATTCGATTAAGGGTGTCCAATACAGAAGAATGGACAATAGAACATACGCGCAAAAGCTTCTGACTTCACGTCAGTGCTTGAACCAATTTCAAATTCAATTTTGGGACTGTTCCTGTATTTGAGTAGAAAACATTTCAAAGCATTTTATTATTATGTCCAGGTGAATGTAATCTGCCAATTCATTAGCCGAAAATGGTTTCAGATTATTAGGCCGCTTATCTATATCTCAAGAGCTTCCGACTAGAACAAGCGCGCAAAGCCTTCTCCCTATCTTTACATCAGTGATTTTTTTCTTAATTTGTTTATTAATTTTCTTTTCTTCAGCTTGTTCATAAGTGAATTCAGTGCATTCATATTCAGAAATTTTCAATTCCAACGATTTCAAATTTCATTATGGAAACCCCTCATTATTTTTTACATTTGCTCTAAAAATTTTGTTTTTTCACCAGATCATACACGCTCAATATTATTGTGCAATGTGCGTTGCACAATATAATGACGGTGGCCCCTAGACGGTCAATATTATTGTACAATATGTTGGTTGTCTATCGTATGGATGGTTGTCTATTGTATGTTATTTTCGATGAATAGTGACAATAATAAACGCTCAAAATCACTACGTCAGTGATTCCCGCGAATTTTATCTAATCTGTCATTTTCATTAATTTCATCTTAATATGCATTCAAATATTTGTTAAAATCAATCAGGCTTCCCCATAACACTACACGCACATAATTTCACTTTTCCTATTTCTCTTGTCGCAGCTGAAAGCCCGCCTCCAAGTTTGCCGGAAGATGTAGAGAACAAACTTACTGAAATGAGAAATGGAGAGAAGCGCACATTTTCAAAATGATATCTACAATATTCACTCACCCAGGTACTGAAATCTCCAAAGGTTTCCAAAAAATATGTTTCCAAAATATTTCCAAGAATACCAGCCCTATCAATTTTTGCAAAATTTCAGCAACATCTGACAGATATTTTTATTTTTTTTTTGTCTGGTGACATGATTCTCACGAAATATGAAATAAGTCTTCGTGTACGTATTCTACAACTATTTCTGAGTTTCAATTTGACCACATGAACGAACTTAACCGGCGCATTTGCACCCTAAACCTACCCTGAAAATTACAAGAGTCTAGCTCTTTTCTTTCGGGACGGACGGATAGAATTGAAATTTACCAAGAAGTCCTCTTCAGTGAGTCCAACCTTATCCTTTGATAACATTTTCCGCCCAAAATTCGATAATTGCAGTATAATTAACATATTATATAACCTTATCTTGAAGGAAGTATGGTATTGCCCCCCACTCCCCGTCAAATGTTTAACGGACTAATCCTTTTGTAAAGTGCTTAGTGCTTAGTGCTCGCAAAGACGAATTACTTTCCGAATGTGCTTAGTAATCGCGAGCATTTCATGAATAAAAGGGCTTAGTGCTCGAGATTCCTGAGCACTTTTCAGTCAGTGCTTAGTGCTCGGTGCTCGAAGCACTTTTCGTCAGTGCTCGGCACAGCTCTGATGGACAGTGAACAATATTGTTATACTCGGTTTCAAATAAACGACCGTCGGGGTGGCTGTGGGGGTGGCATTGCTTCAGCAATATTTTGATTAAGAATCTCGCTACCATGAAAGTTTGGAAATATATTCTGTATGGACAGTGAACAATATTGTAATACTCGGTTTCATATATCCGTCTGTCGGGGTAGCTGTGGGGGTATTGTTTCAGCAATACTTTCATCAAGAATCATGCCACCATGAAAGTTCGGAAATATATTCTGTGTGGCATTGATTCAGCAATAATTTAATTAAAAATCCTGCCACCTTGAAAGTTTGGACATATATTCTGCATGTGTACTTGGTTTCAAATATACGGCCGTCGGGGTGGCTGTGGGGGTGGTATTGTTTCAGCAATATTTTTACTGAGAATCCTGCCACCTTGAAAGTTTGGAAATATGTTATTTATGAAAAGTAAAAGATTTTCTAATACTCGGCTTCAAATATCCGGCCGTCTCAAGACTGTGGGGGTGGTATTGTAGCAGCAATATTTTCAATAAGAATCCTGACAACTTGAAAGTTTGGAGATATGTACTCATTTCTGAATTCAACTTTTCTTTTCGAACCTCAAACCCACCTTGAAAATTTTAAGTTACTAGTTTGTCGAAATAAGCTGTTGATATATTTTGACATTGGCATATTTTGAACATTCGAAAAGACGTGATTACTTATATCATTGCAGAATACAACGAATTCCTATATATTAATGATGGGGTGTAATTTAGTTACTTTCTTGTGTGTTGTTCAAAAGTACTCTTGTGTATCAATTACAAAAGTTACCAATAACGGACTGTTACTGTAGCTCTATCTGCTACTCGGATAAGATCAAAGCCGATATTCTTTTAAGACGTAACCACATATATATATATATTCACATTATGTAGTTATTTACATACTTGGCATTGCCAATTAGCATAGATTACAGCGACTGTATAAGTCTACATTTTATCGGCTTTGTCAACTTGCCTCGCCAAAGTGACTCAAATCCAATAAAGGTAAACAAGGTAAATAACAAACAAGTTTTATGTTCTAATTAGTTAGTAGGTAAAAAAAAAACATATTCTTCAGAAATAACTGTATTTCGAGAAAAAGCGGTACTAAAAAAGAATTTGTTGTGCAAATCTCTTATATACGTCGACAAAATGTTAGCACGTTTCATATTAGAAACAGCTATTTCCGGAATTCACTTGATGACGGACGGCGAATGCTGGCTGATACGTCCGATAATATTGAATAAAATTTTTGAAATCGCCCACATATCAATTCAGCCAACGTTCCATAAGAATGAATTTCACGTCAAAAAAGACATTACTAATAATATATTCAGGTAAGCTTTTCTAATCAGGGTAATTCTTTCGAGCGTCATTTCCTGATTGATCTTTAACATGCTTAGTAATGGGTATTGCAAACATTTTTGTAGATGTTCACCAATTATCAACGTTCAAACAATTGTTAGTGAGTTTTGCAGTTCTTGCAACAGTTATTGAGGTAACGGATACTTCGAAATTATTCATACAAAACATCGGATAGGGAATGAATACATACAAAAGAACAAATAAAAAAAAATATATTGTTTCTAATAAATAAAATAAAAGATAAAATAACATATATAACAAACGTAAAAAACATCGAATAGGAAACGAATACATACAAAAGAACATATAAAAATAAAATATATTGTTTCCAATAAATAAAATGAAAGATAAAATATCATATATAACAAACGTAAAAATCATCGGATAGGGAATGAATACATACAAAAGAACATATACAAATAAAATTTATTGTTCCTAATAAATAAAATAAAAGATAAAATAACATAACATAACAAACTATAAAAACATCGAATAGGGAATTAATAAAATAAAAGATAAAATAAACCACATATACAGAGTGGTCCAGACCTTAACCTAGACACTTTAACTACGTATTCTACGTCACAAATATGCCCTAGTTCGTCCTATAAACATATGTCAAGAAATGCTTCCTCTCCGAGATACAGGGTGTTAAAATTATAGAAAAAAAATGTTTTTTATGAGTAACTTTTTACAATTCCTACATTATTTCTATGAAATTTGGGACATAGGTTTTCAGGATGAACTTTTTGCATTAAATTTGTTTTTTTTTATTGTACTAGTGGGGTCCGTACTGCATCGAGACTGGATATTTTCAGACAAAATAATGATACGCCACTGGTTTTCCCAATGAAAAAAACACTTGAAATCCTCATTCCATTTGAAGCAAATTCGTTTTCTCGATATTTCGACATACAAGGCACCGTTTCCGATTAAAAAAATAAATCGCGATTTCTTCATACATGAGAATGTGCTTTATTTTTTACTCGGAAACGGTTCCTTGCTGGTGAAAAACTCAAAAAACCGAATTTGCTTCAAATAGAATAAGAATTTCAAGAGAAATTTTTCGTTGGAAAAACCAGTGTCTTTTTCTATAATTTTAACACCCTGTATCTCGGAGATTAATCATTTCTCGGCAAATGTTTATGTCACAAACTAGGGCTTATTTGTGACGCAGAATACGTTGTTAAAATTTCTTGGCTAAGATATGGAGCACCCTGTATAACAAACGTAAAAGAAGTATATAAAGATATAAATGAGTTACCTATATCGCATAAAAATATCACATAAATGTATCACATGCTTTTAGCTTACACTGTTCTTCTTTTTTTTATTTTATTATATACAAAGGCTTTTATCGTTGCAGGAGATCTTGAGTTCAGAACGTCGTTTGTTTCGATCAAGTAAGAACATTCTGCCAGGCTGGGAAAGGTTTCCTCTTTCAAATGATGCCTGATGGTTTGTTCCAACACGTCCTGCTCTTTTATGCAGTATCGCTCCTTTTTTGCTGAAATGAAATTTATAAGGCGAATTAATTTTATTTCTGCTTACAAGAAATCTGTTTCTTGCAAATGTCAAATCATTATATTTCTTTCTCGGTGATTAAATGAATTTGTCATTGGCCACTTCTACATAGGAAAATTGGACCAAAGACATGACGTGAAATCAGGAGCTTTTCCGTGTATATTCTTGTGCATAGTGCATGAAATTTCAAGCTAAATTTTAACATCCAGCTACTATATTTCAATGAAGAAAGTTAGCGCATCGGTATTCTACAAATAGATACGAAGTTTTAATTTTATCAGATCTGTATTTTTTGAGTTATTAGTTCTGTTCGAAATTTAATGTGGTGAAGGACGGCCGGCCGGACGGAATCAAACTTAACCTTGGATTTTTCATCATTGAGTCGAGCTTAACTGTTTGATACTATTTTCGGCAAAAATTCAAACATCACAGACATTTGGGCAAAATGATAGCTATCAGTTCACTAGAACATGCGCGTGAAAAAATGTGAATATAAAATTATGTGGCTTCCTGAAAAGCAGCGGAATTTTGACATGCGCCTTTTGAGATTTGAGCCACAGAAATAATTTTTGCAGCAGTAATTGAAGTGCTACAGAAATGATGATGGATCTTTTTGCGCGTATGTTCTGGGGAACATCGTGTTATAGTTTTGCCCAAATGTCTGTAACTTTCGAATTTTTTGAAAAAAATGGTCTCAAACGATTAAGTTCGACTCCCCAATGAAGAATTCGAGGTCAAATTTAATTCTGTCCGGCCGGCCGTCCGGCCGTTGCTACGATAACTTGAGAACGAAAAAAGCTAGCGACTTGAAATTTTCAGGGTAGGTGGCACATCCCAATACGACGGACAAGTTCGTTAATGGGCATAATCGGCCCAGCGGTTTCCGAGTAATAATTTTGTTTTCAACCAATATAGATCCGATCGAATTGAAACTTGGTGAGTAGTTGTAGAATATGAACCTAAGCACGTTTGTGAAATTTTGTGCGAATCGTATGGCTAGAAAATTTTAAAAAAATTATTAAGAAATATTTTTGTTGTCACGACAACTTGAGAACGGAATGAGATAGCGGCTTGAAATTTTCAGGTTAGGATTTGCACCAGAACGCGACATCTCAGTTTGATGCTCAATCGGCCAAACGGTTTTAGAGTTATAGCCATCTGAAATTTTCTGAAATTTGGTGGTTTTTTGTTCCTCATTAACTCGAAAAATACTGAACCGATTGAATTCAAACATGGTTAGTAGTTGTAGAATGCCAACGCGAAAATGTTTGCAAAATTTAGTGAGGATAGCATTTGCAGAAAATTTTTAATAAATCATTGAAAATAAAAAAAAAATTCTATATTTCAGTAACTATTCGTTTGAAATTGCTGAAATTTTGCAAGAGCCTTCATAACCTAACTCTACTGCCAACTTTCAAGTTTTAATACGATCGGTTAAATATTGTTGGAGATTCGAGCATTCTTGTGTGAGTTCAGTAGATGGGTGACCGTTGCCTCGATAACTTTCGAACGAAAGGAGATAAGGACTTGCAATTTTCAGGGTAGGTTGCGTATCCGAAAGGGAGAGTTGAGTTCATTTTTGGTCATAATCGATCTAACGGTTTCCGAGTTATACCCACCTGGAATATGATTTCCTTAATAACTCAAAAAATTTATATTCGATCGCATTGGTGCTTGGTGACTAGTAGTAGAAAATCAACATAAAGACGTGTTTAAAATTTTGTAAGAACCGTACCACTAGAAAATTTGAAAAAAATGACGAAAAAAAAAATTTTAAGAACCGTACCCCTAGAAAATTTAAAAAAAATCACGATAAAAAAAAATTGGTTCAAGCACTGACGTGAAGTCAGAAGCTTTTGCGCGTATGTTCTATTGTCCATTCTTCTGTATTGGACACCCTTAATCGAATTTACCATGGTAAATTATGTTGTCCATTCTCCTGTATTGGACACTCTTACTTCGAATTTACCACGGTAAATTCGAATTAAGTGTCCAATACAGGAGAATGGGTAAATCAAGATTCATCATCCTATGCTAAAACACCGTATATCGAGAAATTGCTCACCTTCAAAGAGATTGTTTTGAAGTATTATGAATTTTGTTTGTCTATCTTCAATATTTCCATCCCCAAACTGCGATACTTGTGATTCCTCCACAATTTGGCAGTCTCCATTGAGTGTTTCCTGAATCTCACCATCATCTGATACAAACATTAATTCGTTCCGAACTGCTTCCTCTAAAATGCTTTCGAAGTTTCCTCCTAGCCTGTCAGACATCAAATCATCGGAATCATGTTCAGTGCTTCTCCCTATAAATTGAATTATTTATATTAAGAATCTTCGCAAAAAGGATTACAAACCTCAATTTTATAATTAAATAAGAAAAAACTCACCTGCATCAAATTTTTCAACAAACACTTTCGGGAAACCACTCTCCAAATTTAATTTAAATTGCTTCAGAATATCCAATTCCTTCGATGTATGAATTAATTTCTCATTCTTCGATAATAATCTTTTGTTTGTTCGAACCTCATAAGAATTTTTATCTAGGAGGTGAAATAACGAATACATCTGTTTTCCTGACATTATCCGCACAGCATAGAATATGAACGCATACTGACTATCTTGTCCTGTCTGTAAGAGCACAACATCTGGCAATAATTATGAATAAGGGGGGGTATAATCTAAGGTCCAGGAAAACACGCCAGGACATGTAAAAATATGTTGTTCATTACTGAACGCCCAGCAATAACGCGTTGTGTCCAGCAAATGACGCATGGCCTGATAATTCGGCATAGCAATAGACGTATATGCGTAGATATTAGATAATATGTTTATTTAAACAATACAAAAGATGAGCCAATCTAAATCCTAGTCCTATATTGATAGATAATGTACTCTCGAGTGAACTCTTCATTTATTTCTTGTTGAATAAATTCCCCAATTTATTATTCCTGAAATTCACGTATGAAATCGGAGAATATTATTGAAATAATTGAAAGAACATAGGCTGCACCCCTTTTTGCGCGTCTGTTCCTAGTTAAACAGCATGTTTCTGTTTTTCCTGAACGCCGGTAGTCTTTGAATATTTTGCCGAGGGTGGTTTTAAAAAACTCGGTTGGACTCACTGAAGAAGAATCCAAGGTCAAAATGGATTTTGTCCGTTCGTAAACCTTTCGAACGGAATGCGTTACGGACCTCAGACTTTCACGGTAGGCCTGGGTTCTGAAAATTTCTTCTGAGTTCGTCAAATCAGTCAAATACTTTCGGAGTTATTCCACTTTGAAATATTTCCATATTTTTACGCGCATGTTCTGGGGAGCATCGCGTTATCATCTTGGCCCAATGGCTGTAATTTTCGATTTTTTGGTCGAAATTGGTCTGAAACGATAAGGTTCGACTGTCTGATGCAGAATTCGACGTCAAATTTTATTCTGTCCGGGCAGCCATCCCGTGCCACGAGAAGAATGAGATAGCGACTTTAAATTTTCAGGGTAGCTGGCACGTCCTAAAATTGTTAATGGGCATAATCGGCCCAACGTTTTCTGAGTACCAAGTTTATTTTCAACCATTACAAATTGAATCGAATTGAAACTTTGTGAGTAGTTATAGAATAGAGACATAATCACGCATATTTGTAAGGATCCTATCATTAAAAAAAAAATATTATTCATCTCGAAAGCTAAATATCCGCCCGAATTCAAAATTAATAATTAGTTGGAGAATGCCGACACACAAATTTTAACAGAATTCTGTGAAGATCGTATCACTAAAAAAAATTTTTTAAATTATTGTAAATCATAGAAAAACATTATATATCTCAGGAAATGATCGTCCGACATCGCTGAAATTCCGCTAGAACCTTCAAAACCTACCTTGACATGAAAGTTCCAAATTTAAAGGCGATTAATTCCATATTGTTGTAGATCCGAGCAGACTAGGGTGAAGTCACAGATGGATGAGTGACCGTTGCCTCGATTACGTTCGAACGGAAAATGACAGGGACTGACAATTTTCGGGTAGGTTGCGCATCTGAATAGGCGAGTTTCGGTGTTATTTTCTCTATAACTATTTGGGTTTTTATTTTCTCTATAACTCAAAAAATAGACATCCTACCGAATTGAAACTCTATAACTAGTTGTAGAATATCGACAAAACGAGGTAAATAAAATTTTATGAAGATTGTATCTAGAAATTTTTAAAAAAATTATGAAAAAATATTATATATCTCACGATTACTCAAGAATAGAAAGGGATAGGGAATTGGAATTCTCAGGAATGTTTTCGTATTCGAATGTGACATTTGAGCTCGTTAATAGGCATAATCAGACAAAAGGTTTAGGAGTTATACCCATCTGAAAATATGGAACCCAATAGGGGCCCAATAGAACATGCGCTTAAAAGCTCCTGACTTCTCGTCAGTGCTTTCCTCAATATTTTTATGCACTAGTTCTGCGAGGAACAGCGTGCTGCCATTTTCCCATAATGTCTGTATTTTTGCAATATTTTGACCTAACCCACACAGCACACGATATCCATTGGAAGTCCATTTTAGGTTCATATCAAGTCCAAACATCCATGGACAAAGATTTGATGTACATTGTACATACAGACATGACCGTCCATTGGATGTTTGTCCTTGGATGGTCCATTGTACATCCATTCAATGTCCAAAAATATTTCTATAATTCTGAGTATGATTCCTAAGTATCTAATATTTCAAATGGAACGGAAACTTATAAGTATCGTCAATCAAAAATTTGGACCATGATGTAGTATTTTATTGGGCCAGTTTACTTACATTCTTGGACATTCATTGTACACCCTACAATCAACATCCATTGTACATAGCCTACGTAATCTAACTGACGATTTTTATAGAAATAGAAGAGAATGAGAATCCTTCTCTTTCTCTGTCTCTATATCGGATTATATTATCGGCATTTAATTGAAAAACACCAATATAATGCAGTCGAAATAGCTTGGAGAAATATTCATAAAACGTTGTTTAAGACCTCACCATTAGCTCACCATTAGTTGCAAACTCATCAATGGTTTTTCAAACCAATATATTGCCTCCATAAGAAATAATTTTTCAACTATATTGCGCTAGCAATTATCCCTTGTATAAAGACCAGTTATAATTGTCGCTGTGGTTCTATGACTGTGCATTATGAGTCTGCAGTGTGGGGTTTTCGTTTGGTTATGTTTAGTTGAGGTTAATATTCGCCACGTATTTTCTCCCATATTTTCCTTTGGAAACGTTCATAAAGTGTTTCATTAGTTATTGTTTTTGTTCATATAGATATTTTCCAATGATCTAATAATAACTAGATGCTCCCTTGCGTCAGCGAGCCGTGCATAGCATTGACTCCACCATTAAAGAGAGAAAGGGTTATAGACTCTTCTTCATGTGTAACTGAGACGGATAGAGAATGATCACGTGACATAAGGCAAAAAATTATATTTTAACATTGCGTTATATTGGAGATCAATTCATTTTTCGAAATTACAAAGTATTAAAGGTATTATTAGTGAAAACTTCGATTGTTTGATGAAACAACTACTTATAGTGAATTCATTTGACATCATTGTCAATTCAACGCACTTTACAAAAAATACCATGGCCATTAGGTATGTGAAATTGGACCATTAGGTATGTGAAAATAAAATAACATTATGTTGCGCAGTTTCATTCATAGAGGTATATTTAATGTATAGATATATTATTTGTCGTTCACACAAATATCAATATGGGTCTAGATTTGCCCAACTAGGAATTATTATGATATATGATATATGATTTATCAAAGTAGGTAGGAATTTGAATCATTGCTAATTCATTCATACAAACGTTGAGTATGTATTCTATAATCTACCGCAAATAAAAAATTTATTTCCTATAGGTACGAACATGTTTTTATTATTCTTTCCTTCTTCAGTAACTAAATTGTTGCGCCTCTCCAGATCTCAACATAGTTAATTTTTTGATTCAATGATTTGAAAATTTAATGATGTTTGGAACTGCATCATATTTCGAAGTTTTCTTTCCAAAATTGTCACCATGAAAATGTTCCAAACATAATTTTGCAAATCAAGGAATAACATTTTCCACTCTAATAACGACAAACCATTTCATCAAAATTATTTTTGGGAAAGCTATAAATGAACATATTTCTTCTAATTTATTCTAACTCTATCAATGTTACATTCTATATCATATTAAAATAATTAATCCTTATAAGGAAAAGAATCATCATACCACATGTTATCTTCAATCTCTAAGCAGCTTTCGCGGGTATCCGAGCACTTTCTTAATTCAATTGATATACATTTCTGCTGCAACAGCACTAACATGGAAAATATCCAAAGTGAAGGACAAAAACAAAATTCAATTAAGCTTATTTGATTCATAGTATAAAAGACAAAATCAAAATTTAAACAAACTTCTTCGATACCTACATGTAGCTGAGGTTTTGCTTTTTTTTAATAACCAGTGTAACAGATGTTCAATTTCATATCATCACTAATCGACTTTAATGTAGGGCTCACAATACCACGATATTTTTGTACATTTTCCAGTTTTATATTTGAGTTGGTTCAGGCATTATGACTACAATGATCAAGTATTTCTCGAATTGCTGTAAATATGATCGATTCTATAGTTTTAAAGAATTGATATGAGCTCTTAGTAATCCCTGATTGCATTTCAAATACCTACTTACGTCTCCCACTTTTTAGAATGTGTTTAAATTATTATTTTTGAAGATTCAGATAACTCGCCTTTGAAATGAAATGATTTATTTTTATACATAGACGTGCAACCGGAGACCGAACAGGACATCTCCATTGTTAGATATACCGCCGTATTCACAAAGCTTTCAATCACCGTTAACTCCTAACTGAGGTCCTCAGTTAAGCATAAATAAGAATCGCAACCTCAGTTAACGTGAAAATTAACGTGAAACAAGCCTGTTTCACCACCGTTAAATACTTTAATTGAGGTTGCTATTTAGATTCATCCTTAACTGAGGACCTCAGTTAGGACTTAACGGAGATTGGAACACTTAACAATGCTTTGTGAATACGGCGGATAATCTATTGATCTGTATAAAACTTTAAATAAGACAAACATAATCGAATGAAAATGGAAAAAACGAATAAAGAATATAATTTAGTAAAGCTTAGCACTACAAAACACAATGTTTTGCCCCCCAACAGCTGATTTCGATCATTGCATCTCACTTTATTGTTGGAGTCAATGCCTCTCTCTCTAGGCTCTATATGCCTATTATTAGATCATCGATGTTTTCAGATAATGGAATAAATACAAAATAAAGGGGTTGAGTTGCACCTCCCAAAGCGTTCTTTAATTATTATATTATGGATGTCTATTAATGTTGTTATTAATATTATTATGTTAAGAATTTGGATGGTGAAGTGTATATAAACAGGTAGTTTTTGTTGAGCAGATGTCCTGGGCTGAACCCTGATTTTTTGTGGTTACTTCACTTATATTTTTTTCTGACTTCAATGGAATATCAAGAAATGGTGCACTGAATAAAAATGAACATTTCCAATATAATTCCAACAGGAATTTGAAGGAACAATAATGCACTATCTTGCATATATTGTGCAATAATTAAGAAACCTATAGTATAGGCAAAAATATAACAATTTCCTATACTATATTATGTTTTTAGGAATCCTATAGTATAGGTAAAACTATATCAATTTCCCATATTATATGATTCCACAATTGCACAATATATTCAGGATACCTTGTGCATTATCGTCCCTTCAAATTCCATTTGGATTCACATTGGATATGTTATGGACACAAATAGTACCGGAATATGGCCGTACCATGGATACCCAAAACACGCACAATGTACATCTATTGGACGTTTTTTGGACATCCAATGAATATCCATTGGATGAATAATGTACCAATTCTGGACATCCAATGGATGTCTCGAATATCCGCCATGAACGTCTATTGTTTATCCATTGTATGTACATACCACGTGCAATGGATGTCCGTGGTACGCACAGTGTACATCCATTGGACCTTTTCTGGACTTGAATTGTATGTCCACAGTGGTGTCCTGGACGTCCAACGAAGGTCCATTGCACATACATTGTACCAATTCTGGACATGCAATGTACCAATTCTGGACATTGTACCAATTCTGGACGTTGTACCAATTCTGGACATTGTACCAATTCTGAATTTAACTCGAGAAATACTGATCTGACTGAATCGATACTCGGTCGTTGGATACAAAAGGCCGACGCAAACAATTGTTTAAGATTCAATGAGGATCACATGACTTAAATAAATTAAAAAAATGTTCAACTATTTTGGTGAATAGAATTCCAAACGTGGTCCTTGGGCCATTTTAAAATGCATGCGCAACTTTTTGGCATTTTCGTTATACGCATGAGCAGACGAGAATTGATATAACTATTGAAGTTTTCGTCTGAGAGGAATTGGGTTTTAACGTGGAGGATGCTTTTCGTTCATAGAATCCCCTTGTGAGTGCCAACGCATGCGTGGGTTGAAGATGCGATATCTCCTTAATCACTGGTGTTGGAGAAGCTCTCGCATCGTGGCCTGGGGCCAAAATTCACTACGCACCATGGGTGACGAGTGAACTGCACCTGCGCAGAAGTAAGCTGGCTGTTTATTGTGTTGTTTGTACTAGAATGCAACATCCAACATAATATCAGTCTTTTGCAACCTCCCTTTTTTTGCAAGAATTCATAAATATCTATATTTGGAAGATCTATATCATATTACATTCAGATTTGAAGAATAGGCGTAGGCAATTGCATTCCTAATGGGGTCTCCATACCGCTATATCTTTGTTGTTTTAGATCTACGGTAAAAATAATAGGCGTAGACCAGACTGTAGTGCTGAATATGATTCTCGAAGAAACTTGAAAAAATATTGAGAAGCACTGCTGTGAAGCCAGAACTCTATGGCACGCTAGTTTTGTCGAAAAATTTGAATTAAATTATGAGTGCTTCATGATGAGTGGATAAAGTATAAGCCGGAGATCTAGTCAGACGGCAGTAGACACCATTAACTGTCGCGTCAATAAACAGTGCTGTCCTAAGCTGCCGTAAGAATGCAGTGTGAAAGTCGACACAGAACACAACTGACTCTACTAAGTCCCACAAGCACCTAGGAACTCCTGAGGGATCTCCTTGGGAAAGACCTAGAAGGATCGGTAAAATCATAATCATGTCTATAGCTAGCACGCCAATGTTGAGGAAGTAAAAACGCATAAACATGAGGTCAATTGGCTTTGGCGGGGGCGCTATACACATGATTATGATTTATAGACCCTACTAGGGCTTTCCCAAGGAGATGCCTCATTTACGCTGAGTTCAGGCCATTTAGCTGCAGTGTGTTCACCAAATTCAGGCAGTTCCGATTATTAATTACAGGATTGAAATATGAATATATTTTTCTTCGAAATATAAACCGACTTCGAACCACATTAAAAAGCGAAAAATCAACGATAATCATGATTTGTTTTTTGCGTATTATGTTCAGTCAAAGCTTTGTTATTCAAATGTGAATCATATAACTGGAGACGGTACAAAGTTTTCGGCATTGTTTCATTACATTTTCAAGAATGCAGATTCATTTTGGCACTGACTTTAGTTACATGATTTGTTTTGGAATAACTGAGTATAGACTGAACTCAAATACGCTAAAAATTCATGATATTCGAAACTTTTTTCAGTTTTTAGTGTAGGTCAAAACAGTTTCATTTTTCGAAGAATTTTTTTTTTATTTCTGAGTTTTTAGGGACCAAATCGATAAGACTTTTCAATTGATGACGAGCTCTCAAAAATAAATCTTACTAATGCCAATGAAAAACTGAAATTCAGGTATTGTGTTGGTAACGGAATGTCTGTTTAAGTGTTTCGGAGATTTCGGAATGCGTTAAAGCGCTCCGTAGAGTCATATTTTCCATGGAATAGATGGGAATTGCATATTGATTTTGCTGATCCAATAAACGTTTTCCATTGGTGAACATTTATTGCATTGAATTCATCACTAAACCCCTCCTGCAGCAATGTGGGATAAAATCAAAGCATTTAAATCGGAATTGTGTAATTAAATATTTGAAAAATATTCGGCATCACACTTTGAGTAAACTTTCGGAAAACCTAATTCCAAATTGATTTTTCTGAAGCTCTAACCCTTCAGACAAAATATATGTGGACATGGCAACACAGCAAAATTCCTGTATTTGGGTGGGGGTAATCTACTGTCCAGGAGAAAACGCTATGACATATGAAAATCTTATGTTCATTGCTGGACGTCCAGCAATAACGCGCTCTGGCCAGCAATTGACGCATGCAATGATGAACCGGTCCAGCAGAGAACGCAGTCGCATAAATATATATATATATATATATATATATATATATATATATATATATATATATATATATATATATATATATATATATATATATATCGCAACAAAAATAATGGTCATCGAAAAACGAAAAAAAAATTTCTGATATGAATATATGCATAGTTCCAGGACATTTCATTATATATGTCCAGTTCATCCTTTGAGTATATTGAATTTATCATATATCGATATATATCACCAATGATAATAGAAAATTCCAGAAGTAGCCACCATTATCAATTTATATCGATTATTTCATTGTACCATGCAATTCCAAGACTAATCGTCATAATTTTTTGCATTTCTGATCCTATTGTTGATGGGTTGAATATTCCATAACAATACAATCCTCCTAGAATTGCCAAAAGTTATTTCATAATTTCATATGATTGTGATTGTTCGATCATTTATTTCTTGAATTTTCTCGTACAAGTCAAAGAATCATGCAATTTATACATCAAATAGTCATCTCAAACGTGTTGCATCTATATCTATGATTCGTGACACAAGCATCCGAGATGACTATTCGCCAACTTTAATACTTCTATTCTTGGTATATTCTTGGCGGGTCTGAATTTTGGCCGAAAATGATCTCAAACGATTGAACATTTGGCTCCAAAACTTTTGTTTGAGAAAACAGTTCTAAGAAATCGGTTTCAAGAAACATCAACAATACAATACAAATTATGTACCTATCCCCAACTCGAATAATCTCACAGACAATCATATATGTTTTCATTCATTATAGAAATACAATACAATATTTCCATTTAATATAATTTGTAAATTCGATGCGGTATGAGGATTAAGTTAGTCGAACCTTAAAATATTATTTCATTATCACAAGTTCTTTAAATATGGTTATTAGTTTAATTCCAGTAATTCCACAAATCAACAGGAATAGGAATTAATGGGTTATCAAAAGTAACATACGAGTATAGAGCATCAGGAATGAGCTGACGTTAAGGAAGAGTCAGTATATGTAAAGTCATTATCACTTTATTACTATACGACAATAACTTCTTTAGTAGGTATATTGAAAATACAATACAGCGTTTCTTTGATTTGATAGTTAACAGCATATATTATAATACCTGCCAAATTTGAAAAGAATCAGTATGACACTTCGGGATTTATGGCTAAGCAAAAGTTCAGTGCGAATCAATATTACACCCTGTATAGCAGAAACGTATAGCCTAAGCCCATAATTAATTATGTGTTCTAACTTTTCTAGGTAATATCTATCAACAATGAAACTAGGTACTTTTATTCGTGGAAGAACCTCTATATTCATGAAAAAAATCATCATAAAATGCACATCAAGATGATGAAATGCTATCAGGTCCTGGAACTATAAGTTACATAACAAGAATGTCGTAGAACTATATATTGCATAGAAAAAATTACATGGAACTATAGGATGTTTCATACTCAGGGGCTAGGTTGATAGGGAGAAAACAGAACACCTTGTATAATTTGAAGCTTATAGTTGGTTTTTTAATCCTCCACGATTAAATTGAAAGAAAAAATGCAACATTTGTGTGCCATTCTAGTGAATAATCATATTCGAAAGGCAAATCTATGAAAACTCAGATGATATTGACGACGAATTGATATTCCATGCACAGGGTGTTTTGTTAGAAGAGCCTATGCCCATATTTGACAACTGTGTTCTTGCTTCTCTACGTAACACCTATCAACCATCAAACCATGAACATTTATTCCAGGAACAACCTGTATATTCATGGAATAAATCATTACATGAACATCAAGATCATAATATTGTTATCAGATCCTGGAACTATATGGTACATAACTAGAATGTCTTGGAACTATATGTTGTATGTATATAATATCGTGGAACTATAGGATGCGTCATACCCATTGTCTAAGTCGATACGTAATTAATTCGAAAAGAAAGCGTAACACCTAGTATATTTTCAGGCCTAGAGTTGGTATTTGATGATTTTAACTGTCTGCACAATAAATTCGGAAGAAAAAATGAACGGTTAATGCAAATCTATAAAAAATTGGTTCAAGCACTGACGTGAAGTCAGAACACTATAAAAGTAACTACACTCTTGTCCACTACAGTTTTTTGTCGTCTGACATAGTCTTCGAAGATGCAAACTTCGTTTCCAACTTCAAAGACGAAGCGTTACTGTCAGTAACGCTTCGTCTTTGAAGATGGAAACTTTGTTTCCGAAACATATATCCGACGACAGAAAACTGTAGTGGACTAGAGTGTAGTTACTTTTATAGTGTTCATTATAAGTCCACAGTGAACTCATAATAGAATATGTGAAGTCAGAAGCTTTTGCGCGTATGTTCTCTTGTCCATTCTCCTTTATTGGACACTCTTAATCGAATTTACCATGGTGAATTCTATTGTCTGTTCTCCTATATTGGACACTCCGAATTTACCATGGTAAATTCGATTAAGAGTATCCAATACAGCAGAACGGACAATAGAATTCACCATGGTATATTTGATTAAGAGAGTGTCTAATACAGGAGAACGGACAATAAAATTCACCATGGTAAATTCAATGAAGAGTGTCCAATACAGGAATATAGACAAGAGAACATACGCGTAAAAGCTCCTGATTTCACGTCAATGCTTGAACCAATTTTTTTTTTCGTGAAGTCAGGAGCTTTAGCGCGTATGTTCTATTGTCCATTCTTCTGTATTGGACACTCTTAATCGAATTTACCATGGTGAATTCTATTGTCTGTTTTCCTGTATTGGACACCCTTAATCGAATTCACCATGGTAAATTCGGAGTGTCCAATACAAGAGAACAGACAATAGAATTCACTTTGGTAAATTCGATTAAGAGTGTCCAATAAAGGAGAATGGACAAGACAACGCGCAAAAGCTTCAGACTTCACGTCAGTGCTTGAACCAATTTTTTTTCTATGATTTTAAAAAAATTTTCGAGTGCTATGATCCTCACGAAATTTTGCAAAAATTTTCGCGTTGGCATTCTACAACTTATAACCATATTTGAATTGCATCGGATTTGTATTTTTTGAGTTATTGAGGAAATAACAACCAAATTTCAGATTGATATAACTCCAAAACCATTTGGCCGATTATGCTAGTTAACGAACTCAAATGTCGTATTTAGATGCGCAATCTACCCTGAAAACTACAAGTCGCTATTTCTTTCCGTTCTCAAGGAATCATGAGATGCATAATATTTTTTCGTAATTTTTTTAAAATTTCCCCACAAAATTTTAAACACGTCTTCATGTCGATATTCTACAACTAGTTACCAAGCTTCAAAGATCGGTTCTATATTTTTTGAGTTATCGAGGAAATAATATTCCAGATGGGTATAACTCCGAAACCGTTGGGCCGATTATGGCCAACAGCGAACATAACTCTTCCATTCAAATGTGCAACCTATCCTGAAAATTGCAAGTTCCTATCTCCTTTCGCTCGAGAGTTGTCTAGGCAACGCTCACCCATCCACCTACTGAACTCACACTAGGCTGCTCGGATCTCCAACAATATGGATCCGATCATGTTCAAACTAGGAACTTGGTAGAAGAGTTAGGTTCTGAAGGCTCTTGTAAAATATCAGCGATATCGGAAGAATAGGCTATGATTTTTTAAAAATTTTCTAGTTATAAGATCCTCAATAAATTTGGCAAGAATTTTTGCGTTACCATTCTACAACTAATAACCATCTTTGAATTGGATTGGTTTTATATTTTTCGAGTTATTGATGAAATACCAATCAAATTTCAGATGGGTATATCTCCAAAACCTTTTTGCAGATTATGCCTATAAACGAACTCAAATGGCGCATTAAGACTCACAACCTCACCTGAAAATTTCAAGTCGCTATCTCTTTCTGTTCTTAGGTTATCGTGACGTAAATAATATTTTTTAAATTTTCTAGCTATACGATGTGCACAAAATTTCACAAACGTTCTTAGGTTTATATTCTACAACCACTAACCAAGTTTAAATTCGATCGAGTTAGTATTGGTTGTAAACAAAATTATTACTCGGAAACCGTTGGGCCGATTATGCCCATTAACGAACTTGTCCGTCCTATTGGGATGCGCCACCTACCCTGAAAATTTCAAGCCGATATCTCTTTTTTTTCTCAAGTTATCGTGGTAACGGCCGGCCGGACATAATCAAATTTGACCTCAAATTCTCGATTCTTGAAACGATTGAGTTCGACTCCCTGTCAAACTCAATCGTTTGAGACCATTTTCGGCGAAAAATTCGATAATGCGATGTTCCCAGAACATACGCGCAAAAAGTCAGATGATATTGATGACAAATTGATATTCCATGTACAGGATGTCTTATTAAAACTGAATTTGAATATCAAAATTTCATAGTCTTGTTCTGTTCTTATTCTGTATGGTTTATATCAACATTATGATATCCTGAGATGACAAAACCAAGAGCCAAATTTGAAAGGAATCAGTTTGGAACTTTGGAATTTATGGCTAGCCAAAGGTTCAGTCCGAATCAATAAAACTCCCTGTATCTCAGAAACGAAGAGCCTATGCCCATATTCAACAACTGTGTTCTTGCTCCTCTAGGTAACATCTATCAACCATCAAAGTATGAACATTTATTCGTGGAACAACCTGTATATTCATGGAATAAATCATTATATGCAT
Organism: Halyzia sedecimguttata; assembly: GCA_937662695.2. NCBI lineage: Eukaryota > Metazoa > Arthropoda > Insecta > Coleoptera > Coccinellidae > Halyzia > Halyzia sedecimguttata. Next base: position 3,686,301 of record OW569418.2, on the reverse strand, counting down.
ATCAAGATCATGAAATTGTTATCAGGTCCTGGAACTATATGGTACATAACTAGAATGTCTTGGAACTATATGTTGTATACTAATAATGTCGTGGAACTATAGGATGCGTCATACCCATGGTCTAAGTCGATACTTCATTAATTCGAATAGAAAACGGAACACCTAGTATATTTTCAGGCCTAGAGTTGGTTTTTGAAGATTTTACCTCTCTGATCAATGAACTCAAAAGAAAAAATGAACGGTTCATGTGCCGTTCTAGTGAAGAATCATATTCGTAAGGCAAATCTACAAAAAGTCAGATGATATTGACGACGACTTGATATTCCATGCACAGGGTGCTTTATTAGAACTGAAATTGAAAATCAAAAATTCTTAGTCCTATTCTGTACTGTTTCTGTATGGTTTATATAAACATTATTATAGCCTAAGATGACACGACATGCCAAAATTGAAATGAATCGGTTTGGCACTTCGATTTATAGCTATAGCCAAAGGTTCAGTCCGAATCAATAAATGACCCTGTATATCAGAAATAAAGAGCCAAAGCCCATATTCAACTATTGTGTTCTTGCTCCCCTAGGTCACATCTTACAACCATCAAATTATTTACATTTATTCGTTGAACAACCTGTATATTAATGGAATAAATCATCATATGCACATCAAGATAATGAACTGGTTACCAGGTCCTGGAACTATATGTTACATAACAAGAATGTCTTGGAACTACATGTTGCATAACAATAATGTCGTAGAACTATATGATTTGTCATACTTAAGTCCAAGATAGATGATACTTCTTTAAAACGAAAATAAAACGGAACACGTATATTTTCAGTAATAGTTGATTTTCACTAATTTTCGCTCTCTCGTCAATACATTTACGAGATACAAATTGGTTCAAGACCTGACGTGAAGTCAGGAGCTTTTGCGCGCATTTTCTATTGTGGATTCACCTCTATTGGACACCCTTAATAGAATTTACCATCGATATAGACCGTTTTCTCAGCTTTTATAAGATATGAATACATTTCATACCATTTTAAATTCTGACATGTATTCTATCGGAATTGATATTCACGAATTATTTAATAAAATACCTACGAAAAAAACTTACGTACCAAGTAATTTCAGGATAGCATATTCACGAAATTTCGGGAAAATTAGCTCGTCGGCATTCTACAGGTAATTACCGTGTTTTAATTGGATCGGATTTGTATACTTTCAGTTAAAAATTGCGTTTATTTTTTTAATTTTAATTTTTAACCATGTTACGATGACGTTGATATTTTGATTTACGGGAGAGTTGGTGCTCAAGAAATGATGATTTTTGACATTTATGTCATTCATCATGTTACTCTGCAAACCTGTCAAAATTGAAATTTTTTTAGAAAAATGACCAAAAGACGTAGAAATCAGAACAATATCAAAAAGTTTCTCAAAGAAATGTTGCTCAGAATTTCATTTTATACCAAACTGCCAAATTTCTTAGTGAAATTCCGAAATAATTTGATATTAATATTTTGATGATAGAACACTAGAGGGAGCTTTGGGTTTTGCGGATATTTGAAATAATTATGCGGAATCTAATTCCAATGAAAGAGACATTATCATAATGCAAATAAAGTTTATATTAATTTAATGTTCCTCATAAATTATGATTTCTATAGTGAAAACCTCACAATCTTGTTGCAAACCGAATTATACTTGAGAAATTGAATTCGCAAAGAGCTAATTTCTCCCTGATTATTCTTGGAACATCATAAGAAATTAAATCCTTCGATATGACATCAGAAGAATAATTCTCCAACCCTCTAAAATCGCTTTGAATATATTTACTCGAATACCACTAAAAACGCAATACAGACCTCATCTAAAACATAGATACACCTTTATATTACGAAAGATTTTTCAAATTTCCGCGATTCCCAAAGCTCCCTCTAGCGTTTTGTCATCAAAATATTAATATCAAAACATTTCGGAATTTCACAATGAAATTTGGCAGTTTGGTATAAAATGAAATTCTGAGCAACATTTCATTGAGAAACTTTTTGATATTGTTCTGATATCTACGTCATTTGGTCATTTTTCTAAAAAAATGTCAATTTTGACAGGTTTGCAGAGTAACATGATCAATGACATATATATGTCAAAATTCATAATTTCTTAAGCACCAACTTTCCCGAGAATCAAAATTTCAAAAAACAATACAGGTGAGAAAATTTGTTTTTACCAGTTCAGTAATCCCAAAAGTTCTGTAGTTCTGTATTTCATTATTTCAAGGGTTAAATCATGAAAAAAAATCGACTTTTGAGCAAAAAAGCAGATTTTATTTTTTTTCAATATGGCGTACCGTTTTTAAAAATTCCAAAAAATTCATAATTACATCAAAAATATAATGAGGAATTTAAAACAGATAGTTTCATAATTTTACCGTCATCGTTACATGGTTAAAAATTAAAATTAAAAAAATAAACGGAATTTTTTTAAGGATCTTATGAACCGATACAGCTCTCATTTTTTTTCCTAGAAGCTACCATCAGCCCCTAAAACATATCTGGTATTTAAATCAATCGATTCTGTAGGTGCTGAGAATAATAATTTTTACTGATTTCCAGCATTTTTTTTTAATTTATCCAGAAACGGTAATAGATAAAGATCTGAAACTTGCAGCATCGAAGTATCTTATGGGTACCAACATTTCCTATAATGATGAGCCTGACATCTTTCTGGGGCCAATTCGGTATACTTTCGTCCCACGTCCGGCATGTTTTTTCATATCAGGATATCATAATGTTCATATAAACAATACAGAAAAAGTACAGAACAGGACTAAGAAATTTTGCTTTCCAATTTCGGACAGATGAAACACCCTGTACATGGAATATCAATTCGTCGTCAATATCATCTAATTTTTTATAGATTTGCCTTACGAATATTATTCCTCACTAGAACGATACATAAACCGTTCATGTTTTGTTTCGAATTTGTTGGCCAGAGAGAGAAATCTTTTAAAAAGCAACGTTAGGCCTGAAAATATACTAGGTGTTCCGTTTTCTTTTCGAATTAATGGCTTACACCATGGGTATGACACATCCTTTAGTTCCACGACATTATTTCTATACAACATTTGGTTCCAAGACATTGTTGTTATGTAGCATATAGTTCCAGGACCTGATAACAATTTCATGATCTTGGTGTGCATATAATGATTCATTCCATGAATATACAATTTGTTCAACAAAAAAATTTTTATAGTTTGATGGTTGATAGATTTTGCCTAGAGGGGCAAGAAAACAGTAGTTAAATATGAGCTTATGCTCTTTGTTTCTAAGATAAAGGGTGTTCAATGACTCGGAATGAAGCTTTAATTAACCATAAATCCCGAAGTGTCAAACTGATTCTTTTCAAATTTGGCATGTTTTATCGTCTCAGGAAATATATAGTAGCATATAGTTCTAGGACCTGATAAAAATTTCATGATCTTGATGTGTATATAATGATTTTTTCATTTTTTCCTATTAATATACAGGTTGTTCCACGAATAAATGTTCATAGTTCGATGATTGATAGATGTTACCTAAAGGAGCAAGAACAGAGTAATAATGAAAAATGGCGATACCGTTGTTAATAAATCAACAAGTCCAGAGCGTTCCTGCCAATAGGGATGAATCCCCTGGGGTTTATTTGACTGGTGAAATATATGTATTAGTATATTAATTATACGAAGTGATTCTGACTACCCTATTGGCAGGAATGCTCTGGACTTGTTGATTTAAGAACAGAGTAGTTAAATATGAGCTTAGGCTCTTGGTTTCTGAGATACAGGGTGTTTTATTCAATTGTACTGAACCTTTGGCTAGCCATAAATCCTGAAGTGTCAAACTGATTCTATTCAAATTTAGCAAGTATTATGATCTCAGGATATCTTAAAATCCATATAAACCATACAGAAAAAGTACAGAACCGGACTAAGAAATTTTGATTTTTAATTTCGTTCCTGGAACAACACTGTCCATGGAATATCAAAATCATCTGATTTTTTATAGATTTGCATTTCGAATATGATTCTTCACTTGAACGGCACATAAACCGTTCATGTTTTATTTCGAATTTTTTGAGCAGAGAGGAAAAATCTTTAAAAACCAACTCTAGGCCTGAAAATATACTAGGTGTTCCGTTTTCTTTTCGAATTAATGAAGTATCGACTTACACCCTGAGTATGACACATCCTATAGTTCCACGTCAATATTTCTATACAACATTTAGTTCCAAGACATTCTTGTTATGTAGCATATAGTTCCAGGACCTGATAACAATTTCATGATTTTGATGTGCATATAATGATTCATTCCTTGAATATACAGGCTGTTTCACGAATAAATGCTCATAGTTTGATGGTTGATACATGTTACCTAAAGGAGCAGGAGCACAGTAGTTAAATATGAACTTAGGCTCTTCGTTTCTGAGATGGAAGGTGTTTTATTTAATCGGACTGAACCTTTGGCTATCCATAAATCCGGATGTGTTTATCCGATTCTTTTCAAATTTGTTATGTTTTGTCATCTCAGGATATCATAATGTTCATATAAATCATACAGAAAAAGTACAGAACAGGACTAAGAAATTCTGATGAAAAACCCTGTGCATGGAATAACAATTTGTCGTCATAACATTTATACTTTATAGATTTGCCTTTAAAATATGAATCTTCACTATAGAATGGCACGTGAACTGTTGATTGTTTCTTTCAAATCTATTGAGGAGAAAGGGGAAATCCATAAAAACCAAATCTAAGCCTGAAAATATACATGGTTTTCCGTTTTCGTTTTGAATTGATGCAGTATCAACTTATACAATGACAAATCCTATAATTCCACAACACTATTCCTGTGCCTGTGCAACCTATAGTTCCAAGACAATATTGTTATGTAACATGAAGTTCCAGGACCTAATAACCATTTCATAATCTTGATGTGCATATGATGATTTATTCCATTATTTTACATGTTGTTCAGCGAATGAATGTACATAGTTTCATGGTTGATAGATATTACCTAGAAGAATTAGAACACAATAGATAAATATGAGCTTAGGCACTTCGTTTCTGATATAAAGTGTGTTTTATTGATTAGGAATAGGAATGAACATTTGGCCAATTCTTTTCAAATTTGGTAAGTATTATGATCTCAGGATATCATAAAATCTATAGAAACCATACAGGAAAAGTATAGAACAGGACTAAGAAATTCTGGTTCTGGAAAAAAACCAGACCCAGGAGGATCAGTATAATAATAATAATAATAAAAATAATAATAATATCAATACGTCATCAATATTATCCGATTTTTTATAGATTTGCATTTCGCATTCTTCACTAGAACGGCACTCAGGCCGTTCATTTCTTCTTTCGACTTTATTGAGGAGAGAGGGGTTCAAAAACCAACTCTAGACCTGCAAATATACTAGGTGTTCCGTTTTCTTTTCGAATTAATAAAGTATCGACTTACACCCTGAGTATGACACATCCTATAGTTCCACGACATTATCTCTATACAACATATAGTTCAAAGACATTCTTGTTATTTAGCATATAGTTCCAGGTCCTGATAACAATTTTTTTTATCTTCATGTTCATATTATGATTTATTTCAGGAATATTCAGGGTGTTGCACGAATAATTGTTAGCACATAGTTTGATGGTAAATAGATGGTAGGTACCTTGGGGGACCAGAACACAATAGTTACATATAGACTAAGGATCTTCGTTTCTGACATACAGGGTGATTTATTGATTCGGACTGGAATTTTGGTTAGCCATAACTCCCGAACAGTCAACCTAATTCATTTGAATATGGCGGGTTTTGTCAGGTCAGGTCATCATAATAATCACTTAAACCATACAGAAAAAGTACAGCCCAGGGCTATTATTCTTCCGTAGAACGGCTCACATACCGTTCATATTTTCGTTCAAATTTATTGAAGCGAGAGTGGAAATCTGTGAAAACCACCTCTAAGCCATAAAATATACATGGTGCTCCTTTTCCTTTTGGAGTAAGTGAGGTATCTTGGACCCAGAGTGTGACATATCCTATAGTTCCAAGTGATTATTTTTATGAAACATATTATATAGTCCCATGACATTCTTGTTAAGTAATATATAGTTCTAGGACCTGATAATAATTTCATCATTTTGATGTTTATATAATGTTTTATTCTATGAACATACAGGGAGCTCCACGAATAACTTTTTTCTAGTTTGATGGTGTGAACAGATGGAACCTCAGGAAGTCAGAAAATAACAATCAATTATGGGATAATGCCCTTCGTTTCTGATATGCAGCATGGTTTATTGACTTGGGATGCTCCTTTGGTTAGCCATAATTCCCTAATCGTCAATCAAATTCTTTTCAAATTTGGCAAGTAGTAGGTATCATCTCAGGCGACCAAAATGTTTCTCTTAAGTATGCTGAAATAGCATAGACAAGGGCTAATAAATGTTTATTCTCGGGTCTTTTAAAACACCCTGTACATAAAATATCACTTCCTCGTTAATATCATCTGCCTCTTCTGACCCTTCGAAAATTATTCTTCACAAGAACGAAACATAAAACGTAAATTTTTCAAATTTATTAGCGAATTCAAATCTTTTTGTCAGTAGATACTACATTCTGTGAAGAGATGTCCTTGAAATCGAACTTATCGATTAAAAGAAATGAAAGAGGTTTTTCAATTTTGAAACTTGAAGTTATGTAAAGATAATTCAATACCCACTAGAATCACTAGATGATAATAATATACAGAAAAGGATGAGTGCTGCTAACAAAATATCTTTTTCTTTTCTAATATAACATATAACAAACTAAAATAATGAAAACTATTCAAAATTTTTCTTGAAAAATATTTCAAACATTTGAATATTCTTATGGAAAAGAATTTGATTAGAGTATTGTTTCAAAGATTCCTCCTATATTCTGAATAAATTTGAAAGAAAATATTGGATGGTTTGTGTGCTGTTCTGGTCGATAACTTCATTCGAGGGGCAAATCAATGCAGAATCAGATAATGTTAAGGTACAGATGATATTTCATCTAAAGGGTGCTTTATCAGATCCTGAATTGAGAATTGAAATGATCATTATGATGGCCTGACATAATAATACTCGCTAAATTTGAATTTATTTAGTTTGACGCTTTCGGAGTTATGGCTAAGCAAAATTCTAATCCGCATCAATTCATCACCCTGTATCTCAGAAACGAAGATCCTTACCATATTTAACGGTTGTGTTCTGGCTCCCATAGGTACCCACCATCTATTAATCGTCAAACTATGTACATCTATTGGTAGAACACCCTGTATAGTACTGGAATAAATCATAATATGCACATGAAGGTGATGAAATTGTTATCAGGTTCTATATGCTACATAAGAAGAATGTCTTGGAACTATTATGTTGCATAGAAATAATGTCGTTGAACTATAGGATTTGTCATACATACTCGGTGTGTAAGTTGATACTTCATCAATTCAAAACAAAAACGGAAAACCATATATATTTTTAGGCTTTGATTTGGTTTTTAAAGATTTCCCCTCAATGTCGTGGAACTATAGCTTGTGACATACCTACCCGGGTAGTAAGTCGATACTTCATTAATTCGAAAATAATACCTTACACCCAGTATATTTTCAGGCTTAGAGTTGGTTTTTGAAGATCCCCTGTCTCCGCAATAAATTCGAAAGAAACAAATGAATGGTATGTGTGCCGTTCTAGTGGAGAATCATATTATTCGAAAGGCATATCTACAAAAAATCAGATGATATTGACTACGAATTGATATTAAATGGACAGGTTCTTTTATCAGAACATAAATTAAAAAGCAATATATTTTCTGAATGTATCAAAAACTACCGAAAAAATAATGAAAACAATTCAAAGTTTTCTTAAGAAATATTTCGAAGGTTTTAATAATCTCATGGAAAAGAATTCGAATAGGATATGAAAGAAGTAAAAACGAAAGCATTGACGTGGGGTCAATCTGTTTTGGCGCGCTTGCTGATGAGATTATTATGATTACACTGACCATCCTAGGTCTTCTCCAAGGAGATAACTCAGATTTAACATCCTTCGAGTAAAGTCAAAATAGTTCCAAGACAGTAAACTTCCAAGACGGTCTTGGCAGCAACCTTTAGACACAAAATTTATCCAAGGCGGTCTTGGAACTCCACAAAAGTCTCGGAAGTATCGAATCATTCAGAAAAAATGTCTTGGATGCATTCTTTAGATATATATATATATATATATATATATATATATATATATATAATAATATAAGTATATTAAGAGTCTATAGTATATCTAGTTGAGGATTCTTTAAGGGTTTATCGACTCGTCATTTGGAGGGAAATAAAGTGGACTCTTTATTCTTCTCCAAATGACGAGTCGATAAACCCTTAAAGAATCCTCAACTATATATATATATATATATCTCCGAAACAACTAATGAGGAAGTACCTGGAAATGAAACCCAATTAGAAGTACTACGCCAAGCTTGGAAAGCCAAACCCCTACACGGAAGGTTTTACGCTAGCTTAAAACAAGCGGAAGTCGATATACAGAGCACCAGTACTTATCTGACTCAAGGCTACCTATTTCCGCAGACGGAGGGTACCTTTTTCGCCATACAAGATCAGGTCGTTCCGACTCGGACATATGCCAAACACATAATGAAACAAGCTGTAGACAACACTAAATGCAGATTGTGCAATGGCGCAGAAGAGTCGGTCCAGCACCTCTCGTCTGGATGCTCGGCGATCGCTGGCACTAAATACCTGGCAAGACATAATAATATGGGGAAAGTTGTGCATCAGATGTTATGTCTTCAAAAACAACTCCTACAGCACTTTACACCGCACCACTTATACAAACCACAGACGCTAATGGAGAACGAGCATACAAAAATGTATTGGGACCTGACTGTCATCACAGATAGAGGTGTCGAACACAACCGACCGGACATGGTGGTTACAAGGACCGCCCTCATAATAGACTTCGCGGTACCTCAAGATTACAACCTCAATAAAACTTACGTTGAAAAAATAACGAAATATGAGGCACTGGCAAAGGAAATTAAGGATATGTGGCAGCTGAAAAGCGTAAATATAAAGCCTCTCATCATCAGCTCAAATGGTCTAGTTCATCGAAAAACGACAGAACATCTGAAAGAACTGAACTTGCCACAGAATACATTGATGTGGATGCAGAAGGCTGTTATACTCGGTACAGTGAACATCGTGCGAAAGGTGCTTTATCCGCATTAACAGAAGAAATTGCTCTTGGCGTGCGCGTCCGGGTAATTCTGGAGAAATCCACAACAGTGTGAATCTAAAAAAAATATATATATATATATATATATATATATATATATATATATATATATATATATATATATATATATATATATATATATATATATATATATATATATATATATATATATATATATATATATATATATATATATATATATATATTAAAAGATTCAGAGTCTTTACTATTGTAATCAGGTAACTAAGGGTATTAGACTCAATTGGTAGTAGGAAGTAAAACTCTTGTTTCTCTGCCAAGCTTTCGCAATCAGTTTTATTGCATCCTCAGGGCTTCTAGAATTACAAACAACATTACAATCTCTGCTCCACAATCACATATTTGCTCTTACCGAATTTGAGGTTTTCCTTAAAATTAACATCTACGTGAATACATCCAATTAAATTTGTTTTAAAACATTCATACAAAACTATCATAACAATCTCGTCGTGGTCGCGTCAAAGGTTAGAAAAATCAGGTTGGAATAACTCCTTCACATGTTAGTCAGTGTTCTCGCTGGTTTAGTACGTTAATGGTCTCGGTCATTCCGTCATCCGTCCAATGGCCCGTCATACAGTGTCTCAATGTAAGTTGTCCTCAACTTTGACAACAAAGATGAATAAATATTACTGAGATTTTGATTATTATATATATATATATATATATTGGAGAGGTTTGTTTCAAACTGCAAAGAAGCGTACACTCCTGGTGAATATTTGACAATTGATGAAAAATTGGAATCTTTTCGAGGTCGCTGCTCTTTTCGCCAATATATCCCTAAAAAGCCTGCGAACTACGGTATAAAAATTCAGGCAATGGTGGATTCCCGTACATTTTTTGAGCTAAATATGGAAGTTTATGCAGGATCTCAGCCATATGGGGTTTATAAATTAAGTAATAAACCGATAGATATTGTGTAACGATTGGTAGCACCGATTTCTGGTAGTAATAGAAACAACCTTCGATAACTAGAAAATTTAAAAAAAATCACGAAAAAAAAATTGGTTCAAGCACTGACGTGAAGTCAGAAGCTTTTGCGCGTATGTTCTATTGTCCATTCTTCTGTATTGGATACCCTTAATAGAATTTACCATGGTAAATTATGTTGTCCATTCTCCTGTATTGGACACTTAATTCGAATTCACCATGGTAAATTCGGAGAATGGACAACATAATTTACCATGGTTTATTCGATTAAGGGTGCCCAATACAGAAGAATGAACAATAGAACATACGCGCAAAAGCTTCTGACTTCACGTCAGTGCTTGAACCAATTTTTTTTTTCGTGATTTTTTTTAAATTTTCTAGGGGTACGGTTCTTAAAATTTTTTTTTGCGTCATTTTTTTCAAATTTCTTAGGGGTACGGTTCTCACAAAATTTTAAACACGTCTTTATGTTGATTTTCTACTACTAGTTACCAACACCAATTCGATCGAATATTTATATTTTGAGTTATTAAGGAAATAATATTCCAGGTGGGTATAACTCGGAAACCGTTAGACCGATTATGCCCAAAAACGAAATCAATTCTCCCTTTCGGATACGCAACCTACCCTGAAAATTGCAAGTCCCTATCTCCTTTCGTTCGAAAGTTATCGAGGCAACGGTCACCCATCTACTGAACTCGCACAAGAATGCTCGAATCTCCAACAATATTTAACCGATCGTATTAAAACTTGAAACTTGGCAGTAGAGTTAGGTTATGAAGGCTCTTGCAAAATTTCAGCAATTTCAAACGAATAATTACTGATATATAGAATTTTTTTTTTATTTTCAATGATTTATTACAAATTTTCTACAAATGCTATCCTCACCAAATTTTGCAAGCATTTTTGCGTTGGCATTCTACAACTAATAACCATGTTTGAATACAATCGGTTCAGTATTTTTCGAGTTAATGAGGAACAAATAACCACCAAATTTCAGAAAATTTCAGATGGCTACAACTATAAATCCGTTAGGCCGATTATGCTCATAAACAAACTGAAATGTCGCGTTCTGGTGCACATCTTAACCTGAAAATTTCAAGCCGCTATCTCATTCCGTTCTCAAGTTATCGTGACAACAAAAATATTTTTTAATAATTTTTTTCAAATTTTCTAGCCATACGATTCGCACAAAATTTCACAAACGTGCTTAGGTTCATATTCTACAACTACCCACCAAGTTTCAATTCGATCGGATTTATATTGGTTGAAAACAAAATTATTACTCGGAAACCACTGGGCCGATTATGACCATTAACGAACTTGTCCGTCGTATTGGGATGCGCCACCTACCCTGAAAATTTCAAGTCGCTAGCTCTTTTCGTTCTCAAGTTATCGTGGCAACGGCCGGACGGACAGAATCAAATTTGTCCTCGAATTCTTCATTGGGGAGTCGAACTTAATCGTTTGAGACCATTTTCGTCAAAAAATTCGAAAATAACAGACATTTGGGCAAAACTATAACGCGATGTTCCCCAGAACATACGCGCAAAAAGCAAATAGTGTTTTGAACTATTCCCAAAAATGCAGAGGATAGCTGCCAAATGCAGTGAGAAATATTAGGTATCTTTCAGGGGATTCTATTAGAAACCGAAAAAGAGCACAATCATAAGAAATATGGTTCTGATATTCATAATAAATTGAAATTGTTTAAAAAAATACTAAACTCTCTGAATACTTAACTTCTCTGAAACATGACTATTACAGAAATAAGAATCATGGAGAATAATATTTGGCTAACCTATAATGTGGAACCATGGAGTACAGTAATTAAAAAATGGACAGTGTATTCCTGTGAAGCAGAGGATAATATACCTTCAATTCAGGAATTTCTTCTGGACTGGCCTATTTTAAACGACTTACGTTCAGATGTGCTAGTAGATATCTATAGTTTTTCGTAAACAATTTACTCTAAAAGTTTATGGATTTTGTTAGATGTTTTACATTTATTTTTTTTTTGATTGATTTAGATTTTGTAAAACTATATCCGAATAGCCATTTGAATTTTCACCTGAACTGGTACTGCTTCATCGAAAAAGTCATAAGCCAAAGAGGACAAGCAGAAAAAGATTCATCTATAAAAGAAATCATCGCTGAATTACCTACTTTCGAAGGTGAGTTTATTATAAAATACGTACTAGTCTACTAGTAATATATTTCACTATGTTAATTGAGTTAATATCTGTTTTTAGAGAAACTGATCTCGCAAATTACGATTTTGAATCATGTAGTATCCCCAACTGGAAAATAAAAACTTGCTAATAAATGGTGGAAGTATACCACCCTCGAGAGTTTGGAGGCGATATTTCTCCATGCCAAGGTATAGAATATTTCTATTATATGAAAATATTTATGGATAAGATTATTATGATACAATCTGAAGCCAACATAATCATTTCTAGATTTTTTCCTCTCTTTTATTCATTAAAATATTCTCAAATAATTTTTTCCTTATACTGTATCTGAATAACACCGAAAAAATGAAGGGGTGATTCTGTTGATGAAAATTAGGGTGGGTATTTGGTATAAAATTTTTTGAAAAACCTCCCTCCGGAAAAGTTACACCCCTCCGAAAATTAATCCAAGAAATTGTTTCTCCTTTTTTATTTTCCCTGTATATTAAGCTAAAGACATGAAAATGGGTAAATATTATTTTTCAATGAAACTACACATTTGGAAATTTTTTAACCCTGAAGTATGCTGAGAAGGGGTTGAGAGTTGAAATAGTCAACCCCTAAGATATTTTTTCTTACAACTTTTTTTTAGATGATCATTTTCCTTTCAAAATGGTGACTGAAAAGCCCAATTCATTTACTAACTTTTACATCCCTACAAGTTTTTTCGAAACCTTAAGCATTTACGAGAAAAATTTAAATGTATTGCAAGCTCATGTTAAATATTCAACAACAGCCAACCAAGTTATGAAGAATAATAATTTTTAGCCTGGTAGAAACTAGGCTAAAACTTTTAGAACTAAAACAATAGTGAACAAACAATGAACATAAACCTGTCGAATATCGACAATACAATAATTATAATAAATATTGAAAATGAGAAACTATTTTTTTCGTCAATCCTCGAAAGGGTGTAACTTTTCCGGGGAGAGGTTTTTTAAAAAATGTTATACCAAATACCCTCCTTAATTTTCATCACAGAATCACCCCTTACATTTTTTCAGTGTTATTCAGACACACCTTGTATATTGTATATACATTCACAATACTTTCAAAACATGTTAATTTTCACCCCATTTTTTTTCAAATAGAAATAATTTCTATTCATAAATATGTTCAAGAATCATGGTTCTATACAATCCGCAAGAAGCAATAAAATTGAGAATGCTTATCGGAGAGTTAGTCCAGCCCTTTCTTCTTATAGTTGGACAAAGTATTAAAGAGCCTGCAGACAGCATCTTCATTGTTGTGGATAGAATTAAATATGAGCTTCAATCTGTGACAAGAGCATTTGATACACTTTTTAACCTATTTCATATATTCCACGCATGCTGCCCTAAAAAAAAGTGAGCATATTTATACACTTATTCAAAAAGCTGTTTATTGTATAGAGTTAGCAGAGGATAAACTATTTCCAGATCTTATGCAGTTGTTATGAATTTTTCCGAGCCATCTCTAGAATATTGGACACTATTAGATGTTTTTTGCGCGTATGTTCTGGGGAACATCGCGTTATAGTTTTGCCCAAATGTGAAATTCTGTGGTGCCGTACGGCCGTCCGGCCGTTGCCACGATAACTTGAGAACGGAGAGAGCTAGCGACTTGAAATTTTCAGAGTAGGTGGCGCATCCAAATACGACGGACAAGTTCGTTAATGGGTATAATCGGCCCAATGGTTTCCGAGTAATAATTTTGTTTTCAACCAAAATGAATCCGATCGAATTTAAACTTGGTGAATAGTTGTAGAATATAGACCTAAGCACGTTCGTGAAATTTTGTGAGAATCGTATAGCTAGAAAATTATTAAAAAATTATTGAAAAATATTTTTGTTGTCACGATAACCTGAGAACGGAAAGAGATAGCGGCTTGAAAATTTGAGGTTTGGTTGTGCATCAGAATGCAACATTTGAGTTCGTTTATGAGCATAATCGTCCAAAAGGTTTTAGAGTTATAGCCATCTGAAATTTGGTTGTTTTTTGTTCCTCATTAACTCGAAGAATACAAAACCGGTTGAATTCAAGCATGGTTATTAGTTGTAGAATGCCAACGCGAAAATTCTTGCAGAATTTCGTGAGGATGGTATCACTAGAAAATTAAAAAAAAATAATTAAAAATAATTGAAAAAAATTCCATATATCATAAACTATTCGTCCGGCATGGCTGAAATTTTGGAACAGCCTTCAGAACCTAACTCTACTGCAGAATTCCAAGTTTGAACATGATCGGATCTATATTGTTGGAGAACCGGGCAGCCTTTTGTGAGTTCGGTAGCGTAGTGGTAGCCAAGTGTAGCGGATGGGAATCGTCGTATGATAATATGTAGTCTATGGTCGTATTTTTGCGAGAACCTTCAAAAATAAAATAAAAATATGAATGTCATGATGACATATTTTCGCTCGTATATTATGGGAAAATCGTCTTATTTCATTACAAATCTATGGGAGATGATAGCCCTACATTAGTGGTCAGACCTGGTTTTGAAAGAGATCCTCCTTAGGAGGAGGCAACTAAATATTGAAGGGATTTCTATGAACAAGAGTGAATATCTTTGAGAAATAGAGAAGGCGATTCTTCTTCAAGAGATCCATGTGCCTTCAGAGGAGTATATTTGCGAGAGGGGACCTTTGAAAGGTTATATATTATTTTTAATATGATATCGCTGAAATTTTGCTGAAGGCTTCTGATCTTGTAAGGTGAGAGGCTCATTTGTGGATATTAAATCTTGTGATGGGTAGAGAGGAATTTTAGGCCATGTAGGCCACTAAGGCCCACTTGCACGAATGCGGGTTATCTAACTAAATCCGGATTAACTCTAAACCTAGGGTTAAATTGATAATAGGTCTTGCACCTTCAAGAGTTAGAGCCTAACCCTGGGTTAAACTATAAAAATTTAACCCGGCAAAATAGCAGGGTTAAATGGCTAAGTCCGGGTTAGTCATGTAAAAATAGACATTTCTAATTTAAATAGTTTCGATTTGTGATGAATTTCTGGTAAATAATAAATATTAGCAGTGATCGGTAACTTGCTTGTGTGGTATTTTTGAGAATGATTCATGATTAATGGATATACTACAAACTACATTCTGATCTACGCATGCGCCCCGTTTTAACCTCAACATCGAATCTGAATCTGATCAAAACACAAATACAAAACGTAAACAAAATATTCTCAATCCACGAAGTACGAACGAGTATTCCTTCCGTTGAAAATAATCGAGATTACCTTGTATTTGAAGATTGGAGGAATCTAGAAATATTGTTTACGTATGTGAAAGAAATTCCAAATTATGGAGAACTGTAGAAAAGTTGTTCAGAAAGAAGATATCTGGTATATGTCCTTCAGGATTTCTGGCTAAAAATCAGCAGTAAGTAATAGAAGTGAATTGAATGAATTACTTTACTCAGAGAAATCCAAGTCTTAATATTTCCTTTCAGGTTGGAATGAATTAAGGTCCAGTTGACGTAGAGCAAAAAAGTAATGCTTTTCGACAAATATAATGCATGAGTTACTCATGGAGTTACTGCAGATAGAATTCTTAAAAACAAGGTATATGGAACTTAGTCGATTGAATATTTGTGAAGATTAAGTATATCTCATGAGAAAATTTAATATTGATAAGAGGCAACCAAGATGACATGAACACTAAAATTTTTAAAGTTCAAGAGTGGAATAGCCAAGAAGAAAATCTAGTGTTTCTATTCAAACAAATTGGTGGTGGTTCTCATATCGTTGAAATGACAAAGGGACGTATCTGCAATAAGCAAGTTTCAAGATATTCTCGTTTTGAAATTCGAGAGTGAACGATAAATCAGGGAGTGAACGAAATAAACCGTAAATGCTCGATTCAAGGTGCATTTAAATATGTTCCGCAATCTACTAAGGAAGTGGTTGTTATGAGTAGGCTATGACTATAAAAAATAAAGCCAACTCAAAATTTTACATTTTACACTTAATTCTGTTTTGTCATTTTGCCGAAGCTATATATATTATGGGATAAGTATTCTATTCATCATGTACTTAGGTGAAAACCACCCAGTGACTTGCCTAAGCTGTCGTAAGGATACATTAATAAAATATATACAGAACAAAACTGACTCTCCTAGGAGCTTCTGTGGGATTTCTTTAGGGAAGACCTAGAATGGTTAGTATAATCATAAACATGTCATTAGCAAGCAAAACTGCATGAATTACATTTCAAATGACTTCTGCACCTACCCTATTATTCAGATTTGGCCCTTAGCCACTTTTACCTGTTTACACATAACATTTGCATAATACTATTGCACAAAAAAAAAACAGTTGAATTCCGCTTAGACCAGTGAATTTTGAACACTTTTCTGTTTTCCTGATATCATGGGTCTCTTACGATCCATCATCAGGGTGTTTGGATGCCAGCGTGTACCTATATAATAGGCATTTTTAACGAAACATTTTAATTTTTCTAATTGCAGAATATTTTAAAATATAGGAGTAGAAGGTGATGCAATATAACATGTGTGTAGGTATATATTATGTATATTGTTTTCCCGTGGAACTTCAGGTATATGTTTCTTAAATGCTTGTTGCTTAGCATGCTTAAAAATGAATACCTCTGAAGAACAGATTTTACTAATATTATAATAGAATGGCTTGATAATTCAACGCTAACTTTGAAAACGATGTATCCTAGTGTTGCGGAGGAAAATCCAAGTATATTTTACAACGAGAAGTAGTATATAAGGAAACGGAGAAAGTCAGATATCATATTTTAATAATAATCTATATACAAGTATTTATCCTCCCTGCAGTGTTTCACGAATCCTCCATGATTATGTGGGCAGCAGTGGTCCAAACTCGAAAAAATGTATTGCATGCTGCTTGATGTAGTATTGAATTTTCAAAATGAATGTTATTCTTGATCTCTCTTGAAGTAAATAATCGAATATGTTAATAGAGTTTTATTCGAAATTATTTCCTTTGTTTGTATTACAGCTTCAGTGAGGTATACAATTTTTTTGTTCACTGAGGGCTGATATATTTTACGACCTGTAAACTGTCAAGTAGCCTTACCGAAAGGAAAGTAATCTGTAAATGTTCACTTTAAAGGGGATCAGTAAATTCAACGAGCACATAGTTGACGAATACTTTACGGAGAGGTTGAATAAATCGGCCCTTAGTAGATAGTATAAAACAATATATAGATTGGTATCTAAATAAATGAATCTTATTTTCACAATAACTCTTTTCCCCTAACCCATGAAAACAAATTTTCACAGACAATTTACATGAATCATTAGCTTCAAACGTTCATTATCTTGAAATACAAATGAATAAGTGGAAATTTAATTTTAATATTTCAATATTGAATGGAATATTTAGAGTTTATCTATAATTTCAGATATCTCATCTCATCAACGAGTGACAAAAGTATTGAAATTGATTATGCATTAAACGATGTGTTCAAATGTCAAATTATTACCATATTCCATATCGACAGACATTCTTGTAATGATTATGAAGAATTAAAAAGGTTTGATGGCTAATATAAAAATTTGTTCAAGCACTGACGTGAAGTCAGGAGCTTTTGCGCGTATGTTCTATTGTCCATTCTTCTGTATTGGACACCCTTAATCGAGTTTACCATGGTAGGGTGTCCAATACAGAAGAATGGACAATAGAACATTGGTTCAAGCACTGACGTGAATCAGGAGCTTTTGCTCTTCTTAATCGAATTTACCATGATGAATTCTATTGTCCGTTCTCCTGATTGGACCCTTTTAATCGAAAAAAAAAATTGGTTCAAGCACTGACGTGAAGTCAGAAGCTTTTGCGCGTATGTTCTATTGTCCATTCTTCTGTATTGGACACCCTTAATCGAATTTACCATGGTTAATTAAGTTGTCCATTCTCCTGTATTGGACACTTAATTCGAATTTACCATGGTAAATTCGAATTAAGTGTCCAATACAGGAGAATGGACAACTTAATTAACCATGGTAAATTCGATTAAGGGGTCCATTCTCCTGTATTGGACACTTAATTCGAATTTACCATGGTAAATTCGAATTAAGTGTCCAATACAGGAGAATGGACAACTTAATTAACCATGGTAAATTCGATTAAGGGTGTCCAATACAGAAGAATGGACAATAGAACATACGCGCAAAAGCTTCTGACTTCACGTCAGTGCTTGAACCAATTTTTTTTTTTACACTTTGCGGTAATCTGGTCAATACAAAATTCACATGCTTATAAAGGTCACGATTCTACAATTTGATGCTAAATTTCATATAGATCGAGTGATCGGTTTCGGAAATATTCATAAAACAATACAGGAGAATGGACAATAGAATTCATCATGGTAAATTCGATTAAGAAGAGTGTTCATTACAGGAGTATGGACAATAGAACATACGCGCAAAAGCTCTTGACTTCACGTCAGTGCTTGAACCAATTTTTTTTTTATTTATAATATCATTTAAATTAATATTGTTGGACGTTACTTTGAAAGTTCTACGCTACTAGAAGTATACCTACCTATTTTATTCTGTAAAGTCTATAATTCAAGAAACATTGTTGAAGTAGGTATATTGTTTTTTTATTTATAATATCATTTAAATTAATATTGTTGGACGTTACTTTGAAAGTTCTAAGCTATACTGACTTACAGCAAAAATATTATAAAGAAAATAAGCAATTATTGGATAGTCAAACTATCATTTTAATAAAATGATGCATTTTTATTGTTCAAATAAAGATATTTTGTTAACTTACAAGAATTTCTTCATTCAATGGTATTTCAAAGAACTAATTACAGTTTTAAATATTTAATAAAAAAACCTTTTTAATTCTTCATAATCATTACAAGAATGTCTGTCGATATGGAATATGGTAATAATTTGACATTTGAACACATCGTTTAATGCATAATCAATTTCAATACTTTTGTCAATCGTTGATGAGATGAGATATCTGAAATTATAGATAAACTCTAAATATTCCATTCAATATTGAAATATTAAAATTAAATTTCCACTTATTCATTTGTATTTCAAGATAATGAACGTTTGAAGCTAATGATTCATGTAAATTGTCTGTGAAAATTTGTTTTCATGGGTTAGGGGAAAAGAGTTATTGTGAAAATAAGATTCATTTATTTAGATACCAATCTATATATTGTTTTATACTATCTACTAAGGGCCGATTTATTCAACCTCTCCGTAAAGTATTCGTCAACTATGTGCTCGTTGAATTTACTGATCCCCTTTAAAGTGAACATTTACAGATTACTTTCCTTTCGGTAAGGCTACTTGACAGTTTACAGGTCGTAAAATATATCAGCCCTCAGTGAACAAAAAAATTTTATACCTCACTGAAGCCGTAATACAAACAAAGGAAATAATTTCGAATAAAACTCTATTAACATATTCGATTATTTACTTCAAGAGAGATCAAGAATAACATTCATTTTGAAAATTCAATTCTACATCAAGCAGCATGCAATGCATTTTTTCGAGTTTGGACCACTGCTGCCCACATAATCATGGAGGATTCGTGAAACATTGCAGGGAGGATAAATACTTGTATATAGATTATTATTAAAATATGATAACTGACTTTCTCCATTTCCTTATATACTACTTCTCGTTGTAAAATATACTTGGATTTTCCTCCGCAACACTAGGATACATCATTTTCAAAGTTAGCGTTGAATTATCAAGCCATTCTATTATAATATTAGTAAAATCTGTTCTTCAGAGGTATTCATTGTTAAGCATGCTAAGCAACAAGCATTTAAGAAACATATACCTGAAGTTCCACGGGAAAACAATATACATAATATATTATTATTATTATACTGATCCTCCTGGGTCTTCCACAAGGAGACCCCTCATAAGCTCTAAGAGCTTGCCCTGAGTTAGGAGAAGCAGTTGTGTTCTGTGTAGGCTTTGTCACTGTGTCCTTACGCCACCTTAGGCACAGCACTGTTAATTTTTGACCCAACAGCGAATGGTGGCGATTACCGTGACTAGAAAATTTCTTTCCTAGCCTCTGAATTGAACTTGGGGCTTCCGCTCCCAAGTCAATTACTCTACCACTGAGCCAATCGCACATACCTACACACATGTTATATTGCATCACCTTCTACTCCCATATTTTAAAATATTCTGCAATTAGAAAAATTAAAATGTTTTGTTAAGATTCCTATTATATAGGTACACGCTGGCATCCACACACCCTGATGATGGATCGTAAGAGACCCATGATATCAGGAAAACAGAAAAGTGTTCAAAATTCACTGGTCTAAGCGTAATTCAACTGTTTTTTTTTGTGCAATAGTATTATGCAAATGTTATGTGTAAACAGGTAAAAGTAGCTAAGGGCCAAATCTGAATAATAGGGTAGGTGCAGAAATTTTATGGCGTATTCCATTGGCAGCACCAGTGCTGCACTGAGCACGCACTGAGTGCAAAAAATGTTGCACTGGACGTCAAAATGTGTCAAAATGCTTGACGAAATTCCCCAATGGAATACGATTCATGCACTCAGTGCGCACGAGTTCTACCAATGGAATACGCCATTAGTGTTCATGTCATCTTGGTTGCCTCTTATCAATATTAAATTTTCTCATGAGGTATACTTAATCTTCACAAATATTCAATCGACTAAGTTCCATATACCTTGTTTTTAAGAATTCTATCTGCAGTAACTCCAAGAGTAACTCATGCATTCTATTTGTCGAAAAGCATTACTTTTTTGCTCTACGTTAACTGGACCTTAATTCATTGCAACCTGAAAGAAAATATTAAGACTTGGATTTCTCTGAGTAAAGTAATTCATTCAATTCACTTCTATTACTTACTGCTGATTTTTAGCCAGAAATCCTGAAGGACATATACCAGATATCTTCTTTCTGAACAACTTTTCCACAGTTCTCCATAATTTGGAATTTCTTTCACATACGTAAACAATATTTCTAGATTCCTCCAATCTTCAAATACAAGGTAATCTCGATTATTTTCAACAGAAGGAATACTCGTTCGTACTTCGTGGATTGAGAATATTTTGTTTACGTTTTGTATTTGTGTTTTGATCACATTCAGATCAGAGACAGATTCGATGTTGAGGTTAAAACGGGGCGCATGCGATGTAGGGCTATCATCTCCCATAGATTTGTGATGAAATACATAATACGATTTTCCCATAACATACGCGTAAAAGATATGTCATCATGACATTCATATTTTTATTTTTGAACTGAAGGTTCTCGCAAAAATACGACCATAGACAACATATCATACGACGAAAATTTTAGATGGCTATAACTCTAAAACCGTTTGAACGATTATGCTCATAAACAAACTCAAATGTCGCATTCAGATGCACAACCTAACCTGAAATTTTCAAGCCGCTATCTCCTTCCGTTCTCAGGTTATCGTGACAACAAAAATATTTTTTAATAATTTTTTAATAATTTTCTAGCAATACGATTCTCACAAAATTTCACAAACGTGCTTAGGTCTATATTCTACAACTATTCACCAAGTTTAAATTCGATCGGATTTATTTTGGTTGAAAACAAAATTATTACTCGGAAACCACTGGGCCGATTATGCCCATTAACGAACTTATCCGTCGTATTACGATGCGCCACCCACCCTGAAAATTTCAAGTCGCTAGCTCTTTTCGTTCTCAAATTATCGTGGCAACGGACGGCCGGACGGCACCACAGAATTAAATTTCATTGGGCAAAACTATAACGCGTATGTTCCCCAGAACATACGCGCAAAAAATTGGTTCAAGCACTGTTGTGAAGTCAGGAGCTTTTGCGCGTATGTTCTATTGTCCATACTCCTGTAATGAACACTCTTCTTAATCGGATTTACCATGATGAATTCTATTGTCTATTCTCCTGTATTGGACACTCTTCTCAATCGAATTCACCATGATGAATTCTATTGTCCATTCTCCTGTATTGGAGACTCTTCTTGATCGAATTCGATTAAGAAGAGTCTCCAATACAGGAGAATAGACAATAAAAATCATCATGGTGAATTCGATTGAGAAGAGTGTCCAATACAGGAGAATAGACAATAGAATTCATCATGGTAAATTCGATTATGAAGAGTGTTCATTACAGGAGTATGGACAATAGAACATACGCGCAAAAGCTCCTGACTTCACGTCAGTGCTTGAACCAATTTTTTTTATATATTTGATTTGGAGAGTTACGTAGGCATCTCATCAGTTAAGCGGCGTATGAACTAAGCGCGGAAAACCCTCGAACACTGATACGCGAGGTGGTCTCGACCTCGGGCGTATCAGACGGACCGACGGGGATACCTCTCGCGGCAACCCCGTGTACAATACATAGTGCTAGGCTGATTCGCGAGGCCATGTTCGAGGTTTTTCCACGCGTAGTTTATATGCAGCTTTGTTTGAAGTTCATGCTGCCTCTTCCTGGCATTTTTTGCTCTCTTGTTCCTCGGAAGAGAGTGCTTATCAATTTGCCCAAATGTCTGTAATTTTTGGATGGAAATGGTCTTGAACGATTTGGTTCGACTCACCGAACAAGAATCCGTGGTCCAAATCAATTCTGGCCGGCTGTAGGCACGATAACTCTTGAATAGAATGAGCTACACAGTTGAAATTTTCGCAGAAGGTTTGGGAGAAACATATCTCAGTTAAGTTCGTATTGGGCTAAATCCGCTCGATGGTTTCGGAGTGACGAAAAAAAAATTCGATGATACTTTCCTTAGGCATTTCGAGTTGTGAAAACTATGCACCAAGTGTCAGTTACAACAACCCATTCCACGAGGTTGAATCATTGCAGACTGCTCATTTAATCTTGATAAATAAACTATTATTTAAACTTAATGCAGTTGTATGGTGTAGTTCTATAATAACAATGCATTGATATAATTCCCAACTCTGAGAAACAAATACTTTCGGAGATATGGTTTGTCATAAATTGAGCAAGAGCGCCAAAGCTCCTGCCCACAATGCTTTCCAACTTTTATATTCAAGCAGCCGTTTTTGATTTATTTTTTAGGCAAATAGGCACATTTTCAAGGCTCGTAAAGTAACAAAATACCATGGACACAG
Source organism: Halyzia sedecimguttata (assembly GCA_937662695.2). Lineage (NCBI taxonomy): Eukaryota > Metazoa > Arthropoda > Insecta > Coleoptera > Coccinellidae > Halyzia > Halyzia sedecimguttata. The sequence continues at coordinate 3,662,689 of OW569418.2, read as the reverse complement.
AATATTGTATATTTGCGGAATGAATACGTTTTATGCTAACATTTCAATCATTATATGAAATATTAGAAAAAAATCAAAAATGACAAAGTATACAGGGGTATTACTTTGAGAATTTGGAAGTTGTGAGATGACTAGCCTTTTTTGGAACATCATGTATACTTCTTAATATGTTGAAAATATGGAGACTATGGTCTCTAACGACACTCGCAGACGAAAACATTTCAGTATGGTAATCGGAAACTGGAAAACGCCGATCTGTATCTCTACCGCCTTAACGAAAATGTTGCGTGTCCGTGACATTCTTTTGATAACATCTTTGTAACCGCTTGAGCCCCAAGTGTCAACGATACACCAAATAGAAGGTAAAAGATCACAGTTTTGGAATCTAATATATTAGACCAGAGTTTTGGAATCTAATATATTATTAGTACGTCACCGTGAAAAAAAATCATTAATTTTAAAAAGTATCCCCCACCATCTACTACAAAAAAAAATTAACCAAGGCTTCAAAGTTCTAGAGCTGCTTACTCAAACCGCCAAATTTGATTGCTCTGTCTCAACTGGTCTTGAAAATATTTGCTAAATAAGGAAACTCACCCCTAGCTTCAGCCATCCCTCACTTCCATTAGAAGAGCCGGAGGACAGTTTAACAACAGGAAGTGTGACACCCTAATGGTACCCTATCATCTCCTTGATGGTGTCGGTGCTTATTTTGAGCGAGTGAATGAATGCGATGTGTGTAGGGTGTTCAAAAGCACAATTTGAAATTATTTTCATATACAGGGTGTCCCAAGTTCGAGTGCCTATTAGACGTTTTTGGAGAACTGGACATATTTGAAATCTGAAAATTGGGATTATGATATTGCTTGAAATTCTCTAAGAGCTAAAATATTTTCGAAGCTCAATCACTTCCGGTTATACAGGAAGTGAAAATAATTTTGATGAAAACAATTTCCTTTTCAAATTTTGCATTCTTGGTATGATCAAGTATTGAATGCTGAATACATTTCTGTTAAAACCATTGTATTCATTCGAATAGTTTTCAAAATATCGAAAAAAAATCGGAAAAAAAGTCAAACATGTTTAGTCAGTATTATGTTCATTATTCTTATTTCAAACATCCTGTGCGTGAACCGTTTTTACATGATTATGGTCCTAAATTAAAAAAAAAAACTCAGAAATTATTGAATTTAGGAGCATAATCATGTGAGGAAACTATAATTTTTTTTCACCGCAGAATCCAACGCAATCATGAACAACAATAGAACATACGCGCAAAAGCTCCTGACTTCACGACAGTGCTTGAACCAATTTTTTTTATACAGAATAAAGAAAAATATCTCTAAGACACCAGCCAAAGCAGTGTTCAAGTTGTATGTCTAAGACTGGATTAAATGACCACATAATATGGGAGCATAAAAGAAATTCTCAATTTACATTTAATCCCCGTTCAACAGGTTTGATTTCTCTGATTATTGTATTGTAAACTTTTATGAAATTAATGGTATTAGTTATGAATATCCCTCAATGGAGTTAAAACACAATTTTTTTTCTCATTTTCTGCATAATAAATAATAAATAATCTATGAGTAATATCGAAAGAGATAGAAGTCCCCTTAGAAGTTTAGATGAAGGGTCCGCCATCTAACGCTTTTTTTTCAACTAGTGCTTATTTCGTGAATGGTAACACTTAGCTCATGTCTGATTTGACAGATAATTAGTTTTATCCTTCCGCTGAACGAATATGGTTGTGTATAAGCTTGAACAACGCTGGGAAATATTGCGACATTACTTTGAAAATCATGGTAATGTTGCAGAATGTCTGCAAAAATTGCGTACGGATTTTGGAAGAAGAGAAGCACCGTCAGCTCCATATGTTCGTTATCTTGTGAAAAAAGTGAAAGAAACTGGCATCCTCATCGATAAACCAAAGCGTGAAAAGCCAAAAACAGTGCGTACTCCCGTGAATATTGCTGCTATGGCAGAAAGTGTGCGTGAAGCGCCATCAACATCAATTCACCGACGTACTCAAGAATTAAACATTTCGGAGACATCATTGAGACGAATTTTGCATAAAGACCTTGGTATGACGCCATACAAAGTCCAATTGGTTCAGGAGTTGAAGCCAACTGACCATCCAATGCGTTTTCGCTTCGCTAAGTGGGCCTGCGATCGACTTACAGAAGATGCCGATTTTGCCAAAAAAAATGATCTTTTCAGATGAAACTCATTTTGATCTTGGCGGGTATGTAAACAAGCAGAATTGTCGCATTTGGGGCACAGAAAACCCGCACTCATACATTGAAAAGCCGATACACCCAAAACGATTCACTGTTTGGTGCGGATTTTGGTCCAGAGGCATAATTGGGCCATTTTTCTTTGAAAATGAGCAAGGAGTGGCCGTTACAGTCAATGTCGATCGTTATCGGGCCATGTTGAACGAATTTTTGTTACTTCTTTATTTGTCGTCACAAGGGTAAGTTTCAACCAATTATGTCATCATTAAAGTCGGAATAAATCTCTTGTGATTATTCTCGGGAATAATCACTGTGGCTTTTATTTGCCTAGCAAATGTCAGATAGTTGTCAAAATAATTACCGAATTATGTCAACGCGATATATAAAATGGGTGGAAATTATCGGTTTAGTACCTCTTCTGAAGCAGAAATAACAAAAAAGATTTTAGAAACTACTTCGAAAAATACTCTAATAAGTGATCAGTCTATATGGAGACAATTTGAGACATTCACCAAAGAAAGAAATTATATTCTGGATAAATCTACTACAACAGCTACTCTGGCATTGATTTTGAAAGATTGGGCTTATAACATGAAAAGAAATGACGGAAATGATTATGAAGAAGCAGTAATAAACACAATGTGGTATAAAATGGCAAAATTAGTTCAAGAACTTTACTATAATAAGTATAACAGGTATAATTTTATGATAGTTTTATTGATCTTTTTTATTGTAAACATTTGTGAATCAGGCAGATATAGATATTCTTTCTCCTACTTGGATTCCTCAGCTACACCTACCACAAAGTTACTCAGCAAGAAGATAAAGAGAGAAAGAGAATGGCATACGGCAGGAGATACAACAGATATCAAGGCTGGACAGATCTTGTTTCATGGGATATTTGGAACTTATAAAAAAGATTTAGGATTATTAGAGCAAATAACAGACCAACGGACCTGGTACACCAGAGAAGAGCTGGGAGACGCCTTTAAGCATCAAGCTTCCGAACCGCTAGGCTGTAAAGTGAAATTGCCCAAGTTCTCCAGATATTCCAAACTCATCTCCGCCTGTTGAACACAGCGCTAGCTGGTGTCTACGAGCAAGTGACTTACGCTCCAGTCTTCTCCGGGTATCGCAAGCACAACTGGTCGCCAGAGTTCTTGGAGTATCTCAAACGCAAAGTCGTTCAACAAAAGACATCGAAGACCATAGCACAAATCGAGACGGCGCTGGGCGATTTACTCCGAGAACTCGCTTCCAGAGTGGCCCAGAACGGGATCCCGGACACCTGGGGCACAGTCCACTGGTTCACCACGGACAATATTTGGACGAATAGTTCAAGCACTGGCTCGGGGTGAGACACAACGTTTGTTCCAGTAACGAAAAATAAAATGTTCATATCAAGAAGAAACGTATAAAGAGATGCTACAGGATGGGTAAAGCTTGACACATCGAGGCATCTTTGAAAATGAGCAAGGAGTGGCCGTTACAGTCAATGGCGATCGTTATCGGGCCATGTTGAACGAATTTTTGTTCACAAAAATTGAAGAGGAGGATATTGGCAACATTTGGTTTCAACAGGACGGCACTACGTGCCACACAGCCGAAGCTACACTCGATGTTTTGCGCACTGTTTTTGAAGATCGCATTATCGGCCGCAGATCTGATGTCGTTTGGCCACCTTGGAGCTGCGATTTGACACCGTTGGACTATTATTTGTGGGGTGCCGTCAAAGATAAGTGTTGCGCCAACAAGCCAGAGACAATGGACGCTTTAAAGGACAATACTCGTGAAGCCATTGGTGAAATACAGCTGCACACAATCGATAATGTGCTTAAAAATTGGACCGATCGTGTAGGCTACTGCATGGCCAGCCGAGGCAGCCATTTGAATGAAATTATTTTCCATTATTAACCGGAAAGATTGTACCTTCAAATAAAAAAAGAAATTTGAGAAAATATTCAGTAGTTTTTTTTTATTGCATTTTCAAAAAAAAAAGTTATTTGGCGGACCCGTTAGAATAGAAGAAGAAATGGCATTCCCTCAAATGGACAAACATCACATCACATTGATTCTATACCTGAGTTTGACGGTAATCCAGCGACGCTGGCTATTTTCATACAATCTAGTGAGTATTTGATGAATACTTTTACAGATCATAATAACCTGGAGAACCCACAAAAGAATTTTTGTTGAGAGCCATATTGGGAAAATTAAAAGGTAAAGCTTTAAATTTAGTAGGTAGTTGAGGTATTTTAAGTAATTGGTTGTCTGTGAAAAATATACTTCTCCGGTTTTTCTCAGACCAGCGTGACGAAAATTGTTTAGTAAGCCATTTAAGGTAGGAACAGACTATGCCCACGTACGCCACGTACGCGACGCAACGCGATATCTGGACCCTTGAATTTATTTGTCAAGAAACACACTACACCGACGCTATCATACGCAACGCTATCCCACGCGGCCCACGCAACGCGATATCCGCCGATCCAGATCGACGGGGGAAGGTGTAGGGGATTTTAGATGCCAAGGTGGCGTAGATTAGTGTGTTTCTATAGAAATATACATTCGAAACACGTCAGTTAGATTTTGAAAAGATGGCAGATGAACAATTCATCGATTTAATTAAGAATTACGAGGTAATTTACAATATTAAATCCGCGGAATATCGCGATGCTACATTGAGAAATGCAGCATGGGAAGAAATAGCCCAGAAAATTGGCAAACCTGGCAAGTACCTACCTGATACTATAATTTTCTAAAACATATTTGTACTGTAAGAATTGGCTACAATATAGGCACGTTTTATACTGAATAATTGAATATGTGTGGGTATTTCTGTAGAAAGTACCTATACATGCTACTAAATTCGTACTGTATGAATTCGAATTGGGTAGGTTATGTAAGTATATATACACAGTATAGGTACGTTTAATACTGAATAAATGAATATGTGGGGTATTTCTGTATAATTCACTTTAAAAAAAGGAGTTAAAAATACGACCCGTATATATTTATATAGATCTAATAGTCCTTCTATATAAATATGATTGTATTACATTTTCATAACGTAGGTAGGTGGTACCTATACTTGTGTATGATATTTTTGCACGTATTTCTCAATTACCTATTGGATTTTCATATTCCTTTTTTGTTTGCTTATTTATTTATGATATTAACGATTGGTAAAAGTTTATCAAAATGCATTCATTACTTTTTTAGCAAATCACCAAAATAAATGATGCGAATTTAGCCTGTTGTCTTTTAACTCGAAATGACATGAGTATTTATTTGTAGTCAGAGTTGTAGTCTCTCTAAAGTCATTAGGTACATACTTGCTTCTTATGTACTAGCTGATGTTTCATAAGTCATACACATAATGTTAATAAAAAAACATTTCATTTATTTATTAATACATTTTATTTTTATAGTAGGTAGAAATAATCCATGAACTAATCATTTTCGTTGGGTGGATTTTGTAATCCTCTTCTCACCATATTTAATTGCCATGGCACTGAACCCTCGCTTGAGATGAAATAATGTTTGAATTTTTCTCTGATATTATATGCATATTTCGTGTGATTCCTTCTAAGACCATCCAATGTATGGAATGATTGTTGTGGTGTAGGTGCTGTTCCTCTTTCATCCTGCAGCTCAAAAGTGGTGCCCAAATAGTTATGGAGGCAGCATGCTGCTAGAACTATTTTGTCCACCATTTCTGGTTGTACCTGAACAGGCCCTTGAAATACCCGCCACCTTGCTCTCAATATCCCAAATGCGTTTTCCACGATTTTTCTGGCCCTAGACAATCGATAATTGAAAATTTTATTCGATTCATTATTGAGCAAAGCATTTTTGCTGTAAGGTCTCAGTAAATATTGTTTAAGGGGAAATGCTTCATCGCCGACTATAATATACGGCAATGGTTCTGATCCTGGCATTAGAGGTCGATCTTCTGGTATGTTCAATTTCTTTTGACCCAATAGTTTACCCAGTGTTGATTTTTCGAAAATTCCCCCGTCACTATTTCTTCCGTAGGAGCCCACGTCTATCACTACAAATTTGTAATGGGCATCTACCAAAGCAAGAAGAACTATGGAATTTTGACCTTTGTAGTTCCAATAATCTGAGCCGCCTTTAATTGGACACTTTATGTTCACGTGTTTACCATCTAGAGCTCCTATGCAGTTTGGAAAATTCCAAAAGCGGTTAAAATCATTTGCTATTCGTTTCCACATTTCCGCTGTGGGTTGCGGCATCACGATAGGTCCAAGATGTTTCCAAATCACTTCACAAACCTCCTGCACAATTATACGTATAGTAGAAAAACCCATGCGATAACTGAATCCAATGCTCCGAAATGAATTACCCGTAGCTAGGAATCTGTAAAATAAATAATACAAATTTTTAAAAATTAGGTATGTTTAGGGCTAGATGATGCTGTGTGAATAGTAAATAACACAGTGAATATTTCCATATGGGAATATAGGGCTTCTTTTGGTTTGCAATTGAGACGGTCCAAGAACCGTTCAAAGTAGTCACACAGTCGTTTATTGTAATTGGACCTGGGTGAAACCTTTCATACGCTGCGTTTGTCCCACTATTTGGAACCCATTCGGTACCTACTGTCCTTACTACGAACCAAAACTTAGGCCTACAGTCACTATAATTTCAGCATTATCGACTTTGTAAGAGGCTCGAATAGACAATGGTACATGTGCGCAAAAGCTACTGACTTTTTAAGAATTTTTATTATTATTGTTGCAGTTGAAATGTGTAGAGAAAATTGGGCTAAGTTGCGAAATTGCTTCAACAATGCTATGAAACGACGCAAGAAAAAAAGTGGACAAGCTGGGAAAATTATTGCGCCTTGGCGGTACGAGGAACAGATGTCGTTTTTGAAGCCATATTTAGAAGGCCGTCACACTACCGGAAACCTGGAAGCTGCTGTATCTAATGCTAATTCCCCTCTTCCTTCTCCAGAGAGCGTTCCCCTTGAAGAAATTCATTTATTTTCCTCTGATAGCACTCCATCCCACACCAACACTCCCACATCCAATCCAACAAGCAAAAGAAAGGCCAGTTCTAGTAGGGACAATAACTTGGCCGATCTGGTGGAAATTATGAAAAACTCGCACGCAAGAAGAAGTAAAAAACAGGAAATGGATGATTTAGACACATTCTTCTTAAGTATGAGTAAAACGGTAAAGAAGCTCTCAAAGCAGGATCAAATTCCAATTAAAATGAATTTGCTCAAAGCTGTAAGTGAAGCAGAGCTCAAACAAGCAGAGTTGCAACGAAATATATTGAGAGCACCAGTTACTATTGAGGATCAGATAATCAGCCAAAACCAAGAAAATATAAATTCTTCTTCTGGAAGTTTTTCACAAGCCTACACATCATATTCTTCCGCATCATATTTAGTTGAAATGCCTAAGACTCAAATTTCCGATGATACTAATCTTGTAAAAAATATTCAACTTTATTACGAAAATATACATTTTGAATAAAATTTTCCTAAACAATTTCAATATTTATTGTTTATAATATATTTCATGAGCAGACGAAACATTCAGGCTCTGTGGATCGAAAAAGTAAACTGCCGAACATATAGTTTGCGGAGGCCCAAAGACGGCCAACCTAAGAATTTTACAAATGGGTGAGCCATTTCTGAATATTCACGAAGTGATAACCAAGCTCCTAGTACGCATCAGATATATTAACACCATTTGGGCAAAACTATAACGCGATGTTCCCAGAACATACGCGCAAAATGATAATTTATACTTACCTTAGACAAACTGCTACTCTTTCTCTGGTACTTATCGGCTTCCGAAGATGTGTATTTTCTTTTTGTATATCGGATTCGATCATACCATGAATCTCCTCAAACTGTACTTTAGACATGCGGAAGTACATAAAAAATCGGTGTTCGTCAGATTCTAGTCTCCGCATCAATGTATGATATTCTCCATTTTTCTCTCTGTCTTTATTTATATTGTGTATCCAACATCTTCTCTTCTTAATTCTTTTTTTTTTTTCTTGAGGCACGGACATATTCATGTACAAACAACAAACTCAATGAATCTTCCTCAAATTCACTATCTGAATCAGAAAACATCGTACTACTGACAAATGAAAACGACTGATGTCAGTATGCGTTGCGTACGTGGGTCAAGTGTGCACGCTAGCTTTCCCACGTTGCGTCGCGTACGTGGCGTACGTGGGCATAGTCTGTTTCTACCTTTACTCCATTTGAGACAATACACAAATGACAACCCACCAATTTCGGAAATAGATGTCAGTACCTCTTGAGTCTACTTTTAACTAAAGTCCGATTGACAGAAAAAAATTTTGAAACTAGACGAATAAAAATCCAATTATATGAACACCAAGCACTAAATGCATTTCTCAGAGGCCTTTATTCAAATTTAGCCATAAGATTGAGAAATCCTGTTAATTTGGAACAAGCTATAGGATTCGCTATTCAAGAAGAAAACTTTGCGTTTGCAAAATATAATCTTCATCGCCGAACAAGTACTTATCCGAATAGGAACATAATTGCACCACCTAGACCTATAACTTATCAAGTTAGTCCAGCAACACAACCGCCTATCATATATCCATAATTTCCTAGAAATCAGAGTGCAACCAACACAGTCCCAGTATTTTATCAGGCTAGACAACCGCCTTATCAAAATAAATTTGTGAACACGTGTCTAACAAATTCTTTCTCGAATAGATCTCAAGGAATGAGTCATAACAAGCCTAATTCTCCTTATAAATCAATCAAAAATGAACCAATGGACACATCTTCATCAAACACGAGACGTACAATGAAACCCCAAAATTATTTCCAACCAAGCAATCAATCAGCAAAATACGTTTCCGAGGAATTATTTAAACAAAATGTAGATGAGGAACCTTATTTCGATTATCAAAATTGTATTGAACAAGAATAGGAAGAATATCATAATCATTATAATGATAATTATAATTTCTTAAAACCAATGAAATGCTTCTTTATTTGTCACAAGGGTAAGTTTCAATCAATTATGTCATCATTATAGTGGGAATAAATCTCTTGTGATTATTCTCGTGAATAATCACTGTAATAATTTTTTAGCGACGATACCGCTTAATACCGGTATCAAACGGTTATAATTTCTACATTTTAGCGAGAGTGGTTACAAGCGGTAACAGAAGTTCCCCTCCAAAGCTGTCATTTCGACATTTGATACCGGTACCAGAATTTATAACCGGGTCCTTGAGGTGGGTTACTAG